>OZ007593.1:93378196-94578196 GCA_963931845.1 Maratus michaelseni
ATTATACGTATCCTATTTAGAGCATATGTATGATATAGGAGGTATAAAAGAGTTAAAGGAGCATAAGTCATCATTTTATGGAAATCGTAACAGTATAAACATAAAACAGTTTTACGCAATTTGTTTTTGAATGTTTTTAAATGCCTACCAAGCGGATTTGGAATTGTTTTGATCCCTGATTTTTTGCTTACAATGCTCTGAAAAGTATTTTTAACCAACCTGTGTATTTTTTATATTACTGCAGGGGATTACTGCAGGTTGAAAGGTAAATAGAAATCTCGAAATACAACTTTAGCAAACAAATAGAGAGCACTGCAGCGATGCCAACAAGACTCTTGTAAGGTGAATCATAGCCATGCTGTGATCAGGCGAATATCGTCCCGCGCACAGGTACTAACTCGCCAAGCTAGGCACTCATGCTCGGCAGATAGGGGCCTGATTAGTGGTTTAAAAATGTTAAATATATATATATATATATAAGAGAGAGATACAGAGAGAGAGAGAGAGAGAGTTCGGAGGTGTTGAGGACAAATCGGAACATTCCTGTGGGAGGCCCTTTGTTGGGGGGCAGGGGAGTTGAAGTGTAATAGCCTTCCGGAGCACTCCCTGGCTTCATTACTAAATAATACCGATTTCGATATTCGTGGACATACATTAAAGAACGCATACTTATTGTATGCAAATAAACGTTTTTCAAAGAGTGCGGTTTGATACAAAAAAGTGTTTTTTTTTTACAATCCCATATTTCTGACGTGTCTCTGTAAAGAAAAAAATATACGAAATATAACATCTATTTTTTTAAACGTAAATTAGATATATACAGTATAGATATATACAGTATTAGATATATACAGTATAGATATACAGTATATCTTAAACAAGTATGTATAGCCATCATAAAAGTTTCTTCTACAAAAATCAAATCAATTAAATGATTTACATAACACAATAAATTACACCGATTTATAAAATAGGTTTTTACACACTCTCGTCCCATATTCAGTATTCTAAGCGTGAAATTTCGTTGAATTCTGTGCATTTAAACTCATGATATAAGCATCGCTTAATTCGAACAAATCTTCAAATTTTGTCACCCCTCATAGATGGCAGCAAACAAAATTGAATGACAATCTATTCGTACCGTAATAATTCTAAATTTGAAGCTTCCTTCAATAAATAGGAAATATAAACATCACATAAATCGACCAAATTATCGATTTGTAGCAACCCTTCTTGTGGGATTTTGCGAAAAAGCAAATCAGCCCCAGTTCACATAAGAATAGAACTTCATATGAAATGTCCATCTTTTTCTACACAGTAGTTCGTGGGTTTGAGCGTCCACAAAATTTGTGTCACATACAGACATACACGTTTATAGACATTTCATGTCATCAAATCGTGTTTTTCATCAACCTTTTAAAACGCATAAAACTGTCAAAAACTAGAAGTTGAAAAATTTTCACGAATCCAATATTTTCTTCTGGTATAGATAGAAAAAAATTAACATATTCAAATGTGTGACACTTGACCATTTTAAAAAATATATTGTTAAAAAATTTAAAAAAACAGAAAACAGACGGGCAAACAAATATATAATTTAAAAAATCGAACCAAATCTGAAAAAAAGCATTAAAAAGAAAGAAAGAAAGTAAACCAAAGAAAACAAAAATGTTATCATAATGTGGCATCCGAACAAATGGTTATGCGGGGACGTAGAGTAGACCAACAAACAAAAGAGAGTAAGCCCAATCATTTTAATCCCCCAATTTTCAAATAAATAAATAATTAAATAAATAAATAAATAAAAAACTGAAATAACCATTCGATTGGAAATTATCTATTAATATATTGGAAATTATCTATTAATCTATTAATTTATGTTAGCAAATAAGTTTAGAAAGGTAGCTTTTACATTGAAATTGTCCCAAACTGTAAAATTTTCAATATGACACGTAATTGAAACATCATATTTAGCTTTTTTGGCAAAATACACTTTGTGATGTTTAGTAATTATGAAAGTTTAAAGTTTGAAACTGCTAATGTTAATTTCATATGTAAAACTCGCCAAAACACGTCGCAATGCGAGAAGTTTTTCAGTATAGCTCAAAAACTACTTGGCTGATTGAGCTGTAATTTTGGATTCGCATATTTATACCTCCTGAAAATTGATTTATTTAAAATAATTGTAGGTTACAGTTCATATTTGTTTAGAAAATTAATTTCTGAAAAATAAATATTTTTTTCCGAGATAAATCTTTGAAAAAAATTTTGAATTGTTATATTTGTGTTTATCAACACAAAACGATTTCTAGAAGCTAGAATTCAAAATTATAGCGCATTCTACCAAGTAGTTTTTGGATTGTGTTTTAAAAACCACCTTAATTGAAATCTGATTTGCAACGATACACATGACTTCAACACATGAATTAAATTTTAAACCTTCATACTTCCTAAACTAGTTGCCTTGATGATTTCCCGTATAGTCTCCTAAGGTATGATTTACTCAAAACAACAAATATGATGTCAGAATTAGGTGTTAGTGTTGAAGACTTTGGAGTTTTTTACAAATTAAAGATTAAGACGATTACCTAAGCTTCTTTTTGCTTTCTTTTATCTTTAAACGAAGAAAGTATAAGCTTCGTGAAAATCTTTGACTTCCTGTTTTCGACGGATTTATACGTTTTAAAAGGTCTTGAACACGAATTGACTGTTATTAGAAAATGTCTGTCCGTGAGTCTATGTCTGTTTCTCCGTGACAAAATATTGTGGGTGCTCTATCTCAAGAACGAATGCACAAAATTTAATAAAACCTCAGATTCATATAGACCTTGACATAAATTTGCGCTGATTAGGTTTTGATGTTAACCGCTTAATAGGTGGCGCTCCTATGCTGCATTTTTCATAATTCGCGCGAGAAGATTGCTTCTCAAGAAAAAATACATGGAATTTCATCCAAGTTCATATTCTGTTAGACATTGACATAAATAGACAATTATTACGGTTTGGCGCAAATCGTCCAGTAGGTGGCACTGCTTTGCTATATTTTTCACGATTTCCGCGATAGCTATATCTCCAGAACTAATAGATTGACATTTAATTTTGGTTCCAGATGATTTGATTTATATAATAGGAAGGTTTGTACCGGCCACAACATGTTAGCTTTAACATAAATTAACATAGGGCATAATTTCACTCGAATAGTTATTGCCGTTTTTTTATGGTTTAAATGTATATATTGATCTCTTTTTTTTGCCGATTGCACAATTAAAAGATACATACACACAAATTGAAGCAACTTAAAAATGGCGTTTAATTTTTTCAGATAATTTTCCTAATATCCTGTCACACAAGTATATCTTTATAATACCTTCAACAATTAGTATTCATTTCATGTGAAATTCACACACATTCACACATACATTCACATATATGCGTAGTTTATTATACGTATATGGAAATTTAATTCGCTCCTGCATTCACGAAGAACTTTGCTCCGTACGTATTACAAAATTACATTACTCTACACAATTCTCGTCCAACAAATTCAATAAAATATATCCAATTCAGTTGAAACGTACATTGATAATCATAAGAGCAAAGCAACTGAACCTGAATAATAAAGTGCTTTCAGTAATGGATATGATAGGAGCTTGAGTCACAGGAACATTCAGTCACATACTGTCATTATATCCAACGCTTACAAAAGTTATTTCAAAATATGATATGGATACTGCTTTGAACGCATTTGACTTTCTGAATAGCAAGTTAAAACTGATATAATTACGCGAAATAATATTGAAAATCTGGATAAAGCTGAAATTCAGATTTCGAGAAATTATGTTCGTAAAATTTTAAAGAAAATATACACTGTGTTAAAACGAATGAGGTTGTTCGATTTATAAGTAAATTAATTAATATTACTTTTCAGTAAAATTATAATTTATTTAGCAAAAAAAGGAATAATTTATAAATATGTTTCTTAATCCAAATTTATTAAAATGTATTTTATTTTACAAAATGTAAGAATTTTTTTTAATTAAAACATGTGAAAATTCAAATTAAAAAGACTTTACACTGTGAAAATCTTCAGTAAACTGTCCAGCCATTCAACAGTTTTTATAGATAACGGTTATTTCGTCAACTTGTGGAGCGTTACATTGGTGAAGATAGAGATAAATTACGGTTATTAAGCCGTTTTCTGGGAAAACGGTTGAATGTGGACTATTTCCTGCAGATTTTTAAAAGTGTAGAGTGCTATTAGTTTATTTATAAGCAAAAATATTACTGCTTGCAGTAATCGTGAAGTATGTGTGTTGAAAATAATCTGATGATTTTTAAGATTTTTTTACAACTGATATTCGTGAATGAAGACTAAGTCTCAATTAATTAATGTCTGAATTGTTAATTACTTAAAAGTTTATTGTTTAATGCATAAACCAATAGTGAAAAATCGAGATAAAACATTCTCAGTACAATATAACAAATTGTACATATGTAAATATTTAAAGAACTAATTAGACCATCCAAAATAAGTAGTACGTTCAATAAGTAATATGAATACTAACTGCTGTGTGTTTAAGTATTATATTGTTAAATGTGCAATATTTTGAATGTGAAGAATTATTTTTTAAATATCGCAAAATTAAAACCAAGATTTTTTTGGGATGTCAGCACGATGGCTATGCAGAAAATGGAGTTTGATGCTCATGTTGCAAACAATCATTTTGACTCTCAAAGAGTTGCTGGAAAAATTCGGTGTAATTCTGTGCTCGTGTATTTCCAAGAAAGTCTCTGACAAGGTTTTTGAATACCTACCAAACATTCTTTTGGAGTTATGTCATTTTCCCGATGGAATGTTGATCTCTAATGAGCTGCCGACACATCACACACACATCGGACTTTATCTTTTCAAATATCAGGCTAGAAAAGGACAAAATGATGTACTTGAAACAGTCTCCATCAATTGCCAAAGCTTTAACAAATTCCTTCATAAGACCCAGTTTTATATGCAGAGATGGAAATATAATGTTATTGCTGTCGACAAGTGGATTATGAAGAATATTTAGATTACATGATTGGAGGTCAGAACTTTGCGATTAATTCGTCTGGACCCAATTCTTCTCACGAGCTCTGCTGTCCGGCATACACAAAAACAGGTATACTTGGCATTGTCCCGTTTCTGGCGAAGAAGGAGGCATACCAATTTAAGGACAACACAGATGATCCATTTGTGCATGTGATATTGCGATAAATCAATGGCTCTGTTATGTCTTCATATTCTTTACGTAAACATACTGAATGACGTATTGCAACTGCACCAACTAAATTTCCACTGATAAGGATGACATACTTCAAGCTCTGCTTTGAGCTGCCGATGAACAGTCGCCATTCAGTTGCGTTAGAGGATAGAATTCCCAACTCCCCCATTAAACCATGTACGTTATGGCAATACACAAATCCAATGTCTCTTCGAAAGTATTGCAGAAATTCACTTTCTCTTGATTGAAAGTAGGACATCTTAGCTTCTTCTTTAAGCTATTTTTTCTTGTGCAAACTTGATGCTAAGATTTCTAAAACTTTTTTGGATAGTCACAAATCTCATACCAAATCTTTCAACTGATGTTGACCAAATCGTTTATGAACGGAGTCATCTTCAATTTCAAAATCTTCATCGTTGGAGTCACTTCAACTTTCACCATACTCTCATACCTGCATTTCAAAAGGGTGTATTTCTTAGAAAACTGGTACTAGGATTTAATATGAATGAGACACTCGACGTACTCTATTTTACATTTGTTTTTCTTGTTATATCCTGACGTTTTCACTATACAAAAATAAAAGTCACTTGAATGATCTTTGGGCTTACGCCAAATCATAGGCATACTAAAAGACACCGCGTGATCTCTTCGTCCACATCCAAAAACTCTCGACAGACTGTCTGAACACCTTTTGAGGGGCCCAAGATTTATCTTGATCACAAAATTTCACTTTAAAATATGTAAAATAATCTTGCCTGACAAATGCACTGATGTCTCTCCTTAGAGTAGGAATGGTGAAACTGTCATATATAACAAAACGAATCAGGGCTGTTTAAGCACTTACGATGTGAAAGAGCAAAGGTAAACCTGATCTAAAGGAAAGGAAAGAAGTACATATGAAAAATTTTAAATATATAAAATTAAAAATTAAACACTGCTAACTCTTTGTGTAAAAGCAAAAACTCAGACCCCAATTGGGAATGCGCTTAAATATTATGGGCGACACACAACGTCTCACTACAAGGTGTAACTGAATAGATTAGACAAGTACGAATCCGTCGTTGGTCTCCTATGGCGTCACTCACTCCTCCCCAATCGAAGAAGGTTTATTTCCGACATTAGGAGAGCACTATTACTTAATATGACTGACGCTCGATTTAGGAGAGAGTGATCACATGAATAAAAACTTTAGAGAAAAAAACTTGACGTGATAGAAGAAAATTAACTACAGTTTTGAAATCAAAACGCCTATTTAACTTTAAAATAGATGAAAAATTGAACTCAACAGAAATTATGTTAAACATTGTTCCCCAGTGTTATCTATGTACTTTTTTAATGACATTTTGTGCATCTATTCGAAAAATATAAATTGTTTTAACTTTTCAATTTTATGTTTTTGTTCTCATAAGTAATTAGTTTTTTTCTTTTCAAATTACCAGTTACCTAGTAACTCTAATTCATAATAGGTCAGAAAAAAAAATTATTAAAAAATGTATTCATTGTGACTTTTTCGATTATGAAAGAATAGGAACAAAAAGTTTATAAGAAACATAAAATAGATCCCCCTTAAAAGGTTCTACATTTTTAATCTAAAAAATTCGAGCAATAAGCAGTTAACCAGTAGAATTGCATGAAATCGTGTTTATTGCAACAGCTCTTAAAAGTTAGATTTTTCTGAATCTTTAAAAAATATTATATGTTTAGAAAAAATCATATACTCTAACATTATAAAATTGAGGATTTCAATATGTTAAATATCGTGTAAATTGAGATGAAAATTAAAATGTCTTTCAAAATTGACGTTGAGGCCCCTGATCTGAAAAAGCACTAGTTATAATATACTTCGGTTATTTTGTCACATAATGAAAGTGTAAATTTTTATTAAAAATATTGTTATTTATTAATTGGAATAAACGTCCTCATAAATACTAACGATGTTATCCTTGATGCAGCCTATGTTTAATATACGAAACAAATATAATATTCTGGATCGTAACAGTGCATCAATAATCCCTTAATTATTCTGAGGATTGATAATTACCATACATATTAGTTTGCATTGGGAGAGGTATGTGTTCAGAGTAGAAGGTATATACAGTAAAACCTCTATAACGGACACTCCCGAATAGCGGACATCTCTATTTAGCGGACACTTTTGTGATCCCCAAAACCTGTATATTTGTACATTTTTAACTCTCAATAGCGGACACCTCCAAATAGCGGACAAATTCTGTGCTCCCGAAATGTCCGTTATTCAGAGGTTTTACTCTATTCACTTCTATCATTAATATTTGATCTTTATATTTGCATAATGCAATAAATAAATTCAATTAAAAATTGGAACTTTTCTTTTTTTTATGGTTTAGAATAAATCATATTATGTTGATTATATAAAAAATAATTACCTTTAATTGCCAAAATATCAAATGAATGTTCACTTAAAAACAGCAAATAAAACCTTTGTGCCAGAATATTAAAAGGCAGAAAACCAATCTTAAAAATGCACAAATAATGCACAAAAAAGTAGCAAACAGCTGTTTCAAAAACAGTTGTTTGCTGCTTTTTTATTATTATTTGTGCTATTTTAACGTTGGTTTTCTGCCTTTTAATGCTTACTGTTGAGACCCCAGAAGTTTAATGTGTATGTTTGTCTGTTATTTGTCTGTTTGTCTGTAAGTCTTCTGTCAAAACTGCCGCAAAAAGCATCCGATTACTTTGTAATTAAGTAGGTATGTTGGTGCAATATCCAGAATTAGTTGTATTATCTTTGGTTAAATTTGGTTCATTCGTTCAAAAAATATAGAACATTTTATTTCAAATCACAATGCTTTTCTATAGAATTTCTGACGATTTTAAAATTTTAAAATTCTTTGAAAAGAAAATGGAAAAAATATAAATAAAATAAATGTTAAATTATGGCTGATAAAATTCCCCAATAGGGATCTTAAATTACTCTGATTATTTAAAAAAAAAAAAATTCAATGCATATATCACACATTCTAAATTATCTACGTATTTTTTTATGAAATTTTGCGCATCTGTTTGAAAAATATAAAACATTCTAACTTTTCAATTTTATATTTTTGTTACCCTAAATAATTATTTTTTCTATTTAATTTACCTGTTGCCTAGCAACTTTATTTTGTAATATGTCAGAAAAGGAAAATTTATTAAAAGAATTCATTCATTGGTGTCTTTCCAGGTTATGAAAGATTAGGAATAAAAAAAAATATAATACATATAAAGCAGATCCTTCTGAAGAGCTCTGCTTTTTTATTCTAAAGTGTACGAAGAATAAACAATTAAAGAGTAGAATTGCATAAAATCATGTTTAATGTAACAGTTCTTAAAAGTTAGATTTTCTTAATCGTCAGAAAATATTATATGCGTAGAAATAATGATATAATCTAACACTATTAAATTGTGTTAGTCAGTATGTTAGATATCATGTAAAGTGATATGAATATTTAAATGTCTTACAAAATTTACGTTGATGCCCCTGATCTAAAAATTGACTACTTATAATACACTTCAGTTATTTAGACACATAATTAAACTGTAAAAGTTTTATTAAAAATAATGTTATTTATTAATTGGGATAAAAGTCCTCATAAATACTAGCGATGTTATACTTGATGCAGCCTATGTTTAATATACGAAAGAAATATAATATTCAGGATAGTAACAGTGCATCAATAATCCCTTAATTATTCTGAGGATTGATAATTACCATACATATTAGTTTGCTTTGCTAGAGGTATGTGTTTAGAGTAGAAGAAATATATTCAAATCTCTCATTAATATTTAATATTCACATTTGCATAATGTAATAAATTAATGCAATCAAAAATGGAATATATATATTTAGATTTTTAGAAATGTTTTTCAATGGATTTTAAGTTGGATTCCATAAAGCTACATTTTTTCCTGGTGGCCGTCCGTTTATGATTGTATATCATATAATATTTCAAAGATAAAGTTAGGGAGAAAATCAACATATTTTAGCCTGAATAAGAAATGAACGATGAAAGTGACTTAAAAATTAACAAATTTCAACTTTACTTTTAAAATTTCACTTTCAGATTAACTATAAAAGAAGTTTTATACTCGAAATTCCTTC
Organism: Maratus michaelseni; assembly: GCA_963931845.1. Taxonomy (NCBI): domain Eukaryota; kingdom Metazoa; phylum Arthropoda; class Arachnida; order Araneae; family Salticidae; genus Maratus; species Maratus michaelseni. Next base: position 93,387,575 of record OZ007593.1, read on the forward strand.
AACTTAAATCGGTGTCAAATGTTATCAATAATTTGATATACACTTTTCAAACAAATTGCGTTTGAAATAATTTTTTTTTCGTATTCAACGCTGTATAAATTAAAATTGTGATAAGTTGTGTAAATAAGTTAGAATAAAGCAAAAAAATATTGGTCAAGTGTTGCCACTGTCAAAATGACACTAGCATTACTAACAGACATGTTTTCTGATACGTAAAATAAAAATTTGTCTGTCAGTCTGTCTTTCCATACAAATCTACAGTTTAGAGGCAAGAATCATGAAATGCTACATACAAACGTAATACACAGCCGTTTAATAAACAAAAGTAATCCGGAATTGAAATAAATTATCGTTAATTTATAATTAATAAAAAAACAACGACATAACAGCCATTTCCTATAAAAATTAACCATTTTCATTAGAGTAGTTGTCAAAAGATTTAAATCCACCATAAAATTTTTTCCACATCAATTCATTTTCCATTGATAGATTTGCACGTCAAAAATGAATGAAATAAAAAGTTTGAAGAATTAAAAAGAATATGATTATGACGGCATATTCGAAGTACAACGGACATTTAAAACATTTGTCAATAATACAAGGAACATGAATATGAATAAGTACAGAAATCATCTAAATATGACGTCATTAGAAGAATTTAAAAAAAAATTAATATGACGTCATTAAAAGAAATAAAAAAACTGAATATGACGTTATTCAAAGAATTAAAAAGAAAATTAATATGACATCCTATTAGAAGTATAACGGATATTTTTAAATATTTGTTAAGCATACAAGGAGCATCAATTTGTGTAAGTACCGAATGCAAATAAATATGACGTCATTTAAAGAATTAACGAGGCTAACGAAAAAGACAGGCTACCGCGGTGCATTCCACTTATCTTTTTTTACAGACCGCTAGAGTGACGTGTTGCTCGTTTCGAACGCCTGTATTGGTGCATTCGAGCATCACGTGACTCCGGCGGTCTGTAAAAAAAGATATGCGTAAAGCACCGCGGTAGCCTTTCTTTTTCGTTAGCATCGAAGAATTAAACAGAAAATGAATATGACGTCATATTGGAAGTATAACGAATATTTTTAAATATATGTTAATCATACAAGGAGCATCAATATGTGTAAGTACCGAAAGCAAATAAATATGACGTCAGTAAAAAATTGAAAGAAAATGAATATGATGTTATATTGGAAGTATAACGGACATTTTTAAATATTTGACAATAATACAAGGAGTATAAACATGAATAAGTACAGAAAGCAGATAAATATGACGTCATATTTGGAATGAAACGGATACTTTAAAATATGTGTAATGATACAAGGAACATCAATATAAGTAATCGGGTTCGAAGACAATTGACGTATTTTGGTGAACGTTTATTGACGTGAACATGGCGCATATTTAATGTGATTGTATTATCCTGTTTTACTGCTCAAATACAGTGTAATGAACGTACTGTAATCATGATTAAAACCGTTTATGGAAATATTGGTATATTTTAATATTTTGAGGTTCTCTAAATTCGTTTTCGCTATTTGTAAATCTATCCCACATGTATAGGTATTTGTATACGTGTATATTAGAATTTCCCCACAATTATATGTCCCCTGGAGCTCGTTCTTACTGAAGAACTGAAATAGAGACTTCATATTTGTTTTAAATAAAAAAGCAAAAGGGCAAATTTGTAATGTTGTTTTCTCTGTAATTATTTTAAAATGCTTAAAAAATCTGAATTTTCAAACTTGAGATTAAAAACTTAATTACGTATATAAGTATAATCCTTGAATGTATCAATCATTACTTGATGTTTTAAAAATGCATTATATTTGTAGAATTATATTAATTTAAATAATCCTTGTATTGCTGTGAAACTTACAGCATAGAGTCGCGGCGGTGAGAAGGTTAATGGGAAGAAGCTTATTGAATTTCAGTAACCTCGATTATCCGGAACTATTTTTTTCGGACTCTCGAAATATTCGATATGATAAAAGGTATATAAAAATTTTCGAAATTGTTTATTTTAAGGAGTAAATATAAAATACAATAAAAAACATAAATTTTGCATAAATAATGAAGTCGATCGGATAATTAGTTACCGAGATATTTGTAATCATATTTTCAACACTCTTCGATTTTTCATGACACTGTATTTCATCCAAATTTCAATTCAAAGATATATTTTAATTGGAAATGAAAATAATCCGACGCAATAAACCGATAGATAATATCATTAACATTTTAGGAGTTATAAGGATGTTTCTTTTTCTCAATTCAGTAATAGAACATTTAAAGTTTACGACGGCATCAAACCACGATTTTATTCGAATTGCAGTGCATTTTATAAGTAGTTTACACGTGTTTTATTTTCATACTTTATATTATGCATATCCATGATGGGTATTTATTACGGTGGCCCCCAACGACTAGTTTTTCATCGTGAAAGCTTTTTTAAATAACAAAATACTCGGAAACAACTTTTCAGCAAAAGGTCTTATCCCCTTGGGGATGAGCGACACGTATACGTGGCGCATAAGATGCTCAGAGTCCTTGATTATTCCCACCACTTATTTTCTATTGTAAGCTTTGCTTTATGTAATCCTAGCATTACTGCGATTAAATTAGCCGAAAATTTTTGTTTTGAAAAACCGGTGGTAAAATATTAAAAATTCTGTAAAGAACGCTCGTCGCGAAGGGGATAATCTCGGCCTGAGACCGGACAACTGATTATTTAGTAAGTGAGTAGGTAATCTATCATCCGGATTAAATGAAAAAGAGTGACAAATATGTAAATTAAAACGCAAAATAAAAACGTTATTTTTTTATGGCAACTCATGTGCTTTCTTTACGGGGAAAAATACATTTGAAAGAACATTAGCAGTTGTGATTTTTCAGCATTTATTGCTCCAATGATAAATGGAAGCTAGTTGATTTATAGCTGATTTCTGGGTACAGATGTCGCAGACCCACCGGGGTTGTGTGTATTTTATAGCAAATTGTGTGTGTTTTATTATGCTTTTTATATTGCATGTTTAATTTTAAAATTGATTTTTCCGAACAAACATTTTTTAAATCCCGGATAAGGCCGGTAATTTAGCTTGTTGCTTTATAATATAGAAAAGTTTGAATACGAACTGAAAGTAATAACGTAATAACGTATAAAAAAAATAATCCTTAAAATCTATCTAGCTTGATGCTTATATCATCTTTGCCGATATTTCGCTGCTGATTTAAACCTGTTTTGTAGAAATATATCAAACAGTATAACTGGTTTACTATATTGCGATTATATTTCACTTATAATTCAGATTAACAACAGAGCTTCAAAAAAAAAAAAAACTTCTGTAGGAAAAATAGTTATAATACACGAATGTTGAAATAAAATTTTACACGGTTTTTTAAGGAGGTTGATCGCACATATGTAATAAAAAAAATTATGCATTCAGCATAGGTTATTAAACACTTTCCAACACTAATGGAATATTTTTAAGAAATTTCATCATCTCATACAATGAAATGAGATCTTTAAATAAACAATTTCAAAAAACACATAACGCTGTAAAAATTAATTATCTGAAATCACTGTCTATATTTGGTAATACGTTCGAATTCTTTCGTACAACCTTCTATGTTTTCTACAGATTCTACCATATCACACACCAATCAATATAACAAAAATCAGTTAAGTTTAAAAATACATACCCAAGCTGAAAACGCAATTGCAGTAATTACCGATTCAGCAATTTGAGTGTCTCTGTGAATGAACGATAACTTCTATTCACTTTGTAATGTATAAAAAATGTCTTGTAACACACCTAATTGATCCATACAAATTTCATAATGTTTATAGTGCGTAACATATCAAAATTTTAGAAAATGCGTTTTCCCTTTATGCAAAAATATACCAGAAATTTCTTGTGCATCTCTGTAAAATAATTATAAATGCCACTTTTTCTATGAGAGACACTTTTTCTATTTAAGACATGCTATATCCCACCTAACAAATAAAGCTACTATAATCTGTGACGGTAAATTTCGATTTTTATAGCTCATTCGATTCGTTTCATTGAGTTTACTAATTTCATATCTCGCATATCGGCTATTGAGTTTTTATAATGACAGGGGGTGGGGTCAAAGTTCAAAATTCCGTTCAGTGAAAAACAGATGCCTTCAAAAAAATAAGTGCGATTTAAGTTTACTAATTGTTTTTACAGTGTCATACATTGTCAATAACTACCATAAATATCAGTCTGTATCAGTTAAGTTCATTCCTCTGTTCAAGTATGGATTTGCCAAAGGGGGATACAAAGACGAAAACTACGTCACCTCTACAGACAACTGTTTTAAAATTCAAGAAAGAAAGCAGAGCTGATTTGAATGCGTCGTTGAATCAATTGAAGTAGCCATTACTCGTTGTGCGCACTGTGAGAAATATTTTTATTTTACTCACTTCTTCGGAATGAATAATCAAAAATTGTGTCAAATATTGACTATCATCAATACATGTCAGTGTATGAACCATAAATAAATTTAAATATTATTTGACGGCAACTGGTTTTCAATGAACGAAATTTTAAACTTTGACCCGGCCCTCTGTCATTATCAAAACTCAATAGCCGATATGCGAGGTAGCAAATTACTTAGATCAAGGAGACGAATCGAATGAACTATAAAAATCGAAATTTGCCACCACAGACTATAGTACATTTGCTTGTAAGTGATGCATATCAAAACATTATGTTTGAAATGTTTTAATTAAATACTTATTATGTGCAATAAAATGCACCGCAAACGATATTCCCGCATATACCATAATGTAACGGAATAATTTTGTGTGTCACTAAATCTGAACTAAAGACTCTAATAACTTCATTTTCAATAGAGAACATTATATACTGAACTTCAAAAACTTATAAAAATTATATGGGGATCTGAGTATATTTACGAGAGTTACAACAGGGAAAAGCGGCCAGAAAAACCTCATTCATGAATACCTTTCAACTATGTGGGAAATTTTTAAAAATCACTTCTAGGTATGTTTAATTAAATGATATATGTTGAAATTATTTCTTGGTTGTATTAATAATCTGCAAAAGCAGATAAAAAGAAACAATTGGAAATGAAAATTGTGGACTTCAGCTACCAATGTCTTCGGTTTTTAAAGGGGGTCCTGTTTTATTTTGTTTCAGAACATAAACAATAATAACAATATTTTAGTAGAATTTTCAATTCCGGTATTTACAACAATTAAACTTCCAGATGTATTCGGAATTTTACATAGCTACATACATATTTGCTATTTAAATGCGGATTCAGGTTATTTCCAATACTTCAAAACACACGTCTGTTGGAAATGTAGTTAAAAATTTTTCGCTGTTATTCAAGTTATGAATGAAAATTGTTGTTCGGCTTCGCTTCGAGACTTCTTTTTTTCACTGAATTTGCATTAACATTTTTTCACAGGTTTCCTAAAATAAGATGTTAATCTTCAAATGTACTATCACTCATTTTGTGATAATATTTCCTTGTTAAGCCAGATAAACAAACATATTATGTAGAAACATATGTAAACAGATAAAGAGAGAGAGACAGATATAAAGAAAGATAGAGATAATTGGTAGATAGAGAAACAGGTAAACAGCTAGATAGACAGATTTACAAATAGATACATAGCAACAGAAACACATAAATAGATAATAGATAGGTAGATATATAAAAGAAATATTTGTGGAGAAAATATTGATTCTGTATACTTCAGGTCGAGGTTTTTGTTAATAAATCTTCAGTTTTTCTGAAATAGTTTGTAAGCAGTTTATATACTTCTTTAAACAGTACCAAACAAAGTACTCTTATGTAATTCAGATGGTTTTTAATGAAGTTATTAGAAAAAACAGCTAAACAGGCTTTCATTTTTGTAAAGATGAGTCAAATGATTCTCATTCAAATGACGTGAAAAATACTTTTATGAGAGAAATAATTTTTTATTTCTGTTTTCTTTCATTTTAATTAAGAATTTAATTAAACTGTAGTTTAGAAAATATTAATTCAATATGCTTCCGGTCGAGGTTTTTATTAATAAATCTTTAGTTTTTCTGAAATAGTTTGTAAACAACTCATGTACTTGTTTAAACTATACCAAACAAAGCACTTTTATGTAATTGAGATGGTTTTTAATTAAGTTATTAAAAAAACAGCTAAAAAGGCTTTCATTTTTGTAAAGATGAGTCAAATGATTCTCATTCAAATGGCGTGAAAATGTTCCATGAGAGACAGCAACGTTTATTCCAGTTTCCTTTCATTTTAATTAAGAATTTAATTAAACTGAAGTGGAGAAAATATTGATTCAGTATGCTTCATGTTGAGGTTTTTATTAATAAATCTTTAGTTTTTCCGAAATAATTTGTAAGCAAGTCATATATTTCTTTAAACTATACCAAACAAAGCACTTTTATGTAATTGAGATGGTTTTTAATTACGTTATTAAAAAAACAGCTAAAAAGGCTTTCATTTTTGTAAAGATGACCCAAATGATTCTCATTCAAATGGCGGGAAAAATGTTTTTGCGAGAAACATAAATTTTTATTCATGTTTTCTTTCATTTTAATGAAGAATTTAATTAAACTGAAGTTTAATTACATTTACTTCATAAATATGCTTTTACAAAGGAAAGTTAAATGACACCTAAGATATTCTTAATTACATAATACGCGAAAATTTTCTTAGCTTTTATCGTTCCATTTATCTTTCACAGTTTATTAACCAGATTCGCTGTCACGCGGCGTTCTATTCGTGCAATTTTCTTAAGTGCCTCACTTTATCTATCGAGCGAGATTTTTTATCGTCCCTCGGGTTTCCCTCTATTGCCAAAATATCTATCATCATTAAGAAAGACCGAGAAAAAGGAGTTAAGTTTAAACATAAAATGTTTGTAAAAAAAAAGTGTTTCAAAGATTTAAAATCCAATTAGATTTTTTTTCTCATTTGAGATTGGTCTGTGAATAGAAAAGTAGAAAGCAAAAACAAAGATGAAAACTTTTTAGATAATATGTTTTGAGACATCAATTAGATCGTTAAGAAAGAAGCATATTCAAGATAAAATACACTATTTGTATATTATCTTTTTTAATTTTTTTTATTTATTTTAATTTAGCTCAGTATTTTTTTTTTTTTTTTTTTTTTTTTTTGTAAAAATTATTATAAAAATTTCTTTGTTGTATTATTATTATTTTTTTTTTTTTATGATTGTTTAATTTTTTGCATCGAAACGGAATACTTGAGATATTGCCATATTTTAAGAAAATCTGAATAAAATAAAAGGAAACATCCCATGGTAATTAATATCACGTTTGTTATGATTTTTTTAATTAAAAACATGCTTTTATTCGTAATTTTGTTTACATTTATGTTTTACTAACTCTAATTTAATTAATTTAAAATTTAAAGAAATAATAAACATTTTTTTTTATTTGTAATGAGTGCCTTAATAGTTTCCAATATACATATATAAGGAGCATAAAATTTGGCTATAAATTAACATTTTCCATATAAGTCAGGAGACAATTTGCTATTAAGGGGTCAGGTACCCTTTGAACTCACAATGTATGTGAAAAAGGGACTTCTATAAGAATTAGAGTAACTCCGTAGCTAATTGACATTGAATAATAAAATTTAAAACACATATTTAAAAATGTCTATTTTGTCAATTAAGATTCTCAAAAAATGTGTACACTCATATAAAGCTTTGTAATTAATTTTAAAATATAATACACTTTCTACGAAAGAATTATTTTTGCATCCAATTTGCTATTAAGGAGTCAGGTACCCTTTGAACTCACAATATATGTGAAAAAGGAACTTCTATAAGAATTAGAGTAACTCCGTAGCTAATTGACATTGAATAATAAAGTTTAAAACACATATTTAAAAATGTCTATTTTATCAATTAAGATTCTCAAAAAATGTATACACTCATATAAAGCTTTGTAATTAATTTTAAAATATAAAACACTTTTTACGAAAGAATTATTTTTGCATCCATTGCTTGCATGATTTTTCACATTTAAATTGCTAAAACCAGCCAAAATGTTTTTAATGTGTGCAAATATAATGTGTTCCCAAAATGACCTACGATGAAAAAAATAAAATGTGTAAATCCTCAGAAAAAAAAAAAAAAATACAGATATTCGAAATATTGAGGTTTTTTTAGTGTAAAAGTAGTCATGACTTCTAAACTTGTTGCTTGACAAACATAATAATAGGTCATATTTTGCATCTGTATGGTTAATACATTCAGTCAAAATTTCATGAAATTCTAACCAACCATTTTTCAGAAATCATGCGCGCAATGACCAAAATCGTCGTTTTGAGAAAATTGACTTTAAAGACCCTTGATCATATAAGAAGTGCTCAGATTGTTTTAAGCATAACTCCTCTTCTAAGCAGAATTTTTGCATTGGGTTTATTTTAAAATGTTCCTAAAGATTAATATGTAATTATAAGGTAATAAAACACTTTAAAAGGTTCCTGACCCCTTAAATAAATTTTTCAACAAGACATTTTTTTTAGAATGAAAAAATAAATCTTAAAAGACAATAATTTTAAACAAATTATTTTTACTGATTAAAAAGCATTAAGAAGGAAAACGTATATATTATCATACAAACTTATAATAGAAACCCCAAGTAGCATTAAAAAAAACTAAGTAACACGCTTTTGTTCAATTATTCATTAATAAATTCAATTTCATTTTATAAACAATATTGTAACTCTCATATAGTTATAATTATATCTTTGCTGTACTTGAGCAATCGTCGTTTGGCGCAAAATTAATTACGTTGTTGTAAATTTGTTGCGATTCCATTGTTGTAATTCTACTGTTAACAGCGTCACTCTGGATTGACTTGTCACTGTAATAATATCGGTATGCGTGAAAAGTGGTATTTTGCTCCGGGAGCTTTCCCCTGATGAGTGCAACCCTGAAAATTCTTGAATATTGCATTTCCATCAACATTGAACTAGTGTATACACCCGAGTTGCGGAAAATCGGTTCGGCAAAAGTGGGACAAAATTGATTGCACGGTTTGACGCAGAAAGTCAGTGAGACAACAAACGAAATTAAGTAACAAGTGGGTAAGTGTGATCGAAGATCGCTCAAAGGGTTTCGTTTAATATTCTTTTCAAAACACTTTCTCCTTTCTTTTATAAATCCAAATAAATTTCATTTAGCAACCAAAAAAAAAAACTTGTTTTTTTTGTTTTTTATAAATTAAAAATTTACCGGTCTATTTTTTCGTGCATCCAAACCAGCCCGATATAGCGGACGAAGCTATTGTATTCTGTAATAATAATATCTGTCACGCGGACTAAATGCGATATAAAAAAAATAATTTAAAAATTAAACATGTTGTACAACTTCAAAATGTAAAAATATGCCAATATTTCCATAATCGGATTTTATAATGATTCAATATGTTTCTCAAACTCATATATTTACTCTTCTCTATTAATCATATTGATACTCGCTTTGTATTATTCTCAAACATCTGAAAAATTCGTTAAACTTCCAATAGGACGTCAGATTTTCTTTTTAATTCTCGAATGACGTGATATTAATGTGCTTTGTGTACATACACATACTCATTATCCTTGTATTATTGAGAAATCTTTGAAAATTTCCGCTTTATTACCACTATGACGTCAATCATTTTTATTTCACATTAATCTTTTTTTAAATTGGTGAAACTTTTTATTTCATTTTCATTTTTCACGTGGAAATCGTCTGATACAAAATTTATTATTGTAGAAAGAATTTCATGGTGGCTTTTTAATTTTTGGCATCTGCTATAACGAAAAATGTTTCAATTTAATAGGAAAAGGCTGTTAGAATTTTGGGTTTTTATCTCTATTTATTAAAATAAAGCGAATTTTTCAAATTTTAATATTTTCAGCTCTTTATAGCTGGTATTCAGTTATATACACAAAGTTTCAACTCTGTAAGTTACATAGTTTCTGAGAATAGCTCTGTGACAGACAGACAGCGGAGCGGGAGTAATAGGGTTTCCTGAGATGAACGAAACCCTAAAAACGTGTAAAAAACAATCCACAGACTATATATATATATATATATATATATATATTTACATATATGTGTGTGTGTGTGTGTGTGTATAAAATATATATTGGGCCCATATATGTATATTATTTTCTAATAACCCTATAAATTGTATGTTGCTAAAAGTGTATGTCAATTAGTAAATTGTAGATATGTTAGATGTAGTGCTTAATCCTTTGTAATTCCAAAGTCCAGGAAGACATCTAAATGCCATATAATACTAAGTAATAACATATTTTATCTTAATAATTTATTTTTATATTTTCCGGTAACAAAATAGCGTTTAAATCTCTATGTAACGATTGGCGTAAATTCTAACTAAAAATGGAAATTGTTGAGAAATTGGAATAAAATGTCGTCTATATTTAAAATGAAAATTAGGATACTCTGATAATGCTATGAGAATGAATAACACATGCATATGTAGAGAGATAATATACTTCGTTAATTACTAAAGGGTGTTATATAAAACTCTTAAGAAAGGTTTATATACACACAAAAAATGTTTATATACACACTGTCTATATGTTTCGGCTTCACCGACGCCGAAACATATAGACAGTGTGTTTTCAAGACCATTGAGAATATGATACCGATGCACGATCTAAATTGCAATGGTTTAAAATGCCATAATTCACGTTTTGCACGCTGTCTCTCAGATTACTCACGTCCTTTCATTTTTACGTTCATTAATATTTCTATATTTGAAATCCTTAACTGCACATCATCATTTAATATACCAAAATTATGGGTTGAGACATAGTTTACTCCATACATACGAAAATATAAAGAAACATCAAAGTAAAAATAAAATAAAATAACTTGAGTAATCTGAGAGAGAATGTGAAAAACGTGAATAACGGCGTTTTAAGTCTATGCAATGTATATCGTTTCATTTGTAGAATATTATAATTTTTATTGAGGATGATTTTCGTGAAGCCAAAACGTGTAGGCAATTTGTACATAGTTTTTTTTTTTACTGTTCCATTTATTGCTTTATTTAAAAATATTTTAGCAATCAACAAAGTATATACTATGAAAGTTTTCTCGAAAATTGTATTGCATATCTAAAATAGAACCGATGCATTTTTTGGTAATATAAGACAACAAATTGTTAATTAATCAACTTAAATTTTCTCCATTCATACATAGCAATCATTAACCTTGTTATATAATGGTGAATAACTTTATAATCAGCGAGGTAGTTTTATTTTAACTCTCTAGTGCTAACACATGAAACTTTGGCAGGTTGACTTTGAGAGAAATGTGAGAGTTGACGGTTAATTTTACATAATAATTACGTTATTTGTTATTGGAAAGAGCCTAGTTACTGCTCTAGAAAAAAATTGCTATCAATTTCAGAATAAATTTTCTCAAATGAAATTTTAAAACATAATTTATATTAATGAAGCGTAAGATGAAGCACGGAATTACATTAATGATGTACATATTATTTTTGCATCGAAAATAGGTCTTCGAAATTGCATTCTAGCTATGGATTTTCATGAATATTTAATGACTAAGAGATTTAATAAAGATCTCTAACTAAACGAGTTTTCATAGTAATATATTAATTTATTTTTTAATTTATAGTTATTACTGGATTAGTGTATTTTTTCTATATATTTCTATATACTTTATTCAGAACCAAATACACCAAGGCAGCCTGTAAAAAATATGTTTATAACCAGTGGACCCGTACTATGATTTCGCACTGCAGCCTTATATATATATATATATATATATATATATATATATATATTGTTTTTGGAAACGCAGGTTTAAACTTCTAAAAAAAAGTTAAAGGCTAAGCATATATGCAAACAACATTAGTCAATATTATCTCATTTATTCTATTAAAGTTACAGTAAAAAATAACCAAAGATAGCATACGCAAACAAATTAAAAAAAAATCGTATTTTAACTGCATTAGAAGGTGACATAATCTGTTTCGAAAAAAAAAAAAAAAAAAAAAAAAACATGGGATAAAGAAAAATAAACTGAGCATTTGAATTTAAATTTTCATTTTTAATCATAAATATGAAATACAGCCATGAAGCTATTATGTCCCACTGTCCCAGTTTATCTTTATTGATTTATTTATTTATTTATTTATTTGGTGGAAACCTTTATTTTATTTATTAAATTAATACCGATTTCATTTTTAATTACTTGCAATTTTTAATCGAATTACATTCTGTAAAGAAATATGAGTGTACTATGTCAGAAGCCGGTTAAAAAAATCCATTCATATGCTGTCTCATTTATCGTTCTGCGTTTTTTTTTTTTTTTTTTTTTTTTTTTTTTTTTTTTTTTTTTGCGTAGAAAAAGGGATGTTGACAACAGAAATTATATATAGGATAATAAATCAGTCCATAACGAAAATTTCTAAAATCTCGGCTAAATTTCTCCGAAAACTTACTTAAACTTAATGTATCCATAAAGACATTTTGCTTTGTTGAAGGAAAGTTGCTAATCACGTGTCTATGGCAAACATTTTGTTCTATTCGAAAATATCACGTGCTTGTCCGTATAACATTTGAAAGCTAAAACAATAAAAATCTACTTGAGCTATATAATACTCCTAACTGTTGAGGTGTACATAAATTTAGATATTTATTTATTAGATTTCAATAGAAAAGCTCATTTAAATATTCTGGCAGAAAAAATGAATAATTATGAATATATAGAGAGAATGAATTTCAGGAAAGAAATTTTCGATATCATCGCTGAAGGAAAGTTGCTAATCGCATGTCTATGGCAAACATGTCTATGGCAAACATGTCTATGGCAATCACGTCTATGGCAAGCATGTCTACGGTAAACATGTCTATGGCAAACAGCTATAGAAACTACTGAAACAATACAACAAATGTAGTATATAGTTCCTGCAATATCAAATGTTCCAATTGCTTGTCTGAATTATTTTATAAAAATTTCAAGTTATTTCTTACCCATCATACGTAGTATAGGGTAAATCTTGTAATCATTTTGAAATTAGAAAAAAAAATGACGGATTTACACGTTTCAGACACTGAAGATTCCGAAAAACATATTTTTAATCTATTTAGAAAAAAAATGGCCGTCCGTCTGTCTGTGTGTCTGTGTATCTGTGTGTCTGTAAACATTATATCGCCCGAACAATTTGAGATAGAGACTTGGCATTTGGTATGTACTTATTATGCAATAATAGGAAGAAGCTTATTGAATTTCAGTAACCTCGATTATACGGAACTATTTTTTTCGGAGATGCGCCGGGCGCCCCTCAGACGACTTGCGGCGCATAAGAAGAGCGCATTTGTGAAAGTTGCTTAATGCCAATACTATAGTTGCCAATATAGCCTTTTATAAATTAACAGCATGCAGTTTTAATTTTTGTGTTTTTACTAAGTATTACATATAAAAAAATATTTTTTTGTTTTTACTTTTGTCATAGTTGATTTGTGTTGTTGTCAAGTTTTGGTGTTGGCATGAAGCTCGTCACTCTTGTTTGCATTTTAGTAACTTTTAGTGACTTTTCATGGTTTTGTTGTCTCAAGGACTTTTTCTATCACTTTTCTGAAATATTAATATCATTCATACTGGAATGATAGTTCGATTGGTGTTTTGTTGAGGAAAAAGTGCGGATGGTAATTTAATGTTTTGTAACCTCAGAAGTTTTATATATATATAAACTAGTCGGATATGCCAATCCTAAAACTTTCTTCTATCTCATACATGTTAATGCTTCAAAATTCGCTATCGTACCGCCAAAAAAAATCAATATTTTTCGTCATTCAGTTGTACGTTAGCCTATAGTCAAAAACATTCACAAAAAATTTGGTTTATTTGCATAACTTCATACACTTTTCGATGATACAATAGTGAAAATGGAACAAAAATCGCGATCTCAGCGCCCCTTTTTTTCGAAATATACCCAAATTCAACTGGGATCTGCAGGTAATAGTCAAAAACATATACAAAAAATTTTGTTCAATTAACTGCATAACTTCATACACTTTTCGATGATACAATAGTGAAAATGAAAAACATTTCGCGATAACAGCGCCCCCTTTCGTTGAAATATCTCCAAATTCAAGTGGGACCTGCTGACCATAGCCAAAAACATAAAAAAAATGTTTCGATTTGAAGCATAACTGCATGCACTTTTCGATGATACAATGAGGACAGACGGGCGGACGGACATACAGACAGACATTTTATAAAAACATGTTTTTCGGAATCTCTAACCCCTAAAACGTGTAAATCCGTCGAAAACCGGAAGTCGAAAAAAAATTCTTTACAATACTTTCTTCTATTATATATAGAAGAAAGTAAAAAGTGAAAAAAAACGCTTTAAAAAAACATTAAACGCGTCAAAAGAATTGGAGAGATAATACTTCATTTTGCTGGATGTATCAGACAATAAAATTCGAATGATTTATGCTTATATTCATTAAAATAAAAGTATACACAAATATAAAATTCTAAAAAAAAATTTCTTTTATACAATGTTTTTTATATCTGAATATCTAAACATAACACAATATAACGGAGTATAATTTCTAGAAAATTCTGTCATACAATATTACTCAAAAAATATATCCTTCAGTATTTAATATTGAAAGCATAACAGCGCAACTGGAAAAAAATATCTAAATAATTGGGACTAAATTTCTATGACTTTGTGTGGATTTTTTCACAAAAGCAAATAAATATAAAAATAAAAACATTATCTTTATTATAGAATACCTACATTATTCTATGTTTTAGATAACTAAGAAATAAGGAAAGTTTGCACAAAGAATCTTCGTAGTGTAAAAAGTTAAAATAATGGGTTTTATTGCAGTAATAAAATTATTTATGGAATATTCAATATATAATATACTTTTCCTTAAAATTCATAAGTATCAATAACCCAAAACCAAAGACATATTTAAATAACATGTTGATTCACACATTTATTAAATAGCATGAAAATCAGCTCTCATAAGGCTTAAATTTTTAATAGCAAATTTATATTACCATAAAATATATTTTTATCATCAATACATTTTAATTATGAAATATCTGCGTGTTCTTTAAAGATATATAATCACGTAATAATCAATACTTTTACGTATTTTATTGGCATAATGTGAAAACCTTCACAAGTGTAATATCAGCGAGTATTAAAATATAACTTCCTTATCACCCAGCATTTAAACTTGGAATACGCAATCGATACTCCTTAGAAAAAAATAAATAATAAAATTCAATATGAAAGCAAACAATGAAACATAAATTTCACTCTGAAATTTTTTTGTTAAAGATTTAAATGAATTGTGTTCACATTTATCTTTTTGCATGATAATTTTTAAAAGAAAGTTTTCACTTATAGATGTGCTAAATATTTTAATAAAATTGTTTTGCAAGGTCTTCACAACTACCGAAGTTATTGATCAACACTAGAATTAAACAGATATTAAACAAAAGTTCTGCGGAAATGTTTCTCCCGAAGAATGACTTTTAATTAAAATAACTTGAGAAACAGTGAAAATTAAATACTTTTCAACAACATATGATAACAACTTCAGATTTATGCTATGGATTTTTCCTTGATAAATTATATTACAAGCACGAAATTATAAGAGAAACAAACGAGTTATTTCCATATTACGGAACAACATTTATTTTTCAATTTGAAATACACATACATATTTTAGATAATTTAATTTTAACAAAACCAAGAAAGAAGACTTCAAACAATAAGTCAAATTTTATTAAAATATTTGGTACTTGCATATTGTCCGTGTTCGGAATATACCGCGATAACAGAGTCGCCGATAATACTAATTACTGTAACACTTATTTTTTTTTTCTTTCTGCAATGCAGCTTCTGTTCACATTATATAGCCGCCATATTAAAGGCTTTTGCAGAAATATTTATATTGAACTATATAAAATTACATATAGTACATATATATATATATGTGTATATTATAATATTCTTAAATGCAGTATTTCATGCGCATAGGAAATATAATACTGTATTCATACCGGCAACCATAAACATACAGCCGGAAATAAAAATACAATCGTAAATATGGTTTATCACTAAATATTCAGTATTTAAATTATGGCTTAATAATGGTTTACTTTCCCTCTATATTGTTTACTATTTTTAACCTATTATGTCTGCATAAACGCATATTAAATTACTCTTTTAAACACGATTGGGTTTGAAAACGATACTCATCATTAGCGACTGACAATCATTTTGGTAATCATATTACTATTGCCATACATAATAATTGTCATATCATTTGGCAATTATTTGGTAATCACATAAATCTTCCTGTCAGAGATTACATAGGTATCAAATATTTTATAGGAATTAGGATAAATTATCGCATGAGTTCGGCGATGAAATTTGTTTCTTCAAAGTATAGTTTGTCTGTTTTGCCTATTATATCCCAATTTCGGATAAATTATCACAGGATCCCGGCAATGAAATTTGTTTCTTCAAAGTATAGCGTGTCTGTTTTGCCAATTATATCCCAATTTCGGCTAGATTATCACTGAAGCACAGCGATGAAATTTGTTTCTTCAAAGAGTAGGGTGTTTCTTATGCATTTTATAGTTATATATATTGCAATAGATAATGCCATAGATTTCGAGACAAATACTCGAAATATTCTATTACGTTCAACTTCGGTAAAATCAAAATCAAAAATGTCTGTTTCACTGTAAAATTAATAATCCTTTGACTACGGGTTGGGCCATATACGTCCAGGTGGACTGTTGTTTTATTCTATTCGTACCACTTATTAAAAACATAATCTTTGGCATGAATTTATACAACGATATTTCCAAGAAAAAATTACCACAATGAAAATTTTTGTAAATTGCAGTACGATTGAAGACTAAAATAGTCGCCAGTCCTGACCCATAATCAAAAAGGTAATTTAGTCAACTAGAAACCAGAATTTCCACATGGCAGATTATAAATTGAGTCAAAAGCCACAAGATACTGGTCAACACGGAAGTAAGATGTTGGTGAGATTCAGACTGCGCCAGAAATTAGAGCAAGAGAGAAAAGTTATCAAAGTGAGAAGTGAGGAGAATAGGAGCAGAATATACATTATGAGTATTTTTAACTTTGATGTAACTCTAACAAACGCAATAATATTAATAAAATGCATGATACTTTGTTAAGAGGGTTTTTTTTTCAATATATATGTATATTTTTAATTTCAAGAATTGTTTTAGTTTTTGATTTCATTCTTCTTGGATATTCAACTTTATTTTGTGTAATTTCCTTTCTGGAAAAATAAAAAGCTCAGCATTTCTGAAGTGAGCGTTTCAAAAACGATTAAAATTACCTAAATCAGCGAAGAAAAAAAGTAAAAATACAGGTTCAAACTAAAGTATTATCGGGGGTTTCTTTACCTCATAACATTTGATTTAAAATCATGACGAAAAATATTATAACATATTCCTTAACTCGTCAGCACACGCGCTGGGATAAAATCTACAACAGCTTACAACTATTACTTAAAAATGTGTGAAAATAGTTCGTGATCATTCTGAGCTTTATAGTACCTTTCAATCTGAATGATATCAAGATGTGGCCAAAAAGAATTTACCTCCGGTTGTGTATTTTCCATTCTTTTGTTATAAAAATGTCACGTGGGAGGAAATTTACCCCACGCGTGTTATAACGTAACCCATAATGACAGGAAAATGTTAATGCAAATGTTTATGTAAAAAATATAGTGTGCAAATAATAATATAATTTTTCCTTTAAACATTGACAACTCTTGCACACACAGTTTCTATACATCAGTTTTATACATTTTTGTATTTTCATGGCAATTTGTATTGTAAAAGCTTTCTAATGTAATGATATGCAGAAAAAAAAATCTTAGTGCGATATTTTTTTTTTGGCTTTAAATATAAAAGAACTTTTTATTTTAAGTTAAATTATGTCCTTTATTGATTTACAGTTTATTTCAAAATATAAATTTTTGTTTATAATCTAACCGGTGGGAAAATGACACGAAAACCCATTGGGGTAAAACTTATCCAGCGCGTGTAGTAACGTAATAGAAAGGGGCGCGTGTGCTGACGGGTTAAATTAAAATTTTATAAGATCTATAAAAACGGGAATTATCATGTGAAAACTATCTAACATTGTGCTCATATTTCATTAAGGGCATTTTGATAAATTTGATAAAATGTTAATATTATTTATTATTTCCTTGCAATCGTTATTTGATTAATAAAGCTTTGAGTGCTACTTTACGCATATGTTGTGACATTGAAAGAAACCCCTTTTCAGTTGTAGGTTACGAATCTGTAATAATGTTTTCCATCAACGTATTAAATCAAAAGTTATAAGTTAAGGAAGCCCGACAACAATTTATGGGCAACCTGCATTATTTTGTAGGCTTGTGTATTTATCTATTGAAACTGCAGTGTTAACTAGAATCAGCCATTTTATGCCTTGTTTCATGCAAAAGAAATATTCCATCTGAATTTGAATTTTGTTTATTGCGAATGCCAAAATTTAAAAGACTTATAATAAATAATGAAATAACGGAAATCAAAATGCTATTACAGTCAATCTAGTTATTACTTTTACATTTTTTATGTAAAAAGAATACTGACAAAAACCTTATTTATTTTTAAGGCATACAATTTTGCGATTGTTTATGTCATTTTATGCAAACAATTATTTTCAAATACCATATTAAACAAACTTTACATTGGGTTTAACAGAAATAACATTTTACTCCGTTGAAATTGTCAACCTCTTTTCACTTGCAGAATTCAGTTATTTTACTCTTATTAAAACTTTCACGAATTCTCTTTTTTGAATTTTGAATCTCTTATAACTTTATTTATAACTTCACATTTCAATTAATTAAAGAACTCTACACAGAGTTACACAAAATCAATAATTCAAAAATCAATATTTTAATAAGCCGAAAAAAATAAACACGTCATATTATAAAAAAGAAAATCAAATTAATTAAAATAGCGTTTTGTGACAAGCTTCATATTTCTTAAAATTATTCTAAATGTAATAATCTTCTTAATGAAATGATATTTTTTCTAATTTTCATAAGCTTCTTAAAAACATGTTTCGAGAATACGTAATTTTCAGCACGTTGTTGCAATTTTTCATTAATTAACATTTCAACGAAATTTTCTTTTTTTCCTTGGACGTTGAAATTAATTTACTGTGCATTCATTAATCAACATACTTCAGAGAAAAAAAAGTTTCCTTACATGCATTTTTTAAGAAAACTTGTTTAAGAAAGAAAATTATTTTGATTAATTTGTGAGGTATCAATCATCAGTAAATTTAGCTTCATTCATCTGCTTCACTGTATTCAAAATGGCCTTTTTTATAATTAATTTACCTCCTTTATTTTCCTGGTCTGAAATTTAGTGTTTGATACTTCAAGGGTATGCACATATAAAAGAAACAAAGTACATTGTTTTTGTTCATGTAAATATTAAGCGTACAAGTAATTCATAAATTATTTTGGAAAACAGGCTGAAATTCAGATTTGTGTGTTGCCTGATTTGTATTACAAGGTTTTAATTCAAATCCTAATATATGTCGTATAACTTTTTTACGTTTAACATACAAGTAAAAGTATATAGTATATAGTATATAAGTATGTTGCTATAACACATACAATGTGAAAAATTGTAAATGTGTTTTAATGTAATGCAAATTATAAGCACTATGATGCATCGTTTTTGTCAATTAATACATAAATTATCTTGGAAAGTAAAGACTGAAATTCAGCTTTGTGTGTTACCTTATTTGCATAGCAATGTTTTAACTCAATTTTAATTTACCTGGTTTAACTTTGTTATGTTTCAAATACAAATAACAGAAAAATGCTATTTAACTTGTATTTGAATGCTCAAAATTGTAATTGTGTTTTTAGTGCAATGTAAATTATAAGCCCTATGCTACATTTCTCTTGTTCAATTAATCCATAAATTATTTTGGAAAGGTATAAATCCATCTTTGTGTTTTACCCGATTTGTATTGCAATGTTTTAACTCAAATATACACCATATAACTTTGTTATGTTTTAGATATAAATGACAGAAAAATGCTATATTACTTGTATTTGAATGATCAAAATTGTAATTGCGCTTCATTGTAACGCAATGTATAAGTAGAATGCTACACTTTAACTTTCCATTTATTTATGTCTTATAAAAAAGATTATACCATGCCGAAAGTTTATATACCGGGTTGTTATAATATAGGTATATCCATTTGGAGCTGTCTATAGCTTGAAGGAAAAACCGGGATGAAACCGAAATCAGTACACTTATTATTCGAGAAGGGGGGAAGAAGAATAGAACAATAAAAAAAGATAATTGCAATAATCGCCGACAGATGGCTCTTTTCAGTGTGAAATGTAATGTGTAATATTGTGTACCGTGGAGGTGTCGGAAACCTCAATGACTTTACAGCATATCCTCACAAGTGTGAAACATCACTCCTGATGCATTACATTCCGCAGTTGAGCATGTCGTGCACCGCCTGAATTGTGTCCTCCAACACAATGGCCATGTGGAGCCTGAACATGATCGGCACCACCATGCGAAAGCGAAACCACATTCACTGTGACATTTTCCAATAAATTAGGTGTCACGGCTTAATTCTTTGTTCTTGTATTACACATTACATTTCACACCAAGTAGCACCATCTATCGGGGATTATTGCAAGTATTTTTTTTTATTGTTCCATTCTTTTTCCCCCCTTCTCGAATAGTAAGTGTACCGTTTTTGGTTTCATTCGGGTTATTCATTCGAGCTACAGACAGCTTCAAATAGAGATACATATATTATAACCACTCTGTATATAACAGTTTATGCCATCGAAAAGAACTGTTTAAACTGCATATTTTCTTGTGTACGTATTTTTATCATAAATAAATACATGAATGAATTCATACTTTATTTTGCACTTGAATCAATTCATTGCGATGCAATCAGTTTCGCGTGATATATCAGTTACAGTGCGTTACAAAGCTTAATATCAACATCATGATAAGTCTCCGAAAATATATTATGCTCTGCATGCCACATATAACCTATTTTTGCCGATTTGAAGATTCACTGATTATCACAACGATATGTATCATGAAACATATGCTACAGTGCCTTATTTTGTTAGATTTTAATTGGTTCTTATAATTCAAATAGATTGCTGTAATATAAATAAAGATACGAAATTAAAATGAACTTTAAGCATTTACAGAAATACCCCGAATTTTGAATTCTTAAATAATCGCAATTACAATCCCTGTATGAATGTAAAAATTAAAATATTTCAAAATATGTAATTTAATATATCAAGTATTAATTTGTAAATAAAATTAAATGAAATCAGTTTAAATTTTCTTTAATATATTTATGTACCAGAAACTTGAATCGATAGAACCAAAGAACAAATAATATTACAAAAAAGATGTTTTATTGAATTTAGTAAAATTGATCTGGTGCTTCATTTTTCAGTCAATGGAAAGTTTCAATGACAACGAATGGAATCTAAAATTTTCTTTTATACATCAAAAAATACAGTTCATAATAAAGAAGCAGCGACAACGTATTGAATCAAAAACTTTCGATATTAGAAAGGCAACACCAGACAACGGAGTAGGAAGAATAGCACCGTGTTAATTTTTTACATAAAAATGTATCAACTAAGAATGTTGTTATTATCTTTGTTGTAAAGTGGAGTAGAAGATGGGACATATTGAAATCCTATTCATTTCATTATGCTGTTCATATGTTCTATTTTGTAACGAGTTTCAAAGAACTAACAAATCAGTCACTAAAACATCTCGGGAAACTCTCGAAATAACGGTCGACTAATTGTTATAGTATGACGGTATAAAGAAGTTACTTGGTGGTCATAATTATGATTGGAACAATTTGTGACCATTTTCGAATTAGTGATACCGGCTGGTAGTATTATTAGGTAAAAATGCTGAAAAGAAGGAAAAGACTGCAATGGATAAACAAAAAAAGGGATGTGTCTTCGTGTTAAGAGAGCCCATTAAGGGTTAATTACGGTGTTTTAGAAAATAGCTGTAACCAATGAATAAATATAAAATTACCAATGTGAGCTGGAAAAATGAAAAGCGAAATTCATCAAAAACCTACAGAAATAAGAAAATATAACAAAGCATAGCTACCAACTTTTACGCTTTTTTGTTACCCTTAAAATTTAATAGAATTTTTTTTTTTTTTTTTTTTTTTTTTTTTGTAATCACACGATTTTGTCGATTTAATAAGATAAAATTTACTATCAAATTTTACTACTAGGAAAAAAGCATAAAAGTTGGCAACGACAAAGGAACATACTGACGGAATATTTTTCAATAGTCGTAAATTATTTATTTTGATGAAATTAAAGTTTCATATTCGGAATAAAATTGAAAATATTTAGGAGCTATACAATAAGAGAAGAATAACATATAAACTACAAAATTTATATAAAGAGAACTTTTATTTATAGAATAATATAGGAATTTTTTAGGCGTCATTTGCATGTGATCAATGGAAAGCTGAAAATCTTGGTATTACATTACAATTCACTTCTTCGTCATTACAATGCTTTTCAACGGTACTATTTGATTTATATAGGATTCAGCTTCATCTACAAATTTATAAAATCAAATAGTTACTGTTGCACTTGCCAGGAATCACTCTTTAAATTAAATGTATTTTTTTTTTATTGTAATGTTACAAAACATTTCAAATATAAAAAAAAGAAGTTTAAAAAAAATAAGCTTTCCTTACAGTTAACTTAACGGAAAACAAACAAGAATGAAAAATCATGCGTCAAGCATAGATTATGAAACACTTTCCAACACAGCCAGAAAACTGTAACGAAGCTTGACCGTTAAATAAGGGGAAAGAAGATATGTAAGTAAACAGTTTAGAAAACACATAAAACCACAGTTTTCGAAATGACTTTCCAGTGTCAAAAAAGTATTCGAATTATTTTATGTAGCTCTGTATATGATCAATAGATGTAAATATGTAGTATGATAAAATTTTGTTCAACTAGAATAATCACATTTAGCAATTTTCTCCAAGCGACGGAAATGCACTCGAAATCTTTTGTACAGCCCTGTATATTTTCTGAAGACTTTTGTACACACCACCTATTAAGCTAAAAGGCAACTTAAAACTCACTTTCAGCAATTACCAAACGTAAACGACAATGTATCTTTTTTCGTATCCTGTATATGAATTTATTTATATTCCGCAAACTTCTATTAGTCTACTAAGTATAGTTCAGCAGGAAAATGCGTAAACACAATTAAAAACTACCCTTAAGCAATTCACTCCCATAGTCTGTAGTACTTACAAATTTCCTTGTGTAGCCCTGTATATGGTCAACCAAGTTTATAAACACACACGTACTATGAAAAAAAAGGTTTAAAATCCAAACCAAAGTTGAAAACGCACTTATCACACATAGACTGTAAATATCGCACACGTACTGTAAACAATATATTTTGTGTGTCCCTGTAAATAAACGCAATGCACACAAGAGAGCAATTTATAGTGCACCTTAGTAATGCATATAATTTTCATTATGTTGGAAATAGTGAAATATCACTAAATTACACTGCAGACGATTTTTCCCCATATAACGATGTGTAAAAGAATTCTTTTGTTTGACCCTGTAAATGAATAATAAATGCTTTGCACCCCATATTCTACAAAAAGCATGTTTTAATACGCTTCATAAATATATATCAATTTCATTATCTTTTAAATTACGTAGAGTTATCAAAATGCGTTGAACCGATTATTCCCCATTGACCGTAATGTAACGTAATACTTTTGACTGTCCCTGTAAAAAAACTATAAGTGCTACACACTTCTGTTGAAATTGGGAACATGGTAAACAACAATAACATACAAAAATTTCAGGGCAATCGAAGCATATTTACGGGAGTCAGAGCACGGACAGATGGCAAACGGGCAGGCGGCAGACGGAATTCATACAGGAATTCCACAAACGGAATTCCACAAACCGAATTCATAAACACTTTTCAACTAGGTTGGAAAGTGTTAAAAACACTAAAATTCTCTTGAGTTCAATAATAAATACCTGACGTAAACATTCAAAATTAAAGCATAACTATAAAAATACGGGTAAAGTTTTAAAATCATATAATTTCACATTTTTTTAAAAGCTTAATCGTATAATTCCACGATTTTCAACATTACATTTTAATAAAATTCGGTTTTATATTACCATTATGTTTAAATTATTTTTAACTTAATTTACTAAAAAGTACGCATTTTTCGCAACATCTTACTAATGTATCCTACAAAATTTCCTTATTGTACTCTCAATATTTAATAAACTTAAAATACAAAATTATCGTAATTATTTAATTATGTTTTACTGCCATTTTATTTAGGTATTTTTAAGTATTGTCGATATACATATCGTTGAGATTTGCACACATTTTTGTGAATAATTTCATTTTTCTGCTAAATAAAACGCAGTTATAATAATCGTTTGAAATCAATAAGAAAATTAAAATAATAATAATAATTGTTTTCTACGAATTACAGCAAAGTTTTAATCTCATCTCTTATATAGAAAGTGTAACATTGCATTTTGTAAGATTTTGGTGTTTTACTATATAAGGAATTACCACGTTACACTTATGAAATATTTTTATCGATTTTAAGGTCGACATTTATTCTTTATGATTGATGAATGAATCTTTAATTTCCATGAATAAGAAATGAATCGGTAGGTGTGTAAGTAATCACTTTTGAGACAAATTAATAATAAGCTTCAATTTAATAATACATTAATGACTTTCGGCAAGTCTGAAAAGTAATTTTGTAAACTCTTACTGAAATCTTACTAAAAATGAAAGAATTTCATATAAATGTGCATTACATTTATGATATAAATATTATGATATAAATTAACTTTGTTATACTACTAATGTTATCTTACTATTTGAAAATTCCCTTTTTTACTATTTTTTAATTGTGTTGCGGTCCACTTAACGTCGCAAAATTTTGTTTGCGGCCCGCAATTAAAAAGGGTTAAGAATGACTGATCTAGGTGGACAAAATTCATTTTTCCGATTATCTCGGAATTGAATAAGAGCGCGTATACTGCTATCTGAATGTCTCTTTTGTCGAGATCCGTACGAGTTTTGTCGAAAAAATCCGATGTGTCGATTAACTACGACCGTAAAGAAGGCAGTAGGTTTGAGGGAGTTTCAACAGTTGCACTATTTTTCTGTAAGTTCGAAAGCAACTCATGACTTTTTCTGTTTTATTTGAAAGCAGGAGTTTACTGGACATATGTCACATGTTTGTCACAAGATTTAATATATTGTTATTTGAAAATAATCGTCATCTTGTTTTCAAACTCCATCTTTACTTTTAAGCATTATTAAAAAATAAGCATATATATTTTTTTTAAATCAAAGTGCCATTCCTAAAGCAGTGGAAACTTAAGATAGCTCCTGCGAAAGTTTGTGAATCATTAAGTTATATTAATTTGAAGTGTGTGTTTGAGTGTTTAATTCAAATCTTGCAAGTCAATTTTAAATTACTTTTAATTATCCGATTGAGCTGAAACTTTGAATACATATGTAGTTTCAATGACAATGCAATATTATAATATAAATAAATAATAATAATATAAATAATGATAATAATATAAATAATAATAATAATATAAATAATAATAATAATAATATAAATAATTAAATAAGCCAAATATTTATCACTGTTTGATTATTTTATTACTGATACATTCGAAAACCCAACAAAACCTAATTAAACTTCAAATGAATAATTTTGCTCACCTAGATCTTCAAAACACCCCACTGTGCGCCGGTTCGAATTTGCACATGAGTGGAGTTCACTATTAGCTATAATCCATTCAATAAAATATATATACTTTTTTATTGTAGTGTACATAATCGAATAAATCATTAAAATCCCTTCATTTATAATAACGTTATAATAATATAATTTTTAATATCATAATTCCTAAATTCCCTAATATTAACAAATCTTGAACTAGCAAATTTTAAAGGGTTTTAGCATCCTGACAGTTAATCAAAAATTTATGGAAAATAGCCATTAAGTCAATGTATAAGATGGGTAAACGTAAGTGAAATGTCATTAATCTCACCAATATTTTTCATCATTACCTTTTTTTATTTTGGATTTAAAATAAAATCTCTCTCCGTAGAAGCCTAATGACATTTCGAAGAGGTTGATCAATATTTTCAAACAAATGAAATGTATTTGCAATTTGTTTCCAATTAGAAATTAAGCACATCTTTTTATAATGGCTTTACCCAAAATAGTTTCAAAGCCATTTGCTCTCTCTAAAATTAGTTTTCTTCCTTATAATCAATGCATTATTAAACGTGATCGAATAATAACTAAATTGTAAGATATTCAAAATAGCTTCGATTATGAACTATTGATTATCCAGTTATAAATTACAATTATGAAATACAATGGTTGTTTTCAGTAGAAATATTTAGAATGTTGATAAATCTATTTTCATTGAAAATGCTCATTATTTTTTAACTGTAATCCATTAGCCAAATAAAAATCTAATTAAAAAAAAATATTTGCAATTTAAAGAAAAATCTAATGAAATATTTGATAAAAAATGTTAGTCCATTATCATAAGTTTATTTACATTTTGTTGCTTGCCTATTTTAATTTATATTAATAAATCTTGAAATAGAAAAGTTTCAATGTTGCAAGCGGCTTGGCAGTTAATCAAATGTATACGGTAAATAGCCATTAATTCTATGTATAAGACGTGAAAACGTTACTCAAATGTAATTAATCTCACCAAAATTTTTTATCTTTAGGTTTTTCTTTATCCAAAACAAAATCTATTTCCGTAGGAAGTTTAATGAATTTTCGGAAGTATGGTCAATACTTTCAAATACGTGAAATGTACATTAATTTATTTCCAATTTGTAGTTAAGCAATCCTTTTTTTTTTCAATATTTTCCTTCAAAAATATTTAAAAAGTCATTTGTTTTTTTTTAAATTTGTTTTCTTTTTTTAAATCAGTGTATAATGCAAATTGGTATAATTTTAACAAAATACTAAGCACTAAAGAATACTATTACAACCAATATTATGAATTATTGATTATTCAATTATGAATTACAATTATGAAAAACATGTTCAAAGCATTAATTTTTTCATGGAGTTTTAAAATCTACTTTCGTTGAAAATAAGCGTAATAAAGTCATGAAAGAGAATAACAAGAATGAAATATCATGCGTCAAGCATAACTTTGGAAACACTATCCAATATATTCAGAATAGTGTATCAAAACTTCACCGTTTAATAAGTTTAATAAAGTGAAAACTTATGTCTAAGTAAACAATTCAGAATCGCATAACACATTTCAAAACCCTTTTTCAGCAATTATCAACAAAAGTCGGCAAAATATCCCTTTTTTTGTGCAGTTCTCTATTTGAACTTTAGATTTGTATATACAGGGTGGTTATAATATAAGTATCTCTGTTTGGAGCACTGTTTGGAGCTTGAAGGAATAACCGGAATGAAACCAAAATCAGTACACTTACTATTCGGGAAGGGGGAAGAAGAATGGAACAACAAAAATAAATTAATTTCAATAATAATCGCCGACAGATGGCTCTTTTGAATGTGACATGTAATGTGTAATATTGTGTACCGTTGACCTCAATTACTTTATCGCATATCACAATATCTGCGTAACATCACTCCTGATGCATTACATTGCGCCGTTGAGCACGTCATGCAGCGACTGGATTGTGTCCTCCAGCACAATGGCCATGTGGAAACTGAACATGATCGTCACCGTATTCGAAAGCGTAATCACATTCATTTTTCAATAAATTATGTATGTCATCCGGATTTATGCCTTAATTCATTGTTCTTGTATTACACATTGCATTTCACACTCAATAGCGCCATCTGTCGGTGATTATTGCAATTTTTTTATTGTTTCATTCTTCTTACCCCTTCTTGAAAACTAAGGGTACCGATTTTGGTTTCATTCCGGTTATTCCTTCAAGCTACAGACAACTCCAAATAGAGATACTTATATCATAACCACCCGGTATATACTCATAGTATGCTAAAATTTAGTTCACTTAGGCAACGCATACGACAGTTGAAAATTGCCCCTCATCAATCTCCGTCAATAAACAGGAATGTACTCGATATATTTTGCAGCCCTGTATATGATCTATAGAATTTATACACATCAAGTAATATTAAAAAAAAACTTAGTTAAATTTTAAGACGCGTACCACAATTAAAACTTACTTCCAGCTATTATCACTTACACTGAATTACACTTTGATCAATAAGGTTAACTGGATGAATTATGCCCTCCAGATTCGACCGGGATAGCTCAGTGGTAGAGCGTGGCGGCTTCAGCCAAGCGATCCCAGGTTCGAATCCTGACCCGGACATTTTTCGTCCAGTTGGAAATTTACAACTTGTATTATCACTTAAATACAGTACAGTAGCTAAATTATTTTGTTTGTCCCTGTAAATAAACGATAAATTCTATACATTTCATATTATCTGTAAGCATCTCGCAGTGCATCTGCAGTTATATATATCAAGTTCAATATGATTAAAGTTGTGTAATATTATAAAAATACACCGCAAATGACTTTTTCCCATTGACCGGAATGTAAATGGATTTTTTTGTGTCTCTGTAAATGAACTATAAATGCTACACACTTAATTTTCAATACTGAACATGCAATAGTAAACCTCATTAACATATAACATATGCATAGCAATCCAAGTAGGTTTACGTGAGTTAGAGCACAACAAGACATACACAAGGCAGAAATACATATAGTCAGAATGACAAACATAAACGTAAAAACTTTACAAGCATTTTGGAAAGTGTTAAAAAAGAAATTTTAATATGATATATATATATATTAATATATATATATCATAATGAAATTTCTTTTTTTCATGACATATATATATATATATATGATATACTTTTTTATGGTATACATATATGATATACTTTTTTATGATGTACACACACACACACACACACACACATATATATATATATATATGTATAGGGGAGATGGGAGATGAATGGGACAAGGGATGGATGGGACCTTCTCAATATTTTAGGCAATAAACTTTTTTTTTAGTTGCTTGCTATCCTCATAGATGTTGCTACCATAGTGTGCTTCAGAACCAAAAGCAAGAGCACCTGGCTGTGTTCAGTTTTCATCAAATTTGCATTTCCTGAAAATTCTGCTTAAAAGTAATTTTTTTTACATTTGAAGTTTTTTAAATATCTTTTGCAATATAAACAATTAAGATAGGTTGTAGATTTTTATTTCAAGGATCAATATTGGTAATTAAAATGAATGCATATTAACCATTGTCACAAAATAATTTTTGAGACAAAATGGCTGACAATTGAATATATGCATCATGAGGATGATTGGGACATTTCAAATGGGATGAATGGAATTGTCTCATTCATCCGTAGAGGATGCTGAAAAATACATTTATTAACTAAATAATACTATATAGGTTGATAAATTAATACTTTATGGCAATTATTCTTTTAAGATTTCTTCCTCATTGTAGCCATCGTCTTCAGCCATTGAATGCTTCTGTTTATAGGCCTTTTAAGGCAAAGCTGAGATGAGTCCAAGATGATTGGCTAACAAATAATTCTTGAGAAAATATTACAATTTATAATCTCTCAGCTTTTGCCAAGGAGACATTTTTGTCAGCTTTTAGTTCTTAACATTGAATACGGGGAGGAAAATGTTTGTGTCCCATTCATCCCTGCTGTGGGGATGATTGGGACTAGATGAACTTTTTTTTAAATTTCATTTATATTTCTGTATAATAATAATCTTGAACAGTGATACATAATATTGATAATAACTTAAATAAAATATTTTAATAAATATTTTTGTGAAAATGCCCCATTCATCCCCATCTCCCCTATATCACATAGATCAGCCTTTGAACTACAAATTGTTTTTTTTAATTGTTTTTTTTATTGTTCTTTATTTTTTTTTTTTAAAGAAGCCTAGGAAGTTATCTTCATACTGCAATTGTACCAAAGTCTGAAATTTTCAATACGAACACCTAATTTTAAAATCATATTTGGCTTTCTTGGTAAAGTTTACCTTTTTGGATACCAAATGTCAAGATATATATATATATATATATATATATATATATATATATATATATATATATTATATATATATATATATATATATATATTATATATATATATATTATATATATACAAGTAATAGAAAAACTTGGATAACATTTTGTAAGTTAATCAAATGTATCCAGAAAATAGTCATGAAATAAATTTATAAGACGAGAAAACGTAACATAAATTCCATTAATCTAACCAATCTTTTGTATTCAGGTTGTTTTGAAATCTCTTATAGAACCTCTTGAAATGAAACTTGAGTAATTCTAGAGAATATGACTGGTATTTTTAAAGTACTGAAATGCACTTGCAATTTATTTACCATTAGGAACTAAGCATAGTTTTTTTTTAATGCTTTTCCTCAAAATGATTTAAAATGTCATTTTACTAACATCGGAATTTATTTTTGTTTTGCTCCATGATTTTAAAATGTATAATAATAACTTGAAAAGATGTTAATGTGTTTTCATAAAATTTAGTTTACGTTTAATGCCATTTCTAAACATCTTAAGCGTTCATAAATATTGAAACAGCGAAGTTTAAAATTTAAAAGGTAAGAATCTTGGCTGTTAATCAAAAGTTTCCGGGAAATAGTCATTAAATCAATGTATACGACGGGTGAATGCATCTGAAATGCCATTAATCTCACCAATATTTTGCATCGTTAGGATATTTTGCAATTCCTAATAAAATATCTTTTGATGGAAAGTCTATACCATTTCGGAGAGTGTGATCGATGTTTACGCAGTAATGAAATGTACTTGCAATTTATTTCCAATTAGAAGCTAAGCACATTCTTTTTAAAATATTTCCCCCTAAAATATTTCAAAATGTCATTAGTTTTTCTTAAATTAGATTTATTTTTTACCATAAATGCATTGAAAGAAAAAAGTCGAACTTTAACTAGGTACTAAAAATTCAATAAAGCCTCAAACATGCTTTATTTATAGATAATAAATATTACATGTACCAAAGTATAATGTAATATAATGACACTGAACATTAATTACCTGTATTTGAACACTCTGCTGCACTTACTACTTAATCACTATAACAGTAAAAAAGAAAAAAAATATGAGTAACCGACATTGTGCCTATTTCTCAATATTCACATTAAAGAAATTATAAATCCCATTTCTTTCCAGCATATTATTATAATACCCAATAAACATATAAAAACACATTTTTCTATTATAGTAAAACCAATGGATCCGTGTGAAGATTTCGCACTGTCTAAAATTTTTTAGATGCAGGTTTAAACTTCTAAAGAAAAATTAATGATAAAAATATCTGCAAAAAACATTAGTCAAGCCATACTATCATCTCATTTATTCCATCAAAGTTACAGTAAAAAATCATCGAAGACAGCAAAAGGCAGGCGCAACAATGTCCCACTTTATCTTTTCTGTATATTTTTATATATATAATCATTGTTGAACACGATGAAATGCTGTATTTTATTTTTGTGGTAACATTGATTTGAAGAAAAACTTTCATGTCTTTTATGAAAACAATGTTGATTTAATTTTCAATTAAATACAATCTAAAAACATGATTTAACGAAATGTGAGTGTACTATGTCAGAAGCCGGTTGAAAAACCTTTCGAATGAGACCTCATTCACTTTTGTGTGTTTTGTAAATGCATAGAAAAAGGGATGTTGACAATAAAAATAATATAGATGATTAATAGATTTAAGTTTGATAAACTTATAGAATAAAGTTAATTTATATTTTAGTATTTTCCTAAAACCCTCATGCTGTCTAAAATCTTTAAACAGCTAAGTTTGAAAAGGCTACCATCTTGACAATTAATCAAAAGTTTCAGGAAAATACAAGATGGGAAAACTTAACTATAATAACATTAATCTCTACAATATATTTCACCGTTAGGTCATTTTCCAATCCACAATAAAATCTATTTTTATGGGAAGACTAATAAAATTTCGAAAAGTACTATATATGTTTAAAAGGCTAATTAAAGCATTAGCAACTTACTTCCAACTAACTGCATAAAAACTCTCTGTGATTCGTTTGTATTTTATAAGGTCCTTCGAGTTTTTATGGGGAAGGAGAAATCTAACTGCATCCTACATTTAAAAGATATTTATAATATTAGTTTTATACCAAAAAATTATAAGTAAGAAATCTTATTTACAATAAAAATTTATAAGTCATGCGCTAAAAATGTAGATATTATGTATAAATACTTTTCAATCGCCATAAGAGTCCTTTAAATTAAACAGTTAGGTCCCGAATTCTTTTAATATTGAAAAATTGATTGATTGATGATTTTCCAGGAAATATCTTGTTTTCATTAAAACTATATTAGCTATATAACACATTCAACCACTGGAGATAGTATACTTCATTTATTGCTGAAAGGTGTTAAGTAACACTTTAAAAAAATATTTATATACAAACTGTTTACATGTTTTGGCATCACCGGTCATTTCAAGACAAATAAGAAAATTCTACAGAGGTATGATCTATAATGCAATGATTTTAAACGCCATCATTCACGTTGTTTACATTCTTTCCCAAATTACTCAAGCTATTTTATTTGCTTTTATAATTCCTACTATTAGTTCACACTCTTCTTATATATATTTATATATCTTGTTCAAATTTTCAATCGTTAATAAAATACTTTTTATTAATCCACTCAAGTCCAAATACATTCTTTTAAACTTGTAGTGGATGATACTTGATGTTAATACAGTTTTTTCAAATATTAATTCATTAATTAAATTTAATTAGTTTATCATAGTTTTATATGGGATAAAAAATATCAACACGCAGCTGACTTATTTCAGACTTTAGTTCCCTTTAAAAACACTCACTCACAAGTCTTGATAGCGCAGTCGGTTAAGCTCTGAGCTCGTAACCACAATGTCCCAGCATCGAGCCTCCCCTGGAACGGAAAGAAATTCTCCCGTACTCTAAAATTAATTTCTCTTATATAACATATTTAGCAGAATATAAATTTAGGAATAAATACCGTCAGTGGCGAAGAGTGGCGATCGCTGGAAAAAAAAAAAAATTCTCTTTGACCTAAGTAGGAATTGACTTTATTTTTTTATATTACTTGTTACTTTGATGTTTATTCTCAAACCAAATAAATTTCAAATGAAAACAAAATATTTTTTTCTCTCCAATCAAAACTATTTATTCATCATAAGAGACACAATTGAAATTGTTATGCGTAAAAATTGAACATGTAAAGATAACTCTTCATTTAACTTTTCAAAACTGTGGGTTGAGTTACTTAATGGTTACGTGTACGGAAATAAACATAAAAGTAAATGTAAAATAAAATAACGTAAGTACTCTGAGACAGAGTGGGAACGACATGAATGATGGCGTTTAAAATCATAGCATTATAGATCGTGCATCTGTTTCTCATTTTTCTTGAAAATGGATTCGGTGAAACCTAAACATGTAAAAAGTTTGTATATAAAACTCTTTTAAAGTTTTAATTACTTTTTTATTTAACAGATTTTTTTATATACCGCTAACCAGGCCCTTTCCTGCCCGGCATGAGTGCCTAGCTTGACGAGTTAGTACAGCATGGCTGTGATACACTTGACAATAGCCTTATGGACATCTCTGCAGTGTTTTGCTCTCTAGTGGTTTGCTATAGTTCTCTTTGTTTGCCGGTTCATGGTTTCTATTTAACTTTGTTGAATTGTCAGATTCAAAAAAAGGAAAAATTAAGGAACAGAAAGGAATAGGTCTTGTAATTTAGAACCTTGATCTGGTGACGAGACCTTCACCTGACTAGGCACCTCCAGAAGTATAATTCATAGGGAATATGGAGGACTTTGCTCCTACGACGGATTTTACATGTACCAGGCTCCATTAGCGAACATAGATTTACATAATTACCATGTATGTTGGCTTGTCACTTTCATGGTGAGTTGTCGCTCTAGTGTTGCTTTTATCAATCAACGAAGCATACTATTTTAGCCATCGAAATATGACAAACTGCAGATTGTAGCCAGAAAAAGACCTTTCTGCCCTGATAAGTTTATAGTGCTTGTTATGCAGCTGTGTTTGAGCCTATTCGAAACAAACAGATAGACAAAAAAATTTTGAATTGCAATTTTTAACTATTCCTCAAAGTAGCCGAATGAACTTCAAAATAGGTTTTTTGTCTGAAAATCACAGACTCTTCAATTTTATATATACGTAAATATTAGACAGCAAGCACAAACTTTTATTTGTTTTCCATCAAAATGATTTAAAATGTCATTTCATCTCTCTCAAATTAATTTTCTTTTTTATTATCAATGGTATATTTAAAATAGACTAAAATTTCACTAAATATAAAAAATCTAACAAAGCCTGTATTATAAATTATTGATTATTCAATATTCAGTTATGAATTACAATTATGGAATAAAATTCATTTTTAAATGTAACGTTTTTAGAAAATTAACGAAGAGGGAAGACAGGGCTATGCTCGGTCAAAATTAGCTTTGAGTTCAAATATCACGAAATACCTTTCAATTTGTGTCAAGCATGTGCTTTGTCATTGGTAATCTTAAAAGTAAATTTGTCGCCAATATTTCTCCAAATTTGGCGAAATGATGAAAATTTCCCAGCCTCGTTTACCGCCAACTATTCAACAACTTAATAGCTGTTGCATTCTACATTCCCATTGAAAGGCATTACGCATAGTGGTATCAAAATGATCAACTAATCGAATTTTCTCGAACATGTGATGTAACCTAATGGTCTTCCAGTAATCCAAAACGAAAGGATAAAAAAATTATTCAAAATCGTTAGATTCGTTTTTTAGATAAAATTAGATTGATCCACAGTGACATCAAAATGACACACTAATCGATTTTTTTTCTCGAAAATGTGACTTAGCCAAATGACCTTCTAGTGTCCGAAAACCGTAAGATACAAAATTCAATTAAATAGTTAGAACCGTATTTGATTAAATAAATTTCACCCGCAGTGACCCAAAAATGACTCACTAATCGAAATTTGTCGAACATATGAGATAGCCCAATATACTTCTCGTTCCTGAAAACCGTGGGATACTAAATTTATTTCAAATCGTCTGAGCCGTTTTTAAGATAAAAATACCTGGACCCATAATGACCCATAATCCAAATTACCCACTAATCGAATTTTCTCGAACATGTGACCAAGCCAAATTGTCTAATCGTGTCCCAAACACGTAGGATATAAAATTTATTCAAAATAGTCTGAGCCGTTTATTAGATAAAATTAGCTTGACTCACAGTGACCCAAAAATTACCCACTAATCGTAATTTCTCGAACATGTAACCTAGCCAAATGGTCTTATTGTATCCCAAAAAGGTAGGATACAAAACTTAGTCAAAATCGTTAAAGCCATTTATTAGATAAGATAAAATAACCTTGACCCGCAGTGACCCCAAAATAACCCACTAATTGAATTTTCTCTAACATGTGACCCAGCCAATAGTCTTCTCGTGCCTGAAAATGAAAGGATACAAAATCGTTTGAACTATTTTTTAGATAAAATTAACTTGACCCACAGTGAACCAAAATGATCCACTAATCGAATTTTCTCGAACATGTGACCTTAGCCCAATGGATTTCTCGTGCCCGAAAATGGTAGAATATAAAATTTAGTCAAAATCGTTAGAGCCGTTTTTAAACTAAAATTTCGAAAAATACACACAAGATTTGCTAGTAATATAATACATGATAAATCTCAACTCATTGAAAATCCACACCAAGAATCATTTTATAACCGTGTTATATTAAAGCCAACTAAAAATAACTTTCTGCTGCTTGTTTTTAAAATATCTAAAAATTGCATTAAACATTTAATTTAGTCTAAAAAATTCTCCTTACATATAATTTTCTTCCTAAAATTCTGCATTTCATAAATAGTGAATCAATTTTATTTGGAAGTTGCCAGCATCTTGGCAGTTACTCAAAAGTTTTCGGAAAAAAAGTCATTAAACCAATGTATAAGACGAGAGAAGGTAACTAAAATGTCATTAATATTCCCAATATTTTTCTTCATCCGGTTATTTTGCTATCTAATACAATTTTTGAAACACGTGGGAAGTTTAATCAATTTTAGGGAAGTATAATCAGTATTTAATAAGCATTGAAATGTACTTGCAATCTATTCCTAATTAAAAGTTACGCACCTCCTTTTTTTCAATGTTTTTCACCAAAATATTTTAAAACGCCATTTTTTCTGTCAAGTTGATTTTCTATTTTAACATAAATTCATTTTTAAACTTGATCAAATAATTATAATATACTAAATACCCAAAAAAGGTTCCGTTTATAAACTGTTCATTGTTAAATTTTGGTTTACATTTTTTAGATACAATGTATTTTATCGAAAAAAATTTCTTCGAAAAATTTAATAAATCTAGACTTATTGAAAATTCATTTAATGAATCATTTTTGAATCATAATGCATTTAATGGGTTTGTGGGGTTCGAATTTTTATGTTCTTTATTTATAAGCATTTTTTAATACTTTTTCTCCCTGATGTTTCTGGATTGTGGCGGTTCACCTGGTCTTTCAAGTGTCCCCAAAGAAAGAAGTCACAGGTTTACAAAGGTTTCTGGTAATTTCGTTCAGAGACTACGCCATATTATTGCTGCGCATGGTGGATCTGTGTAAAATATCGTGGTTTAGATTTTTCCAGACTACAGCGCCATCTGTTGTTGAAAATTTTAACTAATTTCGAAAATTTGTCTGCCTGAAATTTTACTGTTGTCCCATGCATATTGCAACAAATGGTGTATTTCTATCGCTGCCCGTTTAGTTTTGATTGATTTTTCAAATATACCGGTCATTTTTAAAACACCCTGTATATATTTCTTCAGCATGCGGCTAATAATAAAATATATCTTTTAATAAACTTCTGAAATTTATTCGAAAACATAATTGGTATTTTTCATTAAAAAAATACTTTTTGATGTTGTGAGCGCGCAATCTAATATATATATATATATATATATATAGGGTGTTTCACTACCAGACCGACAAACTTGCAGGAGGTGTAGAGGGCAGATAGACGACTCGTAATCACATAGCAATGCAGGGTCGAAAATTCCGTAGTTGCGAGGTATGGTTCAAAGAAGCAGAGAAAAAGAACAGAAACAGCAGCATATTAATGGGACAGAAAACATTTTTTTGAAAGGTTGTACTACAGAAGATGTTCAAAATTACGACCAGAAGTCGTCTTCTTCTTCCGGGATCAAATGAAGAGTTTGGTGTACGAGATCCCCGTTCCTTCAGGTGAAGACCTCGCTGATCGAATATCTGTAGCTGACGGGAGGATACGCGACACGCCAGGAATCTCCCAGAACGTAAAGGAATCCATGCAGCGCCGCTGTCAAGCCTGCCTGACGACTTCTGGTTGTAATTCCAAACAACTTCTGTAGCCTTTCAATAAACAATCAATAAACTTCAACCTTTCAATAAAATGTTTTCTGTCCCATTAATGTGTTTCTGTTTCTGTTCTTTTTCTCTGCTTCTTTGAAACATAGCTCGCAACTACGGCATTTTCGACGCAGCATTGCTATGTGATTCTGTGATTCCGAGTCATCTTTGTGCTCCCTACACCTCCTGCAATATATATATATATATATATATATATATATATATATATTAATAGTATAATATATTTTAGAATTTTCAATAAAAAACATTGTTATCGCCTACGTTTTTACTGTACACTTGGGTGTATGTTCTATAATCCCCGAAATCGAGTCGGATTTGCTGGAATCTAATTAAAACATTAAAATAAAAGTTATTCTGATATAACAAAAAATGTTTATTTTTAATTATATTCATATTATCCAAAGTATTTTTCTGTCTTTGACAACCTAAGTTTTAAAATTGAAAACGGTCTGATTGTTGATAGTCATTAAGTCAAAATATAACACGAAAGAAATAACTAAAGAGCCATTAGTATCACCAAAATGTTTTATCACAATATTTTGCGATCCGGGATAAAGTCTTTTTACAGAAAATATTGAATAAAATGTCGAAGAATAAGATCGGGGCTTTAAAATATTTAAATGCACTAGCAATTTATTTCAAATTAATCTTCCAACTACAAAGACGACGTTGGACGACGTCAATGGACGTATAAGCAACTTTTAACAACTGTTGTCATGCGGACGAAAAATGCAAATTATAAAAACTAGGGCATCAAACCCGGCCTCCCGGGATAGAGAATAATATATGTGAAAACCATTTATTTTTTTAAACTAATAGATTTTTTTTTCCCTTAGTATATTTTTAATGCTCCCTAACAACACAAAGAGCAGTGTTACATAAAATATGTCAATTATATATTCAAATAAACTTTTGAAAACTCTTATAAGTAGTTTTTTTGTATTGACCTCGTGCCAGAAGTTAATAGCCGAAAAATTCTCTAAAAGTTTTCGTTATCTACATCAGTTTTTTTTTATTCTGATAATTTCAGCGATTTTTAGCTCTTATTTCAATTACATGTCTGTTAAATTTGTGCTTTATTTATAATCTTTTATGGATTGCTTAATGAGGTTTTAATTTCGTAATTGAATATTATCTGAAAACAAATGCTGAACTTTTACATTGTTTACAGTGCAAACAGATTAATATTTTGTAATCGTCTGCAAGAAATAGAGATGGATTTAAAAAAAAATCTTGCTTGAATTATAATAAATGAGTATACTGCGATACAGTTTTCAAACAAATTGCATTTGAAAGTAGATTTTTTTCCCCATCTAACGGTGTAAAAATTTAAAATGTGCGATGTTTAGAAATTTAAAAAAATGCATTAGCAAAAATCACAAAACCGAAATTTCAACTGAAAGTGTTGCCATTCGCAAAATGACGTCAGCGTTACGCACGGACACGTTTGCCCTTTATAATATAGATAAGCGTCTATTCAATATAACATATCTATTTTTAACACTTTCCAACCTAGTTGAAAAGTGTTTATGACTTCGGTTTGTCTGGCCGTCTGCCGTCTGGCCGTCTGCAGTCTGCCGTCTGTCCGTGCTCTAACTCCCGTAAATATGCTCGGATTGCCCTGCAATTTTTATATGTTATAATCGTTATCTATAGCATGTTCCCTATTTCAACGGAAGTGTGTATCACTTATAGTTTTTTTACAGGGACACTCAAAAGAATTCCGTTACATTGCGGTCTATGGGGAAAAATCATTTGCGGTTTACTTAAATAATGTTTCACTATTTTAAACGCATTGAAATTTATATATATCACTAAGGTGCATTAGAAGAAGCTTAATATGGAATAGGGTGTGCATAGCACTTATACTTACTTTACAGGGACAGTCAAAAGAATTCCGTTACATTACGTCTATAGAGAAAAATCGTCTGCGGTTTATTTAAATAATGTTTCACTATTTTAAACGCATTGAAATTTATATAAGGTTTATTACAAGAGACTTACTACAGAATAGTGTGGGTATAGCAGTCATCGTTCATTTACAGGGAAACACAAAAGAATTCTCTACTGTATGTTAACAATAATTCCTGCAAGTGCGTTTTAAGTTACTGAATGCGATTTTAATTTTAAATCGCTTTTTGTATATTACGTGGTGTGTATAAATTCTGTAGATACTATACAGGGAAGCACAAAAGTTCGGAAACACATTTCCGTATTATTTAACTCCAGACGGAGAATTTTAAACTGTGCTACGTGTTTCCTAACTGAACTAAAATTTAGCATCCTATGTAGTATATATACAAATCTATAGATCCTATACAGGGCTGAATAAAAGTATTCGGATTACTTAGATGTTATCTTTTAGCTTATTAAAGAGTATGATTCGTAAAATTATTTTGGAAGCGTTGGAAAGTGTTACTTAATCTATGCTTGACGCATGATTTTTCGTTCTTGTTTCTTTCTATTTTGTATTAGGGGGGAAGGGGGTACAATGATTTTGGTGTTTAGGAAATAAACACCATTCCTATAAGAAATTGGTCCCCTGAATGAAAATATGACCTTGATTTTGACATATTAGGTCTAGGTTTTAAGATATGTAACATCCCTCTCTTATATGTAAGGTGTTACTCAAAGTGCATGATGTTTATAAGTGACGGTTAAAAAACTTAAAGAAGGGATTTTTGATGGACCAATGAACCATAAGCTCATGAATTACACAAATTTCGTGAAAACGATGAACGAGAATAAACCATTAGCTTGGCGAATCTTTGTAGAAGTAGTGTAATTTTTTCCTGGGAAACACAAAAGAGAAAACTATAAAGACCTTTTTAGTAATATGGTGTCAACTTTATTAAAATTTGCGCGATTATGGGCATGAAAATATTACTAATAGCAGCCATTGTCCACTGTAGGAAATGTGTTTTACAGTGTAATGGAGCCAAATGGACATGAGAAGAGTAAAGAACTAGAACTGATAGAGAAAAAACAGAAGTTATTTTCGAATTTATCAGCCAAAATTACCTAAGAATTCGTTAGAATATTTCACGCACCAGACAAAAAAAAAAAAAAAAAAAAAAAAAAAAGTTTCCTTGTGATGTTGTTTTTTTACTATACCGAATTTAAATCAGTAGCTCCTTTGTATTCTAGTAAATCAAAATGTTTACATTTGTATCCAAGCGGCACAATTGATATTTCGTATATAGTATTTTATTTGGTAGTGAAAAGTTTAGAACGTAAGCATATATATTTTTAATATTTTCCACAAAATTATATTAAAATTCCATTAAATTACGAATTAAATAGACTTTTCGTGTTGAATGTTTTTGAATTATAATATAAAAGGATAAAAAAACGTTATTTTACCATATTAAAATTTGTTTATATTTACTGCCGCCCCTAATATTCTTTATATTTTTAAATTTTTAACTAGCTAAGTTTGAAATTTGAAAATGGCAGCATTTTGGCGTTTAATCAAAACTTTCAAGAAAATGGTCCTTATACTGATGTTTAAGACGGCAGAATGTAACTAAAATATCATTAATCTCATCAAAATTTTTCATCGTTAGGATATTTTGCGATCCCGGATAAAACTTCTTTCCTTTGGGAAACCTAATGAAATTTCGAAGTGAATGATCGATGTTTACAAAGTAATGAAATGTGCTCGCAATTTATTTCCAATTAGAAGCCAGATTCATCTCATTTTTATTATTTATTGCAGTTTTTTCGAAAACATTTTCAAATGACATCTGGTGTCCATTTTTCCCTTTTGCATCATTAATTAATTAAATTTAAATTATATTAAATTAATATTTATTAAATTTTAACTAATTACTATGAATCTAATAAAGTCTCAGTTATGAATTATTTTTAAATTAAAATTATTTTATATGATATCAAAGCAGCTCCTGCAATTATTATCTAAATAGGAATTTTTTTCTGCTTATTATTTTAACTATATCTTTCAATTAAAAAATAATGAATATGGTAGTAAAAATTAGTTACCTATACTGTGCAAGTTTATACAGTGTCAGTTTATTAAAAATTATGTGCATAAAATGGTTATACATGGATACATAAGTATTTTAGAGCTAGATAGATTACTTCAATAATTGGATTAAAAAGAAAATTTAGATATCTAACAATTACTTAATTTTTAAACAAAAATTGGGGAATCTGTATAGCCTGTATGAATGTTTTTGTAAGCATGCATTATTAAGTATTGTGTTGAGGAATAAATCTTGCTGTTTGTTTTGTCGCTAATTATTTTTAATTATATGATTAACTTAAATGTTTTGTTTTCCTTTATGAGATTAAAATGAAATGTCAAGTTGGGAAAACTATAATACTAAATAAAACTTTAAATTTTCACCGAACACATTAAACAAGATTTTTATTAAAACAAATAATATTATTATAATAATAATATCAATGTATTATTATTATATTATTAATAAATATTAATTGCATGCTTACAAAAACATTCATGCAGATTATACAGATTCCCTAATTTTTGTTTAAAATTTAAGTAAATGTTAGATCTCTAAATTTTCTGTTTAATCCAATTATTGAAGTATACTATCAATGAATAAGTTATAAATAATATTATCAAATAATATAATTTTCAAAAACTTTGCGAGAATATTTTATTTATCTTTTTGATCTAAAGATATCGTCGTTTGAGCGACGGAAACATATGTAATCTATATTAAAAGGTCTTTTAAAACCTTTTGTGTTATGTTTTTTATCACTTCATGCAATAATTGCACTTTAATTTAAAGATTGCTATTATTATTTATTTTCGACTTTATTTACAACTTATTTCTAACACTAAACAAGTGAATTTGTTAAATCGATGCATTTGTTAAACATGAGCATACAGATCTGTACTGATGATCATCCCTTTGTTAGGGTCAATGTCATAGTGAAGGACGAATTTTTAACACTTCACTCCTTCTCTTCCAAAATATCAACATTCAAGGATGTTGTTTCACTTACAGTGCAGCTTGTTTTGGGGCTCTAAGCATTATTTCTACGTCACATTGAAAAAACTAGTGTTCGCGAATATACGTTTAATACGTTTAAAGCGTATTGTAACCGGTAAGGATTTTGGATAGGTACAATATGGAAAAGGTTTAACTACGTATACGTTAAAACGTATATAAACATATATTCGCGAGCACTAGAAAAAACGAGGCCGCATTAAAATCTTTAAATTTTTGCTTTTGGTCACAAATTGCCATCATTTGGATTTCCTACCCGAACAGGAATAGGTGCTTCCAGTGCTCATATTTACTAAATTTCCACCTCTTTTTTTTGGTGTCAAAAAAAAAAAATCTACAGAATAAAAAAGAAACTGAAAAAAAAAACAGAAAACGACAGTGAAATGAAATTATGTTAAATCTAGCTTCCGTAGGGAGTCATCCGCTAAGCATAGGAACATTTTTTTCACAAGGAAAATTTTTAATGAACCGTTATATTTAAGATTACAGTTATTAGGTATTATATTAGAGTAAAAAATTAGCATAAAGTTAGTTCATAGAATTCAAGTTCAGTATCACATTTTTTTTTTCATAACATCAAAATAAAACTAAAATGAGAAATATCGCGCAGCCATGAAAGCTACTGCAACATTTATTAAAAACAAAATTATGCATCAAGTCAAACTGAGATAACTAAATTTTAAAAATTGTTACTCAATAAGAAAATGAATAACGATGAAAAATAAAAGATAAGAAGAAAGAGAGGAAGAAAGCAATACAATAAGAATGGGGCTGGTTACAAAATGTTAATTAAAATATCCAAATTACGAGTTATTCCTCATTCAATATATATCCATACAGGATTCCTTTCTCGTAAGCATATTTTTAAGTCAGAAAAGGTTTTTGAGTTTTTCTACTTCAAATTGACATTTGAAAATTAACGGTCCAATCTTCGTTGTTGCCTATATCGTAATATTTCTTGCATTAACATGGGGGTGTTTTAAATGCCTATTTCCATCCTTACTAGAACACCTCTGTTTTCATTATTCTGAGATAATTGTCATACTCACTAATGAAAAGCACTCAACTCCTCTCACATTGCGCCAAATTTAGATTTTTGGCAGCATATTTTCTATCCGCAGCAATGTTGAGGATTAAAGAATACACACTTGTGATCTACGCGCATAGAGACCAACTTCATGAAACTTGCTGCTCAGTTCTTGGCTTCATTGACTTCATTTTGGCATCGTTATGACGTAAATCAGAAATTATTTTCAATTTCTGATTAAATCAATTGATTAAAATTGATTAAAAAATCAATTAAATTTAAATTTAAAAAAAAAAATAATAATAATTTCTGATTTACGTCATAACGATTACCCGCGAAGATGGTGCCATAGAGTTTTATCGGAACTATCGAAGAGATCGAATGAATATCCCACACCTTACCAACGTGCCACACCTGTGGGAACTATATCCTTACCGTACTACGCCAACATTTCTGAGAAAATAACTGGTGTTTTTGCGAATGTAGGCATCAGGACTGCGTATGTGCCTTTAAATCCAATTAAGATTTTTTGGGTAACTACAAGCATAGATATTCAAGATTTGACCTCACAGGTGTAGTTTACCGAATTCCTTGCAAGGGTTGCGGATTCAGCTACATAGGCGAGACTGGACGATCCTTA
Source organism: Maratus michaelseni (assembly GCA_963931845.1). Taxonomy (NCBI): domain Eukaryota; kingdom Metazoa; phylum Arthropoda; class Arachnida; order Araneae; family Salticidae; genus Maratus; species Maratus michaelseni. The sequence goes on from OZ007593.1 coordinate 93,432,074, forward strand.
AATGTGAGGTTGAAGGAACATAGGGATTCGTTTAATAGAGGCACTCTAACCTCGAGATTGGTTGCGCATGCTTTGGATTTTGATCATGTGCCTGATTTTCAGAACGCGCAAATTGCCTGCTCAAAATGTTGCGTGTACAGCAGTCGTATCTTCCTGGAGGGTTGGATGAGAGTTTTAGCTGAATCTCCTATTAACTAGGCTGCACAGATTCCTGCAGAGTATAATGTTTTAACTAAACTGTGACTTTAAATGTTTTTCTTGTTTTGGTTCTGGTGGCTTGGCAATTGTGTTTCGAAGTACTGATGAGGTGTACGAAAGTGCACGAAACGTCTATTTTATAATTTTAATTGTTTTTATGTGTTTTTTTTTAAATAAAGTCTGTAGTTGAATTTATTTTAGTGATTGTAAGTTTTATCCAGACGTAATTATGTATGTGTTTTTAAATTTGTTATTGGTTGACATTTTGGATTACATTTTAATTTATATTTCTATTATTTAAAAAGCATTTCTCTATAATTAAATTATCTTTATAATATTTAAGTAAATTGTTTTGCAACATATATGGTAAAATACATGTATTGATAGCCGTATATATTTTTTAAATAATTTAGTTCTAAATAATTAATAAATAATAAAATGTCAGAATATTAGGAAAAAATATCAGCAAGCTATACAAAAATTTCAACAGATTTAGATAAATACATTCTTACATAAACTTTTATTTAAAATTTAATAATAAATAATCCTATTTGAATATTAAGAAGATTTATTTAGTTAATGCCACTTTTTATTGTAAAATAAAAATCTCTAATACTTAAATGTAATTTTAAATGTTTTATGCTAAATACATTATCATTGACATTCATAAGGAAAATTAATCCTTAACACATTTTCAAGAATTATCTGCTTTTTATAACACATTTAAAGTTATTGTGATGACTTCTTAATCCTTTTTGTAAAGCCACCTCATTATAGGTATATTATGATTTCTCTCATTTAACAAATGGCAATTTTTTTTTCTTGTAGCAATAATAACTTTACATGATTTTGGAGATTTTGAAAGAACAATTAATGTATATTATCAGTAACGTTTCGAATCCTTTAATTTTTCAAATGGTTTTACAAAACTGCATTCTTTCTTCTTGAAACGTGCTTTTTTTTAATCCTACCTTTAAATGAATAACTTTTGATAAATATAAATGCATAGGTTTCTTTCTCATAAAATTTCAACTTATAGTTTGATTCACTGTTTCTTAATTTATTTCATTGTTTAAGACATAATGACATGTTAAATTTGACTTAATAAATAATACAAAGAAAAATATGAAACAGGGGAAAAATAACTTTAGAAAAATATAAAGGTTATTTCAAAAATCCAATGTATACCCTCTGAGTGGAGTAAAGGATATCATTACTCATCCTTTTCTTCCAATAAAAGGGTAGCATGACTAGAAACATTTCCTTAGGAAGGCAGAAGTGACTCAAACATCAAATGTACATTACAATGTAAAGACATTATTATGTGAAATTTGACTGTATAATAACCGGAAACCACAAATTTAAATTTACACATTAATTATTCATAATATCTGCCAGACTTGTCAACAATTTTTATTGTCTGACACCGAGGCTGCATGTATTGTCAAAAATTTTGAAAGGTACTACATTTTAGCATACATTTCCAGCGCAAAGTGCTGATTCATTCTATGAAAAAAATGTGAGAAATAATATGTGCTAATCCTCCGAAATTCGATACAGTTAACATTATTTCACCGAAAAAATATCATTGGTTAAATGAAAGGCATCATGACTTACCTCTTTTGCGGTGTTTGAAGAAATAGGACTAAACGCATGTAATCACGTTAAAAATAAAAGGAAATCATTCATGAATGTCTTTAAGAATTACTTTTCACTATGAATGTCAATGAAAATGTATTTAGCGTAATTTATTTCATTAAGTATTAGATTTAATTTAAGACTTACAGATTTGTATAAAAGATTTTCATGATAACCAACAAAAAGAATTTATGTTAAATAAATGAAAATAATGATTTGACGGGTACACTAGGCCAAATTCAAGTGCAGGTGAAGAGCGCCGCTTATCAGTTTTTAGTGATGCTTTCGTGTATACATATGATTCATATTGAAATTATCTACCTCCTGCCAAAATTTTGAAGTGGTGTTTTGAACTATCCCGTGAAAGTATAAATGTTCTGATGTAGTTAAATATATAAGAAGAGAATCCGTAATTTTCTATTTGTGCCGCGTGGTCACTTGAAATCTGCTTTAAAAATCGAGGTGTGCCTGATTCACAAATATTAGAAATTTGACTGTTCTGCGTGAATGTAACCACTAGTCATTGCATAACATCGATGGGAGGCAATATTTTATATAAAAATAGAAACACACGAAACAATGCATTAGGAATCCTGTTCCATTTTAGCACTAACTGTTATAGATTTTAATAAAATGTTTTAGAATAATTTATTAACTATTAGAATAATTTCTACCATATTTTTTTCTCTATTTTTTTTACACAAATGGTATTTAAATCAGTATGCATATGCTATAAAATGTTATGACATACATGAAAAAAAAATTATTAAAAGTAAATTTCTTACACATGCGTACAATTGTGTATATATATTATTAAAGAATATAGAAAATATATTTTACTAACTTTATTTTTACGTTGAAGGAATGATAGATATATTTATTTTATCTCAAATTACATAAAAATTGCTGTACTTATGTGATCAACTATTAGAGATATTGTCGCGTGTTTACCGTATTTTAAAAAATTAATTAAAATGAAATTCGAAATAAATTTCATTGTAACTAATAAGTTTCATTGTAACTTACACGTAAATTTTGTCCATTGAAAACATTAAATTACAATTATAACTAAATGTTGTAGAACATATTATTCAAATAAGGTGAATACTATTGCCTTTACTTATACGCATATAATGCAAAATTTATTCATTTTAGTTGTTCTATATATTTCAGCGCCGAATATTTTATTGAATAGCATTTATGTCACAACTAAACTATGCATGTTGCTTCACAATTTCAAATTCAAACTCTGTCCGTTTCTACCTTTCACATGTAATTGGCTTTCACGACAAATCCCAGTTTGTGATTGAAAAGTTTATATTTCAGTAGTTTTAATTTTACAAACATGCTGCACCGGAACTACTCAATCATATCGACATCATTTAAAACAACTCTCTACAGTCAAGTAAGGATTATTGTATTGTCAATGTAGAACATTAACTAATTTTACATGCGCATATTTTTAGTTTGATTTTGAAACATATTTTAAATATATATATATATATATATATTATAATTAAGGTGGTTTATTTCAGAATTTTAACTATTTTTATATTATCAGAAATTTTCCTGGAAATATGAGTAAAACATCTGCAATGAGTAAATACTAACTACGTTCGTAGATTAACTGCATACATAAAATAAAATTTTTTATTGCAATTTATTAGCTAAAGTTAGATTGTATAAGCAGGTTTCAACGGCAATAAAATTTATTGAAATATTTTTATCGTTGGCAAACTGTAAAATAAAGCTTCAAAACAATGTAAGGACAAATTAAGTTTTATTTTTTAAAATAAATAAAACTGTAATTTTCACCTTTATTGCACATATAAAACTTTTATTGCCTTTTAAGTCCTATCCTTTTTAACTATTTAACTTGTATTTGCATTATATATAACATGGAATTGTTTCCAATTTGAATCTTTGACAGTGAATCTTTGCAGAATGCACCTAAATAATAAAACAATGTGACTAACCTAATAAAAATATATATAATCAAAAGTGAAGCATAAAAATAATATTGTCTTATTCAAATCCTGGAATGTTTCTTTAAAAACTATGTAAAATTTGTAAAATTTTAACAACTTTTTTTATAACTTATAATTTCAACATCAAATATGCGCCAAGGTTGTCGATAAATTCACTGATGCTACGCAAAGTATCTGATTTTTATTAGTTTTTTTTTTTTTTAACTAGGCACTTATAAATTATAATTCGTTGGACTCTCGTTAATGCGTCTCCGTTTAAGACGTATATCCGATTAATGAGGACAATTTCATTTTCCACAACATTTCTTATTTGAGATTTTTGTTGAGGAAATTGCTTAAAGCATATTTTTCATCGGATAATGCGGACAAACTTTTCGCAAAGTGATCGAGCAGAATCAAAATTTCTTTTGTATGTTATTTTTGCAAAATCGACTTTAACTTTCGTTATTGAGAGATAAAAAAAAATATTGTTAATGCCAAAGTTAAGAGCAAGAAAACTTTCCACCGCCAAAAAAAAGAGATGTTTAAAAACAGCTAATGTATATTCACCGACATCACCAATCAAAATGTGATATAACAAATTATTTTTCGAGTGTGTTGGAAAACCGGAAATTTATTTCGTAAAAAGGATCGTTTGTTCAACTAACGCAAAAAAGGGGAGATATTAATTGAACTTAAATAATATAAGCAAGTTGCATAATTTGTTTGTCTTCAATAATTTATTCATTTGTATTAATAAATTGTCACTAACTTGGTGTTAAACTACAAATACTAAATTAAAGAAAAACTTGAATATTTATTGGTATTCTATTTCATTTCTGTCAAAAACTGAATTCAATTTATTCAACGAAAGAGGTACTGTTACAACATTCAAATGTTTACATCGTTTAATGAGGACTTCTTACTACGGACAAAAATGTCCATTTTTGTCCGAACTAACGAAGTTCATGGTATAAGATAAAGAAAAGTTCGAGAAACTGTAATTCATAAAGTAACTGTCGGAAGCCACTATAATGGTTTTGTAGTCTATGTCGCCAAGAATAAGAATAAAACTTATCCTAAAGGCCTAACTTACGTTAATTAAAATATTCTCCATTTTTTATTTTTTATTTTTCAGTGTAACACATTTCTTAATGTCACTTTAAGCATTCGCATAAATATTCAGCGAAAAAGAGAATATATATAAATATTACAAAGAAGTTTCGTATGTATGTTTGTAAACGGAAATCTCTAGAACTACAGATCCAATATAATAATAATTGCTGCAAAGTGTTTGTCAATATCTCTGCTCTAACATAGGCTAAATTTTATGTTGGTACAACAAACCACAAGGGGAGTGCAGGAGCAAAGCAAATCTAAAATTGCGATTTATGTGTTATTTTTGGGATTAAAATTTTGAAATTTAGTGTCGTGCTCCCTTCTAAGCTGTAAATGTTCACTATTATTGGTTTCTGAAAAGTTCGGAATGTAAAATGACGAATTGAGCGGGGAAGAGTTCTTAAAACGTTCTTAATTACAATTAATTTGGAATTGTTAGGGTTAGAAACTTGAAATGCACTAGATTTCCTTTTCCCTCAAAATAATATAAATACCTCAAGGAATTTAAATGTAACACAACGCGTTGCTACACAGCTTGTTTAATATACGCCATTTAGACTTTTAAAAACGACTGAATAGTACCAGTCAAAACTTGACTATAAACAACTTCAAAGTTCCACAGAAAAAAGGTTCATAACATCATTAAAATTTCAGATATTTTTAGAGAATATTTGTTAAAATAGTTAAAATAAATATAAATATATCATTTTAAAAAGGGCTGGGAACTGCTGCATATACGAATACAGACAACAGAACATTTTTTCAGATTATTCAGTTTTCATATCCATAATTGAGAAATTCCAAATTTTTATTTCCCAAAAATTCTAGAAATAAAAACATTTCTAAAGTTAAAATTTTATTAGTTTTCTCAAATATAGATGTTTAACTGTTTTCAAATACCAATACATCGTGACACAGATTTTATATACAAATTTTTCCTTCTTTCAGTTTTTTTTTCTCTTGTTATGGAAAAAAATCGCTTACTTATTTTAGTATATACGAGTATGTGTCTGATCGATCAATTGTAATCAATACCAAAAATTGTAGATGATTCCAATTTGTTTAATCTATAATTACATGAAAAACTTTTAGATTTTAAATACAAAATTATTAAACAATATATTGGTAATGGTATATATACTTAATAATAATGAAGAACAAACATGTTATAACGTCTCCTTCTGAAATAATATTAAGCAGGGCGGTCGCTCTGCCAAGCCAAGCTTTAAAAAATCGCCACACAAACAACGCCAAGAACTGGACAAGACCGCTACTGATTACTTACAGAAATTAACTTCGCAATGTTAAATCCACAAAACATGCCAGTTTAAAGAATCAAATATCAAATAAACCAAGCGTCGCAGAAAAAAACGAAAACTAAAAGAATCTAATGAAGAATTACTTCAATTTAAGACCAAACTCATCTTCATAAGTGATTTATAAACAGAGATATCGATTTTTTTAAAAACGTCGAGTTACATAAAATGATCACTTTTTTCTTCGTCAAACTTTTTTTTCAAACAACCTACAGACCTTACTATTTGGCAGAATAAAAAAAGGATTGCATTTTTAGACAAGTAATTACGAAATCTATGTGCTTTTATAAAATCCACTGTAAAAAAAAAAAAAAATATTTTCTATCCATAAATAGCAAAAAACTGTTAATTAACTTGGCGATTTAAAAATTATGCCAAAACAGAGATAAAACCCGCCAACGACCATGTACCATCTGTATTATAATAGCACAAATCAGTTACAGGTTATAACCACATCAAATTTCATCTGCAAGTCAGACATTTTCTTCTGAAAATATTTTTTTTAAATAAAACTTCACAATTATAAGAACACACATTTTATCAAACAATTAAATATGACTGCAAACTGTGGCAGATGAATGTTTCTAACATGAATAAGTATGAGAAATTGCCGGTCAGGGATATGGATCTGAGTAGCTCAGTCGCAGAGCGTCAGTATGGTACGCATAAGGTCCCAGGTTCGAGCCCAGGTCAATTGTTCACTCATGTTTGTTTAGTGTATTTAATTGTCTGATAAATGCGTGTTCTTATAAATATTGTAAAATAAAGTAATCCGACGTAGTGTTTATGCTTTAAAAAATATTTTAAATATATATATAATTTACGTTTTTAGAAAGATCTTTAAAAATAAATTAGTTTTTGAGGGAAGATGTACCTTCTAAAATGTATACATTAAGAGTTATCGGCATTTAAAATTTCTTTCCAAACGTAAACAAAATTTTTGAAATGAATTAAATGTGATTCATTTATTTCTAAAAATAAAATAAAAAGCACGGTAAAGGACAGGCATTTCGTTCGCAGGAATACCTTTCACGTCATTTTCCTATAAATTAATGAAATCCAGTTGTTAAATTATTTTTGTTTTAGAAGTGAAGTTTCCATTTAAATTTATTGTAACAGTACAATGTTTAATTGAATAAAATAATGTAAATCTAAGAAAATGCTAAGACATTCCAAACATGCACAGGGCAACGCAAAAAATAAATAAATAAACAATAAATAAATAAATAGATAAATAAATAAATAGATAAATAAATAAATAAAAATCAGCTTTCAGAAATTCTAAAAATTGTTCATATATCTTAATTACAAGCTAAAGGAGGGTTTATCTCTATATTATTATATATATAATAGTAATTTCAGCAAATGCATTAAATTCTAATGCGATCTGTTTTAAACTTAAAGATAGTTTAAAACACATGATAAAAAATTTATAAAAAAGAATGACGCGTCACATTTCAGGGAGGGGATGGGGAGGGGCGTGAACAAAATTAGGAAGTATAATAAGGCTATCTGTTTGAAACTTTACGATATTTTATAACACATAACATAAATTTTAAAAATAAAGCCGCGCCAAAAATTATAGGGAGTGGCGGAGCGCGTTTAGCCTACACAAGGGGGGGGGGGCACTTTTCTAAATTTTAACGATATCCGTCATGTCACATATCGTTACAAAGGGCTGTGACCACTTATTCGTGTTATGCACCACAGGTGTCACCCCCACATTTTGCGCCCCCCCGACACTACTCATGTGATATATTGTTCGAAAGGCCTGTGACCGCTTATTCATATTATGTATCTTCGGGGTCCGTCCTCCTACTTTCAACCCCCCCCCCCCCAAAGGGGGCACTTTTTTAAATTTTGCCCCTGAAACACCTCTCATGTGAAATATCGTTGGAAAGGTCTGTGGACGCTTAATCATAATATGCAGGGGGGGAGGTATTTTCAAAATTTTGCACATACCTCTCATGTGATACATCGTTGGAAAGATCTGTGACCGCTTAATCCTATTATGCATCTCCGGTGTTCATCCTCCCCTTTTTCCCCCAAAACGCGATTAGCTTTCACCACCAGGGGACGCTTCACTATCTCTGTTTCTATGGGTCGGATCACGACGGGGTATGGCTCATTCGACTCGACATCTATAGCCTTAACGATTTCAGTGCCTGAGGTTCATACAGAACAGATTGAGCTACCTGGTGGTGGAAGATGGAATTTGAGAGTGCGCAGCACGACTGCTATATGGTGCCGGAGGCAGCGGGACCCGTGTCGGAAGTTAGTTTGGTTAGAGGTTTATACTATTCGATGTGCAAATTAGGGATTATCCGGTGCCGAAGGCAGCGGAGAACCAGGTCGGAGGTTCGTTCGGTTCGAGGTTTATCTTATTCGAGGTTTTACAAGATTCGAGGCCCCGATGTAAATTAGGGGCCAGCTAGTGCTAATAATAAAAGAGCGTGATATCACGTTTGATTTCAAATGCAGCGCTGACACGCTATGTACGTATTCCATTTTTATTCATTTCATGGATAAGTCAGTGATATTTTTTAACGGGGGATAACAAGTATTATAACAAGCCACATTTAGTATGTTGTTATTAGTTTAATTGAAAAATCTACTGGTATTTCTAGTTAACCTTTTAAGCAATGACTGAAAGTAAAATGTAATTTTAAATTATTTCTCATGTTTAGATTATTTAAATTATGTTTATTCCGTTTTATAAAACAGAAATTATATCTACAAAAACAACTTTTTAAAAGTAAAAAAAGCCAAGCGTAAAAAAAAAAAAAAAAAAAAAAAAAAAGTTGTGGCTAAAAAATGGTGTGATATCGAATTTACAAGCTATTATATTACTTATTTAACTTTTTTCCATTATATAAGTTATCATATATATAAGTCGAGTGCCTACGTATATGTTAATAGAAATCGTTTTCTCCTGTACTAAATACATCCTAATGAGTTTCTGAAAATTCAATTTTTTTCAAATTATGCATGCTGGACTTGGCGGCCATCTTTCCATATTTCTAAGCACCCAAATTTCTAAAGTAAAAGCGTAATATGTTTATAACAATTTCGAACTTCAGATTTTAACTATGGACAGATAAATTAGATAAGACTGATATTTTGAGAAATTGATGTTTAATAGTTTGAAATTATTAATTACTCTAAAAAATAAATCATAAGATGAATCTTAAGATAAGTCATGATTATCTTAAGACAAAATTTTCAGAGCATACAAGTCTATAAATGAAACGCTTAAAATATTTGCTTAAATAACAATTTTGAACGTCGGATTTTAACTACGGATTTGGATGCTTAGAATTTTGTGAATAATATGAAAAGATGGCCGCCAAGCCCATCATGCATAATTTGAAAAAAATTGAATTTTCAGAAACTCGTTAGGATGTATTTAGTACAGGAGAAAACGATTTCTATTAACATATACGTAGGCACTCGACTTATATATATGATAACTTATTTAATGGAAAAAAGTTAAATAAGTAATATAATAGCTTGGAAATTTGATATCACACCATTTTTTAGCCACAACTTTTTTTTTTTTTTTTTTTTACGCTTGGCTTTTTTTACTTTTAAAAAGTTGTTTTTGTAGACATAATTTACATTACTGAAGTGAGTTATCAGAACAATAAAAATCGTGTTCTAAGAGAGGAACCCACGCTTCTTTTAGATAAATAGATTTCCACTTTCTGCGCGTAGACTATTTGGGCATCTCGACTTCCTTCAATGCTCTTCTGAAATGAAACCAATTCAAAACTGACTTCCCACTCCGTTTAACGACAGAAAAGCCTCCTAAAATGTTCTTTGCTCATGCCCAGATCAGCCAAAATCCATCTTAAGAAGTCAGTTTTGAGTTTTATATATAATAGAAGACCGAGCTTTCCGGCTTACAGAATATAGATAAAACCTTTTATTTTATTTTATTTTTAAAATTTATTTATTTATTTATTTTTTTTTTTGAAAACGCTAATAGATTTTTTACATTTAATATATTTTTTTAGATTGCCCACTAACAATACCAAAAATAATTTTCATATGAAAAATGGGAATTATTATGGAAATTATTAAAAAAAAAAAAAAAACACAAACATGAGTAAATTGCGATGCCGTTTTAAAAAAAAATTGCGTTACAGTTTTCAAATAAATTGCATTTGAAAGTAAATTTCCCCTCTCCTATTCAACGGTGTCAAAATTTTAAATGTGCTATGTTTAGTAGTTTAAAATTGCAATAAAAGCGAAATTTAAGTGTCTGGTGTTGTCAACGCTAAAATGACGTCAGTGTTACGCACGGACACGCTTGTTCTTTATAGTATACATTTTCAAACAATTTGCGATACAGTTTTCGAACAAATTGCATTTCAAAGTACATTTTTTCTGCTATTCGACAGTGTAAAAATTTAAAACGTGCAATGTTTAGTAGTTTAAAAAAAAAATTGCAGTAAAAGCGTAATTTAATTGTCTGGTATGGTCAGACGCCAAAATGACGTCAGCGTTACGCCCAGACACGTTGTTCTTTATAATATAGATATATAGATAATGAGTATTGAGTAATGTATGCTCAATTTTAAGATCTACTAAACATCTTATACTTGTGGTTTTAAACGAAAAAAAATTTTTTTTTGTTACAAATCATTATATGGAAATGTACTTAAGCAGTACGTATGAGGTATCTTATATTTACGATGGAAAATTCGATAAAATGTATTCTTCTTTTTAAAATATGGTAATCAAAATCATTGGAATATATGGCATTTATGTAACTCTAATTCATTTGGTTTGAACTGGAGCATAAAAATTGTTTACAATAGACATAAGATTATAAGTTATTGATTATAAAGACATGAACCTAGAATTAACTGAAAATGTCTCGTATGGAAATGCAACATTTCCAATTATTTCATTTGCTAGTTCATCAAATTGTGAAAATTCGTAGTCAGCTTAATGATGAATACCTTACTGCGACCATTATTCGGATTGTACATTTATATACTCAACGTCTATAAATTTCAAATCAAAAGTGTATTTTCAAAAAGCATGCTTATGTTATTATTGATTTTTTCCTTTATTAGAAAGCTAGTAGCATTTTTAAATTCTAGAACAGCCACAATTCAAATTCCATAGATATAATCCATTAAATTACTTTATTGGAAACCGTATGTTTCAAAATATTGAGTCGAAAAAAAAAATTAAACCTGATTTTCACTCTTTATTTTAATAAATAATTCTATTCGGGGAAAAATAATAATTTGTGCTTTAAGAGATCAGCTGCGTTTAAACAAATAAATAAAAAGAAACTAATAAAACCTTCTTTTTAAATTATTTTTTTCCCATTAGGTGTTTTTATTTTTGTATAAAAAATTTTAAATTAACTCTCTAATTTCGCAGAAGATGTACAATATTCACTTGAAGCACTAAACGTGATAATTAAAATTCCAATAGTTTTATTTCCAAATATTATGCTTTAAAATTTTATAAAGGCGTCTGAAAAGGCCGAAATTTATATTTTATTATATAAAAAAATAATAATATTTCTTTACAACTTTACTAAACTTTGGGAAAATGGGTTATTAAACACTGAAGAAAAAAATACGTTTTCGTAATATTCATTAAGACTTCATTAATTTTTTGTAAATAGCTTTAATTATTAGTAGTAAGCTTCATAAAATATATTTATTATTTAAAATAGGTTTTTGTTTGAAGTATGTTTTAAAAGATAAAAATATCTTTAGTACACAAATTTATATATATTTTTTCATTTTACATTATATATAAGAAAATTTTTATATACCTTTTATCAGAACGAATAATGTCAATAAACACAAAATAATCACTGAGTAGCTTGCATGTGAAATAACTTTTTATAAAAGTAAAAAAAACTATTAGTCATTGATATAGAAAGAAATGAATTAGATTAATAATAGCAACGACAAAAAGTAATTAATATTTCCAAAATAATGTAAGTTTTTATTGTTCTACTTTTCCAAAGAATAAATTTTATTCATTGTATCATAATTTGAAGATTAACTAATTAAAGTAAGCACATAATTCAAATAAGTAGATCGAGTAAGGCATATTAATATAGAGGTTTTATTATACAAACATCAATACATAACGTGCACATACAATAACTAGTCGTTGGGGGCCACCGTAATATTTACCCATCATGGATATACATAATATAAAATATGAAAATAAAACATGTGTAAACTATTTATAAAATGCATTGCAATTCAAATAAAATCGTGGCTTGATGACGTCATAAAATTTAAATGCTGTATTACTGAATTGCGTAAAATAAACATCCTCATAATTCCAAAAAATTTTAATCCTATTAACTAACGGTTTACTTCGTCGGATTAAGCGTCTCATTTCCAATTAAAATATATATTTCAATTGCAATTTGAATGAAATACAGGGTCACGCAAAATCGAAGAGTGTGGTAAATAGGATTCCAAATATCTCGGCAACTAATTAATTGATCGAATATTCTTTATGCAAAATTTATGTTTTTCTATTGTCGCTTATATTCACTCCTTAAAATAAACAATTTAGAAAATTTTCATATACCTTTTATCAGAACAAATATTTCAAGAGTCCGAAAAAAATAGTTCCGGATAATCGAGGTTACTGAAATTCAATAAGCTTCTTCCCATTATTACATACTAAGTACATACCACATTTCAAGTCTCTATCTCAATTTGTTCGGGAGCTGGAGCGTTTACAGACACACACACAGACAGATCGACGGCAATTTTTTTTCTTCTAAAAATATGTTTTTCGGAATCTCCAGTGTCTGAAACGTGTAAATCCCTCAAAAACATGTTTTCAATTTTTAAAACGATTGAAAGACTTACCCTATACTACGTGTGATGGGTAAGTAATAACATTCTAAGACTTATTAACATTTGTAAGAAAAATAGTTCTATTCAGTCAATGACGTAAGAACATACTTATCAATTTTTGGTGCTGTCATCTACGGACTGTTAACTGAAATACAAACACTACACATTGTTATTATTTATTATTAGTGTTTCCGAAAATAACAAATTTATTTTATAAAAGAACTAGCAACATATAAACCACAGATTTTTTAAAATTAATATTTCAAGTATTAGAAGTACGAAAAAAATCACTAATTGATTTAAAATCAACAGAAAATATATATTTTTTTCTATTACCGTCTATTTATTGAAAAGGCGTATTATTATAATTATTTTATTTTTGTAACTTAAAAGTTAAAACTAAAAATCCCTGCTTAAATGAATGAGGAATTGTTAAACATATTTTTCCATAAACGTTTTCATTTTCTATATAAGTTTCCTTATCAGTACTTTTGTCTTTAATAAATTTTTCTTTTTCCAAAAGTTCATTTCTGTTTTTGTTTATTTAAATATTTTTGTTTATTAAAAGTCTGAAAAAAATAAATCAAGATCAAAAAAATAAATCATAGTGCCTTATACACTTACATAGGTATTTTTGTCTAAAAGAACCAGAACACAATATCAAAGTTTTACGTTTTTCTAATAATACAGCACAACAATAAATCATATTATATTTTATATATAAAACAAAAATGCGATTATATATTTTCACAGATTTGTTAATGTTTTTACTAATCTTTGAGACTTTTGGAGATTAATTACATTTTAATAAGAGGTTAATAAATCCATTGGCACTAACGTATTAAAATTCCCATTCGAAAATAATTATATAAATAATTAAATATAGATATATTTTTAGTTAAAAGAATATATATATATTTTTTGAAATGTAAATCATGATATTCTGAATAATGTTTGGCATAGAATTCTAAGTAGCTTACATCGACGTTACAATTAATTACAAGTATTTGAAATGGGATAATAAATCGTTTTCGTCTTGATTTTATTGAAAATAATCTTATAATTTGAACATACTTTAGCGGTAGCTGTATTTATTTCATATGTGAATCTGTTTCGTGTAGATAAGGAATAAGTACATCAAATAAAGAGACTGCAGCATGAATGAAGCACATGTGTAATAATATTCTGTTTGAATGTCTAAAAATTCTGTCTGTCTGATTTATTGAGCTTCTACCTGACATTTTCCGATTAATTTCCGGGCATTTTTCTGCTAAACTTATCATACAGAAAGAAGAGAGTTTAAATGTCTACTTTTTAGGGTTACGTACTTCAAAAGTAAAAACGGAACCATTATAAGATCACTCGTCTGTCTGTCCGTCTATCAGAACACTTTTTCTCGTAAACTATGGGACGTGGAAAATTCAAACTTGGGAAAGTTATAAAACCTTTTTACCCACATATTTTCAAATTATTAGCCATTCACAAATATGTCTAGGGAAACTTTAGGGGGATAATTAAGTTACATGAAAAATAAAAGTTTTCTTTTTGTATATTGTGTGGGATATCGTGTAAAATATATCTCGTAATACCGAACTCAAAAATATATTTGATTTTAATTGTAGTTATTATATTTTTAGAAATATCGTCGAAAATGCACTGCGAAAATATGTCCCCCCCCCCTCTATTTTCGAATATACTGAAACTAAAATTATGAAAAAATTAGAAGTAGTAGGAGTTTATATTAACCTTGCAGTAAAACTATAGTGTTTATTCTTGGTAACATAGTTTTTGAGAAAAACGCTTTTTTAAGTTACACACAAACTTTACTTTTTGGGCGGTCATGAGGAGAGTTGATGGTCGCTCGAGCTATCTATCGACGCAGAACCATCTAAGGATATTTGATAATGATTTTCGAAAATAATTTCGGTAATTAGACGAGATATTAATTAAGTTACTTGAAAAAAAATTATGTATTGTGTAGGGTATCGTTCGAAAGACCTCGTAACATCGAACTCAAAAATATGTTTGTTTTAGTTTTAGGTATTAGATTTTCAGAGATATCGTCGAAAGTATATTGGAAAATACAGCCCCCCCCCACCTCCATCCTGTATTTCCGAATTCACTGAAACTGCATTATTAAACAATTAGGGGTCCTGGGAGTTTATTAATTCATAAATTTAATTTCCGTAACACTTTGAGCGCGAGTTATACTAGCAAGTGACCGATTTTAGTAAATTAAAAAAAATCTCAATTTAATATGAAACTAAAAATTTGTTACTAGTCTCTTTTATTTTATAGTATATTTCTTATAACTATTATACAGGGCTCCTACATTTTAAGGAATGTTCCAGGGAAATACTACAATCTTTTTATAGAAAAATTCCCCTAAATAAATCGCGGGAAACGTCGTCTCATTGCACCTTCACTATCACAAAAAAACGCAATTTTAGAGCATTTTTTACTCGTGCATCCAACTGTGGGTAATGGTACAAACATAAAATATACCCTATGTTGGAAAAGAGAGTGTCAACATCATTTTGCCTCCCATTACTTTTGAAATCAGTTCCGTAGTTCCACAGATTATCCCTACAATCAAACAAACAAACACTCAAAAGTTTCTCCTTTATAATATTGGTATAGGGAAAGTTTGTCCAAATTCGACGATTTTACGAGTAGAGTCTTTAAAAAGACATCCAAAAGTTATTGCATACTGAAAATTATGTAAATAAATTACATTATACGAGAGTCAAACTATATTTATCTTACGTGGTGCGGAAATAGGGCTGAATTTGAGGCTTATGGTTTGGCAACAACCGTAGTTTCCAGAGCTCAGAACAATGATTTGACTAGATTGTGTTAGATCAGTTCCGCCTCCAATATGGCGGACAACATACATTATCAAATATCCTTAGATGGTTCTGCGTCGATAGATAGCTCGAGCGACCATCAACTCTCCCCATGACCGCCCAAAAAGTAAAGTTTGTGTGTAACTTAAAAAAGCGTTTTTCTCAAAAACTATGTTACCAAGAATAAAAAATCTCAATTTAATATGAAACTAAAAATTTGTTACTAGTCTCTTTTATTTTATAGTATATTTCTTATAACTATTATACAGGGCTCCTACATTTTAAGGAATTTTCCAGGGAAATACTACAATCTTTTTATAGAAAAATTCCCCTAAATAAATCGCGGGAAACGTCGTCTCATTGCACCTTCACTATCACAAAAAAACGTGTGAGAGCAGTGAAACCATAGAATGAAACTCAAACTAGACATTATTAAAATTAAAATAACATGTACGTAATCCGAAGCGTTTGAGATGATACCCCATTTTAATTATGAGTAATATCGTTAATTTCAAATGAATTCTCAACTTTTATTTAGAATTCATTTACGAATTTTCCTCACTCAAAAATCGGAGTAAATAAAAATTACAACTCTCTAGATTGCACCTGCCGCCATCTGTTGCTGTAAGTTGAGGTAAAAAATAAGTTTTTTGTGAAAATCTATAATCAATTAGAACAGTAAAATGTCGAACGAAATTTAAACAATGTTTGATGATATATATAAACTATCTGCCTATCATGTAGTTTTTTCCTAATGAATTTAAGCCGTGCTGTACATTATTATAGGTGCAATAAGTTTCAAACTAATTATGTTTCCAAGATCCTTTTTACATAGTATTTAAATGATTTATATGCCCATTGGTAGCGCCAACTAAATGCTTTTTTAGTTGTGTTTTCAACGGTGAATTACTTTTATTACATTAAAAAAACTTGTCAACTTCATGTGTTCAAATGTTTTATGGTAGAACTTATACCGGCTAGAATTGCTGAAAAATAAAAAGGGGCGAGCGAGCGAAGCGAGCTGGGACCGAGTAGCGGTCTCAATGTGAATTGCTTCGCAATTCAGGGGGGGTTTGGCGACCGTTAGCGAGTAGGGGGCTGAGGCCCCTAGTACTATATATATATATATATATTAAATTAAACATTTTTGTTTTATAAAGGTCACATTAATATGATTTATTTTGTACAGGGAAAATTCGCTTAAGAAAATTCATCCTTTTCTATAGCTTACTTTATATCCAAAAATTTCCCTCTGAGTATCGTTTATTTTTCACTGAACGTATATTAAATACAAAAAAATCATATTTTTCACACTTTAAAAATATCTAAGAATTCTAAAAATGTTTTCTAAAGATAATAAATTATGCTTATTTTTAAGAGTTGTACGGATTATCTGAAAATTATATTTTAAAATATCAATATGGAAGACAAATCATGGAAGGTTCTCAATATTTTTCGCAGATATTTAATAAAGTTTAGTTTATATTTAAAAAATAACATATTCAACAACAGTATGTGAACACTGTCTTTTCTATTAAACAAAATCAATATTCTTCTTAGAATAATAATTCAGAAAATATCCATATGCCGTCTGCGATCAATAAATTATTAAATATTTAGAAATTTCTATTTTTTTTTATAATAATAAGTATTAAATGTTTTAGCATAATGGCAGTTCTGACTATCATTTGAATTAAATCTCACACTTTAATATTTCAAAACAGTTTCTGTGAACGATATCATTTTAAAAAAACAGTATTTATAGGATACTAACACTGCAATAAAAAATTGTTTACGATGCATAAACTATCAAATATTTATAACAAATATTTACTTTATCTAGCATTAAATATTTCAGCGTATTCAGATTATGAATTTTTCTCCATGAAATAAAAATATTTTATGCTTACATCAGTTAAGTAAAGACTACTTTGTTTATTAATAACATTAATAAAATGAGAAAATATTGATAAAATTCCGACACATTAATTACTAGCTAAAAGAATCTCCTTTATCAGACAACCTAAAAAAATGAAACTTTGTCACTCAACAATTTTCTGATATTTCCTCTTTAATTATTTCTTAGTTGCGATTCTATACATTGCTTCCCCCAGACATAAAATATCTGATCATAAAATGCAACATAACACAATAAACAGTGTAACGAAGGACTTTTACGGTATTAATCTTTACTATGTAAGGACAAATATTTTAATGAAAACTATTGGAAGTATTTGCTAATTAAATTAGAATTCATGCATTATTTATGAATTCAAACACTTCGTTTTACGCATAGGACATCTTTAATTCGAGTCGATAACATAAATAGTTTGTATTGTAAAAATATATCGCAATAAAAGTATATTCATGTGAAATATTTTATAAATAATATTAATGAATATAATGTTATTTTTTCCCTTTGTTTTCATTGTATAATGTATATCTGTGCAAATTTTTTAATAAATATTAGTGTTGTCAATTACCTGTATATTTAACATATGTAAACCAATGCATAAAACTGGATAAACGTATTAAACTGGTGTTAAAGAATTTAAAAAATGCATTATTTTCTTTGAAAAGTTTTTTAAATATTGACCTAAGAACACTTAAGAACAAGGGTTTGTTCGCACAGTCTGTATATACAAGGGCATTTCGAAAAATAAAGATACACCATACGCCGGAGGAAAAGAAAAGTTTTAGCAAGCAAGTTGGCAACACAGGTGTTAACCTTGAACCGTTAGCTTTCTTCTCGCGGTCGTTCGTTTGATGCCTTTCTTCAGAGAACGGAGGAAGCAATTCGTGCGAACAGACGTCTCAAATTGAAAGAATTGCATCAGATCATACCGGAAGTGTCAATAACAATTCCACGACGATGATGAGATCAAAGATGAAATTGAAATGTGGTTCCGACAACAGGCGGAAAACTTCTATGACTGTGGGATACAAAAGCTTGTGCCCCGACATAACAAATGTTTGGATAACGGGGGTGATTATGTCGAAAAATAATAAATAATCCAGTTAATAAGATGTAACTTACGTTTTCTAAATAAATGTTTTTTTTTAAGGAATGCGAGCCATTGTATCTTTACTTTTCGAAATGCCCTCGTAGTATACTATTGTATATATACTGTATGTACTGTAAATTAATATTAAATAAAATTCATCTATTAAGTTAATATTAAAAGTCTATATACTGTATCAGTAAACAGATACAGTCTGTATCTATATACAACAGTATACCAGCGAATTCGCAGTGTGGCGGACTCGCGGTCGTCAAACGTCCCTATACACTTTCGACACTTGACCAGAGGATCACGGGATCACGAAATAAAGATATCACCGGAAAAATTATAAGTCAAATTCATTCAGTTTAATATATCGAAAAAATAGGGAAGGGTTGGTTCTAGGTCCCTGTAGACTTCAAACGACTACTGCGGCTTGCAGGTTATTATCGTCAAAGGAGGTCCTTTTACTTCAGTTACAGACCGGATCGGGGGGTGGGGAATTACAGCTGAATTCAATACCGGAAAAAAAACCTTTTTTCAATTTCGTGAAATTTCAATTTCATTTCAAGCCACAAGTTTTTCATCCCACAAGTGCCAATTCCACAAGTTTAACGCATCGAAAAGCGGGAAAGGTTGGGGTTGGAGCCCTGAAGACTTCGGAAGATCGCTGCTGATTCGAACTTATTAGTGTCGCCGGTGGTTGGGCTGACAGATCGCCAAATTCGCGGGCTGGGTCGGGGATGAGAGAGCTGGGAGACAGCCGAATTCGCGGCGGGGGTCGGAGGTTCGAAGATTAGGAGACCGCCGAATTCGCAGAACGGCAGACCCGCGGCCATCAAATGTCCCTGTGCTCTTTACGGCACTTGAACAGCAGACAGTGGGTCATCTGCATGAAAAATTTGCATAATCAATTTAAATGGGACTTTTTAATTTTAAATACTTTTGCTTTAATAAAGAATGTAGCTTTTTAAAGTCCCCTTTACTTCGCATTTCCGTATAATTGAAAAATAACATATGGGTGTTTTTATGCTTGTTTGAAAAATTCCGAAATTTGAAGAAGCGCTATGAACAATAGACGTTGTGTTCGAGACAGAATCAAATCAACGTACATTCGCAAACCTGTGAAATTTTCAAACCTGTAGGATAACTACTAGCTAGCGCAAAATTGGTCACTTGAAAATCGTAAATATGAGTGTGTAAAACGTAATATTTATACAGTATTTTTAGGTGAGGCAAAAAAATCAAGAAATTTGATTTTTTTTTTTTTTTTGCTAAAAATATACTCTATATTTTAAAAATAAATAAAATTATGAAATCTGCAGTCAAATATTAAATCAAAATTTATATTCCCCCCCCCCCTTTTTTTTTCCAGGCTTTTTGAGGTTGGCAAAAGAATAATTAAAATTTTAAAAACATTTATCTCAAAATGTGTATTTTTTTCAAGATTTGTCTGATTTAAATTGATATATTTAAATTTCTATCCAAAATGAAGTTATGTAACGTAATACAGTTTTTGTCAGTTATAAACTGATTAACTTGTTTTGGAGGGTATTTTTCCAAATATAGTTTTTGTATTTAAAATTAATCATAAAAACTGAATTTAAAACGTACAATTGTTTTTAAATTCATATTTTTTTTAACTAGAAGAAAAGTAAACATGTATTATTTTCTGTACACAAAAATGGAAAAAGTACGCAAATTTTCTCTTTGTATTAATTTTTAAATACTTCAAAAATAATTTCCTCTCTCTCTCTCTCTCTCTCTCTCTCTCTCTCTCTATATATATATATATATATATATATATATATAATTTTTTTTTTCAGAATTTACATTTGAAAAGGCATATAAATATGAATATTATTTTCTAAAAAACAAATCAATTAAAAAAATTAAACCAAATGTTACCCGACCACAACAATCATTCAAATTTTAACTGTTTTTTTTTTTTCAAGTTATATTTCGGGTACTTAATATCATAATATTCTGCTAATTATTTGGGGCTTTAGACTTTCTAGAAATTGTTTATGAATAATTTATAAGTTCTTTGTAAATGTTATATCTTTATTCATATATTTCGGTTACTACAGTTTTTTACTAGAGATTACAGAGGAGAGCTTAATTTGCGACGTACCATACCGGAGACCAGCTCTGATGCGTCTTTATATTTTATCCAAATATTAGCCGGAGCTCACCGGAGCTTATAAATACTGCGAAAGCACCAAATTTCACTTGAAGAGCCCTGTATGTTATTTTTTTTCAATTTGATAAATGAAAAAATAATGCGAGTAATATTTTCTGAAAATTCCCAACTCTTGTTTTAAATGATTTTTCTATATGTTTATTCATTACATTTTATTATATATCGAATGCATATAGATCAAAAGAACGATGTCTTTAAATTCCTCAAATAATGTACAAACTACGAATATTCTAATGTAGGTTGCCGGGGAGAGGGGAGTTACCGTATGGGCTTTCGTAATTATTTGTTAGAATTATGCCTTATTATATGCCCATTTATTTAGTTATTTAGTTTTTTTTTTTTTTTAAATGTGGCAATCTCTGTACTATCTTAAATAATATGTATTGCCTAAGACTAAAATGGCTTTCTCAAAAGTTCACATTTACTTTGTTACGAAGGAACCCACGTGGATTATATATTTCATGTTTTGGAATGCATTGATAAAACAATAGCAATAAACATTAATATTTTAATGTGATTGCAGAAAGTTGCCAAAAATTTAACTTACTCATATCACCAGTTTTAATAACGCTTTTTTAAATGATTTATTCTTAACATACCAACATTTCTTCAGCAATTAAAATTCAATTTAACAATTTAATATTTAACAATGCTGTATTATAAATATTATAGATGCATGCGATATTGATTAAAAATAAAATCACATAAAGAAATATCATGCACATATATAAATACCTTTCTTCTACAAATGACGGGTCGGGGCAAGAAAGTGCCAATCCACATTTTTGGTGAAATAAATCTAACACTGTCATCTGTTGCTTAATATTGCAAATTATAATATCCAACATATAATTTGTTTCTAATGTCACTTGGTGGGAGCATATGTGACAGGTTTCGTTTTTGCCCCAGATGTTTATGCCCCCAATGAAGATAGCTAATTTACAAAAAACGTAATAGTAATATCATTAAAGAAATGCCATATTGTTACTCAGAAAATCTCAAATGTTACTAAGACTTTGGCGAAAAAACTTTAGGTTATATATCTTGATTTGTTTATTTGATCAAATTTTCAAATTGAAATATCTGAGAAGTTCAAAAATGTGGCTTGGCACTCTCTTACCCCGACCCCTTCAAATATATGCGATGTTATCATTACATTATTTGAAAAGAAAATAACAAAATTAAACATATCCGTTTTAACAATTTTTTTGCGATAAAAAAAATCAAAATTACATTTTAAAATATAATGAAATAAAATTTAAAAGGAATTAAACATTCCAATTTGATATGTTTTAGGTAGCTTTCAATACAAAAAAGTATAAAGCTACCTATTGCAGCCGTTCGGAGGAAAGCAGTTCCGGAAAATTTCGATATATTTTCACCGATCATGACCCCCAGACCCCAAAACCACCCTCCGTCCAAATGTTGATTTATATATATAGATATATCCATATATATATATATATATATATATATATATATATATATATATCTGACCTATGTCATACGATAACGCCCGTAATTATGAATCGATTTTGATGAAACTAATTGTGTGTATTAAGGTCACTACTGTCTCGACCGAGTTCGTTGGCCAGCTTGGTCCGCCATCTTGTTTCAAGATGGCGGCCATTTAAAGATGTAAAATAACTTAAAATCTAAAATAAATATACAAAAAATTTAAAAATTCAAATTTATTTTTTAATTATGTGTTAGGCCTTGATACAAGGATTCCAGAGCTTTTTTTGGTTTACCTCTATCTTAAAAAATGGCTGAGATAGAGCAGTTTTAAATTCTAGGGTGGCTGACATTTTGAAACAAAACAGCACATTAACTCGATTACTCGCAAATTATTTTCTTTCATTGTTGTAATAATTTTCCCAATCATACGCATAAAGCTATATATTCATATCCGTTAACGCCAAAATTGGCGACATTGGCGACAAAATTGGCAAAATTTGGCGACATTTGACGAAATATCGCCAAATTTGGCGATCAAAATAAGTCTTCATAAATGAAG
The DNA here is from genome assembly GCA_963931845.1 of Maratus michaelseni. Taxonomy (NCBI): domain Eukaryota; kingdom Metazoa; phylum Arthropoda; class Arachnida; order Araneae; family Salticidae; genus Maratus; species Maratus michaelseni. The sequence goes on from OZ007593.1 coordinate 93,455,237, forward strand.
CCAATTTGGCTATTGCTCAATAATTTGGCGAATTTCTTATTCAAATTCAGTATTAACGAATCTTTTGTAAACGTTTCTTTGCATTTTAGCTTGCTGTTTTCGTGTAACATTAGCTAAAATTTTAAAACGAAGATATAGGAAAGCTACCTTTTCCTCCCGGTACAGGCCGGAAGGACTTTTGTATTTTATAACTACGCAATACATTTAAATGCAATATAATAATAATAATAAAAACAGATAGTTTATCTATAAGAATTATTTACGTAACTGAATATATGTTTTCTTTACAAAGATATTAACAAGAAATTTTATTTCATCACCCTCCCCCCCCCCAAAAAAAAAAAAAAATAAATAAATAAAAAATAAATAAATAAATAAATAAAAATAAAATAAAATAACTGTATTAAATTCATTTTTTTTTTACTGTTTGAATTTTGTAAAATAAAACATCTTCTCGATTTGCTCTATAAGGATATATTAATTAAAAGTATCAAAATTTTTGTTTTAAAATATGAAAGTAAATGATTTAAATCATTTATTTTAAAGATTGTCATTAGTATTTTTAAAAAATCTAATCAATTATTAATAGATAAATTTGCAAATTAATGTTTAAATAATTTTACAAATAATCACTTCACGTCAAAATAGCAATCTGAAAATTTTCATTTACTTTTATTAAAGTTTTACATAATTTGTATCTGCAGAAAAAACCCTGTATGAAAATAAAAGCGAATTAAATATTTAAAATATCTACAATGAACGATTAAAAGAGAGTAAAAATTACATATATTAAAAATGAAACGCATAAAAAAATGTACATTCATTAATCAACTTGAATTTTAATTCTTTCATTTGCATATTTATGAGCTGCTGAAAAATTAATTTCCACTTCGATTAAAATGTTCTAGGAAATTAAGCATTAGGCAACTGATGCAGTTTTTAAACTGTCTTTAATTAACTGTAAATAAACTTAATTAATTTTGAACGGCTATTGAATACAAATTAATTGATACATTAGACTATTTAAAATGCCTAAAATGTACAGTTAAAGTATTTTTTTTGTATCTATTTTATATTTTAAATATTAAATGATAATTTCTAGTAAAGATTGGAATAAAATTTATATTTTTGTGTACTTCAAAAGTTTTATATTTTGAAAGAATTTGATTTATTGAAGAGGCAGAATTTTCGAAAATCTTATTTATACTAAGAATTTAACGAATTGTTTATAGGGGTTTTTTTTTAATTACTAAATTAAATATATGATCTCTAAGTATATAAAGTTGAAAAATTCAAAATAACAATAGAAGTCATTCACTACGTTTTGACTTTACACAAAAAATATTTAATATGTTTCATTTGACGCACTGTTAAAACTCTGCAGCAAACTGTCCAGTCATTTGAAGGTTTTAATAACTAGTCTTTGGGGGCAACCGTAATACTTACCCATCATGGATATGCATAATATAAAATATGAAAATAAAACACGTGTAAACTATTTATAAAATGCATTGGAATTCCAATAAATTCGTGGCTTGATGACGTCATAAACTTTAAATCGAGACTAACGAAAAAGAAAGGCTACAGCGGTGCTTTACGCGTATCTTTTTTACAGACCGCGGAGTCTCTATTACTGAATTGCGTAAAAGAAACATCCTTATAACTCAAAAATTGATAATCATATTAACTAACTGTTTACTGCGTCAGATTAAGCGTTTCATTTCCAAATAAAATATATATTTGAAGAATTGAAATTTGAATGAAATACAGGGTTATGAAAAATCGAAGAGTGTGGAAAATATGATTACAAATATCTCGGCAACTAATTATACGATCAACTTCATTCTTTATGCAAAATTTATGTTTTTTTATTTTCTTTTATATTCTCTCCCTAAAATAAATAATTTCGAAAATTTTTATGGATCTCTTATCAGAACGAACATTTCGAGAGTCCGAAAAAAATAGTTTCGGATAATCGAGGTTACTGAAATTCAGTAAGCTTCTTCCCATTATAACATACTAAGTACATACCAAATTTTAAGTCTCTATCTCAATTTGTTCGAGAGATAGATACACACACACACAGACAGACGGACGGACGGCAAATTTTTTCTTCTAAAAATACGTTTTTCGGAATCTCCGGTGTCTAAAACGTGTAAATCCGTAATTTTTTTTTCGATTTTCAAAAAGATTACAAGACTTATCCTATACTACGTATGATGAGTAAGTAAAAAACTGTTATATAATCGTATTTTACCTCTTTTCTGGTCATAATATGAACAAAAATATGTTCAAAATATCGTTTAAATACGCTTATGTAAACGTTTTCCATAAAAACGACCGAATCACTGAACAGTTTGCTACAAACTTTTATTTGAAACAGCACAACAGCATAAACCGCTGGAAAATAGTGAATATAATTAAAAGCGCAATTTCTTATCCATAGTTTGTGGGAGACCCTTTACCTGCGGTGTATTCTGTTGTGCTGTTTCAAGTAACAGTCGAGATGTCCTGATAAAATGGTTATTCTGAGCGAATATACATCAGTTTCAACTAGCGTCACACCGTAGCAACCACCTTAGTAACTAGATTTGCTTTTTGTTTACCCGCCATAGATGGTGGAATGTGATTGGTTGGCTAGTAATACAGGCTACAAATCCACGATTATGATTGGTTGGATAACACTTGGTGGGCTGGAGATCACGTGATTGAAACTGATCTATTGTGTTGGCTGGGATGTCGTCCAGATGGCTCAATTGGAAGAGTATTTCAATTTAAGCCGAAAGTTCTGAGTTCGAATCTCTACCTGGACCTATTTTCGCTCAACTGGGAAAATTGCTATTCGTATTTTAAGCTTAGTTAGAATTAAAATGTGTGAGAATGAAATGAATGAGCTTTTTCAAAAATTTTATTATTTCTATGTACAGGGTGTCCATAATTAAACGACCCTACTTTAAAGTTGTCTACAGACAAAACTATTGGTCAGAAAGTTGTGAAATTTTGTGAAGAACATAATGAAGAAATGGGAATTTGTTTAAGCGAAAAAAAAATTAGTTCAAAATTTCGCCACCAGATGGCGTTTTTAATGAGTCAATCGCATTTGAAACATTTGCTAAGTCATGATAAGCCAAGAACTTTACCTCATCTTAAAGACAACATTTCACGACATACTTTTAGCATTTCCCAGAACACACTGCGGTCGACTGTGGAACATGCTATCCTACGATTCCAGATGGTAGCTGAAAATGATGGCCTTCATGTGGAACATGTTTTGTTGCAATAAAATATGTAAATTATCGTAAATGTATGCTAAATGTATAATTCATTAAACGTTCTTGGTTTATCATGACTTGTCAAACGTTTCAAATGTGATTGGCTCATTAAAAAGCCATCTGGTGGCAAAAATTTGAACTAATTTTTTTTTCGCTTAAACAAATTCCCATTCCTTTATTATGTTCTTCACAAAATTTCCCAACTTTCTGACCAATAGTTTCGTCTGTAGACAACTTTAAAGTAAGGTCGTTTAATTATGGACACCCTGTACTTTGGTTGTGTGGTTATTTTGGATTTCAATTGTCTTTTTGCAATGAGTAAGACTAAAAATAATTAGAATATATATTTATTTATCGATCTCTTAAAACTTCAAATGTATACCTTTTAAAATATTTGACTCTTTCAAAAACATTTGGAATACTTCTTATATCTTATAAATCTATGTTCCCAATTAATTATATTCTAATAATTTTTTTCTCGTAACAAAAATTTGTAAAAATGTATAAGTTTTACCATCATGTAGCTCCAATGCATTCAAATATGCGTCCTTTTATAGATTCGTCATTTTATATTTGAAGTTAAAATCGTGATCTTTATGTAATTTATGCATTTTACTTGAATTAAAAGAAACCTCTTTTCGTCTTCTCCCATTAATTATCGAACTCAATCATCCTGAAAATTACATCAAACACTTAATGTTTTTTTTTTCATTAATACCCTAATTATTGCAAGCAGCTTAAAACAAACTTAAACGGAAGGACATTTTCCATTTGGAAGGCTTCATACCAGAGATAATTAAAGTGCTGACGATTTAAATTGCATTTATAAAATTTTCATTTACTTTTAATGACATATTTCTGTTACAAATTTATCATTTTTTGTAAATATTTATAATCATCTCTCATTTTGAATTTTAACCGAAATATGTTCGCTTTACGAAATTTTCAAACCGGTTAAATTAAGTGACGTAATATTTTCTTTTATTTTTCTGTAATTAAAAAATAAATTTAAAGCAGAAAATTTTTTCATCAAAATTTAATGACATTTTCGAAAACCGAGACTTTTATATTTTTTTTTCTTTGTAAGACTTAAAAACGAAATTTAAAATGAGTTTAGGATTTTATTTTTTTTACTCCTCAGACGGAAAAGAAATTAATATATTTTTTTTTTTTGATAAAAATAATGATTTTAATATACTCTATTTCATTTGCCTTTATTCTATTTTAAAGATAATTTTTAAGTGAAAACATAGACTCTTTTTTTTGTTTACAGACATCAATATTCATAATTTTCCATATTAATCAATTCCTGTCATGGTGTATCTTGTGTATTTAATGTTAAAATATAAACGTGAGGACTAATACATACAATGAGGTGAGCATACAAATTTTTCCCCCGTAATTATAAATTTGAAAGGATTAATCATTTCTTTGAACTAATGATTGCAAGTCGCATAAGGAACAAAAATCTGATATTCTTTTATAATATGACTTGAGTGTGTTTTTAAAAATGATATTAAAGTCCCAAATCCATACTTGATAAACGAGTCCAAGTATTTTAAGTATGCTTACAAAGAAGGTCTTTCAACGCGAAATCAAAATTTTTTCTTGAAAAAAAAAAAAACAGTTACCTGCATTCATATTACTATATCAAGTTAAAAAAAACAGCTGCTAAAAATCAATACAAAAGTTTTTTTTTTTTTTTTTTTTTTTTAAGAAATGATTTCCATCATTATTTTAACCCTTGTATGGATAAATAGAGTAATACCGCCGACACTACCGAACACGAATTCCAAAAGACACAAAGCATTAAAGTTTCAATCACACGTACTAGCATATGATCTGAAACGTATGCTATTGTTTCTCACTTGATCCCGGACCACAAGTTGAGTTATTTTGAAGACTGAACCTGCAAACACAAGCAACACGTGGTAAATTTAGAGAGTAAAAATAGTTGTAGTTTAAAGACCAAGAACTGAGAAAAACTATTTTTTGAGCGCTATGATTGGTTGAATTCGAGCTGATATCTATAGTAGGAGATACAAATAGACGAAGGTAAACAATCACACTGTGTATTTTTGACCATATGCTTCTAGAAAAACATGTTTATGAGAAAATATATGATATTGCCTGTAATAGGAAAATACGTGTGACCACAGCTTAGTCATTTTTTGATTGATGAGTCAAATTATTGGTTAAATTATTGGTTAAATTAGTGGGTTAATTTAACTATAGATTTATCTCTTTTAAAGATAGGTAATTTGTACATTTTTCGGTTAATTAAAATTAAAATTAGATAACATATAAATCATATTTACGTTTTCAGTTTGCTCACTGTTAAAAAGTTGAGGATTCTTGGGAATTGTAAGGTTTAAATGACTATTGTTTTAATAATTTTCCTCTCTTTTAGATCTGAAAAACCTTAAATTTGCACTTCAGAAATTAAAAAAATGACTAATATATCCATTTCAATTGTTAATGCATTCATTCACCGTTTTTTGATTAACTTATCAAGATTTATATCCGTGTTGTTGAAGACACGATATTGTATGGAGTCATACAATCAAGAAGATACTTAAAAGTAAAGGAAATTGAATTATTGTTTATATAGAATAATCAATTATCACTAAAGTAGAGAAAACACTGTATTTAAAATTGTCAAATGTAGAATACGATTTTTAAACAGAATGTGACATTGAAAGCAAGTATCTGGCGAAGGGGAAGATAGATGTTAAATGAGAAATCAGAAATAGAATCGAAAAACATTTCTTCGGAATGTAAACAAGCAAAGTGGCAGTACTCACAATACCTTAGCGTGTGAACCCCACCCCACTTCCACACCCTCCCCCCCCCAAAAAAAAAAAAAGTAATATAAAAAAACAAATTTTGAAAATGCAAAGACTTGTTATTTAAAAATTCATAAACAAATAAAATCTTCTGATTTACATTTCAATTCATATATTTTTATATGATGAAACTCTTGAAGAAGTAGAGTTGTAGATTAGAGGGGGGGGGGGACAGATGCCTGTTGTGATCCACAACATTACACTTTTGACGCACCGTTCTTTTTCATTTAGTGCATGAATTTTATTATAAATTACATTATAAATTGACACAATATACAAGATAATCATATTGACTGCCATTAGTTCCAATTCCAGTGATAAGAGCAATAACCAAACCAGCCAACGTACTAAATATTAATTAAAATTTGACACATAATTCTCTAAAATCCGTAGGAACAAACTGACGGATGATCTCTATACTTTCCTAAAGAAGTGGTAAAGGATACATTAATGCTTTTTTATTTAAAACGGAATGCATTGTAGCTAAAAAATGTATAATTCATCCCTGCACAAGAAAAAATGTCTATGGTTTTGCAATTAATTTCTTTTTAATTATAATTTGCTCGAAAAACTGAAGCCAATGGATATAGTAGGCCGTTTAAGTGAATAAAAAGTGTCAAACTAATATAAAATTACGATTTATACTTATAATGAAATATAATAAAACTTTAAAAATAAAATTATCATAAAATGAAATTGCATTTATGCAATAATCAGTTCAATCCCAATTACAAGTAAATTTTATATTTACATTATTATATTACTTTTTATAGAAAGAAAATTGTTTTTCGCAGTTTAGGAAGGTGGCCCTACTTTTGCACCCAAACCCCATCCTCTGCGTAGTCCGTATCGCACGATGCAGACAACTGATCATAATGCACAATACCAATGCTTTATCGGCAATAACATGCATATTGGTGACGGATAAGGCATTAGAATGTCTATGAATTATACACTGAGAATAAAAAATGCAATTAATTGAATATATTTGAAAAAGCTATACATTGGAATTTAAACTACCCCTAAAATCCCAATCTTTTGTGATGTATCTTATTATCCCATGGGGGAACAATTATTACGAATTGACCCTTATATTTTCAAGATAGGGAAGGGTGGGGTAATAGAAATTACACAGAAACACAGATTTTGTTTATTTTTTCAGTTACAAAATAAAACATCCCACCATAAATAAAATGAACATAATTCAAAACATAAAACGTTCGATTAAGTATCATTTCTGAAACCCAATGCAACTTTTAAGTAACTTTTTTGTATTCATCTAGTTTTAATTTAGCAGTTAATTTTCAAGGTATGTCTGCAGTTAGACATGTTCTTACGACAATAAATTCTTGAATGAAATTTAGAATTTTGCATCGAGAGACATCGCTTGTTATAATAGAATTTCCAATGAATGAACTGTTTAAAACATTTAATTATTTCTATGTATTATAGTTTTGAAATATTCATTCGTAGTAAGAAAAACATTTCGTCCACAAAAAATTACATTTGTCTAGTGATGGTGAATTAATTAATGAGTCGGTAGTTTTGGTTAGTTTTGATTCTAACATATTTCAATTTTATTTCAAGAATTATTAGGTTTGAAATTAATGGAAATTTAATATTTATTTACGCATGTCTTGAATCTTTAAAGGTGTACCACATAGCATATATTTTATTCTTTTAGTAAACATTTTAAATATTTAATTCCAACTAAGAAGAAAAATTCCCAATGATTAATAAATTAAAAATTGTGTCCATTAAGTACAGCAATTGTTTTTCAGTTAAAATTAGATTTGAAATAATTAAAACGAATATTTATTGAATAAAACTTCTCTTAAAACTTCAAATTTTTACATTTAACATATCTGACTCTTCAATAAATATTTAAAATACTTCTTATATCTTATTAACATATGTTCCTAATTAAATACATTAAAAAATCGTAACAAATATATACTATCATACTGTTCAAACGCTTTCAAAGTTGAGTCCTTTTTTTATAAATTTCCAGTTTTATTTTTAAAGTGGAAACCATGATTTTTATATAATTCATGCATTTACTTTATTTGAATTAAAAGACATTTCTTTTCGTCTTTTCCTATTAATTATCAGACTCAATCTGCCTGAAAATTGCATCAAACACTTAAGGGTTTTTTTTTTCATTAATACCTTAATTATTGCAAGTAGATTAAAACGAACTTAAAAGAAACGACATTTTCCAATTGGAAGGTTTCATTCCAAAGATAATTAAAGTGCTGAAAATTTAAATTGCATTTATAAAATTTTCATTTACTTTTAATGACATATTTTTGTTACAAATGTATCGTTTTTTGTAAATATTTATAATCATCTATCATTTTGATCTTTCCTATAAATGTGTTCCTTTTTTCCGAACTTTCAAAACGGTTAAATTAAGTGCAGGTAATATTTTCTTTCATTTTATTTTAATAAAAGAAAGATAAAGCAGAAATTATTTTAATCAATTTTTAATTACATTTCCACAAGTTGAAACAGATTATCATTTTTTTTCAAACGTAAAGGAGGAATTTAAAATGAGTTAATTTAAAAATTTTGACTCCCGAGATGAAAAATAAATTAATGATTTGAATACATTTTTCTCATTTGTGATTATTTTAGTTATTAGACAGTTTTTAAGAGAAAATATAGAATTTTCATCTACATTATAGACATCAATATTCATTAGTTTTCATATGAATATACCTGCAATGTCAAGTATGGTGTATTTAATGTTTCAATATAAACTTGAGAATTTAGGTAGGTATACAATTTTTTCCCGTAATTGAAAATTTGAAAGGATAAATAATTTATTTCAACTAAAATATGAAATATCTGATTTTATAGACATCAATATTCATTATTTTTTCATATGAATCATTTCCTGCCATGGCAGATATGTTGTATTTAACGCCTCAATATAAAGTTGAGACCTTAGTAAAGTATACATTATTTACCGTAATTATAAATTTGAAGGGATAAATTATTTATTTAGACTAAAATGCAAAATATCTGATTTTCTACAATAAAATGACTTGCGTTTGTTATAAAAAGTGCTTCTAAAGAAAAAGACATAAATGGATATTTATTTAACAAAAGAGTCTGAGTTTTTTAAGCATGCTTAGAATGAAAGTTCCAATGAAAAAATAGTTTAAAATATTTAAATTTCTGTTTGTATTATAGTTTTAAAAGTTTTTTTCATAGTAAGAAAAACATTTGCACTTATAAAAGTTTTTTTTCTAGTGATGGTAATTTAATGAATCATTATTTTTTGTTCTAGCATACTACAATTGAGGCATTGACAGGGGAAAGGTAGTAAGTCAAGAAAAATCGATTTTGAAATTTTTTATAGAAGAAGTAGTAAAAAGTTATGCCAATGGCATGGAAAGAGCAGTAAGTCAGTGTTGAAAGTAGTTTATGCACCCAGAAAAAGGAATTGATTAAAACTACAAAACATGTTTTGTTGAGTACATGTTGGTTGTTTTATCAAAATTCAAGTAAAATTGAACTATTTTACTTGAATTAACAAAACAATTTTTTGCTGACGATACAGACATTTTTTTTTTTTTTTTTTTTTTTTTTTTTTTGGAATTGCAAAAACAAAAATTTTTTGTTGATTCAAACAACATTTCCATTGACCTATATTTAAACAAAAAGTTTTGTTGGGTCATCCAAATTTTTGTTGAAAAAACTTTTTTCTGGGTGTGGATACATGGATCTCATATGCTTATTTTCTGTGAATAAAACTTTGTAATTTAGCAGTGTAAAACCGTTTTTTGCTTCCCCTGTAAAATTAGGTTTTCTTGACTTACTACCTTTTCCATGTCAATTCCTCAATTGTTTTCAGTAACACTTAAGTTGAAACTAATTAAAAAGGAGTATTTATTTACCCATCTCTTATACTGTTTAACATATTTCACTCTTTCATTAAAGACATTAAGTGATTAATTTATAATAGAAAAAAATTGTCACAAAAAAAAATAAGTAAATAAAGAAAATTTTACAGCTATGTCAAATTATTCTGTTGATAATTTTGTTCATTTCGTACTTCAATTGTTTATTAGTTATAAGTAGATTTAAAAATAATTAAAACGAATATTTATTAACCTATTTCTTAAACTTCAAGGGTTTTACATACCTTTTAACATATCTGCTTCTTCAGTAAACATTTGAAATACAGCTTATATGTTATTAACCTATGTTTCTAATTAAATACATTTTAATGATTTTTCTCGTAACAACAATTTGTAAAAATGTTTATGTTTACTATCATCCAGTTAAAACGTATTCAAAGATGAGCCTTTTTTACGAATCTGTCCTTTTATACTTGAAGTTGAAATCGTGATCTTTATATAATTTGTGCATTTACTTTATTTGAATTTGAAAAAAAAGTCTTTTCGCCTTTTCACATTAATTATCGAATTCAATCATCCTGAAAATCGCATCAAACACTTGAGATTTTTTTCATTAATACCTTAATTACTGCAAGCAGCTTAAAACGAACTTAAACGAAACGACATTTTTCCAATTTGAAACTTCATTCCGAAGGTAATTAAGGTGTTCAAGATTTAAATCGCCTTTATAAAAATCTCATTTACTTTTAATGTCATATTTCAGTTACAAATATATCATTTTTTTGTAAATATTTATAACCATCTATCTGTTTGATCTTAAAATAAATGACGTTCTCCCAAATTTTCAAACAGGTTAAATTAAGTGCAGGTAATATTTTCTTTTATTTTTCAGCAATAAAAGAAAGAAAGAGAAGAAATTATTTTCATCCAATTTTAATTAAATTTTCACAAACTGAAACAAATTATCAAATTTTTCTTTCATTGTAAAACGCAAAAAATAAATTTAAAATGACTTAAGATTTTAAATTATTGCACTGCTGTGATGATAAAAAGAAATGAATGATTTGAATGATTAAAATGATTTGAATATTTTTTTATCCATTATGTTTTACAAAGTTTACAGTTCTTTTCTTTTTTATCAACGGATTTTATCATATTCGTGGATATAAACATTCAAAGAAAACAATCAATATGTATAGAAATGCCAGAGGGCTAAACAGCCCAAATAATATGTATTGGAAGATCTATTTATACGAATTAAAATTCCTTAGAACTAATAAAATAATGAATATATTATTCATGAATGATAATGCCTATTTTCTTAATTTCAAAATGCCATAAGAAATAAACACGAAATTAATTTATATCATTTATCTATGTGTGCTTTTAAAAGTTTTAAATCTTTATTCTTTATTTTTATATTTTACTTTCTTCTATATGAATATGAAAGATGTGTTGGAATCGCAAAAACAATCTATTTCCATTTTTTGGTGTATTTATATGTTTTGGGATGCCCTGAACACGATTTGACACTTTTTAGAAAAAGTTTATCTGTCTGCGCGTGATGCAATTTTTGTGGAAAATCAATTTTTGATCAAAAACAATATCTCAAGAACGAATGCTCGGAATTTCACAAAACTTTATATTCTTTTAGACCATTATATTAACTGCAGCTTGTTATGTGTGGGTGAATGTTACCTAACAGGTGGCGCTGTTATGTCGAATCTTTCACAATTTTTGTGGTAGGTATATCTCAATAACTAATGCACGGAGTTTCCAAAGATTCTCGAAGAATTATCAGATACTTAATAGGTTTTAATGTATATCACCAAACAGGTGACGCTGCTCTACTGTGTTTTGCATGATTTCCTTCATAGCTATATTTTGGGATCTATGGGATAGAATTTCATAAATATTCATATTTAGTTAGCCCTTGGTATAAGTACGTGCTGATTACGTTTCTGCTTATATAGTTCGACAAGTGGCACTGCTTGATGTATTTTCACAATTTCTTCATAGCTAAACCTCAGCATCTACGCAATATAATTTCATCAAACCTCATATTCAGTTAGACCTTGAGACAAGTTGGAACTGTTTAGGTTCGAGGGCATCTTACTCAACGGATGGCGCCGCTGTGAAGTGTTTTTAACTATTTCCTTAATAGCTATATCTGGTATTCTAATATAAAACAAAGTTTTGTGAAGATTACAGAATACTAGTTTAATCTGTTTTCTTAGACCAAATCGTAGAATTCCTCATATTGTTCCAATACTTCCATGTTTATGCAAAACAATTATAAAGGATGTACCAAAAATATTGAAACGCGGTTTGAGTTTTATCTACTAGAAAAACGTAGGCAAAGTAAATGGCAAAAGTGTTAGAAATAAGGTAAAAAGGATATATATATATATATATATATATATATATATATATATAATTATAATATCTATGAATTTCAAAAACATATCAAGTTCTAATATCATTCTACTAAAATCTACTAAGAGATAATTAATGATATTGTGTAATCAGAATACCACATAGCTAATAATTAACTTGTGCAATCATAAAATTACCATAGCATGTGCTTCAATGGTAATTAGCCAAATTTACTCATACCTGAAGAACATTTAAAAAGAAAGAGAGAGAAAGGGGAAAAAAATTATAAATTGGAGTTGCTATTATGTAAACACAATTGGATTAATAAATTAATTATGAACATTATTCAGTGGAAAAACTGGACCACAAGAGAACCAATCAAGAATTGGATATGAAAAAACATATGTGGATGTACTCTTCAGCTTGGCTGCACCCACATGTGTTTTAAAAATAATTCAGTATTTCATAATTCTACTGGCATTATGCTAAGTACAGTAGAATCAGCCAAGTATACTGAATTATTACCAGACAACAATTGGAAAAATTTAAAATTGGAAATATGTAAAATGTAAATAAAAAACCATTAAGAAATATATAATATATCACTTACAACGATATCCAAAATCTTTATAAATCACCACACTATATAACCACCAGATATCGTTTTTGAAATAATATTGGAATTTTGAACCCTTAAATTGTAGAAAAAATGTTTCACTCACAAGAATGATACAGTATCCGCAAAATAAAGCAACTTCTTCATAATGTTCAATTCCACGTGGCACGTATCAAACATTTTGACATTCGAGTCGAGTTGAGAGAAATGATTTGAAAGACAAGTTGAGAGCTCATGTTTTTAAAAACACAACTCGATCAATGACACCCCAACACAATATAATTCAAAAACACACAAAACTATTCTGTTGATAATACTCTTATAACAAAATTATATCCGTGAATATATAATTACTCCATCTAATTTTAATTCCTGAAAGTAAAATTAATGTACAAGCAATAGTTCCCTCTATAGTTAAATTCAAAATAATATCTATAATATCATCAACTAACTAAAACGTAAAGTGTCGCCATCTGTTGGTATTATAATTATTCATAATTAATATTTAGTTACATATCCATATTATTATTAACATAATCACTTCATTAAATTTAATCAATATATAAATTTTAATAAACAATACTTCCTTGTAGTTTTAATATTAAATTCGAATAAATTCCTGCAATATGAATAAATATACACAGAATTTATTCATCCTTCACAGCATTTCAGATATTCTTAACAAAAGTATATTTTGTAAAAGATATATTATTTTAAAACAAAGTGCTTTGCTGCCAGCTGTGTTAAACCACTGATATATATTATAAACTTATAAATTATTTCAAAAACGATATCTGGTGGTTATATAGTGTGGTGATTTATAAAGATTTTGGATATCGTTGTAAGTGATATATTATATATTTCTTAATGGTTTTTTATTTAAATTTTACATATTTCCAATTTTAAATTTTTCCAATTGTTGTCTGGTAATAATTCAGTATACTTGGCTGATTCTACTGTACTTAGCATAATGCCAGTAGAATTATGAAATACTGAATTATTTTTAAAACACATGTGGGTGCAGCCAAGCTGAAGAGTACATCCACATATGTTTTTTCATATCCAATTCTTGATTGGTTCTCTTGTGGTCCAGTTTTTCCACTGAATAATGTTCATAATTAATTTATTAATCCAATTGTGTTTACATAATAGCAACTCCAATTTATAATTTTTTTCCCATTTCTCTCTCTTTCTTTTTAAATGTTCTTCAGGTATGAGTAAATTTGGCTAATTACCATTGAAGCACATGCTATGGTAATTTTATGATTGCACAATTTAATTATTAGCTATGTGGTATTCTGATTACACAATATCATTAATTATCTCTTAGTAGATTTTAGTAGAATGATATTAGAACTTGATATGTTTTGAAATTCATAGATATTATAATTATTTAACATTCTATAAAATTATGCTGCATTGCGCAAATTGGTATGGAATGGTTTTTACATATTCTTTTCAATATTCTTTTCAATTATAGCTGGTTGAAAGTATTGAGTTTTATGATACCATAATTTAGCCCAGTTGGCACATAAATCACTTTGATTAACTTCTATATATATATATATATATATATGAAATTGTCCCCCATTAACTTTCAAAAAGTTACACTTTTTTAAATTTTTACATGGTCCCTGGTTACTAAAAGTGAAATTTATAAAAAAAAAAAAAAGAAAGAAAAATTCGTGCTTTGAAAATAACAGCAGTAAAATGTTATTCTTCTACGACAAAATTTACAGAGTTGTAATATTTCGATTTTTATGAATTTTCAAAGCTTTGGATTAAAAAATCGTCTTTCCGAGTTTAGTGCGGGAAAGAGCCGATATTTCATTAAATTCAAAGTACCATAACACGGTGAGTTTTAGTCGTAGAGTAATTTAATTTTTACTGTTGTATTTGTCAGATCATGCAGGATTTTTTAAAAGTATAATAGGACCAAAAAATTAAGGTATTACTTTTTTTTAAATAAATGGCAGAACTAATTCAGCAACATATTCTCAATTCCTACCTTCTCTGAAAAGTATGTCCTACACCTAAAAAATGAATCTTGCTTTAATCTTCTTGAGACACCCTGTATTGAAAACATTTTAATTACGTATAAATGTCAAAATGTCAGAATAAATTATTTTGGAAGATCAATTGATTTTATCATATTAAAAAATAATAATGAATAGTTTGTTGAGATGTGACACTTATTCATAATTAAAAAAAATAAATTGTCGAAGAAATAAAAAAAATATTTGAAAATTAATTATAATTTTTATTTTCATGAAGTTATAAATTAAAATCTTTGTTCTTTTTTCATTTATGAACCAAAAATAAAAGATATTTTCTTTAATTTTCTACTATTTTCAGATTTTCTCGAGGAGTGCATATTTATCAGGATCCTGCATTTTGGAAATGTTGAAATTTATAAAAAACTCATATTTTTATAAATTATACTTTTATAAATTGCAACATTTCCAAAATGCAAGATCCTGATAAATATGCACTCCTAGAGCAAATCTGAAAATAGTAGAAAATCAAAGAAAATACCTTTTATTTTTGGTTGCTAAATGAAAAAAGAACAGAGATTTTAATTTATAACTTCAAAAAAATAAAAATTATAATTAATTTTCAAATAAGTTTTTTTTATTTCTTCGACAATTTATTTTTTGGACAGTCAGACCCATGGTAATCCTAATAAAGTAAAAACAAATCCCACAAGAAATCTGACTGTACTTGTTTCACACTTTATGATTATCACTTAGGAATTATTTTTGCGAGGAACAAAGTTCTAACATATGCATTAATCAAACCAAAATTGGGTATATTACTACTTTTACTGTAAAAATTCAAAAATGTTTCTATAAAAACATCCTTGATGTGCAATATAAAATTATTGAGGTATTTCAATTGTAATAGAAATATATTTCGCGTTTGTCACCGATTTCTCTCATAAGCATAACAAGGGATTAAGTTTCAAGTAACATCGTATAATTTACTATGTGCGCTATTGACCAATGCTCCATGGTTATTGACAGATGGTCACTGTTATATTTAGTATAGTTATTTTCACAAGTTTCATTTGTTAAATATAATCGGTATGTTCGTAAATAAAAAGAACAGTGAGCAACTGAACTATAATTTTTTATGTTTGTAATGTTGGGGATTGAGTATTATTTCATGCACAGAACCTGATTTTTTATTCAGTGTATTTATATTTTTACTTTTGATTTATTTTTCAATTGTAATATGAAAAAGACAAAGAATAAAAAACAATTCTTAATGGCATATTTTATTAACGCGCTTTTCAATGAATTTACTTTCAATGAATATAATTTAAGTTAACTTAATGATAAATAGTTAATGCATAATACATTCATCCGTGGAAGATTATTTCACTTCACTTTTTTGTTCTATCACCTGTCGTTGGGGGGTTAAACAGGGAGTGCAAAGCTGAAATGTTGACTTGACTACTTAGTACATTATCTCTATTCATACATGCATTTTCTCTTGTTTTTATGCACACCTACCTACATCTTATATCATATATACACTTATGAAATGACATAATTGCTTAATGATTTCAATCACTAGAAAAACGTACAGTCATTTATAAATTAAGCCGCATATATTACTAAAAGCAGATAATTTTAATGTACTGTTATTGTATTGAGGAGGAAAAGGTATTACCCATTCATTAGCCCATACAATAACTTATACTACATAAAATTATCATAAGACCACTTTTCTCAAGAAATGAAAGACTAATGAAAAATATACCATCATACTAAATCAATTAAAACTGAACAAATCTATTAGACAAATAAATGATTTTGTAATACCTTTTCCTCCTTAATACAATAACAGACATTAATATTACCTGATTTGCGTAAAAGATGCGGCTTAATTTATAAAAGACTGTACGTTTTTCCAATGATTGAAATCATAGCAATTCTGTCATTTCATAAGCGTACATATGATATAAGATGTATGTATATAGATATGATTCTGTCATATCATAAGCGATGGTTGAAGAAATTTAGCACTTGATAAAGAAATTATATTTGCAAGAATAATTTTAATTGTTATTATAATATTCTATCCTGTTTATTTACACAACTTTAAGTAAAAAACAAATGTATTTTAAAAATGATAACTGCTTAACACAGTCATGTAAATGTCCAATATTGTGAAAACAGATTATCACTGTCATGTTATTGTCAAATACTGTGAAGTATCTTATCACTGTCATGTGATTGCCAAATATTGTGAAAACAGCTTATCAATGTCATGTAATTGTCACAACATTAAACCAAATTTCAGACCAAAGATATGCAACTATGGGTTTGCATCTGCATCTATCTAGAGATAATAGAAGAGTAGTCTGTCACTGTGAATTCACAGTGATTTCACATATGGTCATAAATGTCACAGTCAAAACAATATTAATTTTTAACTTCTTTATAATGCCCATTCATACTGAATTGACCGTTATTTGGCAAATTTTTACTGAATATTTCTGGCAAACATTTTTCTAAACTTATCACAAATTAAAACATATTTATGTCACAATCCCTTGGATAAAACTCATCTTGAACATCACGTGAAGAGAACGGTGTCACATTTTGGTAACATTACATTTATGCTTTGTTTATATTATGTCCACGATTGTGTAAGGTATATTTAATTTTATTTAACATAATTACAAAACATCTTCCTTATCACATTTCATTGAAATATTCTGTTATTTTCAGTTGGTTCCGACTACGTGATGGACCTTCACATAACCTAAAAAAATTGGATATAAATAATCAAAGAATAAGTGAACACAATGGAACATTACTAATACGAAAGGCTACGATCCAAGATGGTGGAAAGTATGTCTGCATAGTAAATAATACTAATGGTCAAGAAAGAGCTGAAACGGAATTACTTATTCGAGGTGAGAGTCGTAATATTCATTCATGTTTTAAAAATTATACTGAGAATTTTTGTAAAGATGCTTTTTTTATATACGTTTTCATGATGTGATCCTATGAAGTTAAGTGGACCAGAAAGGCTGAAATGACGTAAAACTGACTTTATTATTATTATTATTATTATGTCTTTACCTTTAAAATTGTCTTACTGTTGGTCCGACAGGGAAATTTCTAATAATACGGTCCTACAAACCGTAAACGTTGAACCGTACACACGGCCGATAGCTGCAAAGGGCAAACTTTAAACTCAATTATCTGGAAACACTGTTTTTCAGGGGTTTTGCCACGATTAAGTTGGAACAAGTTAATGGATTTACATTTTTTTTCTTTTTTTTTTTTTTAAATAAAGGTAATTCAATTGTCGAGAACTTATACCTTATTTTTTTATTGTCTAGTTATAACAAAAAATATGATCAATTTTGTATAGATTTTGAATTTTGTATTACATATATTTTTTTCATTTTATGCATTTTTTTTTTGTTTTAAGTAGAATTCAGAGACACTGTAATAAGCAGCATAAAGAAGCAATAACGGCTCAAATATATAGAACCTGGATTTGAAAATCGAGGCAACAGCTTTTGAAGATGCGTTTTTCAGTACAATAATGAATCTATTGCTATTGTTGTTTTACAATTTAATAAATAATTTTTTTAAATTTTCTATTAAGCATAAATAAAGAAATTAAATAGTAGTTTTATCCACGGTTAAACTGTAATCAATTTTTGACATTTCAAATATTTCTGGTCCCATTAAATGCATTCCAAAACTATTTTTAAATACATCCCTCATTTTTTTTAAAAATCTTAATAAAATATTTCTACTTCTATAAAAATCTATCTATAAAATGTATATTTCAGAGAAATATGTTTCTTGTACTGTTTTAAACATTAAAAGAAAATGTGGCTATCACTCGTATACGAACTAAGATTTTTACTAATTTAATTCATAGTACTTTAAAACAAAATTTCTAAAATATTTCCCAAGACCGTTGTTTAAAGTAGTGTTTCTGAATACTATAAAAATATATTTTATAGAACAATACATTATACGGATATATATTACACTTCAACTAATTCTTGTAAATTGTGTTTACAATGATTAAAAACTTATTTTAATATGTATTTTATTAATCTGAGTTAAGAAATTTTGCCTTGTAAATATATATATATAGATTGTAAGCAGTAAAAAAACCAAATATCAAAATTTAACTGTTTTATTGCATATTATATAATAACCTCCAAAGGGTTATGGAATGTAATGGTCTTGGAAATGCTCCTCAGAGATCCAACTCCTGATTTTTGAGAAAAACATCTATCACACATATACAACGAAACATCGTGTACTGTAACCTTTCTTTCTGTTTTTTTTTTTTTTTTTTTTTTTTTTTTTAAATTCTGAATTGAATGAAACTAAAACCAAATCGATAACATAAGCCGTTTTAAGTTTTCTGACAGTAATAATTCTCTTTTAAACCTTAAGTACTTCTGGAGATATATTGAATCTGAGTCTTCAACTCAACATTTTAAAAATAAAAATTTTAACGTTTGCTACCATTGAAGTGGAAACTAATGTAATAAATGCATAATATACAATTTTTTATTTACAAAATACAAAATTAAATTAATAAGGTGAAAATTTAAATAGAAAATGAAATGAAATAATAAAGAATATATTAAAAAAACGATAAATGAAAATCATAACTGCACTCATTTCAACAAATATTTTGTGACGTCACTAAATGAAAAGATGTTTTTCAGCTATTGTGGATTGTGTAATACTTATAAACTTTGTTACGACTTTATTGTGCATCTTTGAAAAGTGTACAGCGTGTTCAATTGTTTTTTACCAATGAAAGAGTATACGGTGCACAAATGTTGATAAATGTAACCATTAATATATAGACATTTCCAGTTCTGCTGTTTGTCTTGCATAAATGTCAAATATATCAATCATCCAATTGATATCAAGAAACAAACTGTCAAAATTAACCGAATAATGTTAATACCAAAATGTAAAATAATAATACAAAAGGACAAAGTAACAATCAAAAGACAATTGGCCACATTAATAAAACAATCGACTTCATTATCTTAAACAGTTATTACTATGACATAAGCAGATGTGACCAAGTTCTTTTATGATGGGAGTTGCATTTTAATATCTATTATTGAGAGTAGCAAGTTCCATCGCCCAGTTTAGTGTAGTTAGTTTTCTATTTCAACGTTAAATTTGACAATTTTACTACTATTTCTTAAGTTACAACCACATCTTTGATTTTTAAAAGTCTCCTAACGCAGACTGACAACATATAAACTAGAGAGACAGAACATAATAAAAATTACATCGATTTATATCCAATAAGAGATTGCAAGAACGTTAATATATCAATATAAAAATGAATTTATTAGCATTCAGTTGACTTTACAAAAGAATTTCAGTTAGCTATTATAATTTAATTTGACTGAAAATTTTGTAGAATGATATGTGGGAACGTCATCTTTAAACCGCGAGTCGAATTTTGCTAAAACAATAAATTCAAATTTTGAAGGGGTTTTCCCCTTCTACACCACTATAAGCCATGTAATGCCACCAAATTCCTCCCAGTGCGCTCTAGAACTTAATATCCACGCTTTAAGTTGATAGTGGACTTTAGATTTTGTAAAAATTAAATAAAAATCGAAATTGCATTTTTTATTCTCAATTCACTTACAATTCTTTGAGGTGGAATTGTTAAGCTAACTTCACTTGAAGACTTTTGGACATGATTTGGTAGTCAATACTACACAGCAACTCATTTAAAAAGACGAATCAAATATCGTGAAAATTCAAAAAGATGCAGGCAATACAGTGAGCTAAAAGATAAATTGGGGATAAATATGTTTACAGATAAACCTCTAACAGATTTCCTTTTAAAAATATTATGAAGATTTTAGAAAACATGCATAAACTATTACTATAAACATTTTCAGCTGATTTGATAAAAATAACTGAAATATTTCTAAAAGTGGCTGTTGTCATTTGCAAAAATGACAGTTGGTGCAATTTTTAATGTGTTGACGGCAACGATATAAAATTTAATGCACAAAATTAAATAATGGACATTATTCCCCGTCGATTCATATTGGTACCCAATCGATCCATATAACTATTTTATATGATTAATAGGGATTATGACTTAATTTTTTCAGAAATGTACTATCAGCATGTAAATTGTATGATAAAAGGATAAAAGGTGCGATAAAAGGGAGAAAATAATTTACAAAGCAACCTGCTGCATATGAATTTGTAAAATCACTCTAAGGGGCAAAATATTTAAATTCATATATACATTTTTTTTTCATTTCGAAAATAAATTTAAAAATCCATATCAAAACCAAAAACTAAGTAACGTGTTTCTTTAAAGATATATTTGAGATACACAAATATTTCAGTCGCACAAATTTAAAGTAATGTAATTGATTTTATTTAAAATAAATATATTGTGTAAAATATATATACAACATTGGTATTTAAACGTAAATGTTTTAAATTGTATCTCCCAAACTAGCTTTATTTTCAATTCTCGACATATTTATTAACAAAAACAATAGCAACAGTATTCTCATTTATTCTTATGATAGATTTTTACACATACATATATGAAAAAATTATTTTCATAAGAATTATTTATTTTTTTCATTTAGAAACAAATTTAAAATTTTTTATACTTATAGATACCTCAAAAGCTAATATATGCTTTATATGGGATAAATACACTGTTTAAAATAAACATACATCGTTGATATCTACATGTAAATATTTTATATTTTATCTCTAACAACTGGTTTAATTTGATTTTTTGTATATGTATGAACTAAAACACAACAAGAAGGATTTATATTTATTAGCATGACGGATGTTTAAAGATATTTTCTATAAACTTAAAGATACTTTTTTAGAATAAACACAACATTTTGTTATCTAAACTTAAATTTTTCCTTCTGTATTTCACTAAAACATTTTCTTTAATTATAGGCAACGTAAAATTTAAAAACAAAAAAATCCACACAACATTTTGTTTATTTTCTATGAATGAAAAAGTAATTGTCACACGATAAGGTTTTAAATATTTAAATGTCTCATTCGTATACTTTATTAAAAATTCCAGTGATACATTTACATTCATTTCAGTTTTAAAAAGATATATTGATTAGTCATATTTCTGTATTTCCCATAATTCAAAAAAAAATATATTTGTAAATGATAAAAACTTAGAAATGTTTCCAAATGGTATAAAATGTATTTTCAAATCATAAAGGGAACCGAAATTTTCGAAGTATCGGTATCAAATTCTACTTTTCGGGCATTTTTTCATGTCACGTGACCATCTCAAAAACGTAAAAATATTTGAAAAAATAATCAGAGTTTTTCCTAGGGAGGAAAACGTGATAATAACACGATTTGATTTTAAAATGTTACGAAATTTTAACCTTATAGAGTTTTTTTTACAGCTACATATATATTCATTTGATTTTTCTAAAAGAATTTATTGATTAGTCATATTTCCGTATTGTCTAAAAGTCAAGGAAAAATGTATTTGTGAAGGACATAATGTTTCCAACTGTTGTAAAAGTTATTTTCAAATTATAAAGGATTCAGTAATTTCACGGTGTAAACAGCAAAATTCTATTACTTAAGAAATTTTCACAAAACACGTAATTATTTCAAGCCAGTATTTTGTTGATAGGCTTTGTTTTTTATTTTGATGGGTTTACTTTTTACATTTAATATTTGACTAACATAATATAGCCTTAATACAAGGGTCACACTGATGTTTTTAATATACGCTAAAATGGTACAATTTAAGCTTATCAACTTTAAAGAGTGCTCAAAATAGTTCTTTCCTAGATCAATTCCCATTTGTAGGTGAATTGTTTACATATTAAATGCCTCAAGCCATCAATTTCTTGGAATAGATAAAAAATCCCTGACGGCTCGGCCTACATGCACAGGTAGATTTGGTAGATTTCGAAGACGCAGACCGTGGGGATTGCGGAAGAAAATACCTTTTTGCCAGGATGCGGCATTTTGGAAACGCCCACTTCGAAACTTAACTTGTTCAGCGGGCGGAGCCGGCAGGGATTGTTTTTGTTTTTATTTTATTTTTATATATTTTTTTGCTATAAGGGTTGGTCCTATAAAAAACCTGTCAGTATAAAAGTTGTAGATAATATTAAGATAATTTGTAATAAATTTAAGCGGATTTGATATCTTCTGAATTGACGAAGTTATGAATTTTTTTCTTCTAAACCAACCCCCTTTTGGTTTAGAAGAACCCCCCCGGTAGATCGACCCCCTTGGGTCGATTTTTTTGGATATCAAAAATCTGTCATACATAAATTTTCGGCCTTTTTCCTAGAAGTAATAATAACTTTAAACGGATTCGATACGTATCATAATTAAGAAATTATAGGGGGTTTTCTGTTTTCACAAGAAGCCCACCCATTTCCGCCCCCTTGGTTCGATTTTGCCCATTAACGAACTTGACCGAGATTTTATGCCCCTTGATTTGTGCAGAATTATGGGCGTTATCGTGTCCATGAAAAAGTGATATAGATAGATAGATAGATAAAGTTTTGAACTGGGGGTGGTTTTAGGTTTTGGGAGTCATAATTGGGGTAGATCTGCAAAAAATTTTCAAAAATTCCAACTTAGGGGAGAATGTAATAGGTATAGTATTTCTTACGAAATCTACCTAAAATATGCTTTTATAGCCTCACACATTTTATCTTCATAACGAAAACAAAGTCCAAGTATTTTATATTTTAGATTACAAAATAGCCAAAACTCACACGTAGCAAGATAAGGTGAATAGGATGGGAGTTCAATTCTTGTTGAATGAGAAGATGCATTATCATAATGAAGCATGAGTCCCTTAACATTCACCTATTGAAAATTTCTGGAAGACATTTAGTGTTGCATCAGTTAACTGTCACTGTCTTCTGTCTCCATAGCTTTATGGCTTTGACCAGCGTTGTATTTCTGTAGAACATGGTATACATTACTTTTTTCATCGCTCGTTGTCTTTACACCAGCGTTGGTTTAGACAGTTATCTTCAATAACCCGTGTTTTACTTTCTTGACGTGTTCAAATGTAAGAAAGGAATGTACGTATCATTAGCAATTATGATTTGGGAAATAAGAAGTTCCCATCATCATTAATTAATTTTAGCGTTTCATTAACGATTCTGACATGCTACGTTTTTGGTGCTCTGTTAAATTATAATTTGTAAAAGAAAAAAAAAAAAAGACGACAAAATAATTTTTTAAGTGAAGTTCTTCATGAATAATTTTATGTAAAGCTGAGATTCCAATGTTAAGTTCATTTGATATCACTTGGTAGGTACAGAGATCTCCATCAATTTTAATATTTTTCGTACGGCCGACACATTTTCTGGGACTACAGCTCACAATGTTTTTCACGAAGTACAGCTCTTTGTGTTATTCAGCCAGGAAATAAATTCGACTTCTTCTAAATTCTGTAAACCATCTGAATACTGTGGTACGAGATGGGACTTCATTTCCATATGCTTGTTGTAGACGTTATAGGCGTTCTTCTTGATTAAGCCCCAGGGTAATCACAGAAAATCATAGCTCGATAATGCTCTCCCCTAACCCCATTTTCTTTTCTGTCTGAAATATAAAAGAGTTCAAATTTAAATATGCGATCAATATTTTTTGCGTATGCTCCGTCTCGAAAATACCCCTCGTATTATATTCTGGTATTATACAGGACTTTTACACATTAAAAATATAGAAAGTGAATGTAAATTGGCAATTTAAAAACATGTGCAAAATAATATATTTATTAAATTACATAATTATTTACCAATAGAACTGCTTATATAGAAATTCTTAAATAAAGAAATAGTACTAAAAAACTTTTAATTTGGAGTACTTTTATGTAACACTTGAATTTTGCGTAAATAAAAATAACGTCATGAAGTATACTTCATGGTTAATACTTCTGTGTGCAAAATATCAATATATGAACTGGATACTACTAAAAAATTAATATTTAGCTAGTCAGTACTTGTAGGAAAAAAAAAATATTTTTTTTTTATCCCAAAGTGTTAATAATGTTGTAATTGTCGATTCATATTTGATACTTTAATATTTTATTTTTTAAGTAAAAAATGTTTTAATGGTTTAACATAATCGTTCGTTCAGAAGCTATAACCCGAAAAAGTACGTAGATATTTAAATTTTTAGCACTTTCATATTCATTAAATTATTACCTCTTAAAAATTATACTCTGAATATATTTGAAAGCTACTAATAAATATTTCTATATAACATAAATGTGACCAATAACAAGATAAGAATGTTAAAGATGAATTAACTATATTTAATTTTAACATAAACATATCTTTGTAATTCAAAATGTTATTAAACATATAACAATTGATTACACATTTTAAATTTAAGAACGCTTTAATATCCATTTATCCTTTTTAAATTTACTTACTTTTTATGTGTGTGTGTGCAAAATATAGTTGAATTTTAAAAAATATAACTTATTCTTGAATTATCTTGAAAAAAGTATAATACGTATTCAGTAGCGTAAAAATTAAATAAATACACAATTAATATTTATTTATAGTAAAGTGTGACAATATATGTAATTACCAAAGATATTTTTAATCGGTTAATAATTTGTATTTACAATGTTTTATAAAGAAACTCAATAATTATCGAAACGTATAATTATTCATTTTTTTCTATGCAGCTAGATCATTTCACTATCGATTTATGCGTTTCCCATTAACATACTCCTCATGCTTTGAAAGCAAAATAAATATAGCTGATTCACTAAACAGAAAACTTCATTGTTTACATTTAATTTTTGTCGAACAAGGAACTGTGCATATTGAATATCGTAATCAGTTTTCGGTTTGGCTTCCTTCCAAATGGTTTACCCTCGATGTGCGTTTTGCACGTAAAATTTTGGAAAATTAATACATCATGTTTTGAATTTTGTCAGGGTAATGTACCGAGAAACCCTTATAGGTTAAATATGCTGAATATTTATCAGACGAGTATGTAACAATAAAACCAGTGATGTTTAAGTTTGGGTAAAGATGCTTATTTATGTCTATGAATAATTCTGAAATATTTGAAAAAGGAATTTCTCGAAGATGTAGCTACACTAGAACTATCCATCACAATCTATTTTGCATTAAAGGTTCGGGGTACAATTTATCATGAATAATGCAGAATTTTAGAAAAGAATTCAAAAATAGATGATTTCAGCTGTTATGTCTTCTAGTCATATACAAATACAATATTGTTTAAAAAGTAATGGATTTCAAAATAAATTAATTTTAAATGAAATTACGGATAAATAAAATTTCTAACTATACATTCAAGTAGTAAATTTATTTCATTACAATAGAATTAAATTTAAAAAAGCGAAAAATATTCATAGTATAAATACATTTTTTTTAAATTTATATTCAATTAATTCATTTTTTTTTCAATGCTTCACGTTTAATTATATTTTTAAATAATGCAATATATTGTTGAAAATTTAAAATTGAAACAACCTTTCATCTGTAAATTTACTATTTTTTAAAGAAAATTGTCTTATCTTTAAAAATATCTCCATTTTTGTTTCTCCCGGTTTTTCACTAACACGCAATACCTGACGTTTAATATTACATTTTAAGAAATATATAATAAAAACTAATTTCACAAATATTTTATGCTATTATAATCTATCAATTAAGTTAATGTTCCACAATAATCACAAAGTATTCCTTCATGTGTTTTTTTCTTTTCTTTTCTTTTTTTTTTTTTTTTTTTTTTTTTGTAGCAGAAAATGTCGATCAACTCATAATACCGGGTGATTATAATTAAAGTTACGATTTCAAAAATCGATAATTTTAAAACTACTGGTCAGAATGACTTGATATTTTAGCAGAACAATCGTGAGGCAATGGAATTTTGTTTGGCGAAGGAAAAAAATAGTTCCAAATTGTGCCGATAGATGGCTTCGTCAGGGTAATGTCAGGGGAAAGACCAAAAATGTATTCTTGAACCCTTTCCGGCGCGGTGTAAATTTGTTTGCAAAATGATGAAATAATAGACTGACACCGGAATTTACAAACGAATCCATTAGTAAAAAGAAATTTGCTTATTTTCTGGTTCTTAATGAAAGGAAAATTTTAATTAAATATTCTTGGTGCCGTTTGTCAGTTTTAGAATTAAAATTGGGTGTCCTTTTTTGTGACCACCGCCCGTTAAAGGGTTAAACATAGGAATGATGTTGCCAAAAGGTAAAAAATAGAGTTCAGAGATTTACTAAAAATTTATTAGCGAAAAGACAAGACTACGTGTTTACAGCGACGACAGCGATAATGACAAAAAATGAAAAAAAAAAAGAGCTTCATGGAACAAACACCTTACTGATTATTAAGGCATAAGTTGCTCAATATGTCCTGCGCCTTGTTCCGCTACTAATTGGAAGCGCAAAACGGCATGCTCCACAACAGATCGGAGGGTATCTGTACTAATGCAATGGGTGTGTTATGTGATGCTTGCCTTCAAGTCGGCTAGATTCTGAATCCGCCCGCTATAAACAACATTCTTCAGGTACCCCCAAAGCCAGAAATCACACGGGTTTAAGTCGGGGGAACGTGGCGGCCACGTTGTTGGAAAATGGCGGCTTATGATCCTATCATCTCCGAAATTATCACTCAATAGCTGCTTCACAGTAGTAGCAATGTGCGGAGGAGCGCCATCTTGCATGAATATTATGCGATCCACACACTGACGCTGTTGAAGTGCCTGAAGAACATGGTTACGCAAAAGTGCTTCATACCGCTTGCCAGTAACTGTGCAGGTAACGGGACCCGCAGGTGTGATCTCCTCGAAGAAAAATGGACCGACGATAAACGCTGCCGTTATTCCGCACCACACAGTGACCTTTTCAGACTGAAGAGGTAATGGCTGTAGCTGGGACGGATTCTCGGTCGCCCATATCCTGCAATTTTGCGTATATACAGAACCTTGCAAATGAAAGTGGGCTTCGTCAGACCACAGAATGTTCCATGGCCATCCGTTGTCCACTTCCATCCGGGCCAGAAATTGTAGTGCAAAAGATTGACGTGCTTCCAGGTCAGCAGGTAGCAACTCCTGCACATGAGTTATCT
Source organism: Maratus michaelseni (assembly GCA_963931845.1). Lineage (NCBI taxonomy): Eukaryota > Metazoa > Arthropoda > Arachnida > Araneae > Salticidae > Maratus > Maratus michaelseni. The sequence goes on from OZ007593.1 coordinate 93,483,373, forward strand.
TGTACGGATAACAGCGTAAGACGTTCCGTAGGACTTTACGCACCGTGCTGTTCGTCATATCCAGCATTCGGCCAATCCCCCTTGCACTGCTGATTCCAGCATCACTGTCAGTATGTTCCTGTAATGCTGTAGCCACATCTTCCACTGCCGCAGCTGAAACTGGTTTCCTTCCTCTACCCCGTTTAACGTCAAATGAACAGGTCTCTTCGAATTTAGCAATCATTCTTTGCAGACCATTTGTTGTTATTGGACCTTTTTTTATGGATTTTAATGTCCAAAACTTCCTAATAGCTGTAAGTGCACAGTCATCGTTCTTATAAAATAGCTTCAAGAGCAGAGCGCGATCCTTCAGAGTCATGATGAAGCATTCAGGCAAAGAGCTGCTGCTCTGCATTTTTATGGTGGCTATGTCTGCGGTGCGCATGTCACGTATTAGTAATTTGCATATCTTCAGACAATGTGAACCTAGACAGCGCCATCTGTGGGCACATTTTGAAACTTTTTTTTTTCCTTCGCCAAACAAAATTTCATTGCCTCACGATTGTTCTGCTAAAATATCAAGTCAATCTGACCAGTAGTTTTAATTAAAATTATCGATTTTTGAAATCGTAACTTTAATTATAATCACCCGGTATTTAATTAAAATTTTCCTTTCATTAAGAACCAGAAAAATAAGCAAGTTTCTTTTTACTAATGGATTCGTTTGTAAATTCCGGTGTCAGTCTATTATTTCATCATTTTGCAAACAAATTTACTCCGCGCCGGAAAGGGTTCAAGAATACATTTTTGGTCTTTCCCCTGACATTACCCTGACAACGCCATCTATCGGCACAATTTGGAACTATTTTTTTCCTTCGCCAAACAAAATTCCATTGCCTCACGATTGTTCTGCTAAAATATCAAGTCATTCTGACCAGTAGTTTTAAAATTATCGATTTTTGAAATCGTAACTTTAATTATAATCACCCGATTTATATATAAAGGCCAGTGATGACGTTACTATATGGGAAGCTCCACAGAAAAACCTGAATGTTGACACTGAATGATGAACCAGACGTTACCAACTTTTAGAAAAATACACAAAAACATACAAAACAAATTTTTAAATGCAATGTATATTTCGCATTTATATTGATTTTCAGCGTCACTGTTACTCTGTCTTGTGGAAGATATCAGATCCTCAATTCTATTGAAAGCATTATAAATCAGAATACCACGGTGCGATTCAAACTTCAAAACCTTATGTATCATACACATTCTCGATAACAAAAGTAAAGTTAGGAATAAGAACCACTGATCATAAACGAGAAAATACGGTAGTTCCATTTAAGAATAATTCTAAATGCATAGTGTAAGGAATTTTTTACTTGTATATAAGGTTTTCTATTAGTGTGGCGAAAATGTAGGATGATAGCACACGACGAAACAAGAAACTTTTACTTCGAAAATAGTCTTTGAAATCGATGAGTAATGCAGAAATTTAGAAAGTCTAATTTCAAGCTGAACTAGGGATTTTGTTCATAAGATTTAACAGTAATGAAAATATTGTAACAAAAGTTTCGATAAACTTACTTAGGTTTGTCCAAAATATGATTGCATCATAAAAAGAAACGGAAATGGCCACCATCCCTTTACTGGTCAAATTTTTGTTTGTGATTGAGAATGCTTAAGACGTCACTATCCAATATCCAATGATTTTCTATCGTTTGTTTCGAAGTCATCATATTTCTCCCAGAACAATGAATATCTATTAAAATTGTCATTACAATATTAATACTTTAGAGAAATCTGTATTCCGCTTTCGTTGAAACTCCCTATATTTTTCATTAAAGAAGTCGATTGCGAACCTGTGTTCCAGAAAAATGTGTTTCTTATTCGTATGGAATGTGCTTACTGTGTACTATGACATCCCTAAATGTATTGTCAGATAAATAGAACACACTACATTGTAATTTAATAGACGTTTACGCAATTACTGCCAAGTGAACAACACTTACAATCCTCTAAAAAAGCGAAACTAACACACTGTGACGGGAGCCAATGTTGTATTTGAAGTGGTAGTGCAAAACTTCAGCAATTCGTTCTCATTAAAATCAAAATACTAATTTATTATATTGAAAAATATTGTATTAGGAAGCTTTATTAAATACGTTCCCAACAAAGTTTTTGGTTCTTAAAGCTTATATGCAGAAGAATTAATTATGTGCATTGTAAATTAAGCATGCCACTGATTTATGGCAAATCAGAAATAATAAAGTTTTATAAAGTTTATTTTTCGATTGAGCATTGATCAATCCTGACAGTTTAGTGAAAATTCCTTCCACAACGCATTTGGGTTGAGGCGTTTTTTCTTTTTGTTAGTGGCATTCCTATATGGACGTTCTTTCACCCTCCGTTACCGGTTGATATTCACAATCTCAGAACAAGAGCCTTGTCCGACTCGCTAATGATCTTCTATACCGGGTTCCGGTGATCCCTAAAGAAATAAATCTCCACCGATATTTCCCCAGAGCTAAACCTCTGAATCTGAATCAAACCGATTCTCAATCTCTATCTAAAAACTGTCTAAAATCTCTGTGTCCGAGTCTCAACTTATATAACCTTGATTTAGGTTGCACAGATCAAAGGTTATTTCTCTCGCCACTCAGAGTTCTAGAAAGTTAGATCACGAACAAGGTCCTTTCGTATACTATTAGAAGAAATTCCACCCATGCAGTTATTTTTTTTCTTACGGGTTCTCAGCTAACTGACGTAGAGAGAGTTGCAAGGGATGCCGTTCCGCCTTGGGTATTGAACAAAGTGTCACTGTAGTGTCAACTTGTATGATTGGTTTTGATAGAGCGAAATATTTGATGTACCTCGGTTGAAAGTTGGCATTAGTCAATATTTCGAGAACAATTTCTTCTACATGGAATTTTTTATACAGGATTCTGAGCAGTGTATAAGGGTTCTGACTTAGATATTGGTAAAATTCTCAGAACATGAAATAGTTCCTCAGAATGTAAGGGTACATTTTGTGATTGATGTACTAATATTCCACATTTTTTATCTACATTTTACTTAATGATTACTGTTCTCTAAGTGCAGGACAAGAATCCATAGTCGGACGTTAATGTTTGCAGTATTACGAATGACAATTTAAATTGGAAATTTTAATCGCACACATTAAATGATTACAGCACTCTAAACTGGAACAGCAAACCTACATATATAGTAAAATATAGGATAATCCAAAAATAATGACCATTTATTCACCAACTATTGAATTTAAAAGTAACCCTATTGAGTAGGTAGTATAGAAATAACGCTGTTCCAGCATAACAAATTTATTGGTAGCAAAGTTTACAATCTCGACCACCAAATGTTTGTCAAATCATGTGTTATATATGATAAGGCGTCTGGCAGAGCAATTTATGCTTATAAATGTTTACAATGTCATCTGTCATTTAAAAGCAAAACAGTTAGACAAAAACCACCCTGTTAATAGCAAAGATACAATTGTCTGTGGTATGTCAAACACAAATGTAACAGACTAGAATGTTGCAGTGTTGTTAATAAGGATGTGTTACTCCAGTATATATCTAACTTGAAGAAATCCTGTACCAAAAAGTCACAATTTATAAATGTCGGGAGAATGACACTTTTGTGGCTTTCGGAATTTATCAGCAGAGATGTCATTGAACACAAATGTTACTGAATGTTGAGCATAGCGCCGTATTATAAAATGTGCAGTGTTATTCCATTTTTCAGAAATATGACTATTTGTTGCGATAGTCGTTTTTTAAATACTTAATAATGGTAATTCATAGCAGTGCTATTTAGCGTTAATCAAAGTTATCAACCGTCCACAACAGATGCTGTAGATTCTTAAAAAAATAAATGGATCGATTTGACAGAAATCACATATTGTCTCTTTTAGCTGATGCAATGTTTGTTCAAAAAAAGCATGTGGTTTCACGAATTCTTTACGTTATAACCTGAATTTTACGGATTCTTTTTTTTTTAATTTCACAGAAAAAATCCCTTTTTATGACAACAGGATATGTTCCGTTAAAAAACAGAAAATTTCCTCATATTTGCTGAAAACAACGGAACGGACGGAGACGAAAGGGGAAAACGGAAATATTCCGCTATCTTCTGTATATTTACTTTCACTGTTTAAAAAACTAACATGTTGATGCACAGAAAAACTAAAAATTCAATAAATTAATGGATAAGATAACGAAGATATTCCGTTATCTTCTGTATATTTACTTTCATTGTTTAAAAAACTGACATGTTGATGCACAGAAAAACTAAAAATTCAATAAATTAAAATTTCGAGTTTATTTAAAACAACAACAACAACAAAATAGTGCTTTCGAATTAAAAAAGAAGTAACATTTAATTTTCCCATTCTTTTAAAATTATTTGCAATTTATTTTTTAAAGTAATAAAAAAATATTCGCACTTAAAACATATTCTAAAAAAACAAATTAAAAAATATATATATAATACTTAAATTAAGTGAAAAAAATTTCGATTTACCCCAAAAAAGCAACAAACAAAAATAATGCTTTCGAATTAAAAAAAAAAATAATAATAATAATAATTTTCTCATTCCTTTATTCGCAATTTATTTTTTAAAGTTATGAAAAGCACTCGCACTGAAAATATATTCTAAGCGAACACATTTAAAAAATATATAATAGTTGAAAAAAAAAATGATTTTCTCAAAGAAGCAAACATTTTTTGTCGAATTTAATTCAAAATATAATATTCATATTTTACATCTAACAATCAAATTAAGAATATATGTAATTTATGTTTTTATACTCTACTAGGAGGCCTACCCCCTGCGAGCTACGCTCGCCAACCCCCGCTCAGACTTCGAGGCCTCTAAAAACATGACAGCGTGCTTTATTTTAAAAATATTGGTAAATCTATAATTGGGTTGCCATGCTTTTAACATTTTAATGGGACATTTTTGGATTATCATGGCCTCATACACAGCTGTTGCGACAAATGACGACTGTTTTCGGGATTGATAAGTAAAATCAATTACTACTTGAAAACCAGCTTGTATAAAATGGTTAGGTTTAAATTGTGACTACCTCTCGGACTTTTATAACAACAATCTCTATTCTATTCTTCCTTTGCGTTTAAGGATGAGAAAAATTCCATCTACTTGTGAATAACATTAAGAACCACGGTATTGAAAAGTACTATGTTATAGACATTTCACTAACAGGTTTTAATTTTCTCTCTATTTTAGTGCACCATCATGCATATTTTCATGTTATTTTAAATATGTAAATTATTTTTTTTTAATTAATATGTATATACGAATTTTATAATAATTATTTATCATACAAAATTAATTAAATATTTTGTGCATGCATGTGCCTGCATTTATTCGGCATCAATTGATGAGATATTTAAACAAATTTGCTATCCGCGGTAATTTTACACCATGTTCTGTCACTTGAATATTGTCTATAAGAAAATCGGGTACTTTTCCATTATAGGATCCTTTGCTTTTAGGTTTGGCGTAATTCGAGCTTCAAAAAGGGATAGATTCGTTAATATACATAGATTTGTTGCCAAAAGTTATGAAAATAAACCCAGTGAACTTTTGGTGCTTTTCTATTATAGGGGTCTTGACGCTTTTTTAAAAAGCTTGGCGGAAAAAACCAAGCAGGATAGAAAACCAAGCAGGATATTTTATTCTTCCGTTCAGTTGGGCAAATATTATTTTATATATTAGTTTCAAATATCCGAATTAATGATTTTATAAATTCGTTTAGTTAAATTTTACAAAAAAATAACAAAATGATATCAATAAATAATAATTACTATTAATTCCTTTTCCTCCCTTTCTTTTGCGTTTACCTAAATGACGTCATTTGGTCATTTATTCAAAATATTTTCAGTTTATAAATTAAATTAAATGCTGACAGACGATTGAATCCTGACGATAGAAATGCGATTTTTTTTTTTCAAATTTTCCTGAAAAACATAATTTAATCACAATCTTGTCTTCATTATCGATTGAAATAAAAGATAAATTCAATTTCAATTTGAAAATGACGAATAAAAAGAAATCAATAATCCCTATCGGGATCCTTTTCAATTTTTTTCCCTTTTTTGTCACAAAAAAACTGAGTAATTAGTTGCCATCATTACAGAAATGTCATTAAAATTAGAAAAAAAATAATATCTCGAAAACTATTTCCAATTTCAAAATTCTATTACCAGTTTTGACATCCGCGGATTTTTATGAACAATTGGTATTAATTTCACCATCAAGCGTTCAATATTTTATAAAAAATAGCCTTGAAACAAAATCAGTCGTTTAATCAGTCGTTTCATAAAATCGTTTCATAAATTCGTTTCATAAAATCGTTTCACAAATTCGTTTCATTAGGATTTTATATATATAGGGTAGATTAATACTACAGTTTTAAAACCTCAACATCATCTCACGAAATATCCCCGCATTTAACTTCAAAATTACCAGGTTTCTAAACACCAAATTGTTTAAGTTGTAAGCCGCCATTTTAAGAAATCCCATATCATCGTTTCAAACTGTTACTCTAGCAAGCGTCCACTAGTCTTATCGGCAAGAAGCTAGACTCAAAGCACTGATAGCCTTAGTTCGAACCCAAGGTCCACCAGAAAATATTCTTGAAGTATATCAGATAATAAATACGCCCACAGATGGCAGCACAAGGAGTAATTTTTTAAAACCGAGTTTATTCATAACGGAAAATTTCCCTTCCCGTCAGTACTGTCAGGAATATTTCCGTGATTTGAAGGAAGTATTTCTGAGAGAGTAACGGAAAGTTACCGCTTCTTGAAACAGAGTTTCCCCTTCTTTTATCTCTGAAAAAGGAAGATCTGCTAACGGAACGGAAAAAATCCGACAACTTTGCTTCCAGTAGTTTTACCGTGAATTTACCGATTTATTTGTAACAGTGTAGTTCCATACGCCTTCTATTGGTCAAAAGCGAAACTATTCAAGTACAACTTTTATTTTTTTGTCAAAGAATTGTGTTTCTTTTTCAAACATTTTGTGAAAACAACGTCTGTTTAATTTCGATAGTTTAAGAATGCTTTTTTTTGTCAACTTTCGCTGACTTTGACAAATCCTATAATTCAGTCCGTGTAAAAATACTGAAATTCCAAATTCAATAAAAGCTTATGTTTCATATTATATCTGTGTATAATATTATGTGTAAAATTTAGCTCCTCATTTAAAAATGTATACATAAAAATATAATAAAAAAGTTATGTATAGATCCTAATTCATTTAAATTACTTTCGTATTGCTTCATAACATCAGTGAAACTATTTATTTTATAGCACTTTAACTTCATATTCAATTCAAGAAGCATTCAAGCACATAAAATAAAAGACAAATATAATTGTGGCACTTGAAATTCATTTAAAAGATCTATTACATTAACTTCTAGTTTAAAAGTCTTTAAGAGAATTTTTGGTATTTCATAAAGTCAATTACCCATAATATTTTCAAGTAAAGTAGAAATATTATGTTTCAGATGCAGAATTGCATGTGTCGTTCTCGAAAATCTTTTATGCTACATTTACTTGCAGTTTTATCGTTAGAATGGCTGTTCACGTAAAATGATACTACTTTGTTTTATTTGAAGTCATTTGCTAAAATATGCTGAAAAACTAATGTAAACGGTTGAACTTTCTTACGAACAATATGCACAAATGTATTATTTAAATGTTGATTTTATTGTAAATTAGATTATCAATTGTTTGTTATGAGGTATTTCTCAAACTTTTGAGAAAAATAAACGTCAGAATTGTACCTAAATTATATTTTAGTGCTCGGACATGCTTTAAGGAAATAACAAGGACTTCATACACAAGGCATTTCTTTTAATTCAAATGTATTACATAGGTCTGCATTGCAAAACAAACTTTCATAATTTTTTGCGTTATTCGTGTAACTTTTGGTAATGCATGTAAAAACCACAAAATTGATGTGTCAAGTATCATTTTTGCACAAACTTGAGTTTTATGATACGTCATCGATGTTGCAATTTGCGTATTGCAATTGCAATACCTAATTTAAATTAAATAATAAAACTTATTTTTGCAATTTGCGTATTGCAATTACAATACTTAATTTAAATTATATGGATTGTTTTTTAACAAACAAATTTATTTTTTCGTAAAACGAAATGTGTGTACATTTACTCGCAGTTTAGGTATTATTTTTGCAATTTGCGTATTGCAATTACAATACTTAATTTAAATTATATGGAATATTTTTTTTTCTTTTTTTTTAACAAACAAATTTATTTTTTCGTAAAACGAAATGTGTGTACATTTACTCGCAGTTTAGGTATTCAATTGCAGTACCTAAATTAAATTAAATAAATAAACTTATTTTTGCAATTTGCGTATTGCAATTAAAAAACTTTATTTAAATTAAATTGAAAAACATTTTTTAACAAACAAATTTATTATTTCGTAAAAAGAAATGTGGGTAGAGTTACTCATTCCATTAAAAAAAATCCTTTAACATATTTTAGAGTGCAACCGGAGGGTCATGATGGGTCATGAGTACCACATAATGTTATGTTCCTGTACAGGATTATAGCATTTTGTCTAAAGGTAAACATAAGCATTCAGTTCTGTCTCTGTTCAGAAGTGTGGTGAATGACTGCTACCTTTGTAGTCTACCGTTGAAGTCAGCGCTTGAGAGTGCTGCTTGAAGTGCTTTTTTGGAGTGCTTCTTTTTCCCCATTTGCCATGTGTTTCCCTCCGATGGTGTGCGCTCCTGGCGGGCTTTATGTCTTTTCGAGTGGACATCGTTTTTGGATTTTTCTAGTCGATATGAAGTCTCTCAACCCTAGACTGGCCTTCTCTTTGTTTTACTTTTGTTTGCAATTTATCTTTTTCGAACGCAGCTACTCAATTTGAGGTTTCCTGCCAGACCGCATCACATGGAATCCAAGCTTGTTGTTTTGGCCCGATTCGATGCGTGGCCGTACTAGGTTTTCCAGGAGTTTCTTTTTTTTTTTTTTTTTTTTGTGTGTGCAACGATAATTTACTTTTCTTAAAAGTCCTCCCTGAAGGCAGTCTATGTTCAGCGGTATTGCCTATGGTTTCTGCCATGGCTGCGGCGAACGGATCTTGTTGAGATCCTTCGCGTCCGAAGGCGCGTACTTCTGGCATGCTTGCAGTCGTATTAATTGCACATACCTTTTGGATACTTCTAGCCGATGTGGTATCCCTCGATCCTAGTCTGTTCTTCTCTTGGTTTTACTTTTTTACATCATTTCATTTAACTTAACTTGGTTCATGTATGTTCAACTTTTCATCCCTTTGAGGTCGATAAAATGAGTACCAAGCTAGTTTGGAAACTAAACATGGAAGGTTCCGTCTTAAAGCTGAACGGAACATATGCTGTATAGCACCTTAGGGCCTCCGGTCAAGAAAACAGGGCTAGATACTGTAGACCATGATTCTTAATTGATTGTAGGGCCGCAGCTGTAGATTAGTTTTTTAGGTTCCTATATGTAAAGATGTAATATTGCAATCGATGTTCTAGAATTATAAAAATTGTGTACACAGTTTCCTTTCTAATGGCAATACATCATTTTAATACCTGTATAACTGTATTATAAACTGATACGTTATTTGCAGGCCTTTTTTCGTTAGCTGAGCACAGTTATTAAATCGTCAAATATTCTTTATGGTTGATACTGTATCAAAATTACAGAAAAATTAAGTTAAAAATGCGCCAAGCCATGCTCGCTAAAATAGGACAACTGGATGTGAAATTGTAACAATAAAATATTTTAAGCACTAAAGTTAGAAAAAATAATAAAAGATAAATAAAAATTAAACAGTATAATATATATTTTTTAATGTACGCTTTTATCAAATAATTATATAAAATAATATAAATAATTTTATAAAATAATATTAACAAAATTATTATTATACGGGGAGAAAACAATTTAGAAATCCTGGATAGAAAGTTTAAATGATGCTTTTTTTTCTTCTTTCCTATTGCCATATCTTTAAAAAAAAGAGCAAAAATTATATATCTACAGAAATTAACTATTTGGCGCTTTCTACGAAGCATTAATCAAAGCAGTTATTCTTCCATAAACGTCTCTATGCCAAATTAATAATTTTTTAACGGAATTTTGCTTGAAACAACAGGAATTACAAACATGAAACAAAACGTGATTTTTAAGATGAACGTTTAATGCTTATAAGATAGTGTTTAAAAAACAATTTTAATTTCATATTTATGTTTTTAACCATCATTTTCTATTCTTTGTCATTACCAAAGCTTAACTTTTTAAACATTTTACTTACAGTGCAAATTAAATTCATGTAATGCATTGAAAAAATATATAAATACTGTTGAAGTACTCATTTGCTAGCACATAAAACTTTACGTCCGACAAACAGATTGGCAATGTTTCAACAATTCATTGGCTGCATTTAAATAATTAATTGGCTACAGTTAAATAATTAATTGCTTACATTAAAAATGTTCTTAATACTGTATAAAAACATAAAAAATGATTTAACTTGAAAAACAAATAAGCACAAAATTCGCTACTTATAACAAAAGTGAGCATCAGGCTGAATTTGGATAGTAAAATATTCATATAGAATTTAAAAAGACAGCATTTCACATGTTAGTTTGGACTTTTTTGGAATCATCAACATTGCAAAATTTACCAACATTTATGGCTAGATTTATAACATTTAAAATTGGTCTGTCTCTTTGTACCTTTTTATCATGCCTATGTTACTGCCCAATGCAGTCTGAAACGCCACGTTTCACCCTGATAACGAACATAAATCATTTATTATGTATTAAATATCTTCTCCGTGTTCTAAATACTATTTACACCAAATTTTATTCCATTTGATCCAGTGTTTTGTTATAATCCACCTCTTCGTCTGTCACCTTTACTTTGAGGTACTGAGTCCCACTGTATATGGAAAATGGAACTAAAATAAAGATCATAATATTTTTGCTCAGCTGCATTGTCTTTGTTTCAGAAATTCATTTATTAACCTATGAACTACATATTAGTGCAAATTCGTACCGATTAAATTTTCAAACATGCTTTCATTAATTTGTATTTTTTACTAGCAAAAGGAAATTTTTGATAAAGATAAATATCACAGTTCAATTACTCCATACTAGTGCAAATGCGCTCCGATCAAAATTTCAAATGTCTGTATATTTTTGTAAACACGCTTTCATTAATTTGCCTTTTCTATTAGCAAAATGAAATTTTTGATAAACATAAATGTCACAGTTCGATTCCGCATTAAATTTCGTATAGGTATCACGTGTTATATTTCATTATCACCCGTGAACTACATATTAGTGCGAATTCGCACCGATAGAAATTTCACATATCGAGATTTTTTGAAAACATACTTTCATTAATTTGCATTTTTATTCGCAAAATTAAATTGTTTGATAAAAATAAATATCACAGTTTGAGTCTTCCATACTAGGTCGATTGCGCACCAATCAAAATTTCAAATGTCTGTATATTTTTGTAAACACGCTTTTATTAACTTGCATTTTCTATTAGCAGAATGACGATTTTGATAAACATAAATATCACAGTTCGATTTCGCATTAAATTGCGTGTAGGAATCATGTGTTATATTTCATTATCACTGTATTTCTAGGATTGTTTTATTCTGTTGAAGTTACAGAATCCTAAATAACACTAATGTGCAGTGCACGGGTGGTGAATCGAAGTTTAGTCCCTGGGTTGATAATCCATGCATTTACAAAGAGTCCTTTCAAATGTCACTTAATAACAAGGGTGTTTTTATATACAGAGTTTGTCAGAAAATTGTATATACACACTTTGAATGATTATAACTCCAGTTTTTATTCACGTATAATTAATATTTAATTTGCAAAACTACATAAAAAGTATAACGTTTCCTCCTACTGCAGATGTACAAAATTATTACCTTTTGGGTCAATACACTGCTTATAAGGGTGAGCTATTGATTCACAAGCTTCAACAAACAGTTCATTTGGTGTTCTGGAGCATTCTTGCCCAATTACGGTTCCGGAACGATGTCTATGAACAACCATTCGTTTCAAATGATGAATCCGATGAATTGTATATCACATAAGTGGATCTACCAGAAACTCTCTGTGATATTGTTTTTGTACTTCTGCTACATTTTCATACTTACAATAGTATTTTAAAATACATTTATTTTTCAAATCTTGATCCACTCATTATTTACAATTAATTACACTTTGAAAAAAAAAAGGGAAAATTAGAAAGTTATGACCCATTAAACAGTGTATGTATACATTATTCTGACGCACCCTCTAGACATACACCTTTAACTTGTGTATAGAAAATGGAACATAATAAGAATCATAACATTTTTACGTAGCTATAGGGTGAAACCCTCAGTGATTGACACTTAACCAGTAACTGTCACTTCAGCTGAAATCTAACTCAAAAAAGCATTTTCTTGTAAAATTCTGCATATTAATGTCATTTAGTGCGTAACTTAGTTGTCTTAACTGTTATAACTTATTTTTCAGCTATTGGTTTTTCAAAAAAGGGATAGTGTCAGTTACTGGAGATATTAACCATATTTATGGCAAAAATTAATTTTAGTAATAAAAATTATAATTTTTTTAAAATTTTGTCAACAATAATTTTTTTATTGTATCTCGATTATACTTACAAAAACAAATATAAGTATAAAATTGATTTAAAACTTTGTAATAGTGATTTGAATAAGAAAAAAATTCTTAAATTGTCAGTTACAGGGGGTTTCACCCTACTATCTTTGTCTTTGTCTCCAAAATTCATTCATTTATAATCTAAAATTATGAATTCACAAAAGCACCTTTCATAAGTCATCTAACAACAAGCGTGATTTTATATAGATATATACGTTTCGAAGAGAAAACATCGATCGCATTAATTTTCACTTTGTTTAAGCAAATTATCTTCGTCTTTTTTCGAAAAATTGTTAGAAGAAGCTGTAACCTAGTTTTAGATCACCCAGCTACTTAATCGTCTGTAAGATATTCAAACTAATGGCCGCCAATTCTTTAGAAGAGAAATTACGTCATTTTTCTTTGAAGCTAGATTTATCTTCTATTCAATCATGCATTAATACGAGGCTGATATTCAAGAAAGCGGCAGATGCTTTTTTTCCTAATTTGGTTTTGTTAAAAGATTATAAAACAATTCTTTAGATTAATTTTATAATTATCTGAGCCTTTTACATTCTTTAATTGATAATTGAATTTTTTAAATGTCTTTGATATACAGTATATCAATGGCTAAAAAACTGCATATTTTTATATACATTTAAAATATATCAAAGAAATTTAATTATTTTATTCAAGAATAAAATAGTGGTTGATTAATATTAATGTAACATTTCTCTGTTACTAGAAGTCATGCTAAAATGGCTGTAGACAAAAATATTTCTGAACACGATTATTTTTTTAATCGTATATAGACTGAAGGGATATAAAAGATATTATAGCCTCAAACTTTGATTAAAAAAATATATATATTCTGGGATTTACAAGCATGCATATGAAAAAACAGGAAAACCCTCAAACACTCAAAGGGTTAAATACCATAAATGGAAAAGTAATACATTACAAAATATAAATATATATATATATATATACTACTTAGCTTCATTTTTACTCTACTGCTATTTACCATAGGCGTCAAATAAGAAATTTAAAAATTATAATATTCCTTCATATGTTTTCAAAATATGTAGGAATATTAAAATGCGCGAAAAATACGTAAGAATGGCAATGCTGGCATTAAAATAGATAGCGTCATGTTAAATGCTGCGAATAAAATTCTGTTTCAACATTCATCGCTCCATAATAGCACACTTTATGAAACTTTAAAAATTTTGCTGAATACCTTATGAAGCACTTGTCAACCACGGTAAGTTGGCGTTGGCTTGTGACGTTGAGATATTCCGTATGCTACAGGGAAACACAACCGTTAAAACGAAGCTAGTGGTAAAAAAAAAGTGATTTATTTAATAAAAATTTAGGTCCTTTTCATTTCAAGTTCTAAGTGTCACTATAAACATAAATAAGTTTAAAGTTGCGTAACTCATGAGCGAACTCATCATTGAAGAATAGTGCATGCTACATGAAGCATATTTCATAGCTCAATACTGTTCAAAATATCATTCTAATAACATTTATACATCTGTTAAATTTTTAAAAGGTATGTCAAAATTCATTTGCAATAAAATGTGTATCGGTCTATCAAGTAGGATTTTTTACATTTTATTTCATTTTTACGTTCACCTGTTTTAACACAAATTCATCAACAACATAAATATTAAATAAGATATTAAAATTTCCCACCAAACGCGTTCCGATAATCCAATTTATTGAAACAACTTCTGATTGCAGGTTTCTGTCCAATTTTATTCGGTATATCTGGTGATACCTTGCCTGTCAATGACCAACAAACTTCATAAAGCCACAAAGTTATTTTTACTGTTGCGTAGCCAAAAACGTTTTTTTTATGAATAGGCTGTTTTAGTGGTTTAACCTGTAAATCTCGTAAAGTTGTGGGGCTTGAAAATTTAGTCTTTTCTTAGAAAAAACTAAATGTTTTCTGATTTTAGTTTTATTATTTCGTTTGAAAATTCAATATTGAGGGAAAAAAATCGAACATTGTTTAAATATTTTCAATTCGGTTTGTCCTTCTGTTTGTTCTTACGATTTTTTTTTATCAGCCCATTCGTTATCATATTTGATAAGTACAAATTGGACATAAAACAAATTTATCTTGATTGGAGGCATGTGTATGTGTATATAAAAGCGTTGAACTAAGTAACCATATTTTATATTTATATTTTTGGAGACATGGAGACACAGGGGAACGAATTTTACAAAGAAATTGCACTTGAAACATTGCTTTCCAAAGCATTTCTCTATTTTGGTACAGCAAATCCATACGCATGCTCAGTACAGCTTGTCAATCATTTAAATGATTTATCCGCATGTGTATCCTCAACACCTTTTCAGGAAATATCAGGGGTCTTTCAATCACTTAAGCACAAACAATCTGCAAAATCCTTTTTCAATAGAGAATAATGCAAATATCTAACTTTTTCGTATCAAACGGTGCAAATATTTTTCCTATTGACAAACTTTTTAACGTCATGGAAAAACTTAGCGCACAACCACAAACTAACTATGCCGCAAGTCATCGTACGAAAATGTGACTGCCACTAATCTATTGGTAATAAATTCGACTAATTAATGCTATATTTAAATTTTAATTAGGGACCATCTACATGTATATATTGTACCAAACTTTAAAATTTCTAATACTAACACCTAATTTTGTCACCATATTTGCATTTTTATCCATATTATTTTCGGATACCAAACGGTAAGTCATTCAGTCAAGTAGTTTTGGAATTATGAACGTATAAAGTTTCAAACTCTTAATATTAAATTCATTTTTAATCTGTGCAGAAAAGATTGCAATGCAGATATTATTGTCTACATGCTGATATTGTACCAAACTTTAAAATTTCCAATACTAATACCTAATTTTGTCATCATATTTGCATTTTTTATTCATATTACATTCGGATACCAAACGGTAAGTCTAAACGTATAAAGTTTCAAACTCTTAATATTATATTCATTTTTAATCTGTGCAGAAAAGATTGCAATGCAGTCAATAACTTTTTTGTTGAATGAGCTGTAATTTTGGATTAGCATATCTGAAGCTTCCAAAAACCAATTTCTGTTAAAAAGTTTATATTTCAGCTACAATTTATATTCTTTTTCGAAAATATAAATATATCATTCCAAATTAATTTTCGAAAATATGAATTGGAACCTATAAAGTTTTTAACAGAAATCAATTTCTAGAAGTTTCAAATATACGAATCCTAATCATACAAACTATTCCACCAAGTAGTTTCCAAGTTGCTCTTAAAACACTACACATATTATAATCTATTTTGCAACGGTTCAAGGTGAATTAATCATTAGTAGTTTCAAACTTTAAATTTTCATAATTCCTAAATTATTTGGCTGAATGACTTCCTGTTTGTTAACCAAAGGTCAAATTTACTAAACATTCCAAGTATGTCTAAAAAGGTGTTAGTATTGAAATTTTTCCTGTTTGCTACAATTCATATATAGATACAACACCCTAAGCAAACTTTAAGTAGAATATTGATTACTAGACGTTATTACTATTCGATTGGTACCAGTTACATTGTTATACGATGATTTGTGGTTTTTATTTGTGGGAGTGTAGAAAAATATTGATAAACTATTTTTTTTTTTCAGGGAATTCCTCTGCCTATATATTTAAAAGCCCATACATAAAATTTTTGCTCATCCAATTCATTAGATTTAGCTTCAGATACCACCAGACGATGCAACTGATTTTATGGCCTACTGTATGTAGTGGTTCCCTTTATAAAAACATTGGTTCTTTTTACATCTGTAACTTTCATGAAAAGTTCGAGTGAAATTTGACTCTATTGTTGAAATGATCGCGAATTTTGATAACATCATGCTATTACTACATGTAACAGCACCAAATCTGATTATTCTAAAAGTTAAAAAATATCTTAGTACATAAATGTTAACTTTTAATTAATTTAATTAGGTTTTATTCTCATTTAGTTATATTAATTTCGAAATTGGCATTTCTTTCTTTTAAAAAAAATGTTGCTTTTACAGAAGCATAATTTTCTATATTCTATTATTTCCTACGAAGCCCTGTACCTTTGCTGTCAAACGCGTCGCACTACACTGTTAAAAATCTTTAGCTTTTGCTGCAGATACAGTCCACCTCTTTTAGAGAAAACAGTTACGTTACTATATTAGGGTGCATTTTCATTGGTCAAAATAGAGATATTCTATAAAAACGGTGGAGTGACTATGCAGCAAATGCTGAACATTTTTAACAGTGTACCACGATACAAGTCCAGAGTTCGACCCCGGGGTTGCCAATGTTCACTAAGCCTTAGATCTCTTCGCGATCGGTAAAATGAGTGCCAAGTTTGTTTAGGAACTAAAGGGTCTTGCGTTAAGTTGACGATGTGTTCGGGACATGTGTTGTATAGCCCTCAGAAGCCATGGTCATTCAAGCAGAGTTGGGAACTGTAGGCCATGCTCCATAGGGATTGTAGTGCAGAGTTTAGTTTAGTTTTATTTCATACATTTTAACCCTCCAAGTTTGTTTTAAACAAATAAACATAAATTTTACCAGGATTTGTTTTAATGAAGCGATATTTCCCTTCTATAAAGTAGTTAGGCTTTTCATTGATTAAATTAAATGTCTGGTTCAAATATCTTAATTTGATTTGACATAACGGGGAAGTTGGGAGATGTGTTACTTTAATTAATATTTTAAAAAGATTTTGCACTTTGAATTGGTTATCAGTAATATATTTTTCATATACAGAAATATATACAATAGAATCTATTTTTTTAAATGAATCAATAAATTACGTTTCCATTTTTTTCCTTCGTAATTTATTGTTCTCGTTAATTATAAATAATTGCTCTGATTAATTAAAAAACAATACATTTTTATCAAAGTAATTAAAATAACAGTGTAAATCAAAAGACAATACACACATACACACGTACAATTTGTTTTTCAGCCGGCGTTTTAAAAATTTATTTTATTTAACACTATTTCTATGGGTGACGAAAAACGTTTTTTAGATTTTCATTTATGGTTATTTTATTTGTAATTTTTAAATTAAGGCCACCATGATTCTACCATTCAATGTCTTAAAAAGGATTTTTGATAATTTTACTAAAGCAAATTCGTACAGAATTATTATATATTAAAATCTTATACGTGTCATCGGTATAAATATTGTACAAAATATTGATTTTTTTTTAAATAATACTTATCAGAGAGATAAATTAGATTTTTTAAACTTTTCATTATGAATAATTTATATCCCCAAAAAATTATAAACGTTGAAATCTCCTATGGTGTCCCTTAAACATTAAAACCTTTAATGTCATAAAAGCACTTCTATACTATACAAATCGTATTATTTTAAACATTTGGAAATTCTCTAAGAAATAAAAGCTGACGTCAGATAAAATATGTTTTATATATAATACATTTCTGAAAAGGAAAAGAAATGTGGTGGCATCAAATTTTTGAGTGTCAAAATCTGACAGCTTGATGGCTATAAATAAAATATTGTACATGCTATGGTCATAAATCTAGAATAATAAATCTATAAATATAAATATTTATATAGATAATTAAAAAATATTCATAAAAGCCCATCAAGTCCTGTACAGCACGCATGTAATATTTTTAAGGATGAATTTATGATTGCATGGTTCATATACTTTCATGTTTTATAATTTTTTAAAACGATTGCGGCATTTATTTTTTTTAGAATAGCTGTGAAATTTTAAATGATTTATATTTTTTTTCAAATTCTCAATAACTACTAAAGTTAATTTTGTTTAATATTAAAGTAACTTAAGACAATTTTCCATTACGTAAAGCAAATTATTAATCCAGATTAATCTAGAAAAGTTAGAAAAATGACAAGATTAACTTATTGACAAACTGTTTTACTCACCAAAGAAGCTAAAACAATAAATGATTTTTAAATTTTTATATTACCTTTATTTTAAATTTGCTTCAAATATTTTCGTATGTAAGCACCAACATTACAAAACGAACCTTAGCTGAACATTTCATGCTCTTAGATTTCACACGCTTGAGTTTAGGTGATGAGTACCGTATTATTGTCAGTTGATGAAGCCAGTTTTCTTTTCCCTTAATAAGTATCATCATTATTTTTTTAACGAAATTCCACATACAGTTGGTAAACATACCAGAAACTACCTCACAAAATAACAGAAAAAACAATGCAAGTGTCTTTGACATTCGTTCAAAAGGATACAAATTATTTGTTATGACCTATCTTTTGAATGCAGTTTAATGTATGCAATCTGTATAATAAGCGTTTTTTACAAGAAATAAAATTATTAGGGACTACTGAGGAATATTTTATAAGCCTAATCCATAGCAAAATGACCAGTATAACAATAATTTGTTTGATTCCCGAAATCCCCCCTCCCCTTCCTCTTGACTGTCGCGTCATCAAGATTGGCTGGTTTCAACGAATTGTTGAAGTACATATAATTAATGTAGGCTGAAAAGCAATGTATTTCAGTGGAATACCGCGTATTGTCTATTTGGTTGGCAGCTTACGTTGTCTTCGATAGTTTTCTGGCAATACCTGATACCATTCATCCTTGCTGATGGTGCTAGCAACGAAAAAAAATGTAACCCTTTATACAAGACCTCGATTATTCATACATGCCGATGATCATCTTTGGACCTAAAGTGACATCCAGGAATCAAAAACCATAATGTTCTACAGCTAGAAATATCTGTTCAATGTTAAAAGAGCACAAACAAGAATTAAAAATACTTCCAGTACCCCTAAATGATTTGCAAACAATGTAGTCCAGGCCCCGTGAAACGACATCGACCTTGCTGTTCTCTATTTACCTCCTTTACTCAGCAGCTGTCTCATGCATAGCAGATATATTAGAGAGAAAAACTTCATACCAGATCATATCCATAGTAACTGCCTTTTGCACATTGTGTAGCAGCTAGTTGGGTTAAGAGAGACATTTTCAGATACTTAAACAAAGTCTCTCTCAATCCAACTAGATGCTAAAAAACGTGCAAAACACAGTTTATACGGATATGATCTGGTACTCGCATTATTGTCATGACTGAACCCCTTTTACTTCTTAACTCAGTATAGAAATATTAGAATGATTAAATATATCAAGGTTAATTATTTATACTGACAATAAATAAAATAAATATATTAAAAGTGAATAATTAAATATAAATATCATAAAATGAATTTAAAAAAAAAAATTTAATTATATTTTAATTAATTTTTGGGATCTTTAGAGAAATTTAACTTACGAAGTGAGTTT
This sequence comes from Maratus michaelseni, assembly GCA_963931845.1. Classification (NCBI taxonomy): domain Eukaryota; kingdom Metazoa; phylum Arthropoda; class Arachnida; order Araneae; family Salticidae; genus Maratus; species Maratus michaelseni. Next base: position 93,503,402 of record OZ007593.1, read on the forward strand.
TAACCGAAATAAATAAAAAACATCCGCTTATTACTAATGGAAGATAAAAAATTCCTATAATGAATGCACGTAATTAAAATATACACTTTTTGTTAGAAAATATATTAAATAACATTTTTCTTCGAGGACATTTTAAATTTACATCAGCGGAAAATAAATTCTCGAAATACGTGTTTCCTTTTGTCTGATAAAACTTTTAATTTCAGATGTATTTGAAAGTTTTAGAAAGAAAACTGTCAATATAAATGATTAACGATGAAACACCGTCATGTTTTATAGTTTAGAAAAGATAAGATGAGTTACTTGCGTTAAAAAAATTTTCTAGCATCTGAAATACATATAATTTCAAATATGAATATATATATATATATATATATATTAAAGTAAAATTTTTCACTTTTTTTTTCTCTTGAAGGATGAAAAAATGTTTAGATGAAAAACATTATAATTTTAAAAGTCTCACACTTTTTAAAAGACTGAAATTTATTTTTTGTTACAGTGGATGGATTTTCAACTCGCATACTGTATCTCTTTTTCACAGCAAAGTAGGTGTAGAAAAGATGTATTTAAAGATGTATCGTTTCTTTATATTTTCAATATTTTTAAATCAATTAAAACATATATAGTTTGATGCATTCATAAAAGGAAAATAGTTTTACTTCTGATAGTTATGTAATAGTATAGTTAGTGAGAGTTTTAGCTCTTTGAATTGAATGCTTTAATGGTCTGAAGGTTACACTGCTCCACAACTTATCCATTGTAAATCTTAATTGGAAAGTGAAATATAAAACAAATTTGCTTTTCAATCCTAAAATTTACGCTGATATATCAGATTGCAATAGATAATGTTAAAAGATAGACCTATCAATCATAACAAAAGAATGTAGCGTGTATACATTTTTCGACTGCTATCTGTCATGGTACGTATCTTATTCAGTATATATGATAATAAAAATAATTAATGCCATAAATGCGCTAAACACATAAGAATGATAGTTCGAAATCATGGCTGAGACTCACTAACAAGCAATTTATTATTTTTCAAAAATGCGTAAGTGTGTATCTCCCTTGTAATCAATATTCTTTAGAAGGAAGCTGCAAAACAAAGCACAAATAACAACACAAATAACAACAAAAATAAATATGCATAAAAGCAAAGGAATGAACATTTGTGAAACTTCCAACTGACATGTAAGGATATGCTTTATGTTGTTTGCTTTATGTTTTAAGAAAAAACATATTTTATGCCCAGTCCAAACTTACAGGTATTTCGAGACATCTGCTTCATAACTTAATACTAGAAAGGGTAAAATTGCAAATAAAAAATTCACTTACATTTCAATATCCTTCTCTGAGTGAATGATGGAAGCTTAACTTCAAAGAATATATATACATATAAAAAATTCCGAGGATTTCGTTTTTTGTCGTTAGATGAAATCATCTCCTGCAATTATGGATTTTTCAATGTGACGGTTCAAAAATAAAAAAACTTTTCACCAGATTGAGACTATTTCTGCCGGTCTAGATCTAATTTATAAATAATGTATTAACTATTAACTTTAACATTTGAAGTAAGAATTTTTACGATAATACATTGTACGTAGATCGACTTCGAAAGTCCCCATGTTTCTCTTATTGTTCCATAAAATACCAGCATCTCTTTCAGTTATGTGTCTTTCAAATTTGTTTTCAAATCTGTCCGACATTCACCAGATTTAGGGAATTTCTTTCGCAATTATAACCGTCGTCTAGATTTAATTTCTAATTATTGTGGTAAATCTTGACTGCAAACTTCCAAGTATCACATTCTCCAACAAATATTCTAATGTAGGAGTAGAGATTAAAAACTAGTCATTGGGGGCCACCGTAATACTTACCCATCATGGATATGAATAATATAAAATATTAAAATAAAAAATGTATAAACTACTTATAAAATGCATTGCAATTCGAATAAAATCGTGGCTTGATGACGTCATAAACTTTGAAGGCTCGATTACTGAATTGCTTAAAAGAAGCATCCTTATAACTCCAAAAACAATAATCCTATTAACTAGCAGTTTATTGCATTTGATTAGGTGTCTCATTTTTAATTATAATATATCTTTGAATTGAAATTTGGCTGAAATACAGTGTCATGAAAAATCGAAGATTGTGGAAATAGGATTACAAATATATCGGCAACTAATTATCCGATCGATGCCATGCTTGATACAAAATTTATGTTTTTTTTTTATTGTCTTTTATATTCACTCCTTAAAATAAACAATTTCGAAAATTTTTATGTACCTTTTATCAGAACGAATATTTCGAGAGTCCGAAAAAAGTAGTTCCGGATAATCGAGGTTACTGAAATTCAATAAGCTTCTTCCCATTATTACATACTAAGTACATACCAAATTTCAAGTCTCTATCTCAATTTTTTTTTCCGGCGATAGAGCGTTTACAGACACACAGACGGACGGCAATTTTTTTTTTCCTAAAAATATATTTTTCGGAATCTCCAGTGTCTGAAACGTGTAAATCCGTCAATTTTTTTTCGATTTTCAAAACGATTACAAGATTTACTCTATACTACGTATGATGGGTAAGTAGTACGTACTTCACTGAATAAAAAGCAAATCATAATCCATATAAACAACATATTTTTGGATAAACTCATATAAAATTAATGTTTCAGATTATAAGTGATTATTTCAGCAACAAACCTAAAGTTTTCTTCAGAGTGCAAGCTGAAATTTATTTTTATACGATTCTTCCTAAAGAGTATTACCATGCATAAAATATATTATATAACTTTTCTTGAAATCACAATTTTTTTAAGATACTGAATAACTAACTACTATAGATGAATATACACTGATACAATAGCTAAATATTATAGATAAGTAAGTTTTTAAATATAAATTCTGATACTATAAAAATTACACGCACATCATTAATGATTCAATGTGGTTTAGTATTTTTTTGTGATTAGTCTCAATCTGCTTTCTACTACAAAAACTGTTTTCGTTTTACATTTTTATATAGTAAAACATGTGAAAACTGAATCGTTAGTTAAAGGGGAAAAAATCTGTTTTAGCCAGGTTTACTTCTTGGCAGGTGTAATTTGTGTTATTCCATTGGGGAGTTGAAAGTTTTCAGTTTTACAGTGATTTAATAAAGACATGTTCCATTTTCCAATATTTAAGTGTAGTATATCAGTTTAAGATTTTAAATATGTAAAATATGTGTTTCGTAAAGTTAGTGCATCAACAGGAATACAGGTTGTATTCCTGTTTAGTGTTTTGAATAATATTTCATCTGATTACTTTTATAAATTAACTAGTATATAACCCTCGTCAAAAATGACGGATTGTTGATATGCGTACCATTTTCATAAGACTTCATAAAAACAGCATGAAGATTTTATTATTGAACGGTTTCTATTGTAGAAAAGTACATTTTAAAGCCGGTAGATGGCGCCAAAACAATATAAGTGTCAACCATTTTAATCAGGTGATTTAAATTGGTGGTTAAATCAGGATTTAAATCAACTGATTTTTTTTAAATCAACTGATTTTTTTTTAAATCATAAATTTACTAACTGTTTAAAATGACATAAAAAATAATAATAATCTAAGATTAACATAATTTGGAAAGCTTCTATGGATATTTTACCTTATGAATAAACAAAAAAAGCTTTGAATAATTGTTTCTAAACTTAATTCCTTATGCATATAAAAAATTAAATACAGTAAGTTTGTAAAAAGCTAGTATATAACCCTATATATAAAAAATGACGGATTGTTGATCTGCGTTCCATTTTCCTAAGACTTCATACAAACAGCATAAAGATTTTACTATTTAAAAGTTTTTATTGTAGAAAAGTACTTTTTAAAGCCGGTGGATGGCACCAAAACAATATTGTTCGCAACAGTTTTTGTTTGTTTATATCTGGGATTCCGATGTTCAATCAGGATTTTTAATTAAGAACTTAAAATATGATCGGATATACATTTTTTATAGGAAAAATATGCTGAACAGACATGATTTGAAACAGAAGATATTATCATTTAGCTGTCATATGTTACCATAGGTTTTTCATTAAGCCTATCATGGCGTTTAACAACGGTCGATTCGCAGACCAGAGTGGTCCTGACCGGAATGGTTACAGACACTTTCTTGCCTTCGGATTTTATTATAAGTAGATAAGAATACGTGAAACATTTCTTTACGAAAGTTTCTAGGAGCTTATATTATATTGTATATAACTTGTATTATATTTCACTCTTTATTTAAAATATATATATGTAATCAACCTATTCTTTCTCAATACATCTAGAGAAAAGTTTTCCTTGGTTGCAAAAATATTTTATAACTTTTCCCTTTCCTTCAACTCCAAAGTAGGATCTTTGGATGAATATTTGAAAAGTATTGGATCTTCAGTGGAAAGTAACATGTAAGCCAAGGTTGAATTTTCAAGTGAATGTGTCATTATGGATGTTGAATGGTTGAAGAATGCTATATTTTAAACTTCAGGAATGCTCTCGCTTTGAAGAAATTTGGATTTTAAAAGAGTCTGAAACCCATCATTTTACACGACGGAAAATTCTGCAGAAATAGCATTATTTGTAAAACAAATATATATGTGTCGAAACGGATTTACCAGAAGATAATACATCGCGTTCCGGCATGTAATTTAAGTGTTAGAATGTTATTTATTATTTTCGGAATAAAGCATTAAAACCATTATCATAATCCGTTATTTTGTACCATGCCAATAATTATGTTTTTCTTCAAATAAAAAAACATTAGCGCAGTGTTTAATTCGATTAGATTTAAAACTGGTGAAGAATGATTTTATGCCCCTTAATTTTGCCAACCATTTACAAAATGTTAATGGTATAAAGAAAACTTCTTTGGATTCCCATTTTTAAGGCCATGCTTGGTGTTTAAAATTCTTAGTTTTAGAATTTTGGTATAAATATACTTATAGGGTAACATTTGTGATATTGGTAGCAATACTTTTATTTACCGTTTTGAATAATATTTCATCTTATTTTTTTCATAAAATAAGAGTACATAAAACATTTTGGGGCATTACATTATTTCTGACGACATGGATTTTTTTTAATTCCGTGTTTATATTTTAAAACATTCGAATGTAACCAACTATTCCCTCTCAATATGTATACAAAAAATATCGTTTGAATTAAAAACATTGTTTTTTTTTTTTTTGTACTTTCAACTACATAGCAGAATCTACGATTGAATATTTTAATGTACTGGATCGTCAGAGAAAAGTTAAATGTTGGCCGAAGTTGGATTTGGGGGTAAATGTGTCATTATGAATAATAAATGGTGAAAGAATGCTACGTTTTAAATTTAAAGAATGCACTCTCTTTGGAGAAATTCTATTTCTGGACGAGTCTTTAAAACATTCATTTTGAACGTCGGAAAAATCTCTGGAAAATACATTTTACATGAACAAAATACAGGTATATAAAACGTGTCTGTTACAGAATGATACATTATGTTTCAAAATGTAACTTGCGAGTTAGAAAATTGTTATTTTTATTTATTTTTGTTCCTTTTGCAGTGCAATATTGGTAATTTTTATAGAAATGCTTTTAGTTAGATTTTTTTAATAATATTTTATTTTATTATTTTCAGAACAAGAAGAATACATAAATTTTTGGAAGGTGTTTGATTAAAATTCTAAGATCAGATATTATTTATCATTTTGTATTTTATATATTTATAACAATTTAATGTAATTAAGCAATTTACGCTCAATTAAAAAAATCCCCCTTACATCCAATAACAAATTTATTCTTATTTTCCCCTTATTTCCACACTGTAGCAGAATCTCCAGTGAACAGCGTAAAATACAATGTCGGCCAATGTTGAATTCGGAAGTAAATGTGTTATGTTTTATGAGGAATTTTGAATGAATGCTGTGCTTTAATTGGCAGAAATGCAATATTTTTGGAGGAGTCTGAAACACATTATTTTACACGACAGAGAAAATTCTTGAAAATGCACTTTTCATGGATAATTTATATACATATCTGAAATTTATTTTCTCGGGAATGATACATTGCATTTCAAAGTACAACTTGATTTTTAGAATATTATTATTTTTGTTTTTAAAAAGCATAATGCATTTAAATATGTAAACATGATCTGTCGTTTCACTTTCTGCAAATAAATATGTATTTTCTTGAACCGAAATGCATTTCCACATTTTTTTAATAAGAAATAATAAAAATACATACATGCCAATAAACGTTGTAAGCCTTTTAAAAATCAACACCAAGCGATACAATAATTGTTTACCACCTCAGCAACAGAGGCATCTTTTTAAAAAATGCTAAGTTTTAGAAATTTGACTTAAAACATCTATAGCGTTAACATTTGGAATATTTGTATTGGTGCCGTAGCTTGAAGTTACTTGTACCTAGAAGAGGGTACTTAGATACAAATAACGAAAATAATTAATTCAGTCCTGGGTGTAATGTGTTACCAGATAGTGTTGTTTTAATGCAGAGTATTGGTGACATACGTCAATACTCTCAACACATTAGATCCTTCATTGATTTAATACTTTTGTTTTTCTTTTGTCAAAATAACCCCGTTTTATGGTACATATAATTGGCAATATGAATAATATTCCATGCGATTATTTTGAGAGAAAAATTCCCAAAACACCTTCGGAGAAATACAATTTCAAGCAATATATAATATCTTTCATTTCATATTAAATATTTTTTAAACATATTAATGTAACCACACCGTTATGTCTCAATATATTCAGAAACAAATTATTTCTTTTTTTTCGACTTTATAGCAGAATCTTTGGTTCAATATTTCTAAAGTATTGGATCAGAAAAGATAAGTAAAATGAGTCCAAGTTTGGATTTGGAATTGAATTTGTCATTATGGATGATGAATGGAGAAAGAGTGTGCTACGTTTTAAACTTCGGAGATCCACTTGCTTTGGAGAAATTCAGTTTTTGGACAAGTTGTAAACCTATCATTTTATTTGAAGGAAAACTCAAAAGATAATTTTAAGAATAAAATGTATGTATACCAAACGTATTTGCTTCCGAATGGTACACTGCATTTCGCGTTTGCGCAATGTGTTTAGAATAAGAACTCGTCAAAATCTGATTTTATGAACATAATTTCTTTCAGCTGTTGTACAGCATTAGTCATTTACAAATTTTACTCTGTTTTGCTACTTCTAATGTTGATCTTTAGAAATGATAATTCGTAGAATTTTCGTATTTAAAACATTTCTAGCATAACATTTGTAATTCTTCTAGCAATATTTTTATTTAGATTTTGCAATAATATTTTTATAACTACACCGTTATTTCTCAATATATTCAGAGATAAATTTCCTTAAAATTTAAGAACATTTATATCTTTCTTTTTCTTTTTCGACTTTATAGCAAAATGTTTGGCTCAATATTTCTAAAGTATTGAATCGGAAGAGAAAAGTAAAATGTGGAACAAGTTTGGATTTGGAATTGAATGTGTCATTATGGATGATGAATGGAGAAAGATTGTGCTATGTTTTAAACTTCAGAGATGCACTTGCTTTGTTGAAATTCAGTTTTTGGACAAGCTGTAAACCTATCATTTTAGTTGAAGGAAAACTCTCTTAAAAAAGAAATTTTCGAGAATAAAATGTATGTATGCCAAACGTATTTGATTCTGAATGATACACTGCGTTTCGCGTTTGCGCAATGTTTTTAGAATATAAGAACTGGTCAAAAGATGCTTGTAATTTCTTTCATATGTTGTACAGCATTAGTTATTTATAAATTTTACTGTCTTGCTACTTCTAATCTAGCTGTTCAGAAATGAGAATTTGTAGAAATTTCGTATTTAAAACATTCGTAGCATAACATTTCTAATTCTTGTACTAATACTTTTATTTAGCTTTTGTAATAATACTTTTGTTTTTCAGAACAAAAATTATACATTATATTAGGGAGGTATTGGATTAAATTTATAAATCATATATTATCTGTCTTTTTGCATTCCATACATTTTTAATAAAAAATCGTAAGTAATTAAACAGTTTTCCTTCAATTAAAACATACACCTTTAGATGCAAATATAATTTTATTTCTTTTGTCCCTCATTTCTACACTATAACAGAATCTTCAGTGAAAAATATTTGTAGTTCTGTATCTGCAGAAAATAGTACGATGCGAACCAAGGTTGAATTCGGAAGTAAATGTGCAATTTTGTATGACGAATTGCGAAAGAATGCTGTGTTTTATACTTCAGAAATGCACATATTATTGGAAAAATTCTATTTCTGTATGTGTCTGAGACACATTATTTTATACGACAGAAAAATCTCTTGAAAATACATTTTTCATGATAAATTTATATACATATATGAAAAGTATTTTCTAGACAATGATACATTGCGTTTCAAAATACCACTCGCATTTTGGAATATTATTATTATTTTTTTTTTTTTTGAAAAGCATAATGCATTTAAAAGTGTAAACATATTCTGTCGTTTTAAATTATAGTAATGAATATTTTTCTCTTAAAAGAAAATGCATTTTCACAATTTTTTTAAAAATAAGAGCTAATAAAAATGCATTAATGAAATAACATTCGTATTTCCTTTTTGCAAAGCAACACCTTTTTTTTATTCGTTCCCTTTTAGCAAAGCAACACCAAACAATACATCTCAGCAGCAGAAGTTTTTTTTAAAAAAAAGCTGAATTTTAAAAATTTTACTTAAAAATATCTAAAGCGTTAACATTTGGAACCTTTGCAATGGTACCGTAACTTGGTGTCACTAGGACTCAGACGAAGGTTACTTCGACACAAATAACAAAAATAGGTTAATCAGACTTAAGTGTACTCAATTACAAGTTATTTTAATGCCTAGTATTTTTTAATTTCATCAATACTCGCAACACAGTAGATCCTTCACTGATTTAATACTTTTTCATACTGATTTCATGTTTTTATTTTAGGTCCAAATAACCCCGTTTTACAGTACATCTGATTAGCATTAAGCATTCTGTGATATTCTTCTGAGGTAAAAAAATACAAAAAAACATTTTACGGGAATTACTTTACATTTCTAGCACCATATATATTATCTTTCATTTCATATTTGATATTTTTAAAACATTTTATGCAACCACGCATTTCTCTCTCAGCATAGCCATAAAAATATTTTATCAGACTTAAAAACAATTACATATTTGTTTCTACGCTTTCAGTTTTATTGCAAAATTTTTGTTTCAATATTTGAAAGGTATTGGATCGGAAGAGAAAAGTAAAATGGGAGCCAAGGTTAAATTAGAATTGAATGTGTCATTATGGATGATGAATGGTGAAGGAATGCTATGATTTAAACTTCGGAGATGAACTTCACTCCACTTTCTTTGGAGAAATTATTTTTCTGGACGTGTCGTAAACCCATAATTTAATTTGACAAAAAATCTCTCTTAAAAGAGGACTTTTCGTGAATGAAATATATGCAAGCGACATGTATTTGATTTCGAATGATACACTGAGTTTCGAGTGCTAATGTATAATTTGTGTGTTACAATAAATGTATATATATATATATTACAAAATTCAAAATTCCGCACTTTATTAAATTTATTCCATAAAACTTTTCCTTTCTAAATTCATCCTTACAACCTTAGTTTATTAATTTTTTTCCTACATGAAACAATATTCCATTTATTTTCTTTATTTTAATCTATTTTTATTTAAAATGCGTAATGTAATATTTAATTTCCCTTCAATATTCTAAAAATACCTCCCTTAAGTAGTTTTCTTCAAAAACCTTTTTCTATTTCCAAGTTCTTAAAAAGGCGAATTTATTCTATTTAAAATTATCACCTATATCATTTTCGATTCCTATTTGTTTTATTCTAAAAACCCGTTCGCGCGCTCTCTTGCCGATACCTTGTCACTTCAAAATTCTGCTGCCTCCAGTAAAATCTTCGGACACAGCCAAGCGCTGTGATTGGGTAATTCCTTTCGTAGCTTCGTCGCATTAGCGTAGAAAAACTTACGCCGTGGAATATAAAACATAAAAACTTGAGTTCTATGCCGTTAGATTTCTATGATTTTGGTTGCTAAAACAAAATGCTGTTCTCGGAGCTAGAAAATAGAATATTTTGAAATTGTGATTCAAGTTTAACATCGAATATATTAAGTTTGAGAGTATGAAAGAATGGCTATTGTTTTATTTCGGAAATATTCCTCGATCGAACAAATAATGTTGAATGTTCAATTTAATGTCATGTGATAAAGAATGTTAATAAAGTCTCTTATGTTCCTGCAACGCACCATCATCTTATTGTGTGGGAAATTGCAGTATGATATATCTAAGGCCAGATAGAAACGTAATGACGACTGTATAAAATGATAATAACCTAATAAAATCTGCTTTATGGAGTTTCCTTCTTCTTAAAATCATGGTCGAGATAAAAGTTGTTATAGCATGCTTCATATCTGCACACAAATAGAAAAGTTAGCGTATATATATGTATATATATATATGACTCTATTTAATGTTTACTCTGTATATTATATGTATGGCTTCTTTCCTTTTTAATATTGTATTTTATTTTTTATTTTATCACTGGTTTGCTTCATTGTTTATGAGATGTAGGCCCAAAATCATATTTTTTAGCAATGTATGGCTAATATGATGATGAAACATCTCATTTCATTTTATTTGTGGTATTTAGGCATTTGGGACTTGATAATTCTGTCTAAATTCCACAAATTTCATTTCATTTCATTCATTTAATTCCAATTATTCAATTTTTATTTAATTTCTTTTTCTTTTAATATGTTTTTGTTTCCATATTCAGTGTGTTGGGGAATCTTTCATTGTCAACTAATTATTACATACTTAATTATTATTTCATTGTTTAAGTTGGTGTTATGATAATGTTTCATTTATGGTTATATATATATATATATATATATATATATATATATATATATATATATATTGCTGTATGTTTGGTATTTTCTATGTTCGGTTGAAGAGGTAGATTGTGGGCATTAAAACCTTTTAAATTCGATTTGATGACCTAAGGCGTTTGCCTTTTCGATACATAAAATTCTACTGTTGGTTTTGGAGTAATCTGTTTTGTGGGATTAATTGTTTGTTAATTTTGGATTATTTTTCCTTATATATATATATATATTATCTAAACATAAATATATTTTTATCAAATGAAAAACATTAGCCTAAAGTTTTTAGAATAAGACCTGGTGAAAAATTGCTCGTATGAACAATTTTTTTCAGCTGTTCTACAGCACTAGTAATTTTTAAAAATATATATTTTGTCATTCTACTTCTATTGCAGATTATTCGAAATGCTAATTTTTAGAAATTTCTCACTTAACACTTTTGTCTGAATTTGTGTAAAAAAAAAAAAAGTGTAAATTTTGTAATTCTTATAGTAATACTTTTATTTAGCTTTTGCGATAAGATTTTATTTTATTATTTTCAAAATGTAAAGAATACATAATTTTTGGGGAGGTGTTAGATTAAATTTTCAAAATTATATATTATATTTCAAGTTGCATTTTTATTTTTGAAAAACAATCGAATGTAATTAAGCAATTTCCTATCAAATATAAGATACATTCTTAGATGCAAAAACAATTTAATTTTTTTTTTCTTATTTCTACTCCATATTAGAACATCCAATGAAATATTTTAAAAGAACTCTGTCTGCAGAGTAAATTACGATGTGGTCCAAGGTTGAATTCGGAAGTAAATGTCTTATTTTGTATTATGAATGGTGAAAGAACGCTATGTTTTAAACTTTAGACAGGAACTGGCTATTGCAGATATTCCGCTTCTGGGCGAGTCCAAAACCCATCATTTTTAAGACAGAAATTTTTCTTGAAATTGCATTTTTCGTGAATAGTTTATGTGTATATGTAACATATATTCTCGAGAATGATACATTCCGTTTCAAAATATAACTTGCATTTTAGAATATTATTATTTTCGTTTGTGAAAAGTGTAATTTATAAGAATATGTATACATAATCTGCCGTTTCACATCATATCAATATACATTATTTTTTTGTCATTAACCGAAATTCCTTAGTGCAATATTTTTTGAATAAAAATAAATAAAAATGCAAGTATGCCAATAATCGTTGTAAGTCTTTTGCGAAAACCAAAACATACGCTAAAATTAGAAAAAAAAAGTTATATTGGTTTAAAATGTCTGCAGCAGATGCTTCGATTTAGAAATGCTGAATTTCAGAAATTTTATATAACAAATATCTGGCACATTTGTTAATATCTAGCGCTAAAGTCCAAAGCGTTAATATTTTGTAAGCCTTTCATAAAACATAGCCAAGTGATAATAGCGTAAGTTTGTAAAATTTGCTTACTACCACTGGAACGATTTTTATCTTAAGAAATCTTCTTTTTACCAATTTGGTAGAAATAATATCTATTGCGTTAATAATTGAAATAATTGCAACTGTATATATATTTACAATTTGAATAAAAATTCATCAGATTCCTCTTTAAAAAACATAGAGCAAACATTTTTCAAACATTAGAATATATTTCCCGTAATACGTATTGCATGTTATGTTTTTATATTTAAACAAAACATTCGAATGTAATCAACCTATTCTCTGTCAAGAAATCCAGAAATCATTTCTTTTGATTTCTGGATTTATTTTCATTTCTGGATTTCCTTACTACCACTGGAACGATTTTTATCTTTAGAAAATCTTCTTTTTCTAAAAAAAAAAATTGGTAAGAATTGGTAATAAATTTGGTAGAAATAATATCTATTGCGTTAATAATTGCAATAATTGTAACTGTATATATATTTACAATTTGAATAAAAATTCTTCCGATTCATCTTTGAAACACATAGAGCAGACATTTTTCAAACGTTAGATTATATTTCCCGTAATATGTATTGTATGTTATGTTTTTATATTAAAAAAAACATTCGAATGTAATCAACCTATTCTCTGTCAAGAAATCCAGAAATCATTTCTTTTGACTCAAAAATATTTTTGTATTTCTTTCTCCTCTTTTGACTTTAAAGCAAAATCTCCGGTAAAATATTTTTGAATTATTTGGATCGGCAGAAGAAAGTAAAATGTAGGCCAAGGTTCGCTTTGAAAGCGAATATGTCATTATGAATGATGAATGAAGAATAAATGCTATGTTTTAAACTTAAGGAATGCACTCGCTTTTAAGATATTCTATATTTGGACGAGTCTGAAACCCATCATTTTATATGAAGAAAATCTCTTTTCAAAGAGCATTTTCGAAGAGTAAAATGTATGTACTTCAAAAATGATACAATGCGTTTTAAAATATAATATGTATGTCAGCATACATATTTCATTTTTAAAAGTATATTTAAAAGTTCTGCTTTATATTTTAAAAATTAATAAAATATCAAAAAAATATCAAATATTTTTCGAAAAAGAATGACAAAAAATTCCTGTATGTCTATAATTTTGAGTCTTTTTCAGAATAATAATATCATATAATAAGGTTATAAAGCTACTTTGCCTTATTATCTCTGTCACAGTTCTTCTATTATCATTTATTTCTACTATCTAAGTGGCGCAAATATAACCAATATTGAAAATTCAAATTCATTAAAAATTAAAATAACAGGCAAGGTAGGTGATCCAAGACATGGCTAAGCTTTGAGCATTTTTTTATAATTTTCTGGTTGGGTGTGTGTGGTTGAATTTTTATTTGTAAAATTTTAAACTTATCTCTAACACATATCAATTATACTTTTCTTTGTAAAATAAAATTTTCATTACTTTTATAATACGACTTCAAAATTGTAGCTTGTTAGCAATTTTTAGCGAATAGTGTTTCAAAGGTAGCCCATGTATAGAAATCACTTTTAAAATGTAAAAAATTCTCGGCAAACTATTTTGCTTACTACTATGCTCTGATGATCCTTTCTTTATTTTGATATCGTTCGAGGTTTTCTTCTGAATCTTCTTATCTTATGACACGAAAAGAAATTTAAGCAATTTTTGTACACGGTAGTTCAGGGATTTTCTTCTGGGAGTTACTGACTTATTTTGAGTGATCTCTGGTGTTAACAATAAATGGCAATAAGTGTTTTCAAATATTTATGTAGAAATTTGAAAATCACCCTTACTACACTGATTTTTACATTTGTTTTCTAAGGTAGCCACCTTGGGAACATGCGTATTGTATCCATTTGCACGACGTAAAAGTGTTAATCTGATAATGTTTTTAGAAATGAAGTAAATGTGGTTAAAGAGAAAGAAATAAGCTTTCATAAAACGTATCAACGTATCAACTTAAACTTCTAAGAATTTAAACATGTGTAAATTGAAATATCTTCTTACCTGGAAATTAGAACGACTACTTCTCAAAAGTGATATCATTGCATAACATGTCGGAGGATCAAGGTGATATCTTTACATTTAGCCACGTGCACTGCAGATTAATGATTCCCAATGTAGTAACACCATTTTGTGATTAAAAATTAAATTAATTCTACTTTTGAGGGGTGGGCTACCTTAGAAATACTGGCCACCTTTGGTTGATCCACCTTAATCTAAGTCAAGGGAAACTTTTATCTGAGTAATAATTTACTGACTTTCCTAAGAATGTATAAAATGCCGCATAGTAGTATAGAATAGCATATAATAGCAGTATATTGAGGAAAAACTTGATTTAATCATAGTTTATGGCTTGAAATATTACCAAGACGCTTGATGAGCATATTAAAATATCTTTCTTAATACCTTAAATTCCTAAAATTAAATTTACATTCTTTACTCTCGATTATACGTATTAAAAAGCTTTAGTCCTAGCTCCACAAGGTTTTCATTACAACACATTTTCTTTAATAAAATAGCTAAATCAAAAACAACTTACATTTCATAATATAACATGAAAACTGGGAAAATGTTAACAAATTTTTTCAGCAAGAAGAAATGTACAAAGAAAAACAATTTTAACAGCCTGATTAAATTATGAGAAAGGAACATTTTCAGATATGAGAATGAAATACATGCCTTTTCTAAAATAAGCAATTAAAAATGTTTTTTATAAGTTTAGATTTAAACTTAAATATATATATATTCAGGTACAGAATAAATACAACTTAAATTCGTTGTAACAAATTATTACATCTTGCAATAATATACTTCTTTTAATAGCTAAAAGGTGTAAAATTAAATATTTTATAATTAGTAAAATAACTTTTATTAGACTGTTGACATACTTCGGCTACATCGGAGCCATTACCAAAAGAAATAAGAATAATCTACAATTGCACGGTCTATGAATATATATTTTGAAACAGCATCATTTAATTTTTCACGTACTTCTTCAAATTATGCACGTTATTTTATTTTTTACTTTCATGTTTCCATATTTGGCTTCATTTATCGACATCCCATTCCAACCATCCATTATAAGATAAACCATGGAGATTGTAACACGTATTAAATAATAACATATAATATAACTATATTAATAATATATTAAATTCAATGTAACGATGCAGTATCATTTACCTTAGCAAAATTGTGGCTCGAGTTACTCCATGGTCACAAATATGGAAATAAACATCCAAGTACAAATAAAAAATAACGAACGTAATTTGAAGATGTGCTTGAAAAATTGCCCCGCAGTGGCGCAGACGATTAAGCTCGGTTCCCCTCAAGATCACCGAAAATGAAGCAGGTCCATGATCGACCATGGTCATTGCTTGGGAGGGTGACAACCTCTCTCGACTGCGGCTGCTGTGGGACCGTGTATGTTAATGGGAGCTGGTACACGTAAAATCTGTTCGTAGTTCCAATGTCCTCTAAGTTTAAAAACGATACCTCTGGGGATGCCAATCCAGGTGCAGGTCTCTCATCTGGAATTGGTTCAAAATTAGGAGACCAGCTCTAAAATTCCAACCTCTATTGAGGCTTTGGCATCCCTTCCTTCAGATAAATGTCCTGGCACTTTCTTTGACACGACAACAACAGCAACGTGAAAAATTAAACGATGGAGTTTCAAATAATAACTTCATACACCGTGCAATTGTATAATATTTCTATTTTTTTATAATGGCAAAAATGGAGCCGAAACATGTCAACAGTCCAATAAAATTTTAGTGTTTATAAACTTTTTGTTTTACATCTTTTAGCAAAGAAAAGAAGTATATAACTTCTATGTTTTAAAAAATTGTTATAATACTTTGAAAATTACTTAAAACTTTCAAATATATCTTTTAATTATGTCCCGCTATCCGCATATTATGTGAACATTGTTAATGATTTTCATGGGATCTGTTTTAAACATAAAAGTTTCGCTCATTCGCTTATAATTTTTAAATATTAATTGAGACTTTAGCATCAAATACATAATAATTACGAAATATTATTTATTGGCAATATGCCCAGAACACGCATAACATAATATAAAATTGTATAATAAATTTGAAATTTCCATATGTTATGTTTTAATATGACAAAAAGAAATAGTATTATTTAACAATATTCAAAATTTTGTCTGAAATCTCCTAAAACATAAATCGTTGCACACAAATTTATTTAAAACCTATTTACAAATTGTTATACTTCAGCGATGAAAAATATGACGATTAAAGGTTAAAAGTTGTTTTAGAAGAAAAGAATTAAAGACATCTGGAAAAAATTTCTTGTGATAAATTGGTTTGGCATCTAGAGTGACGAATCATGATAGCTACAGAAGGGAGGGAGAATGTTTTAAACTTTTGAAATATATTATTTCTGATCTATGGAGCACATGTTCTATGGGTGTGTCTCAAATGTAACTTTTGAAAGATGGAAAAAGTTTGAATTCCAATAAATGTTATTTATTTTTTAGCTTGTGTTTAAAGAATCATATTAATAACGTATGATAAAATAAATGTTAAAATATAAAATCATACATTTTGTTTTTTGTTGTACTTGCTGTATTAATAATAAAGAATATTTGAAGATGACTCTAGTTATAATACATTTGTAAGTAATATATGTGATATATGTAAAAAAAATATGTAATCACATATAGTAAAACGCTTTATTAAGTTATTTTTCTTTATTTGATAAAGAAGATGTTTCTCTGTTTAACACTCTAATGTTCATATTATATAAGCTACCATAGGTGTTGCCAATTTAGCTGACTTATTTTCAGATCTTCCGATACCTTATCAGAAATTCAGAATAGAACACTGGTGTCTAGAAATTAAAGGACAGTGACCAGACACTTTTGATTTCAGACGTTTTGTCGAATACCTACTGAAATTCGTGAGGAAATGCCCGAAATGTCCTTCAACTTTGAGGATATAAAGAAAATGTTTGACTTCATGTTTTCAGTGAAGATTTAGTCCCGAGTTCAAATAGGGGGGGGGGGGTAATAAAAAATTTAATAATAAAATAATATTTGCGTTTCCCCAAGGAACAGAAAATGCACAAAAGGATGTTAGTGTTTAGTTAGTGCCAGGGTTTTAGTAAGTCTCAGCTAATAACGATGCATTACATTTTTTCCTAAACATTGATTATTTCGTCTTATTATACCTTTTCCTAAATAGGGAAAAATGTTGAACAATTATTTTAGCTGTATCTATGCTTCAGAATTCTATGCGTTCATATAAACAGTAATGTAAATATAAATAAAATATTTGATCCTAATTTTACAAAGGTGACATTTTTCCACTTCTCAAATGACCTCTAATATAAATGATTACTAACTTATCAAAATTTAGCGTTTTTAGATGCATTTGTATGAGCTATTTTGTTTCCACTTTCACTTGAGCTTGTGTATGGCACAGAATGATCACAAGTGACAAAATAATTTTTCTAGGTGTATCAGAAACTTCTAGATGTACAGAACATACAAATGTATCAACTGCATTCTTATTTTTAAGATTATTATCTGCTTTAGTCTCGGCATCGGTAAAAGATAGGCTAAAAATTCGCGATTTCATCGTGACTTAACCCACATTAGGATAATAATGAATGTTTAGTATACAGACATAAATATTACGAAGCACTGTCTTCAAAAATTAAATATAAGAAAAATCAAAATACATGGTAAATTTATGAACAGAGTAGCAGAGTTATACCTTTTCAAAATGCCAAAATATTCAAAATATTCCAAAACATGTGACTGTTTATACAGGAAGGTACAAATCATAAATAGCTACAGAACAGACATTGTAAATCTAACGTGATAAATTATATTCATATATCAGTTTTCTCAATAAAAGTGTCAAAATGACACACAGTTGTAATTCTAGGTATATTCGTCTGTTAAGATCAAAATAAATGTCGAATTTTGATAAAATTATATATGTGTGTGAAACATGGTCATTTAGGAAAAGTCCAGAAAGATTAATTGTAAAAGATTCTAACTAAACAGATGTCCAAAAATTAAGGGGCAATCACCGATTTCAGACGTTTTGTCGAATGCCTACTGAAATTCATGAGGAAATGCCCGAATTGCCCTTTAAATTTGAGGATGTAAAGAACATGTTTGACTTCATGTTGTTCAGTGAATATTTAGTGATGTGGACAACTTAGGGGCTAATAATAAATTTAATAATAAAATAATATTTGCGTTTCCAAAAGAAACAGAATCCGTCACTGTAGCAAATACCTATATAGCTCTTGTTCAATATTTTTGTGCATTTGTATAAGAATGACACGCATATTCTTGAAAATGTTAACGTTTCTGTGAAAAATTCAATTTTTTTTTATAACATGCAGAGTTTTCAACCGAATTTAACACCGCATTCAAAAACAACTTGACAAAGAATTTTAGAAATTGTATACTGCAATTAAAATATTAATATATTGAATATTTGATGAGATATGGGTATTTGTATGAAATACATTTTAACTGCGCATGCGAAACTACAACAAAGATTTTTTGTTATGATTTGATAGTCAATACTATAGCAACTTATATTAAAAGACCAGTCAAATATCGTGAAAATTCAAAAAGATACAGGCAATACAGTGAGCTAATTGATAAATTGGTTTGGAAAACCCATAGGATTATATAGGATTACACTCTATTTTCCGGCACTCGTTACAGAATTCTGTGCATTCAAACAAACAATAATGTAAAATATAAATAAAATATTTTATCATAATTTTACAATGGTGAAATTTTTCCACTGGTGAAAATGGCCTCTAACATAAATTATTTCTAAACAAATGGCATACAACATATTCGCCAAAATGGAGCGGAATTGAAAATACTGTTTGGGCGCTGTCGCGTTCACACACACGCAAACTCAAATATGTTATCGTAAAAACACCATACATGAGATTCGGGGACCTAAAATCGCGATAAAATACCGACACACACACACATACAACATTGTTGTAAAAGTAACAAACATGGATATTTAAGAAACCTCATAATGTAATGCTACTCCTAAATTTCCATAATTCATTTTTTATTACGATTACAAGTCTTTCCTTGCACTATATTTGTACCGAAAGTAATAAACAATATTGAAAACAAAACCTACACCCCTTGCACTTTTACTCTGATTCGAAACTAATGTAAAATAAATTAAGTTTCATTCAAACCGAAATGATTCAAGGATCTTTTCACGAATGACTAGATGCAAAATGACACAAAGTTAAATAATCAGAATAATGATAAAAACCCGAGCTATTTTCTTACATGTAGTTTATTTCCTATTAAAATAATAAAATTGCAATAACAATCATTATGCTTTGGCGTAGCAATGCGTTGAGCCTTTTATTGGAAGAGGATAAATATTTGGGCGTTCTGCCAGGAGCTATTAAGTAATGACTTCATCCCCAAACACATCAAGATTTGAAGCACTGAAGAAGAACGTGAGCTGTTTCGTGCACTTTCTTATGGAAATTTATTATCAAATATTAAAACAAAAAGTTAAATACAGATCTCTGCTAAATTAAAATTAAATATAAAAATGAGGGGGATTTTTTTTTTTTTTTAAATATGCATGCGAAAGAAATTTATCAATCAAAATTTTCTCTTCAAAAAATTCTTGGCATTTTTCACAATCACTTCTTTAAGGTAACCTTGAAGTTTAGTTCTCAAACGTCTTTGTCATGCACAAAGAAAATATTTCTCTTTTTGTTACAATGTTCAATAATAAATTTTAGTAAGAAAGTGTACCAAGCAGCTCACGCTCCATCCAGTACTTTAAATTTAATGTGTTTGAGGATGAAGTCATTACTTAATAGCTCCTGGCAGAATGCCCAAATATGTATCATTTTTCAATAAAAGCCTTAACGCATTGGTTCGTTATAGTATAATAATTGTTGTTGCACTTTTATTGTTTTAACAGGAAAACCATACATGAATTGCAGACAAAGGCAAAATAACCAAATTTCAAGGTTAAATTAAAGACGTGATTGCGTAAAATGCCAAGAATTGCTTGAAGAAAAACTAAAGCTTATCCCATTCATGTTTATGTTTCTTTTTCATTTGACAGAGATCTATAACACGAAAATTTTATTATTGTAAAGTAGCAAATAAATTAAACATTTCTTAGTTAATAAATATCTTCTTTGAAACCTGATAATATTTAGTAAATTTATTTGTCTGGAAAGCAATAAACAAAACTTACACATACAGAGATTTTAACATAACAAATAATTCATAAAATGAATTGAGACTTTTAATCTTTTAAAATAATCGTAAAAGAAATTAGTGTGGTAAAACTTTCATCAAAACCAAAATTATTCCGGGAATTTTTCAAGAGTGGCTGGATGCAAAATGACATAAAGCTAAATAAACAGAATATTTTCAACAACATTATCAGTTGCGATACATGTATTTTTTTTCTATTAAACAATAAAAGTGCAACAACAATCATTATGCTGTAAATACCCAATGCGTTAACCTGTTATTGAAAAGGGATACATATTTGGGCATCCTGCCAGGAGTTATTAAATAATGACTTCATCCTCAAACACTTCAAATTTGAAGCACTGAAGGGAGCGTGAGCTGCATGGTACACTTTTTTAAGAAAATTAATCATCGAATGTTAAAACAAAATGAGAATTATTTTGTTTGGGGATGTTAAAGACGTTGCAGTACGAAACTTCAAGTTTACTTATTGCGTAAAATGCCAAGATTTTTTTTGAAGAAAAACTTTTATCTTAATTAATAAATTCCTTCCGTATGCATATTTCGAAAACTCCCCCTCCCCTCTCCCCGACACACACTCATTTTTATGTTTCTTTTTCATTTTACAGAGATCTATAGCACGAAATCTGTATTATTGTAGTGTAGCAATTAATTTATAAATTTCTTTAAGCATAGTTAATAAATACCGCCATTAAAACCTGATACTATTTAACAGATTTATTTGTCTAGAAAGTAATGAACAAAACTTACACATACAGAAATTTTAACATAAATCAATCATAAAATGAATTGAGACTTTTAAATTTTCTAAACTATTGTAAAATAATTTAGTGTGGTACAACTTTCATCAAAACCAAAATGAATCCGGACATGTTTCATGAATGACTGGATGCAAACTGACATAAAGCTAAATAATCAGAATATTTCCAACAATTTTATCAGTTGCGATACATTTTTTCCCTATTAAAACAATAAAAGTGCAACAATAACCATTATGCTGTAAATAACCAATGCGTTAAACATTTTATCGAAAAGGGATACATATTTGGGCATCCTGCCTAGAGCTATTAAGTAATGACTTCATCCTCAAATAATTCAAATATGAAGCACTGAATGGAGAGTGAGCTGCTTGGTACACTTTCTTACGAAAATGTATCATCGAATATTATAACAAAAACAGAAATATTTTCTTTGTGGGTGGCAAAAAAGTTTGAGAACTAAACTTCAAGGTTACGTTAAAGAAGTAATTCTGATAAATGTCAAGAAATGTTTTAAGAAAAACTTTTAATTTTGTTTGATAAATTTCTTTCGTATGCATATTTTAAAAACTATCCCACACATTTTTGTATTTAATTTTTATTTAACATAGATCTATAATACAAAAATTTTATTATAATGAGTTCTACGTAAATGTGTATTTTATGTACATAATGTACCATTTATAAATTTGCTAGCAAGCTTATCCCGCTATGCCGCGCCTGTCTGTTTCTCCAAACGAATCTTGAATCAAACGAAATATATCGGTGAATTTGATCTTGTATTGTATTGCAAAGTGGACATTTACCCGGAATATCCTTCTGCATTGCTGAATCGATACAAACATTCTTGCGCTATTATATTTTCTAATTTGTCAGGCGGAATTTGAGCTGATAAGGACTTCAGCTGATCACTTACCGTAGCATTTGGTAAAGAACGACAGAACGATATGCAATATACTAAAACCATCCCTGAAAATGAAACAATGCAATTCTCATCAAAATCCCTAGAACTTTTTAAAAAGGCGAATGTTTTGTAATCGGATTTTCCTGATTATAGAAATTTCCCCCATAATTCTAGAACTCAGCAACGTAGAACGATATAGAATATATACTAAAACATTATATGAAAATAATCTATCTTACAGTAAGTACAAGCCTCATCGAAATCGATTTAACAAAATCTTTTTAAAAGGGCTAAACATTCATAAACGAATTCATCTGACACATAATTGTGTAACTAAACAACGTAGAACAATTTTATATACCAAAACCTTCCATGAAAAATTATCCAACTGAAAGTTAAATTCCCATCAAAATTTCTTCAGCAGATTACTTAAAAACGGCTATCTTTCAGAATCCGGTTTATCTCATTATAGAAATTTCAATTATAATTATAATTTCGTCACATCGTCTTATAAGAATGAAAAGACGTTGCTCGTGATTTATCGAGAGTTTGAATTTCTTTCGTTATTTGGCACGTAACTATAACATCCGAATTTTAAGGATTTTTTTTTAAAGTTTGGTCCTCTTATTTACCATTTGAATTTCTTTCGTTGCTATAATAATGCATGTATTTTTAGAAATTATCATTTATAATGTTACGATTTTGAGGTTTTGGTTCAAAAAGACATCGCCAAATTAGTAAAGTGTGCAATATCTCACGAATTATTGAAATTATTGGAAGAGTGTACTCTGTGCCATTCAATTCAGCACACACAAATACATTAAAATATGTTACCTCTTGTCTCATAACTATAATAGCTGATTTTTAAGGAATTTTTTTAAGTTTGTTTCCTTTTTTATCTCTTCTAGGGGTGTAGTTTTTGAAAATCCTTTTTTAGCGCACGTCTACATCCTAAGAGATTTTCCCCTCCAGTTATCATGTTCGTAGGTTCAGCAGTTTGGACTGTGCGTTGAAGACCTCCCTACACTGTAAAAAATGACCGATGTCTCTTATTTTATGAAAATATGCTATAACCACGAACGAAAATATAATATAATCTTCTGCGTTATCCGAAATTTCAAATAGCATGTTACATTGTCTTTTGAATTCCCAGAAACGAAAATATCTTCAAAATTTAAAGAATAATTTATAAAAACAAATTAATTTTAGCTGCCCGAGTTTTTCAGAAACGTTTCCGAAGGGTTTTTATAGTGTATTAATTAGTGTCCTTAGCCTGGAATACCTGTTTTTTGAATGCTATCAATTCTGAAGTAAACATTTCCATGCTCAAAAAAAATGTTTAACAAACATGCAAAATTAAAAGCGTTAACAATAACATTAAAATTAAGATTGTTTATTTACTCTTTCATGTATAAATTAACTTATGCGGCTGAAAACGTGTACTTGAGAATGGATAACATTCGAAAAACAGTATTCCAGCCTGAGACAACTAATTAATACACTATAAAAACCCTTCGGAAACGTTTCTGAAAAATTCGGGCAGCTAAAAATAATTTGTTTTTATAAATTATTCTTTAAATTTTGAAGATGTATTCGTTTCTGGGGATTCAAAAGACAATGTAACATGCTATTTGAAATTTCATATAACTCAGAAGATTATATTATATTTTCGTTCGTGGTTATAGCATATTTTCATAAAATAAGAAACATCGGTCATTTTTTACAGTGTAGTCAAGACTTTATTTTATATATAGAGATAACTGTGTGTAGGAATAGATTTCGTTACATTATATTATAACAATTAAAAGAAGTCCCTAGCGTTTTATCGACAGTTTGAATTTATTTCGTTGCTGTAATACCGCGTATATTTTTGTGAAATAATCACTTGTATTGTTAGAACTGTTGAGGCTTTGTCGCCAAAGACAACGCCAAATTCGGAAAAGTGCAATCTCTCACGAACTATTGGACTAGAAGACGTTATATGGTGCCATTCCGTTCAGCACACAAAATTACATTAAAATATGCTATAATTTGACACATAACTACAATACCCGATTTTTAAGGACTTTTTAAATGTTTGTTCCCCTTTTTACCCCCCAGGAGTGGAATTTTAGAAAATCCTTTCTTAGGGTACCTCTACATCCTAAGAAGGATTTTACCCTAATTTTCATGATCGTAGGTTCAGTAGTTTGTCCTGTGCGTTGCTAATCTCCCCCAGCCAGGACTTTCTTATATATATATATATATATACAGTGGAACCCCGATTTTACGTAACCCGTTTCGTACGTTATCCCGCTTCCTACGTTATTTTTCGTCGGTCCCAGAAAATTCCTATTCCGATAATGTTAAAAGTACTTCGATTCTACGTTATTTACTCTTAGCGTTTCCCGCTTGGTACGTCATTTTAGGCAAGGTACCTCAGGAATTTTTTTTTTCACTCATGGAAAAATTTTCAAAACAACAAAAATGCTTTTCAATTGGTCAACTGGTTGTTTGTTACCAAAAACAGTTCAAAGTAACGAAGAACTATTATTCGTTTATCGGAACTTGACCAAACCTGCGTCATGTGTTATCGGAGGGGGGGCTTTCTTTTGCCATCTCTTAGTGATTGCCAGTAAAAAGTAGGATGTCTAAAAGAAAATGTTTCTCTGTAGCCGAAAAGGCAGAAATTATCGAAAAAGCCAAAGTTTCCAAAGGAATTACAGTGGATCACGTAAAATCGTTCGGTATCGCTTATTCCACGTTACAAACCATCCTAAAGCAAACGACAAACCATCCTAAAGAGGTCTCTGTGTAATTTAAATCAGAAAAACTGGGATAACTGTCAAAGAAAAGAAAAACATTGAAAACCTCTCCTTTTAAGGAACTGGAAAAGATTCTATACGAGTGGTTTAAACAAGCCCGTGCTACCAAGATTCCAATCAATGGCTCAATTTTGTAAAAAAAGGCTGTTGAAATTTCTTTTCGACTTGAAATGCCGAATTTCATGGCATCCAACGGTTGGATCGACAGATTCAAGAAGAGGTATAATTTGTTTTACAAGTTTATTTGTGGTGAGGCAGATGGAGTAAATACTGCGGTCGCTGAGGAATGGATGGACAAAAACTTTGCCTTCTCTTGTGTGTCAACTCAAAACAGCCATCGTTAACGCAGATGAGATCGGATTGTTTTTTTTTTTTTATCTCTTCCCTGATAGAACATACACCGTGAAAGGAGAAACGTGGCGCAGTCGGAAGCTATCAAAAGTGTGATTAACAGTTTTGTTATTACGGAACTGAGAAGCTAACACTCTTTGTGATTGGTAAATCAAAGAAGCCCCGATGCTTCAAAAACATTAAAAGTTTGCAGACAGATTACAATGCCAACAACAATGCTTGACTGACCCTAAATCTTTTTGAAGATTTTGTAAGAAAATTGAATATAAAAATGAGCTTACAAAAGCGAAAAATAAATTTATTCGTAGACCAGTGCACTCTTGTTAATCGGAATTTGAAGAATAAGCGTATAGAATTTTCCCCACCCAACTGTACCAGTTTACTTCAGCCACGTAACTTGAGAATACACAGATCCTCCAAAATGCATTATAGAAAGAAACTGGTAAGAAAAGGCCTTTTTTCACTTGATTCAGTTGAGCTTCAAGATGCTTAGAAAACGAAGCTAAATGTGCTGGATGCATTTCATTTCATCTCATCGGCGTGGAATGCTGTAGATGAAAAATGCATGTCAAATGCTTTTCTGAAGGGAGAATTTTCAAAATCCAAAATTGACAGTGAAACGCCGCCGGAAGAGCTTTTTATGGAAGACTACGCAGAAGAGTAGGAATTTATACTTGTAGATATCAATGTTGATGAGTACATTGATTGCGATAAGGATGTTATCGCTACCACAGACATTCAGACTATTTCCGATTTGATTTCACAATATTGAAGTGAGGATGATATTGATGAAGATCCAGGAGACATCGTGCCCTTATCGGCAGAGGCCATTGCGAGTTTAAAAATTTTAAAGAAATTTTAACTGGACATGAAAATTACGACAAAAAAAAGCAAAAACTTGCAAGTATTGCAAATAGAGTATATGTGAAATTACACTTAAAAAGAAAACGCAATAAAGAATAACAGACTTTTTAAAATACTAATATGGTATTGGTAAGTTTATTTTTGTATAATTTGTTTTCTTGAAGTGTTTTTCTCTATTGGACCCCGTTTTTACGTTTTCCCGTTTCGTGCGTTTTTTTCTGCTGTCCCCGTGAAAAACGTAAAATCGGGGTTCCACTGTATATATATATATTTAAATATGGTTAACAAATATCTCCATTAAAATAATCAGATAATATTTCATAGATTTAGAGACAACGACAGTGAATGAAGTAAAGTGTATAAAAAATATTTTAATTTCATCGTATAGAGATTTAAAATATTAAATTATTTATTTGAAAGAATTGAAACTTCAATTCTCTCTCAAAATTGTTGTATTAGAAAATGGTGCAGTTAACATTTTGTAAAAGCAAAAATAATTCAAGTAAGTTGTTACGAATGACTGGATGCAAAATGACACAAAAACTGAGTAATTAGAATAATAATAAAATCCATTGCTGGTCCTCCATTAAAACAATGAAGGTGCTACAATAATCATTATCCTATGAAGTACCAATGCGTGAAGCATTGTAGAAAGAGTATAAATTATATGGGCATCGTGCCAGGAGTTATTAAGTAATGACTTCTTCTCTTAAACAATTCTTTGAGATTTGAAGCATTTAATGGAGGATGAGCCACATGATGCACTTTTGTAGGAAGAATAACTATCAGATATTATAACAACAAAGAAAAAAATAATTATGGATAATAAAGACGGTTCAGAACTAAACTCTGAGTACATCTCAAAGATGTTATTTTTATGAATGTCTAGAAGTTTTTGATAGCAAACATTTTTCATTTTCAAATATAACTCTCCGAAATATGCAAACATTTCAAAACACTTCCTTACTTATTTATTAACAAAAATACTACCATATTACACATCCATATTACACATATTTTTCACCATTGATTAAATTAAAAAGTTTTGTAAATTTTTAGCATAATTTCTTATTACACACTTTATTGCATGTACTTCTACCATATTGCACATCCATATCCGTATTAGACATAATTTTCACCATTGATTAAATTTTACATTTTTATAAATTTTTAACATAATTTATTATTGCACACTTTATTGCACGTACTTCTACCGTATTGCACATCCATATCCGTATTACACATAATTTTCAACATTGTTTAAATTTTAAAAAAATTAAATTTTAACATAATTTCTTATTACACACTTTATTGCATCTTCTTCTATCTTCTACCATATTGCACATCTACATCCGTATTAAACATAATTTTCCCCATTGATTAAATTTTAAATTTTTGTTAAATTTTTAATGTAATTTATGTTCTAAGTTTTCAAAATAATTGAAAATATAATCGAAATGCCACGATCGAAAAATCAAATACCGTCTTACAAATTATTAGACCACGTAATTTGTAATTTTATTTTAATTTTTTATTTATTGTAAAATTTAAAAAAAAAATCTTTTCAGTTTTCCAAAATAACAGGCAATATTAAAAATGCAAAATAAATCCAAACGAAGTTAAAAAATATATCATTTATTTTTAGAAACTGAATTTCATATTGTAATAAATTAAAAGTATCTTTCATTAAAATTAACGCCTAAAAAAAATATAGAAAATATTAACTTAATTATTCATGTAATAATTTACGTAAATGATACGGGAGTTCCATTGCTTATGCAGATGCGTTGTGTGAATAAAAAATGAGCACAAAAATATTTACGACTGCCAAAATTATTTCAGAAAATTTTGACGAATGATTAGATGCAAAATTATACGAAGCTGTGAATTCAGAAACAATGAAATTGCTAATATAAATTGCACAATACTCATTATACTATGAAGTAACATGCGTATAGCTTTTTACTAAAAAAAAAATTACTTAAACATCGTGCCAGGAGATATTATATAATGATTTCATCTTCAAAGATATCAGATTGGAACCATTAAATGGAGAATGAGCTGCCTGATACATTTTCTTAAGAAGATTTATTTCCTAAAATTATAACAAAAATACATATATTTTCTTTGTAGATAACAATGACGTTTTAGAGCTAAACTTCAAGGATATTTCAAAAAAGTGTTTTGTGATTGATATATGTAGTGTATCATTTATAAATGTATTTAAATATGATTAATAAATATCTCCATTAAAACCGGATGATATTTCATAGATTAAGAAAAAATAAATGACATATTGAAATAAAGTATACTAAACAAGAACGAAAAATCCTGCGTCAAGCATAGATAATGTAACACTTTCCAACTCTTCCAAAATAATTTTACAATTCTTTATCGTTAAATAAGGTGAGTTTTGGAAAACGAATAATATATTTAAAAAAACAGTTTCAAGAATTACCAACAGTATTCAAGGAAAAAATTCCAAACTCTTTTGTGCAGTCCTGTATATGATATAATGACATAGAATGCTAAATTTTAGTACAGTTGGGAAACGCATATTAAAGTTTTAAAGTCCCTTTCTGGAATTTCCTTCAATAAACGGAAATTATGTGCTTATACTCGAGAAATTATGTGCTGCCCTGTATATGATCTATAGAATTTATACACACAAAGTAATAGACAAAAAATGAGTTAAATTTAAAAACGCGTTCAGCAACTGAAAAGACACTTCCAGCAATTATTGTTAACAGAGAGTACCGAATTCGTGTTTGTGTCCCTGGAAATAAACGATGAATGCTATACACACAATATACTACAGTAAGTCTCTTGTAATTCACCTTAGTGATATATATCAATTTCAATAGGTTTGAAATAGTGAAACATTATTAAAATAAACCACAAACGATTTTTCTCTATAGACCGTAATGTAGCGGAATTATTTTGAGTGTACCTGTAAAGGAACTCTAAGTGTTATGCACACCATATTATATAGTAGGCTTCTTGTAGTACACCTCAGTGATATATATATCAATTTCAATATGTTTGAAATTGTGTAACATCATTAAAATAAACAGCAAATGATTTTTCCCCATAAAACATAATGTAACGGAATTCATTTGAGTGTCCCTGAAAAAAACTATAAGTGCTACATATTTCATTTTCAATATCGAACCTGCCATAGTAAACTCAATAACATATAGCAATTGCATGATAATCCGAGTATATTTGCGTGAGTTAGAGCATGGAAAGACAAGCAGCCGAGAATCAGACAAATTCATAACAGAATTCATAAACACTTTTCAACTATGTTGGAAAGTGTTAAAAAATAAATTTTCAACCTATAGAGATTTAAATCGTCAAATTATTTATTTGAAAGAATTGAGACGTCAATTTTCATTCAAAAATGTTGTATAAGAAGTTACTGCAGTTAAAATTTCGTAAAATGAAAAATTATTCAAGTAATTTGTTACGAATGACTGAATGCAAAATGACACAAAACTGGGTAATTAGGATTATAATGAAATCCATTGCTGTCCTTCCAACATGTTTTTTTTTTCATTAAAACAATGGAGGGGCTATAATAATCATTATCAGATAAAAACCTTAAAAAATTTTCAGATACATACCTTTTTAACACTTTCCAACATAGTTGAAAAGTGTTTATGACTTCGGTTTGTCTGGCCGTCTGCCGTCTGTCCGTCTGCCCGTGCTCTAACTCCCGTAAATATGCTCGGATTGCGCTGCAATTTTTATATGTTATTGTCGTTATCTATAGCATGTTCCCTATTTCAACTGAAGTGTGTAGAACTTATAGTCTTTTACTGGGACACTCAAAACAATTCCTTTACATTACGGTCTATGGGGAAAAATCATTTGCGGTTTATTTTAATGATGTTACACAATTTCAAATGCATTGTAATTGATATATATCACTAAGGTGCCTTACAAGAAGCTTAACATAGAATAGGGTGTGCATAGCACTTATAGTTACTTTATAGGGACAGTCAAAAGAATTCCGTTACATTACGTCTATGGAGAAAAATCGTCTGCGGTTTAATTAAATAATGCTTCATTATTTTAAACGGATTGATATTTATACATATCACTAAGGTGCATTACAAGGGGCTTACTACAGAATATTGTGTGTATAGCAATCATCGTTCATTTACAGGGACACACAAAAGAATTCTCTTCTGTCTGTTAACAATAATTCCTTTAAGTGCGTTTTAAGTTATTGAACGCGATTTTAAATTTAACTCTCTTTTTGTCTATTACTTGGTGTGTATAAATTCTGTATTTCATATACAGGGCAGCACAAAAGTTCGTGAACACACTCCCGTTTATTGACAGAAACTCCAGAAGGAGAATTTTTTTGTGCTACGCGTTTCCTAACTAAACTAAAATTTAGCATCCTATGTAGTATATATACAAATCTATAGATCCTACACAGGGCTGAATAAAAGTATTCAGTATTTTTCCGAATATTGTATATGTTGGAAATTCCTGAAATTAAGTTTTTAAATATGTTATGCGTTTTCCAAATTGTTTACTTAGATGTTGTCTTTCAGCTTATTAAACGATAATGATTTATAAAATTATTTTGGAAGCTTTGGAAAGTGTTACATAATCTATGCTTGACGCATGATTTTTCGTTCTTGTTTAATTTTGATGAATACTTCAAATATACATATTGCTTAAATATTTCTTAAATATATTTTAATTTAGCTGAATTCTGTAACATGAATATATTTTACTATAAAGTATCAATTAATATATAAACTTATTCAGAAACAGTTAATTGTTGTCCCCATTAAAGCTGAATAATACTTCTTGGTTTAAACTAAATAGTTTTCAACCAGAAATAAAGTTTAATGAAAATATAATCGAAGTTCAAATCTAGAAAGATAAAGAAAGCGTGAATTAATTCATTAATTATTCAAGAATCACGTACAGGATGAGAGAGCAATTAAGAGATTACATAATGTTTATTAAAGTGTAATAAAAAATAAAATAAAATAAAATAAACATTTCAAATCCTAAAATAAAATAATAATTTATCAGCATAAATAATGTATACTTATTCGAAACTAATATTTAGGTTCCACACACTATAACAAGTTAATAATTCAAGTAACAAATATATCTTCCAACAGAGTCATGCTATTTTAAAGAAAACAAAATTTTGTGTTCCATTTCAAGAGTTTTAAATCGGTATTTTTCAAATTAAATGTATATATATCTGAATAATTCATCCAAATAAAATTGACACATCTATCGTAATTAAAAAGTGTTGTAAAAGACATTCGTGTTGCTAAAAGTCTTAGGAACGTCAAAATAATCACACAAAATTTTCAAACAACAACAGAATGCGAAATGACATAAAACTGGGTAATTTGAATAATGAAAATAACAGTAGAAGTCCATTAAAACAATAAAAGTGCCACAATAACAATCATTCCCTAAAGCGCAATGAGTCGAACTTTTTATTGTAAGAAGGTAAAGTATTTGGGCATCGTACCAAGAGTTATAAATTAACAATTTCATACCTAAACACATCAGAATTGAAACACTGAAAGGTACATGAGCTGATTGGTACACTTTCTTAAGAAGATTTATTTTCGGATATTAAAACAAAAAAGAAAAAGGTTTTCTTTACGATTAACAACGACTTTCAGAACTAAACTTCAAAGTTACCTTAAAAAGTTTTTGTTATGAATGCCAAAATATTTTTGAAGCAAAATATTTTTGAAGCAAAATATTTTTGAAGCAAAATATGTTTAATCTTGATTGACAAAATTTCTGAGGAATGC
This sequence comes from Maratus michaelseni, assembly GCA_963931845.1. Taxonomy (NCBI): domain Eukaryota; kingdom Metazoa; phylum Arthropoda; class Arachnida; order Araneae; family Salticidae; genus Maratus; species Maratus michaelseni. Next base: position 93,535,564 of record OZ007593.1, read on the forward strand.
ATATTTTACAAACATTCCTATACAATTTTTATAATAAAGTTTTCTAGCAGAATTCTGCATCACGAAGGTTTCGCATACTTCAACGTCTCAATTAATTACATGCTCAAAAACATTTATTAAACGTCTCCATTAAAGCAAGGTAAAATTTGTTTACTTAAGAAAAATGAGAATTTCATATTACAATATTAAAAACACAACTGATATTTTCACTTATAGAGATATAGAACGTACTAAGTCATTTGTTCGGATAGATTGTGACTTCTATTGCCATTCCAAAATTGTTTTTAATCAAATCACTGCGGTGAAAATTAGAGAAATCAAAAATGATTTCATTAAATTTTCTAAATTACTAGATGCAAAATAACACAATGTTAAGTAATCAAAATAACTGCAAACTTTTTTGCAGTTTCCTTACATGTATATGTTTTCATTAACACATTTCATTAACACATTCATTAACACATTAGATAAAAGTGCCACAATGATCATTATCCTCTAAAGTACTAATGCGTTGAGCCTTTTACTAAAATAGTATAGTACCTATAGATATACCTATAATACATAAAAAAAACAAGGTAAAAAACACCTACACATATGTAGAAGACAATACATAATTCATGTAAATTAATTTACACTTCTGGTGACATTCAATCATGTTGTAAAATACATTAGTGTGGTAGAAATTTGATGGACACCAAAAATATTTCAGATATTTCCACGAATGACTAAACGCAAAATTACTCAAAACTGAGTAATCAGAATAATGGCAAAAACCGCAGTAGTTTGCATCCACGTATCCCTTTTTCTAGTAAAACAATGAAAGTGCCACAATAATCATTATCGTATGAAAAACCAATGAGTGTGGAGCCTTTTACTTAAAGACAATAAATTACTTGTGCATCGTGCCAGAAGTTATTAAGTAATGACTTCATCCCTCAAACACATCAGATTTGAAACATTGAATGGAACATGAGCTACATTATATACTTTCTTAGGAAAATTTACTATAGGATATTTTAAGAAAAGAGAACATTTTTCTTTATAAACAACAAAAACATTTTTGAACTAAACTTCCGGGATATGTCAAAGAAATATTTTTGATGAATGCCAAGATTTTTTTAAGCAAACTTTCTTAATTTTGATTTTTTTTAAATCCAATATTCATATTTATTAAACTTTTCAGACACATTATATTTTCTTATTTAGCGTAATTCTATAAAATAAAAATATTTACATCCTAAATTATTAATTAATTTCCATTTTTTTAGGCATTTTCATTATTACTGGTTAATATTTCTTAGATTTACAATAATGGGTTTTATATTGAAATAAAGTTTAATGAGAACTTTATTTAAATATACACCTATATAGATTAAAAATTCATTAATTCATTCTGGTTTATAAATTGAACCTTCTATCGTCATTCAAATGTGTTGTAAAATATATTAATGAGATGAAAGTTTACGAAAAATTAATTAAGAAATTTGCACGAAAGACTAGATGAAAAATTATAAAAAAAACTAAGCAATCATAAAAATTGAAGCAGTAGCAGTTACTACCTTTAATAAAATATAACTGTAATAATGATTATCATATGAAGTACTAATATTAAGATCCTTTTATTGAAAGAGGATAAATTATTTGGGCATCGTACCAATTGATATTAACCCCTTCGTGACGACCGTCGTTAAAAAAAAAATTAGTTTTCTATCACTGTTTTTTCAAAATTGCGATTTTGCTCATTTGAATCGCAGAAATGATTTGATTATTGAAGATAAATATTTCAATTAAATGTTACATGTAGTAATAATGATTGATTCTCAGCACTACATACGTCACGTATACGTGACGTTCGAGGCGAAGGATTTAAATAATGACTTCATTCCCAAACATACCAGATTTGAATCATTGAAAGCAATATTTGTCTTGTACATTTTTGGAAGTTTTATTCTCCGACGTTATAATTTTTTAAAAAATCTTTGTTGTTTACAAGGATATTTTAGAACTAAACGTCAAGGATATCTTAAGGATGTGCTTATGATGAACGTCAAGAGATTTTTAGAAAATAACCCTTTTAATGATCTTTAAAATATTTCTCAAATATCAATATTTCAAAGACTTCTTTGCTCATTTTATTTAACTAAGAGTAGCTCAGTGATATCAAATACACTGGCCTCCAAAAGTTAAGGTACAACCGGTTTTTTGCGTTGAATTTGCAAATGAATGAATATAGAAACAACAAATTTGGAGCAAATGTGCGCTAAACTGTTATTTATTAAATGCGGCATAGAAATTTACTTAAGTTAAACATATAAATGAAATTACAACAAAAAAGCACTCATGGTGGAAAATTCTATTCTTGGAGAAATCAGTACATCACAGTATTATGCAGTAAAATGTGACAGAAATATTAAAAAACTGGTTCTAATACGGAATATGTCCACCCCGGACTTGAATGCATTGGTGGCATCGACTTTCCATGCTCTCAATTAAATTATCGGACACCGAAATAGGTAGCGCTGACCAGACTTGGAGTAAGCCTTATTCCAGCTCATTTAATGACCTTGGAGGAGGACTTAAAGCCGCAACCTGTCTTCCAAAATAGTCCCAAAGATGTTCTATCGGATTCATGTCTGGAGAGTGAGCTGGTCATTCCATTCTCTCCAAACCGTGATCCTCAAGATAATCCTCAAAAACCACAGCTAGGTGTGGTCTCGCATTATCATCCATTAGAATGAAACCGTTGCCAATAGCACCGGCATATGGGCGCACATATGAATCAAGGATCTCATTCCGATATCTCGCACCAGTCACAGTACCTCCATGGAACACATGCAGGTCAATGTAGCCTCTGAGTGAGATCCCTGCCTAAACCATTCCACCGTTTCTGTACCTGTGTGTTTCGACAGTGTTTGATTGATGGTATCGAGTATATTGCACTCTCCAGATCAGAAGACGTCCTGAATCGCTCTCCAGTGAGAATCTGGACTCGTCTGTGAAGAGTACAGAAGCCCACTGTTGTCTGGTCCACGAAACATGTTCTCTTGCCCAACATAAGTGGGCCCTTCTCTGTCGTCTGTTGAAAGGGACACACACAACTGGTCGCATTGCATAGAGACCTGCATTGTGAAGACGTCTTCGCACCGTAGTAGCGGAGATTCTCCTCCCTGATGCTGCAAAGTGTTCTGCAATGAGTTGCGGCACAGTTGTGCGCCTTCTCCTTCGGGCCGAAAGAGCTAGAAACCGGTATTCTGCAGGTGTTGTAACACGTGGGCGGCCTGGAACATGTCTTCTGGACACAGAATCTTCGGATTCATACTGATCCCAGAGTCGTTGAACTACACTGCGAGACACATTGAGCCATCTAGCAGTATCGGCCTGTGACAGCCCCATTTCCATCCATCCTACTGCCCGCCACCTTACTGAATTGGGCAAAAGACTTCTTCTAGGCATTTCTAGACTCTACTGACTGTTGTGAACAGAACTGACAACAATAGTTCGAATACAACAAAACTTACACGCGAAATTACGAAAGGTTCGTAATTGCATATTTTTCACTCATTCACAAATACCTATTATTTTCTATAAAATAAAAGTGGTAGTTGTAATTTTTGCGTAAGTTTTTTTAAAGCTTATTATTGTCATTCATATAAACTATGAAGTTTAATGTGACTGCCATTTTTTGTCTGGTGAGCTTTGAAAAACCTGCTGTACCTTAACTTTTGGAGGCCAGTGTATTTCAGAGGATAGAGTAGTAAAAACGAAACTCAAGCGTACTATTTGTGGAACAATTACAGCAAAATTAACAGGTCAGTAAATGTTCTAAAAACGGAAGAATGTCTGATCTTTCGACAAATTTTGTTATACAGTCTAAGGATATTTCCTCTAAATGCATCTTTCGCTAAGAATGGCAAATTCATATTGAAAACACTGCTAAAAACACGTAAAATAGTACGTAAAAACAGTTCCAAATCATCGATTCATTTAAAATTCAAGAATGATTTTTTTTAACAAAAAAAAAATAAAATAAAAAATAAATAAATATATATATCGTTTGCAATTTTGAAGACAAGTTGGAAATTGTAAGTCGAACGTGACAAAAATGAGGTGCGTTCGTACTATAGCTAAGTTATATAAATATTCAGATCTTGATATTTTTTAATTCTGTGAAATGAATTATATCGTCTGCAGATTAATTTGTGTAATAAAATAAGTATTGCATATTTTTAATTGCATATTTTTATCTCATTCACAAATACCTATTCTTTTCTATAAAATAAAAGTGGTAGCTGTAATTTTTGCGTACGTTTTTTTAAAGCTTATTATTGTCATTCATATAAACTATGAAGTTTAATCTGACTGCCATCTTTTGTCTGGTGAGCTTCGAAAAACATGTTGTATCTTAACTTTTGGAGGCCAGTGTACTATAATCTGAAGTATGGATTGTTTCATAAATAATAATTAATAAGTCTAAACCTATCTATGCTGTTTGTTTATATGAGCTTTTAGTTATTTTTAAAAATATATTAGAGTCAAGAAACTGAAATTAATTATTATTGAATAATGATAAAAACGTAACATGTCTCAGGACTTTAAATGAAAACACATCAGACAAGGAGTCTTGAATGGAGCATGATTATATATTATTAGTAAAATGTTTTTTCGGATATTACAAAGAAAATATATAGCTTCTTTATGGATACCAAACATGTCTTAGGACTTTATTTCATGGAAAATCTCAGAACTATTTGTGGTGAACGACACAATATTTTGAAAAACAAACTTTTTAAAATTTTATCAAGTAATTTTTTAAATATGCATATTTCAAAAACTTTTAGAACTCATTTTGTTTAACTAAAGATAATCGCCCTATTACAAATTTTTAGACAGCACTATTTTTAAATTTATGTTACTTTTGAGTTTATTGTAAAAAATTTAAAAAAAAAAATCTTTTTAATTTTCTAAAATAACGTTTATTAGACGTACAAAATAAATAAAAATTATGTCAGAAAATATTTTATTTTACATTTTAGAAAATTAATTTCAAATTGAAATAAAGTACAGGGGAAAAATAAATACCTACACAGATATAGAAAACAATAATTCTTTCACGTAAATGAAATACGACGTCATTAAAACGTCTTGTAAAAGAAATTAGTGCGTTAGAAATTATTATAAATGTCAAAAATATTTCCCGAAATTTTTACGAATGACTAAACGAAAAATGACACAAAGCTGAGTAATCAAAATAATGGCAAAAACTGCAAGAGTTTGCCTACATGTATTTTTTTTCCTACTAAAACAATAAAAGTGCCACAATAATCATTATCCTATGAAGTATCAATGCGTAGAGCATTTTATTGAAAGAGGATAAATTATTTGGGCATCGAGCCAGGAGTTATTAAGTAATGACTCCATCCCCAAACACATCAGATTTGAAGCTTTGAATGGAGTATGAACTGACTGAAACACTTTCTTAGGAAGATTAATTCTCGGATATTATAACAAAAAAATAGTTTCTTTATAGATAACAAAGACGTTTTAGAACTAAACTTCAAGATTATCTCAAAGAAGGGTTTGTTATGAATGCCAAGGAGTTTTCAGAAGGAAATATTTTTAATCTTGATCAGTATTTCTCTGATATATGGATATTTCAAAGACTTCCATGATTTTTAATTTAGTATAATGAAACTACAAATATTTTAATATTTTGTGTATCATTTCCTTTAAAGATTTATTTTAAAATATTCAGTAATGGTACATCTTTGTTTATATATAGTATTTTTATGTGCTTTTAGCTAAATTTAAGTTCCGAAAATGACATTTTGGAAAAACAATAATATGTATTACATGATGCACCCTTTAAACACAGAAAGTTAAATCTTAAAAAAATAATAAATTATAAATACAACAAAAATATATTTCATACATTTTACATATATATTTCCTCACATAACTTGCAGTTATCTCTTCCTTCACAATACATTTCTAAGCATATATCAAAACAAATAGTAGAAGTCAATTATTTGAATCATAATGTATGAGCGTATATGTTGAATTTTCTACTACGGAATTTCTCTTCTAAGGTTCCATTCAATTTTGTCTACATACTTCTAAATTTTCAACAACTTCTTCTAATATGTTTTCGTGAAATTAATTGTTTATAAAGATGATTCACCAAAACAACCATAGCTCCGTCAATGAAGATTCAATACAGGCGCTCACGTTATTTCAGCTATGTAGGTCTCAGAAAAGTTAGCTTCCACAAACTATTCCTGCACTATATATATGTGTGTGTGTGTGTGTGGTATTTTGTCTAAGCTGAGATAGTACCAGATGTAATTTTCCATGAGAAAAGGGATAGTCCGTTAAAGAACTAATATATTGCAGTCGGTAATCACGATCATGGCGAAGTAGTGAGGCAATGAAAAGACACCAGAACAGTTTCTCCAATAGAGTCCAGCCAATTTTCAGATATTTAGTTATATATTTATAGTCAGATATTTAGTTTTATATTTAATTTTCAGATATTTTTATTTATTTCAGTTTATTAAAAATAAGAGCGATGCATCACAATTTCCACAGGTATAAAACTTATAGCCTCGGGCTTCACGATGGTTCACTTCATTGATTTAAAGATGTTAAATGACCAGATGAATATTCTATGACATAAAAACACCAGATACATATTTGTTTACACTTTCAGCCACATCAAAAATCTATCTCTCCGACCGATGCGGGCGAGTTTTGTTCTCTCCGCGGAGACATACAGAAAATTACGTCACGAGCGCACAAACCAATGAGTGAGAGGCGACCTATAGACCAGCGAATGAGGGTAGAGGGAGGAGCTAAGACAGTAAAGAATCCCTCACTTGAGCGCGTATCAATTTTGAAGTGAAACTACCTCAGCGCGCGAAAGACATAGCATAATAATAATAAGAAGAAGAAAATGGCTTTTTAAAAAACATTCGAAATGAGAACGCGTCTCAGAATTTTATAGATTGGGGAGCTGATAAAAGCTACGAATGAACTTAAAATTTTAGATTAAGATTTGGAATAAGATAATTATTAATATACGGATATTTACTTTTAAAAGGACATTAAATAGGAATAAATATTATTAAGAATTAAGGAAATGCAGATTATGTCAGAAGTTAGATTAATTTAAAAGATTAATGCGAATAAAATGGAAGGATACGAAGGAAATAAATTTTTTATATAACATATATGTGTGTGTGTGTGTGTGTATTTTGCAAAAGCATAAGGTATTTTCCTGATTGTACATCTATTTATTTATTTTTTATTCATTTTCTGTTTATTTTTGTTTTTAAGAAAAACGCTTTGTTTATATGCATGTAATAGAAATTCTTGATTTTTCCTATATTTACTGCGCTGTTGGAAAAATAACCACATCTTTACTTTCCTGCGAATTTTATGCAAATTAATAACGAAATATACATGGTAAAAGATGGAAATTGTTAAAGTAAGTGAAAATAAATACAATTACATTTTGAGAACTATATTCGTATTTCAATATTTATTCAATCTTTTAAACTATTTTCTCATTATATACTATTTTTAAATATAACTCAGCTTACTAATATTTAAAAAAAGACATTTCATTTTTTTAAACACGTTAATTTCTAAAAAATTAATAATAATAATTAATAAAAAACTTAATAAATGATTTTGGCCATTTATCCCGGACCTCGGGGCTAGACACCCTACTTGATTGGGATAGATGCTTCATTCGCAAAAGAATAGCAAGTATATGTATTTAATATTTATATTTCAAAATCTAGATTTGCATTTGACATAATATCCTAATTACATCCAATTAACGATTTTATTTTTGAAAAAAAATAAAAGGTTTACGTACTCTGTAAACTAATCCTGCATTAAACTCCCACATCAAAGAATATTTGCTATTTCCAATTCTTCGAATAAATGGGTATACAAAATTTGAAGCCAACGGGAAAATTCTAGCGAAAGCTAAACTCGTTAAATCTAAACTAAGAGGGATTATCCACCCAACCCTCTTCTTATATTCGATATACAAACTTTAAAATCTAATTCGGGAAGCAAATTTAATATTCTCAAATTAAATGGGTTACATTTTTATCTTTCTTAATGAATGAGTTAAGAATATTTTATATATTCTACGGAAGATTCAACTTATGTAATTTAAATTAGGGGGAGGGTGGACGAAAATTTGCCAACAATAAAATAAGTATATTTCTTTGATGGATAAAATATTTATTTCAATAAATGAATCACTTTAGCTTCGTCTACTACATTTTTTATAACAATAGACCTTACGCACGCGACCTGAGTTCGAGACTAAAATTCGTCTGCTGGCGGTATTTGCTTTTTAATATTAACATACCGTTCTATGGAGTACGTATCACTAATGTTCTTTTGTTAAGAATACCGCAAAACAATTCATTATCGTGGCAGTAGACATTTAATATAATGTAATATAAATTCAAAATGTTGTTCTGTATCCAAGCTTATTCGTTAAATTTTCAAAATTTTGGTTAAACTTTATGCACGCAACTTGAGTCGAGGCTAAAAGTCGTCTGCTGGCGGTGTTTGTGGTTGAGCATACTGGAATTCTGGTGGTAGAGTTGCTAGAGTATCGGATCACGATACCGCCAGCTCTAACATGTGACATCACACATAAGGTCCATTAATAGTAGAAGAACGTCACTCGCTCGGACACACGTCCAACAACTGAAGTATGGTGACTACGGCAACTAACCTGATGGGGCATCTAACCGTGATTTACCATATAGGAATTTCTGTCCGCCACGGTTTTTGATTTTTAGCGATTTTTAATGCGATTTTTGATAATATTTTCACTGTTATTTTTTTGTGATCCACTGCAATTTTTTGATATTCAAAAAAGGAATTCAGTTTCAAATTTTTAGCCTAATATAGTAAATTTTGTCCTCTGCGATTTTTGATGTTTATGCGATTATCAGTGCCCATTGTATTACTTGTTGGCGTGTCTTGGCGATTTTATGATATTCGTAAAAGGGAATTCGGTTTCTAACATTTTGCCTAACATAGTTAGTTCATTTTGTAATCCGTGAGTTTCAATGCGATTTTTAGCGGGTTTTTTTTTTTCGATTTTTGCGCCGATTTTTAAACATTCATGAACGATTTTCGGTAAAAATGTTTTAATTCACTCTAGTAAACTTTGCAATGTTTGAATTTTTAACGATTTTAAATGGGTTTTTTTTTTCGGGGTTTTTACAATTCGAGTCGATTTTTCAACCTCAGTTTTAACATTTTAGGCCAATATAGTAAATTATGTCGTCTTTTCACCAAAGTGTATTCGGAATTCGTACAGCCATTATTGAATTTTTCACGAAATTTTTAAGCAATTTTTGGATTTTTCGAGTTTTGCAGTTATTTTTCGACATTCGTAAAAGAAATCCTTTTTTTTTTTTTTTTAAATCTTTTAATCCTATTTCAATCTCCAATAATTAGAAAAACAAGCTGCAAAATTGAAATTTTATAAAATTATTAGATTTTTCGAGTACGCAATATCAGAAAATTAAAAAACAAAAATCCAAATATTAAAAAATATATATTAAACATGAAATGACACAAAGCTGAGGAATCAGAATATTGGCAAAGCCAGCAGTAAAAAATCCAAATCGGGCAATAAATCCTACCACAATCGAAATTCAAGCAAATAAATGAGAATTTACCCTCATCAATGAGCAAAAAAGTTAATTTTATTAAACAGAAAATATCATTTCCAAATGCAAAATGGCAGATAAAGAATCTTAAAATATTATTTCATACAGAATCATATTTTCATGGCATTTTTCTTTTATAATTTATGTTTATGCCTCCTTTTTTCCACATTTTTAATTATAATCAACTTTATTTTTAATATTTTAATGAAATCAATTTTTCATTTAGTTTTCTCTAGATTCTTTTCTTTCAAAAAAAAATGAATAAGAAGTAAATGAAAAAGCGGGAGAGATTCACTCACGCTTAAGTTTAATCTTCTTTTAGAAAAAAGAAAAAGGAAGAAGAGATATTTTTTATCTTAAATATTTTCAGCGTGTTTGAATAATTAATGTTTTTTTGCATTAATATTTCACAAATGAAATTTCGCTTGAGGCTAATTTATTGGTTTTAATTTTTAAATGAAGTAATTATTTTCTTTACTTTATTAAAGTACGTTTAATTTGGATTTTAATAAGTGATGGAGATGGGGTAAAATGAGACGGTGTTAATAATCATTTTTATATCACAGTTAAAAATTACCGATTTCTGTTGCGTGAATGTCAGTTCTTAAAATACTTTGTAAAAAACGAAATCTTTTAATTTTACGGATAGAAAATGTCAGCCAGAACGCCAATAAAAAACTATTTATTTTATAGGAAAAATCTATTTTTACTACGCACTTTTAGGTAGCGTTTATTACAAAAAGCTACCTATTGCAGCCATTCGGAGGAAAGCAATTCCAAAAAATTTTGGTATATTTTCTATGATCATGACCCTCAGACCCCCAGACCCCCAAATCACCCTCCGTCAAATGTTGATATATATATATATAACCACTCATTTTATTTGCGGGATTTAGGCATTTGGGACTTGATAATTCTGTCTAAATTCCACAAATTTCATTTCATTCATTCAATTTCATTCATTCAATTTTTAATTTAATTTCTTCTTCTTTTAAATAAGTTTTTGGTATTTATATTCAGAGTGTTGAGGGAATAATTTCATTGTCAAGTAATTATTGCACACTAAATCATAATTTTATAGTTTAAGTTGGTGCTATGATAATGTTTCATTTATGGTTATATATATATATATATATATGACATATGTCATGCTGTAACTCTCTTATTTATGAACCGATTTGGATGTGACTGAGTATGTGTACAGGACTTACCAAGGTCTCGACCGAGTTCATTGGCCAGCTTCAACCGCCATCTTGTTTCAAAATGGCGGCCAGTTAAAAAAAATTTAATTTTTAAAAATTTAAAAAGATGTACAAAAAATTATAAATTGGAAAAATTGTTAAGTGTTAGTTAATTCTGTTAAGTGTTAGTACGTGATACAAGGATTCCGGAACATTTTTTGTTTTGGTTTTATCTTAAAAAATGGCAGAGATATGGCAGTTTGAAATTCTAGGGTGGCTGACATTTTGAAATAATCTGATTTTAGTTATGCTATAATTCTCACGCTGAAATTCGCATTCAAATTCAGTATTAACGAAAACCGGGATTGAATTTTCTATAATCGAGTCCCAAGCAATTTAGCTTCGGATGTTTGAGTAAAATGAGTTGAATTTATAAAAACATGGACTATGAAAGCTTTCCTTTTCCTCCCGGTATAGGCCGGAAGGACTTTTTATTATTTAAACAGATTTTGCCCGCAAGTCCGTAATAAATACAGTTATACAGTAAATACATATTCTTCATGTAGAACGTACAGTGGCACACTATAATATTTTCAAACGATTGTTGAAAGTCACAATGAGGTGATTCATACACTTTTATATTCAAAAGACATAATACACAATCGTTTTGCCGACGATTGTCCAAAGTGACCGTTGTAATTGCACAGTAATTTGGGGTTAATACAGGAATCGGTTAAGAATATTAAAAAAAAACATATTTAATAATTGTGAAAAAAATATTTTTTTCTAAAGTAAAACAATTTCGGCGTTTTTGATGGGTTGTTTAATAACGAATGTACGTTGAAAGAATATATAATTCGGGCTAACAGCTCTCGGATTGTCGATAGAGCTGAAAATATTAAAAACAAGTATTATGCTTTAATTTTGAAACATTCTTTCTCGAAATATTAGTAAAGGAAGAATTATTTTATAGAACGTTTAATGATTGTTTTCCTCATACACTGTACAGAAAAAAAATTTCTTAATTTACAAAAATGTAATGTAACTACAAACGAAAATATGGAATGACCTCTTTCCAGTTACCCATTTCTTTCCAGTTACCCATTATTTCAAAAAGTGTTCTTTATCATTGGAAACCACAGAAACAAATTTATTTCCGATATTTAAAGAAGCATTTATCAAAATAAAAGTTCTTTTGCTGCCACTGATTTTCGGAAAAGTTTCAGTGTAGTCATTTTAGTGTATTAATGAATTTTCTCAAACCGGAATATCAGCTTTTGGGATGCTATCAATTCTCAATGAAAGATTTTGAGATGCCTAATTGCGTTTATACTTGCAAGAAAAAAATTATAATATTAATTTTAATATTGATGTTAATGCTGTTAATTTACCAGGTTTGTCCGAAAAACATGCTTGTTGAAGATGAAAATGTTTATTTGTAAATTGATAGCATACGAAAAACTTACATTTTAGTTTAATAAAATTGATTAATGCATTGTAGAAAACACTCGGAAACCGTTCTTAAAATCAGTGAAAACAAAATGTTGGTTGGTTGGTTGATTATTGACGGCCGATTATCTACTCAAGGGATATAGGCTCTAGGGGGAGTGTCCTCCGTGAGGGTCTTTTTAAGGTATGCTAACCCGTATTTACGGCATGGTTCGAAGAAAACCATGGAAAACTCCGAACGGTTAGGTCGACGAGCGTGACAGCGGTTTGAACCTAGCACCACCTGTCTACCAACATTTGAAAGCAGAACCTCTCAACGACTTGTAGGGCGACAGCAAAAGGAACTTTTTATACATATGTTTCTTTAAATCTTGAGAATATATTAGTTTTTGAGGCTTCTAAATATTAAAAAAGGAAGTTTTTCGGAATCACAGGTTACTCGGAAATGACTATTGTATATTTTGATTCTCGTTATATTATATTTTCCTAGATTAAGAAACGTTTGTATTTTTTTTCATTGTATAAACTTTAGAATATTATAAACATCAAATCGGGTAAAGGTATCCACACTTATACTACATTACTATATTAAAGTCTTCTGGTATAGAGAGTTTAACGTGTACTTGAAAATTCCTGTGGTGCTACGTTACACGTACGAATATAAATGTAATATTATTAGTTTTTTTTCTGGATGAACTATAACTTATGAACTATGAACATGTAACAATTGCCGTTATAAACTGTCTCCGATAAATAAGATTTTCTCTCAATTTTATTAATTATAATACAGTGTGAATCACATCATTAACAGTTCCTAGTACCATTCGCAAAGATTTAGTGAAACACTACACAAAATACAACTCTGTCACTGCTCTGAGCTACATGCATCTGCCTACCAGCTCAATTGAATCATATTATTCTTTCACAAAAAATGTTGTCTTATGAATAAATTAAGCACACATATTTTCAGTACAAAAACTTATTTTTCTTCATCAGACATATAAGAATGATTTGTAACTTTGGCTCATTTTGACCCATCTAATTCATGCATTAAAACTATCTTAAACCATTCGCTTCCAAAGACGAGTATACTTGTGGTTTTCAACATTCAAAATAAAAGTGTATGATTTAAAAAAAAAAAAAAAAAAAAAAAAAAAAAACCTTCCGAGCCACCACAATTTTAATATGTTAAAAAATACTTTATTTAATGACAAAAACTTTGCTATTAAAGTTACCAAATATTATATTTCAGGATTTTTGGTGGGAAACGAATTTCAGTACAAATACCGAAGACTCCGCCCACATAGTTTTGGCAGTTAATGGGTTAAGAAATGAAAACAAATTAGTGTTTCCTTTTAAACTTTAGGATGTCAATGAAATGTTTTATTATTCAATAAAATATACCATGGTAAAAAGTCATCTTGGAAGTTCATTTCAAAGTGTTCTGAAAGGAACTATCTTTTCCTTCTTTATAGGGGAATTACATTTCTTATTGTTAAAACATGGCAATACATGTTTTTGGCACGTATTTTGAAGAGTTTCGAAATTATAACTTATTCAACTAACTCCGTTATCTTATCTAAATGTGGTGTAGCATTCGTGAGACATCATCCAATTAAAAGCTCTGTTGTTAAATATATAACAATTGGTTTAATTTCTCTTTAAAAAATATCCTCGGCTAGAGTACATTAATCAACGTTAGTATTCGTGTACTGAACTTTTCTCCAGACTTTCTTAAAATTATGTGTATTATAAGAATGCGGAATTACCTGTGAGTGTCAATTTAATTTCTAAACGCCTGCGGTATTGTACTTTATGCAGCGCGTGTCTGATTCTGAAATTCTTTTAGATTCATGCAGTGATTAGATTTAAAAGAATGTCTTAGTGAAACAGATATATTTTTAATATGTCAAAGAAATGATGTACTATTTCATGAAAGTATTAAATTATAATGATGGCATCGAAGAAGATACGCATTTTTCTGAATGTAACTGAGATCTAAATGACGAAGATTTAGAAGATAATCAAAGTAGTGAATTTCAAATAAATGCACCATGTGCTAAAACTGCTGAAAATAATAGTAATGAGAATTTTTATCTAGAAAAAGATAAAATCTCTTAATAAAAAAAACAAATAATATCTAAAAATCTTCAAAATTCGAGCACAAAAATATTATAAAGAACAGTGTATTCGGGACGAACAAGACATGCAGGGCGATTTTTCTACTGAAATTGTAACCTTTCTGAAATTGATATGAAAATGATTGATAAAATGATTCATTATAATAAAATATAACACCTTGTAATAGTATATTACTTTTAAATGCTAAAGGTGTCTTTATAACTGAACTGAACCGTAACTGAAAGTAAAATAATATTTCCCTCCAGTCTACACTATTCATCCATAATAAGAGAAACCATAGAGATTCTCACGCGCAAAAATACAATATGTAACGATGCGGCATCTTTTAATTTACCGAAACTGTGGCTAGAATTACTCCATGCTCAAAGATATGAAAATAAACAATCAAGTAAAAAATAATAGATAACGTGCGTAATTTTTTTTTTTTTTTTTTAAGTACATGTAAATAATAACTTCAAAGCCCGTGCAGCTTTAGAATATTCTCATTTTGTTTTTGAAAATGACTCAGAAGAGTCGAAACATGTAAATAAAAAAAAAAAAGACACCTTTAGCATTTAAAAGTAAAATGATTCATTTCATTAAGAAGTATATACAAGGGATAGAAGCTATGTATTACAAAAAATGTTATTGCAAACAGCCATTTAGATGTCAATTTATAACTTTCATGAAGCAGTGTTTTCTGATAAGCACAATGAAAGACCATCATGCAAATGCTGAGCAATACTTAAATACTGATGGGGTTTCAATTACAGATAACAGGTAATAAATGGTTTATCTTCCCTCTATTCTTTCTCATGAAATATATACCAAAGGAGGCAGAGAGGAGGAAACCTGATAAATTCGCTGTCATGAAGGTTTTATTAGTTCAAAATTGCCTGAAATATTATAATACTAACAAAATTGCAACTGTTGAGAAAATTTTAATCCTTTCATAAGGTGTTACTCTTGGATTCAATGTATACAAATCAAGACCGCTGAAAGCCTTAAAGTATTCACATTGTGTGATGCTAAAATTTTGGTTGTAGAAACAATGGAATTTACGTCGATAACCGGCCTTCTGGACCTTACTGCGCAGAGAGTACTTCTTCAGATACAGCCGTAACGTTGTAACATCTATCGAGAACTTTAATAGAAGTGATTATTATTGATAATTGTTATACAAACTTCCCATGGAATATTACTTAGTAGTACAAGAAAAATTGTTTTCGACGGAACAGTGAAATTAACAAGAGAGAAATTCCTCAAGATTTTCTACCGAGAAAACACAAAGTTGTGGGCACTTCTGCATTTGTGACAAAATACAAATAAGTAAAACACACATAATATATGTGCGAATGAGAAACAAAGCCGTGATATTAGTATAAAGATTTTGTGATACACTTAAATTGGCCCAGAAATTGGAACACCTCAAACAATTCTTGACTGCTGCCCCATAAATCTTTGTAAAGTCACAGCAACGTCAATGTGAGTTTAGCAGTAGATGTGAATTCAGAGAGATGTGAATGTGACGCCAATATGACCGTTATTAGCTCTTCTGTGACGTCCCCCTGTGATTTCTTTGTGAAGTCACAGTGTGTTTTTTTTTGTGAAATGAATTTTTCAGAATGAAATGAAATATAATTTCTGTAAAAAGTGTGTTCAGCGAAGGTCTGCACAGTTTCCTCTGAGCATATTTTTTTTGCACGTTCTCAGAAGTAATCAGAATCGAGCTTATATTGTGGTTTTTTAAATGCCTTGTAATTTATGATTGGTAAATTATCTTCTAATGATAATATTATATTTTATTGTTATATGAGAGATTTATGCATTTAACAGTACTTTCTAATAAATTTTCTTAGAAACAAGCTATGATTCTTTGTGTTTACAAATGTGTTTAATCTATTACAGTTACTCAAGATCAGTTCAAATTAAATAGAATTTGTATATAAAAAATTGATTTTATAGATTTATAAGTATTTCCTTTAGAAATATCGAAAGTTTTTTATAGTTAAATTTACTGACTATGATTATACTTTCTTCCTACTTCACTCAAAAATAGAATATATTTAATGGGAATGGGGGAAAAGGTTTTATAAGCAACTGGGCCACTTTTTAATCAAATTGTTATTGGAAGGATGCCTTTAAAGATAAAGTTTGAAGGCAAAGCGACCTAAATTATCTTTACTTTACAAGAAATCCGTATAAAACTTTTAAAGTCACCTCGCTCAGACCGCGCTGATATAGAATCCTCGAACTTGCCCATGCGTGAGAGCCCATGCTTCTCAATAATTTGTGGCTAGCATAGCAACCACTGGACTTAAAGAGCCTCTCAATATAATTAATGATAAGTAGAGATTTTTAAAGACATATTTTTAAAACTGTAAAATTATCAGTTGTGCTGCATACGATAGTGAAAAATAATGAAAAAACAATAAATATATGTGTTTAAAACGTTTAAGAGGCTAAAAATCATATCAATTGCTAAAACTTTTATCACAATGTAAATTCAATTTCGGAATAACTTTCCACAACAACTTGTGTAAGTAAGTTTCTATTTAAGGACTTTTACAGGTTTATTATATAGTATTTCTGTGATTTTTTTTTTGAAAATGGAAAGGAAAACAGGAATAAATTGACTCATGTTGCTGGAATATATTCCCGTATATAATGTTGGAGAAGAGAAGAACTGAAGAATTACATTCTTGAGAACGTTATCAAAAGCCCTTATGAAAGACTATGTCATATTCAGAGCTCAAATTTCGTTTTTGCCTGAAAACATATCGGCTTTTTCAAATATATAGCGTTGAAAAAAAGTTTTAAAATTTGGATATTCTTGCACGAAAAAGAATATCGTGTTCCAAGCGCAAAAAAAGAATTCCTCCGTTACGAGGAAACTCAACGAATACATAAAATTTTTCAGCAAACAACATTTAAAAAAACCAATTCTTATGCCTGTCATGCGAAGAAAATAATTCAGATACGCTCTGAGGGATTCTGTAAGTCTAAAAACATTTTTATGAAGGTTTAGAATGTTATGAATGTTTTCATTGGCTATTTTGTAATCGCAGTAATAAATTGTTTTTTATTTTTTTAAGTTTCCGTTTTAATATATTTTAACAAAATAAATACAAGCGTATTGTGCAATATTAATAAATTAGAGATAATATAGTAGAACGTTTTTGTGTTATTTTGTGTAACGTTACTTGTACAATTACAAAACGTTGAATTTTTTTTAAGTTGGCTATTTATTGCATAATTTACCAAACACGCATGCTCATGTGATGTAAATTGGCACGCAAGCAATGAAATAATTACAATAAACATTATAATTTTTTTAATGTATGTCTTTTTTAAACGCTCGCTGTAAAACAAAACAAATGTTTCTTAATCTACGAAAATGTAATAAAAAATCACAATGTTCAATAACCTCTTCCGAATTATCCATGATTCAGAAAAGCGTTTTTTATCTTTGAAAACCTCAGAAACCGATATCTTTTCAAAATTGGAAGAATCATTTATGAAAAAAAAATTTTTTACTGTCATTGATTTTCGGAAATGTTTCCGAGTATGTTTTATAGTGTATTAATCAATTTTTTCAAACCGTAATATACGTGTTTAGAAGTATATCAATTCCCAATTAAACATTTTCAGCTGCGTAAAAGTATTTATATATGCAAGAGGGACAAAAACATATTAAATTTAACGTGAAGGTGAATATTGTTAATAAATTGTTTATATTCTTTAAGATTTCTATTTTAATATGTATATATGCAAGCGTATTCTGTAATATTAATAAATACGAGACAATTTAGTAGAACGTGTATGCGTTATTTTATTAAATCTTACTTGTAATTTAAAAATAAGTTGAAAAATTTTAAAGTTATTTACGTGTTGCACAGTTTACAACACGAGTATATTCATGTGCTGAAAATCGGCGACCGAGCAATGAAATAACTAAAATAAACACCACCAGTTCCTTTAATGCATATATTTTGTAAACCCTTTACTAACTGTTTAACCATTTCCGCTGAAAATTATTGTTTCTAAATAGCAATCATCCTTTTACTACCACTGTTTGTATACTATGTACTTTGTAGTAGATTATTATTACAAATACTGTAGATATATAGAGGAACTTCGAGTATTATGAAATAGTCGAGTAATATGGAATTCCAATGTTTTTGTTTGGTAAAGTGCTGTAGTCAAGCGGCAATATCATAAACTACTTAAGAACTTTTCCAGAATTTCCCCCATTGAGTTCGTTGGTTGGCGTCAGAGCGCGTTGTGTGATAAAATAGTTGTTTTTCGTCTTTGAAAAGTTTCAGCAAATATCTTTTTAATAGTTTTATTCATTATTAGAAGTAATCTTTTTACATTGAAATTAAGCATAATCTACACCAAAGTACTAACAGTTTATGATGTAATACACGTTTTTTAGCTCGCGATTCACACTAATAAACACAGAGTAATTTTTTTCGAAACCGGCGGTGTCGGGTTATATGAAGTACCAATATCTCATAATACTCCATAATTATGTTGGCGCAGAGACCGATCCTTAATATTTGTGATTTGTACAAATCTGAAGTATGAACTGGAGTATATTGTCTGACTACCTGGAGACACTATATTTTGATCACGCTCTTTCGATATCATTACATCTGGTTTTTGCCAAATTTTGTTCGTTTTCTTCATTTTTAACCCCCTATTCGATATTTCCCGACTATCTTACAATACCCTCAAAATACGTTTAATATTATTATTCTTTGTTTGAAAGTGATGAAATTTTGTAAAATAATTTTTGTCTATAAAAACTAGTCGCAGATAGTTGTAGTCTGTAATTGTATTTGGTTTTCGGGTTTTAAAAAATATCGGAATGTTGTATTGCCCCAGATGTAAGTAGTATTCCATATAACTCAAAGTTCCACTGCTACGAAGATTATTTTTTTAATTAATGGTAGTCAAAGTATTATTCTAAAGTAGTGGTAGCGACAGGCGTTGTCGAGTCAGACACGACAACTGCGTGCAAAGAGTTAAGAGCCTATACTATTCAAGCGAAGACACACGTACGCTAATGGTAAACCTGAGGGAGCGCTCTTTTCAAATTTTGCTCTTGTATTTTTATATTTTTCAATGCTTTTTTTTTGTCTCAAGATAGCTGAGGTTGACTTCTAACAGCGATAGTTTTTACTTTTTCGATTTTGGTTGGATATTTATTTTTATAAAGTCACTTTTACTTTCAGAACCCATTCCGAAAGTGTAAGAAGCCTCCTTAAAAAACTGTAACCAAAATCAAAAAAGTTAAAACTATTCCGGTTACAGATCTACATAAGCTATCCTGTCCCAAAATATCATTGAATAATATTAACATGCAAGTGGTAAATTTGAAAAGAAGGCGCCATAGCTTTAACATTAGCTTGCGAGTTTTTACGCGTAACTAGTGTGGACTTTTAAGAGAACTATTTTTTATACATTGTTTTATCGACTGATTGAACTCATTTATGCAAAACGATAAATGTTTTTTTTTTCTTTATAAAGAAATTCCATTACAAAAATACTATTTTATTTTCAGATCGTCTTCAAGTAAGAGCTTTACCACCTTCACAAACAGTTGATGTGGGGAAAACGGCCATATTCACGTGCAATGTTACTGGACATCCCGTGCATGTTATAAGCTGGAGGAAGGACATGATTCCAGTTCTTTCATCTAAACGAATCATTGTATCTAGAGAGGAATTAAGGGTCAGCCCTGTGGAAAGAGAGGATAAAGGAATGTACCAATGTTTTGTGTACAATGACAAAGAATCAGCACAAGATGCAGCACAGCTGGTATTAGGAGGTAATTTAAATTATTGCATACAAACATATTTAATAATTAAATATATTTATAAATAGAATCTTGCATTAATAAGTTAGCTTTGAATTTTAGTAGACATATGTGTATGTATATATAATTATATGAAAAAAAGACAGTAGGATGGACCTTTTTTTATCTTCTAGTAAAAAGGAAATCCTTTTTCTATTAAAAATTTCAGGATTGAATTTTGAGTAATATAAATAGTTTTTTTTATTATTATTATTTAAATAAATAACGATTTTTACTATATTTTTTCCATGTCATGACATTACATTTATGCTTTCTTAAAATGAATACGTGTTTCGAAATCTGGACCTTTCAATTATAGATCACACTTGTAAGAAAAGTATGAAAAATATTGTTGCAAAAAATTCTAAATTGTAGGAAAAGTGTAATTTTATTTATCATTTTTTGTGCTATAAGAATTGCATTTTTCTTGACTATCTTTTTTCTTCATAAAACGATTTCATCACGTGCAGCAAATGTTTTCATAAAATACTCAAAATACTATATATTTCAAATGGTATAGGGTCAAATAGTGATCCAGCAACACATCCAGGCTTGATTGACTACCTAAAAGAGACTGCTCTAACGAGGAAATCAGGTTTGTAGAACATAGGTGTCCCTCCCGGTTCTTTTTTAAGGTCATCCCTTTATTAAGGTCTTAAAAAAGTACAAAATTTAGTTCAACCTGAAACCGTCGGACAATATTTGAATGTGCTGACGCATTGTCATAGCGAAGAAAATGCCTCTTGTTCCTGTCTGTTGTCGCTTTTCTTCCAAATTTGTAATAATCTTTGGTGGGCAAATCTCAGTACACCAGTTGGCAATGCTTTTCGCTCTTCCAAAGGTACTGCGACGACATGACCACTTTTGGAAAAAAAAAATATGGCCAGCATTTTTTTTCCGATGCTTCTCGGCCGCTTGACTTTTGTTGGCGGTTCTTCATTTTCAAACACCCAAACTGAATATTGTCTTTTAGTTTATAGATCAAATTGGTAAATCTAAAATCCATGTTTATCTCCTGTAACAACACCATAAAGACGTTCAGAAGTGCCATAATACAAATTTTACATACATTCCTTTGCACCATGACACTCTTGTCTGCTTTTGTTCCGCTGTCAGATCAGAAGATTCAACCAATCAGGGAGGCCTACCATATGGCTTTATCCCCTGCAAGCCCTGCTTGGCAAGTTTATTAAAAAAAATTACATATTTGACAAAGCAACTCCAGCTTAATTTGCAGAAAAGTCATACTCAAAAAGTCATACTCAAAACTCATACTCAGCAGAAAAGTCACAATTAATAAAAGTTTAAAAATTATTTGAAATTGTCAGATTTTTAGCGTAAAATATTTTAATAGTAGAAACAGTGGATTTTTTCAATAAACTTCTTCATCATCAGGAAAAGCATCATCATCATCATCACCACCAATGATGTGTACTGGTGGCATTTGGAATAACAATTGGTTTTTTTTCTATTAAGGACATGCAGCTAATTATCTTTTGAAGCAATGAGGAATTCGCCGAGATTGATTTGAACCAATTCGACAGAGAGCAAGGCCGTAACCAGAAAAATATTTCGGAGGGGATTTGTAGGTTCAAAATTTTATTCTTATTATCGTATTTTATATTTGTTTTATAATACTTTAATAAAGGTAAAATTATTTAAAAGTTATCTATTGTGAATTTGAGTAACCAATACTTATCACAAAAGAAAATTGAATGTTTGAGACTTGTTCATTGCAAAGAAATTTAAAATTTCATTTGTGTTGTTGGTGATTCTATTTCGCCAATGTATCATCAATAGTGTCAATCAAATCTGAAGATTTCGGAAGATTTTTACATATATTTTAAAATGTCTTTTGTCAGAAATGTATTCCCAGGATGGAATTAAGACACTTCAAGCGTTTCAGTTAAACTAGTTGGAGAATCTATTTGAATATACTATGAATTTGTTTGATAGCATAAAAACCGCGCTTTTATACAATTCCATTAAAAAAAATTAACTTTCTTTTGTTTATTGCCTATTTTCTTAAACTGCACTCATTTTTTCAATGTCAGATTTTTAACTTTTATTGATACTTAATGACTTATTTATAGTCATCTTGAAAAAATTTCGGAGGGGGATCAAACCCTGGTGATCCCCCCAATGGCTACGGCCTTGACAGAGAGATAGTGTCTGTTTTCCTCAAATGTAGAGTAGCTGTCAATGGGCATGTGAGAACGTAATGCAGCGAATCCCCCCAATGGCTACGGCCTTGACAGAGAGATAGTGTCTGTTTTCCTCAAATGTAGAGTAGCTGTCAATGGGCATGTGAGAACGTAATGCAGCGAATCCCCTCTTGCGCCACAAGTGCATGTTGATGACAAAACTTTATTAAATTTAGCACCTATCTGCTACAAAACTTCCACATTTTTAAATCTTCATGTACCAACTTAAATAATGTTGCCGATCCAATATTCAGAGTCTGCCGGTTAGATTCATATGTAATATGTGGATTATCTTTTAAAATTACCTTTTGGATAGCATTTTTATTTGAGGATGTTGTTGGGGGCCTTCCACTTCACACGTCATATTTTAAATTTGATTTTCCATGCTTAAATTCTGGAAACCATCTAAATATCGTTGCATATGAAGGATGTGAAGTTTAAAACGCCTTTGATATTCTTTTAAAACAGTATTTTTTAATTAAACATAACAACATACTTTGCTGGATCAGATCGACATCTCAGTGAGACTGGCAAGGAAGGTCTCCATCAGCGCATACTCAAAAAGTTTTTAAAAACTTACAAAATATTCTTCTCATCAGGATATATACGTTTATTAAAAAACTTGCAGCGGAACCATGATATAAAGTACGTATAAAAATAATGAAAAATTAATTTATTTGGCAATTTGTCGTTAGTTGGCGACACAAAGAATTTTTAAAAAATACACTTTTATGAAAAATAGTCTTTGAGGAATATTTTTTATTCTTAATACTGAACTAGTTCAAGTAAGTTTCACTTAAATAAATAAACTTTTATAGCTACAATATTCTTATATGCAATTGTATGTATATATCATAAAATTTCACGATCGTATTATATAAAGATTACTGTTGCCATGGAAACAAAGACTTATTTAATATTGAATGACAGCGTTCTTAATATGGCAGTTACTTCTAAAATTCACTTAAAATTTATCCAGCCGGTGAAACCGTGTAAAATTAAATAACTGCAGAAACATACGACTTTTATTATTACACAATATTATAGAAATAATACATAGAAATAATAATAAACTAATTCATCGTTTAAGTTTAAATTCATCACGTTATGCGCAGTTAAACATTTAACGAGCAATTTGCAAATGCATTAAAATTGTTTGCATTTAGCGAAGAAGAAAGCTTGCTCACCAAATCGCGTTATTTTGCGCCAAATACTCGAAGCATTTTATTTTTTTACAGATTTTCTACTGATATTCCGCAGCTATATTTCACTTATCACTTTTACGATGCATGAGTAGTTTCATTGGCATTTTTTCAAAATATTTTGAGTATGCGCTTTAAGGAGACCTTCCAAAGCGTCATTATAGGACCGGCTTTCAACGAAACATGTCCGCCACGTGTGTAGGATTTGGAGGCAGAAATTTGGCATACCACCTAGTGACGGCTCATATTTAAATAAGCGGCCAGCAATAATGCAATCCCGCCTTCCCATTTTCCCGTTGCAAAACTTTCAGAGTGGCCATATTAATAATAATAATAATAATAATAATTTCCATCCACAAACTTTCAGAAAAAGCATTTTATACTAACCCAAAGGCATTTTTTTTTTCAAAACAAAATTATAATAACACAATGATTACAAAATGTATATACTAACTAATAATAACCTTTATTGGATGCAATAGTTTTAAAAGGTTGTGTTATTAAAACTTTTAGTGCCTATTCTCTTGAATTAATTCCCAAGTTTAAGGGGCATTGAAGAAACTTTAAATTTATTGGTCGTTAAATCGATAAAATTTTTATTGCAGGTTAGAAAGGGAAGTTACTCTTAAAAGGAAATCTTCATGCTTTCAGAGAAAACAGGGAAAGAAAGTGGATAAAAAAAGTTTCCAGTTATATTAGTCATTAAAAAAAAGCAGATATAGCAATCATAATTTTTTTCTAATTTATTTATTTTTTTAATAATTTGAAATAAAGCATAGCATTCAAATAATAAGTCAGAACTGTTAAAAATAGATCTATGCGTCATCCTAAGGCTTAGAAGATTACGAAAAACGTATCTTCCCAATCAATAATAATGAAAAAGTGCTTTACAAAATGTAATAATTTTGGATACAGAAAAAGCAAACAATCATAAAATGTGTTATGTCTTTGTTCTATTAAAATTATTCAAGGATATATTGTATTCAAATATTTCATAATACATGTCTATTGTCCTGTAGACTGCGAGATAGTTCGCTATGTAATTTCCCCAAAATTCAAGTGCTGCACTTTTAAATGCACAGATTCTTTTTCTACTGTTGATGAAAAATTTTATTATTCGTTAGTTTTAGTAATTAATTCCAAAATTAAATAGTATTAATAATTCATAAATTCCGCAATATTAAACATTTTTCGAAATTTGTTTAAAAATAGATCGTCAATAAAAAAGTAATATAACATAAATCGCCAATATAATATAGATCGTCAATCAAATATTTATCCCCATAGTAAGGATTGAATATTGTTCTGTATTTCATGTTTTGAGGAGTTTTAATGATCAAGTTTAGAATACTTACTCATAATAATATTTTTATTTATCTGAAGCAGGCTATTATTAGTGCTGGCTAAATTTATTTAATTACCGCTTTATTTAAATTCTGGTGAGATTTTTTTTTTTTTATTCGTGAAAAAGGAAAAGCTCTGTAACTTTTAAGTGGTTCAAATATGCATCAGGATACAAGTATAGGTGAAAATTTGTAAATGCCGAGAGCGTAGTTTTCTTTTTATTATTTTTTTTTCCTATTTTGCAGCTACGTTATTAAAATATATATATATATTCTTCTACTTAATATAAACAATATACCCCTAAAATGGTCTATTTTTCAAATTTAAAACTTAAAATTCCGCGCATCAAGAAAAATCTCACATTCGTTTTATTCATGCTAGCAAAGTAACTACTTTTTTCAGTTGTTTTAACTTATTTGTCTGTATGATTTAATTATATATCACGCATTTTGAAATTATCTCCCAATCATATATTCTAATACGAGCAAATCTTGTGTGTGTGGTTATATATATATATATATATATATATATATATATATATATGAAAATTTTATATTAAAAACAGCTCTAGCGATTTTGACGAAAATTTGCATCCTACCATTTTGGGGCACCGGAAAAACCATTGGGCTAGGTCACATGTTCGAGAAATTTCGATTAGAGGGTCATTATGGGTCACTGTGGGTCAGGGTCAAGCTAATTGTATCTAAAAAACGTTTCAAACGATTTTGACTAAATTTTGTATCCTACCATTTTCGGGCACGAGAAGACAATTGGTCTCAGTCACATGTTCGAGAAAATTTGATTAGTGGGTCATTTTTGGGTCACTATGGGTCAAGCTATTTTTTTCTAAACAACGGCTCAGGCAACTGAGAACTAAATTTTGAATCCTAGGGTTTTCGGGCACGAGAAGACTGTTGGGCTAGGTCACATGTTCGAGAAATTTATAGTAATGGGTCATTTTGTTCATGTCATTATGGGTCAAGCTATTTATAGCTTTAAAACTTCTCAGACGATTTGAACTAAATTTTGTATCCTACTTTTTTTTTTGGGCACGATAAAATCATTGGGATCACATGTCCGAGAAAATTCGATTAGTGGGTCATTTTTGGGTCACTGTAGGTCAAGCTAATTTTATCTAAAAACAGCTCAGGCTATTTTGACTAAATTTTATATCCTACGTGTTGTGGGCACGAAAAGACAATTGGGCTTGTTCACATGTTTGAGAAAATTTCATTAGTGGGTCATTATGGTCATAGGTGATGATATTTTAACTCAAAGCTTATTTTGACCAAGCATATCTAGGTCTTCCCTGCTCGTATTTCTTTCAATATACTACTAAATCTGAAGACTAAACGTATATCATATGAAATATACTTTTCAAGCATAATAAAAAAAAATAGTAAATGATTTTTTTTCTCATTTTATTTACTTTCAAACGTTTCAAGCGACATCTTATGATCATTTCTAGGTCTGAGGATGTAATTAAGGAAACATGTCATTAGAAAAAATATAGTTATTGTCATATAATTCAATGTTCAAATGTTTGTTGATCATTTTTGAACAAGTGCATATAAAAAATGTGACTAAAGCTGTAGAACTAGGAAAAAACATGCTTCTGCCATCAAAGTGGTAGCAGAAGTTCATTGCGCAAGAAGAAGAAAGACAAAGGCTTTGCGCATTTCTTAATTTTATGGCATTTTAAATGAGGGTTTTTTCTTTTTTTTCCTTTTATTTTATCACACCAGTTGTTCAACATTTTTATGAGTTTAAAAATGGCTTAATAATTGATTAATCGCCAATCTCATAGGCCGAGCTGTACGGAAATCTGTAAAGTTATTGCATTTATAACATATTTGCCAATTGTGACCTCAATCAAAAGTACAGTTTGTGAGTTATCGTGTTCACTCATACGCACATGCATTTAAATCGTGATTGCAATACCTTCCTTAGACTATGTGTTCTGAAAATAAAAAAAGTTTGAATGTTTTTATTACAATAGTTTTAGAGTAATAAAACATTTACAATCTATTTAAAATATCATTTCATGTTAAAGTGACGAGTAGTTCAGAATGTTTGATGACGTTTGCATAAATAACTTTTAAAAAATCCATATGGGTCATTCCATAGTATTTGGCTTCACAAGTTTGAAAAAAGAAGTTTTATAAAAAGTTAAGTGTAATACATCATTTTAAAGCTTTAAATCTCTTCTATTAAAATTTATTCAAATTATTATTTTTTTTTTAATCAAATAAAAATTAGAGCATTTTTTTGCAGCCATATAGAAAAATTTGGTCATAGGTCCCATACGTAACAAATAGCCTAGTCCAGTACGTAACAGAAATAATTAGCTTTCATTAATTAATGACCCAATTTAAAAAAAATAATTTTAAAGTTAATTAATAAAATGTATATTTCTGCTTCTACTTATTAAATTTATTTGTGAAAATATTAAATAAATTCAGAGCAAAATCCAAATTGCTAGAGGTACTTTTAAAAAAAATTTTTGTGATGTCCCGTACGTAACACAACTTTATTAATTAAAATATATATATATATTGGATCAAACAAAAAGAAATTTCATAAGAATCTAGTTGAAGTGATATATAATGTATTAAAAATAATTGCAAACTTTCTCATTTATATTTTGATACTGAAAAAAGTACAAATATCTCAAAAATTTGCTGTGAAATGTCCCGTACGTAACACATGAATACTGTGGAATGACCCATATGTTCTCATTCATGGAATTATATTATGGTAAGCCTTCAAATTATCCGCCAATTCTTTAAACGCATTAACATAGAAACAAAGAAAATAATCTTAAGAAAAAAACTTTTATATAAAACATGATATATTCAGTGTTTACGCTGCTTCCCTAATTTATTGACGACAAGTTTGTAATAGTACAAAAATAAATGTCTTCATTTAATGTAATATTTTAATATTTGTATAGACGCCAACCATTCCTTTATCACGTACCGCTATTTCCGAATAGTAATATTTTTCTTAAGTAATCATATAATTGCTATCATAAAATAAAAAGATTATTTCTATGCAGTAATAGAAGTATTAAATAAATGAAAGCAATGCAGTAAGGCTGTTCGTCAGTGAAATTCCTGATTCCCCTCTCTAATTTTAAACCTATGGACGTAGCATGCATTCCTATATTTAAAATAGCTCCTCAGGAAATTAAAATTTTTAATTTATGTTTCCTTTATACTATTCTTAAAGATTGTCTCTTCTTTTTTGTTACCAAACTATTTCTAAAATATGTGTTTAATTTATAATTTTATGTATTTAAATCTCAACGAAACAGAAAAACATTTTAACACTTCACATAAAATTAACTACATATTTTAGATAAATTTTGACAACTAATAAAAACTAGAGACATCCTTTAAGAAGTATACACAGAAAACAGAAGTATAAAAGTATTATTTACCTGAGGAGATATTTTAAATGTTCGAATGCATCCTACGTCCATAGGTTTAACATTAGCGAGGGGAATCGGGAAGTTCACTGATGAACAGCCTTGAGTTCTAAACTTAATATATAGAATAGGGTTTATCGCTTCATCAATCATTTGCTAAAATGATCTATCTAAATTAAAATATTTAAAAAAATACTTTTTGCGTTAAGATATTTACTTTTAAAAACATCATTTGCTTTTGTAACATTTGCATTTAACAATCCGACATCTAGGCTCGGCCGGAGATTATTATAGCCGGAGTAGTATAGCCGAGTAAAAGTGCGTAGTTAGAATTTCTGTCATAGTCCGCAGGTAGATTGACATGTTGTTTTGATTTTAAGTTACAAACAACCGCAAATGTGAAGAGCTTTCTCACGGGGCACGGTCCATTTCGAACGTACCTCTACAAATTTAAATGTGCAGACACATTCCTTTGCGAGTGTGGCGCAGAGGCGTCGGCTCCCCATTATTATTTCACCTGCCCGTTAACAGCACAGTGGCATATTAGGAAGCCTGCAATCCCTCCCAAGGAATGGCTTCCTAATATTCTAAATAGGCACACCCTTAACAGAAAGCTACATAAAATCTATTTTTTTCTGACAGAACTCTCTAACCTTACCTAGTAGTCGTCAGCTGCCACTCTCAATGCACAACTCAGTCCCTGCTAACTGTCGCGAAAAGGGTCCTTCCCTAGCAGGGCCGGCTTATATATGATCTGGTCGTTGACCATAGTTTGTATTTGTATTTGTCTTAAACATTCAGTCCCGCTCCTTGTCGCGTTTAACGGCGGGTCCAACTTCGGCTGTAGATTGTATTTTTTTTTAAATAACCTTAATAAAGGGGACCGGGAGGGATACTATGCTCTACAGACTTCTATTAGTCTGAGCAGTCCCTCTTAGTCTATCAAAATGTGAAGAGTATATTTTTAAATTAAAATTAAAATCAATTTCTAATGAAATTAAACATTTTGGTGGACTTTCTTGGGCGTTTTCTAAAGAATTACACATTCCATAAATACTTCAATTGAATAGAAATTTAATATTTATCAGCACTTCTTCAAACATTTTTATGATTGAAAACATATTTAAAAAAGCAAGCGCATTTTATTTACCTTTCACAAATAAAAAATAAAATATTTTATTAAAATACATGGAAATGTTTTTATCTATCGTAATTCTATAAATTTTAAACTCAATTCAAATATTTATCGAGAAATAATAAATATTGATTTTTGTTTCCATAAAAGACATTCTTCCTTGAACAATTTCTATCAAAATGCATTAAAATGTTTTTTTTTTTTTTTTTGTTTTTTTTTTTTTTTTTTTTTTTACAGAAAGCATTGCTTAGAAGATGTGAAAGACTTTTGACAAAAATGTTTCTTGTTTGCTTTTTACAAATACCTTTTATGTCAGGTGTACATTCGTTTTCTGAATATTTTCAGTGCTGTTGTACATCAGTAATCTTATTATTTTAAAACTCTTATAAAAATAATTTTGAAATGTCGTGTTGTTGCATAAATTTAAAGTATCGTCAAAGTAAACTTTACGTTGCTTATGATATATATATATTTTTTTTTTACAAAATATAAAGTTTTATAGATATCTATATTTATTCTTAATATAAAAGTAAATTTTGGAAAAAACAGCCAGCAGTGAATGTTTAATGGTAAGATTGGTATACTAAAAAATGCCTTACTATTTTCACCAAAGTCAAATTTCGCGATTATCAAATAAAAATATTCAAGTTTTTTATTGTGAATGTTATTTTTTATTGAGAATGCATTTCAGTATAGGTAAAGTTGTGTTACTTGTTTATTTATAATTCAACTTTAAATTAAAAGAATAATTATCTTTGAAATTTTTGAAAAGCAGTAATATCAAGAACTTTTGCTGCTCATCTTAAATTTCTAACTCTCGAATTCTCAAATTAAGGTACACGTAGATTTAGCTTTAGATGCTCAATATTTTAACAATATTCTGATTTCTTGTTAACAGGAAAATTTATGTTATGATTTAATTCATTTAAGTGTCTCACGATATTAGAAAATTAATAAATTCAACAAAGTATATTTCCACTGCTATCTCTCGAATTAGTACCATAAATTAATTAATTTAAAATTTTATGTTTTGAACAGATTTATTTAAAAAAAATAATGTATGTGAAGTTATATTCTTATTAATTTATCCCTCAGATTTAAATTCGAAGTGAAATTTTTCTTTTTGTTTCAGAACAGTAAAGAACAATAATCTGGCATATTTCTGTTACATACCTAACATTCCTAACACATAATGTATCTGAAGGTACATTTCCATTTTCTAAGTGATGCCAAAATTTCAGCGAATCTGCTGATCAAATCAAAATTTGCATTCCATATTATGAGTTTTCAAAGATATGTAAAACTTCCTGTAATTCATGTACATGTTTATCTTTAAAGCAAAAATAATTATTCAAGAATAATGGTTCAGCAACACTTTAATGATATCATATGTTTTCTAACAAAGCCTTTTTATTTTCATTGTTTTAAAAAAAGATAGAAAAGAGTATTGGATTATTTTACAATATTTATCTTTTTAATATTTTGTAACATTGCATTGTTTTCTTTCCGAAAACATCATGTAAGGAAAATATTGTAATCATGATTTGTGTGCGTGTGTGAGAGCACAATAACTCCAACACAATAACTCCTAAACTCACGTTTGCCGAATATATTATAAATCACTGTTTCGATCTGTTTCGATTTTCGTACAAATCAGCTGACGGATTAAGTGTTTAAACCGTTTTAAAACCATTGTCAAACTGTTTGGCATCCGATTTTGTAGGGAATGTCATCAAATAAATATAACAGAGTATAAGTAATAAGTATTGCTGCGGCGTAATAACTCATTAACTGCACAGAGGTAAAGTCTCCAGTTTCAAGACGGGGTTCGAATCCAAAAGAAGCCATTGTGTCAAAAATACGCAAGTGTACACACAGTATGATAAGTTGAATAGTCTTTGATAAAAAATAATAATAATAATAATAATAACATTTGGTAAAAGTTTTGTATGTATCGGTTTGTTCTTAAGATAACATGCATTTTAAGGTCGGAATTAAAACAATATTTATTTAAAGTAACTATGAGACATTAGACACTGGATAGACTTGAATACATCTAAAGACAATTAAGTTAAAATAAATACTTAAAAACATTAAAAACCAAAACATACAAATTATACGTTTCGCTATGTCATCGCATAGCCTCTTCAGTACCAACATCGACCACAACAACAAAACATCGAACACAACTGGATTCAGTTAAAGTTGAAGTTTTTCTTTTGGAAACATATTTTATATATTGCTTTAGTTGTGGTATAGTATTTTTAATTTTATTTCTGTTATTAACCATAAGTAAACTATGTTGATGTCCAATACAAGTATGATATGGGAACATGCTGTTCCTGTATATTATTCTGTTTTGTACTCTATTTATGTATTATTTCTGAAAAATAATGCCAGTGTAATGTTAATTTGTTAAAATTAATTTCATCGAGGGTTAGGCTATCTCCTGCTGTTTACGTCCTTGGCAGTTTTTAGAGGTTTTTTTCCACTTGTTTGTAGCTAGCAGTTAAATTTCCCTACAAGCAGGGATGTAGGCTAAAACCATTTTGGTAGGCCTCCCTGTTTCGTTGAGCGTGTCAAAAATACGCGTAACACACACACATAATATATATATATATATTATTTTATGTTCCTTTTATTTTTAGACATGGTTCCAGATTTTTTTTTATGGATTTTTTCAACAATGAAATTTAAGTTCTTTTTTCGTCTTTCACTTTTAAATTTAACTTACTTTTAATGTAGTTTAAGAAGGGTTAAAAATAATAAAACTGTGCTTTTTACTTACCCATCATACGTAGTATAGGGTAAGTCTTGTAATCGTTTTGAAAATCGAAAAATTTTTTTGGACGGATTTACATGTTTCAGACACTGGGGATTCCGAAAAACATATTTTTAGAAAAAAAAATTTGCCGTCCGTCTGTGTGTGTGTCTGTGTGCTTGTGTGTCTGTAAACGCTCTATCTCCCGAAAAAAATGAGATAGAGACTTGCAATTTGGTATGTACTTAGTATGTAATAATGGAAAGAAGCCTATTTCATTTCAATAACCTCGATTAACCGGAACTATTTTTTTCGGACTCTCGAAATAATCGTTCTGATAAAAGGTATATAAAAATTTTCGAAATTGGTTATTTTAAGAAATGAATATAAAAGACAATAAAAAGATATAAATTTTGCATAAAGCATGAAGTAAATCGGATAATGAGTTGCCGAGATATTTGGAATCCTATTTTCCAGACTAACAGATTTTTCATGACCCTGTATTTCATCCAAATTTCACTTCAAAGATATATTTTAATTGGAAATTTGACGCTTAATCAGATGCAACAAACCGCTAGTTAATAGGATTATTATTTTTGGAGTTATAAGGATGTTTCTTTCAAGTAATTCAGTAATCGAGCCTTTAAAGTTTGTGACGTCATCAAGCCACGATTTTATTTGAATTGCAATGCATTTTATAAGTAGTTTACACATTTTTATTTTAATATTTTACATTATTCATATCCATGATGGGTAAGTATTACGGTGGCCCCCAACGACTAGTTTGCATCATATCTAAATTGTTTAATTCTTGATTTCTAAATATTTCTTTTAACAGATTAGCCTCTTAGATTTCCGTTCTGCTTTACTTATAACAAATTTCTTGCTGATAGTTAAACTCCGATTAATTATAACAAATTACAATGAATAATTTTAAAATGTTCATATCAGATTTCCTCTTTTCTTTATGATTATGCGCATTTTGGATCTACTTAAGATGCTTTACGTAATGAAGATAATTCAATGTAAATTTTTAATCATTTAAAAGGGATATGTTATTGTTTCCGTATTATAATCAAATAAAATTTAAATATTTAGATTAATTATTTTCGTATTTTCTGATAGTCGATATCTTATATAATTATTTATACTTAATATGGGTGGAATTAATAAGTACTTCATAGTTTGACTAATATAATTTGACAATGTATAAAAGAAAATAAATTTTTTCATCACATAAAAAATAAAATATTGTTTTAAAATACAGGTACTTTTCATGTACCTCGAGTGACCATAAATATTAAAAATAATTTGAATACTCACAGTAAAATAACAAATATTAATTAAACAAATAATAAATAAATAAATAACGAAATCCATTGCAATATTCATTAAACAATTCATTGTTTAAAATACGTTGAAGATTTTTTTTTATTATGTTTGTATTTTAAAATTACCTTTTCATTTATACTACATATTTTTTTTATTTAGCGCTGTTGTTTACCTATCTGCCTATTATTTTGAGACGCTAATTAGAAAATAATTTTGAAATGTTGTCATATAAAATTAAAGTGTCGTCAAAGTAAACTTTGTGTTAAATATAATAAGATTTCTACGAAATATATTTTCCCACATTGCATAAACATATTTATTCTTAATGCAAAATTAAATATTGGAAAATAAATGCGCAGCCAACGCTTAATGAATATATCAGGATAGTTTTTATAAAACGGATGGATACATTATTAGTTTCGTCGTAGCTCAAAAACTCCTGATTAGCAAATAAAAAATATTTAATTAATTTATCGAAGATTTTAACGCTATAATTGTTAAAACGAAGTTATAATTAGTGTAAATTTCTGTTAACTTGTTTGTTTAGCCTTCATCTCTAAATTTGAACAGAAAATTACTTTTTTTTTTATAAGAATTTTAATGAGCAGTACATTTATGCATTTTTGATTCATGTTTGATATTTATAAAGGCTGATTTCCAGAAACTGATTTTTTAACATTTTAGTCCCTTACATCTCTGTTTTGTCATTTGTTTGTAAGAAATAATTTTGCTCATAACAAAATTCCAATATTTATAAGAAAATCGGACAAAAAAATTTTAATATATTTTATTGGCTTTCGTTTGAACTTTTAAGAATCTGTGAACGTTTTCTGTCCAATTACCAAGATGATTCCGATAAATACATTTGTTTGGTTAAAAAAATTATTTTATGCTAGACTATAGTATACTCGAATAAAATTTTTATTTTTTTATTATTATTTAGATAACCTGTTTTTCCACTTCTAAAACGCAAATTTATAAATAATATTCTACTTAGAATATATATATATTTTGTCTGTTCTTTGCGGATTCTGTTTCACATTTTATTATTTCTAATTGTTTTCTGGTAATAGTTCAGTATACCTGGGTGATTCTACTGATCTTAGCATATATACCAGTAGAATTATGAAATACTGAATTATTTTTTAAAAACACATGCGGGTACATCCAGGCTGAAGAGTAAATCTACATGTGTTTTTTTTTTTTTTTCATGTCCAATTCTGATTTTGTTCTCTTGTCGAAATTTTCCATTGTGTATGGTTCAGATTTCATTTCTTAATCCTTTTTTATTCAATTGATAGCAACTCCAAATTATTATTTATTTTTTTTATCTTTCTCTCTTTCTTTTTAAATTTTCTTCATGTTTTCAGTATTTTTGGCCAATTACCATTGAAGCATAAGCTATGGTAATATTATGATTGCACTAGTTAAACTATCAGCTATGTGATATTCCGTATTCACATTATCATTAATTATCTCTTTCGAGATTTAAGAAGAACTTGATATGTTTTTTTGAAATTCATAGATATTATAATTATATATATATATATATGTGTGTGTGTGTGTGTGTGTGTGTGTGTGTAATTCATAAATACTCCATCAAGCGTCTTTAAGAGGCAGCCGCATTTCCAAATTTCTATTGGAAAACAACTGGTATTTAACTATCCTTTTCTCGTTAAGTACTTAAGTGGGTCAATTTATTTTTAATAGTTTATGCAGTTGCTGAACCATAAGTTGACCGTTCGTCATGAAATAAAATTATTAAAAATGCATTGGATACGCGTTTGTAATTTTAGGTTTTTATTAAAAATAAATTTATTTTCCATGGAAAAGGAACAATCAAAATATAATTAATTCTAAAAAAAAAAAAAAAAAAAGAAAAAAAAGAAAAGACGAAAATATATGGAAATCGATAATACAGTTCCCTCCCCCCTCAAAAAAAAAGTAAAGAAACAGGAAAATACACCGTAAGTTTAAATCCCCAAGTTGTGACAGAAAAAAAGAAGAAAATAGTCATTGGACTGGAATATATGTCTTTTTATTTATTTATTTATGTTTATAATTAGCTTAAGTTGCGAGAGGGAGGGGGTGTTGTCTTGATAATAAAATTGTACCAAACTTTAAAATTTCTAAAGCAAACACACCATTTTCACATCCTATTTGGCTTTTTCGTGAAATTATACATTGAGATACCAAAGGGAAGGCGGAATGAGCTGTAATTTTGGATTCGCATACTTAAAGCTTCTAGAAATTGATTTATGTTAAACAATATGTAAGTTACAATTTATATTTTTTAATTAATTTCAAAAAATGTATATTTCGGAAAAAAGTTTCGAAAAAAATTATGTATTGTAACATGTGATTTTTTAACGGAATTTGACTTCAAGAAATTTCGAATATGTGAATCCCAAATTACAGCTTATTCCTCCAAGTAGTTCTTGAGTTATGCTTGAAAAACTATCCGCATTGCAACCTGTTTTTGCAATGATTACAAATTAATCTAAAATTATGAGTTCCAAACTTTGAACCTTTATAATTCATAAACTACTTGACCAGAAGATCGTGTGGAATTCTAAGGTGCAGTTAACAAAACATGTAAAACAAGCTGCCAAAATTGAAAGTTCAGATTGAAAATTTTACATTTTGGTAGTATTTTTGTATGAAGATGCCCCCCACAAAACTTATATAATTACTACAGATTGAAAGAAGACATAACATCTAGTTACATGCTATTTTCTTTCTTTTTTTTTTCTGGAACAATTTAGTGATTAAAATGTAAGGGGTGTTTGTTCGTATGTTTTTTTTTTCTTTCTTTATTTTCTTTATTTATTTATTTATATTTTTTAGGGGGGGGAGGACGATTGAACATGAATATCTCCTATTTTTCGTATTATTCCTCAAATGTTTTTGCCCCCTAAATAAAAGTTGAAAAAAACATAACCAGCAAGTTATACAAAATAATCTAATAAAAATAATTAATACAAGTTATTTTTCTACTTTCCGAGAGTCTATAAATTGTAAATTTTATTAAAATACTTATAGAGAAACGACAAATATTTATTTTTGTGCCCAGAAAAAAATTCTTCCTAAAACTGTTTTTATTAAAATGCATTACAATAATTTTTGGTACTTTCGTGTTATAGTAGCCCCCACATTTACGATTATGCAGCTACGATTTCGTCAATATCATCGCAAAGCTTATATATGCATCATTATATATGCATGTATACACTTTAAATACTTATATATGCGTCATATACATCATTATATAAACATTATTTACGTATTATATGTCACATATACATCATATACGTCTTCTAAACATGTCCTATATATACATCATATATGTATCATATGTAACTATAACTTGGCCATATACATCACGAAATGTTACATACATCATAAATTACTATAATATCATCTGTGCTTTATAATTTGACTATAAACCTTGTTCGCTTGGCGATTTATCCTTGGTGGCCGCTATAACACCAAAGTACCTGATTTTAAAACAAAATATTCTTTAAAATGTGTTGAAGTGTTTTTTTTTCTTAATGTTTTATGTTTGCGTTTTAAAAACACATATTATTGTTTGTGTGCCCTCGTTTATGAATTTTATAATGTCATTGTACATGTGTAATCATATTATCTTAAGACGCTTATAAGAATTTAATTTTAATGTCATGTTTTACATACATTTAACCTGAAGGGACGAACTCTTCTTTTTGATTTAAAAATATTTCTTTTAACAGACTCGCCCACTTTCAGCTCTTCTTTACTTATAAAAATAATTTCCTTATAACGTAACTTCGGTAACATAAAAATAATTATGAAAACATATATAAAAACATTTTATCTGATTTCTTTATTCTTTGTGTAAATATGCCGTTTTTTAAGCTCTATAAAGAGACCGGAATCACTTTATTTAGATAATTTATACCTCACGAATTTATATTCGGTTGAAATTTAAACATTTAGATAAACCTCTTGATTCCATTTTTAAAACCCAAATTAATAATTCTTTTCAATATAAATATGGAACTCATAAGCACTTCATCACGCTTCTTTACTAAATTTAAAAAAAAAAAACATATCTAACCAATGAGTCTATTTCATTAATCTTTTAAAAGGAAAAGCATTTTATTACGATAAATTTCATTTTTATATTTATCTACCTTCTATAAAATTTAAATTCAACAATTCATAGAGAGAAAAACAAATATTGATTTTCGTTTCGAAAAAAAATAACAGACTTACTTCCAAGAAAATTTTTTATTAAAATGCCTTTTTTTTTTTTTAACGAAACCTTGCTAAAGAGACATTGTAGTTTTCTGAAAAATGTTTCATGTTTGCGTTTTACAAATGCCTTTTATTTACTATGAAAATTCTTTTTCGAATTTTTTAATGCCGTTGTACATCGGTAATCCTATTATTATAAGACGCTTATAAGAAAATAAATTTGAAACTCTGTGTTTTTCTATAAATTTGAAGTATCATTAAAGTAAATTTTAAGTTGCATTTGATGAATTTTTCTATGAAATTTAAATATTCCTACAATCCATGCCTGTATTTTTCTTATTTTAAATATTAAAAATATAAGTTTGCAGCCAACGTTCAATTGAAGAATACATTTTCTACGAAGACTATTTATTTTACTTAAACTATTTAAGTTATTATTAGACTATTTAAATTTATTATTTTTCCCGGATCTGAAAACTCGGAATTAAAAAATAAAAAATATTGAATTATTTGACTATTTTATATTTTTAGCGTTATCTATTTTTTTTTTCAGGTTTTGAGCGCCTCAGGGAATTCAGGGATTTAAATACTGGAATTTTCTTAAAGTAATGGTTGCCATATATAAACACAAAATTGTTTTCATTTAATCAATAAAAAATATATATATTAATTTACGAAAAATCTGGTACTATTCCCCTGAGGCATACAAACGCTGTCTTTGAATTATAATGCAGGTAAATGATTTTCACAGGAGATTCATGGGAAATCAGGAAATTTTTTTAACAGTAATGGTTGCCATATATAAACACAGAATTGTTTTCATTTAATAACAAAATTATTAATTTACGAAAAATCTGGTATTATTCCTCTGAGGCGTACAAACTCTGTGTTTGAATTACAATGCAGGTAAATGATTTTCGTTCTTTATATTCATCAATCACATATTCTTTTCAGTTATCGAAATTGCGGTTCGAGTTACTCCATGGTTACTGATATGAAAATAAACAACCAAGTAAAAATAAAAGATAACGTGCGTAATTTTTTAAAAATACACGAAAATTAAATAATAGCATTTTAAATAATAATTTAAAAGACAGTGCAATTATGGAATATTCTCATTTGTTTTTAAAGTGACTCAGAGTGAGCCGAAACATGTCAAACAACCTAATAAAAGTTATTTTACTGTGTATTTATTATGTTGTTAATTTACACCTTTTAGCATTTAAAGAAATATATTATTACAAGTTGTTATAATTTATTATATTGTTTATCAATATCAATTAAATTTATGCAGAATATTTTTGTTGTTGTTGAAGAATTGTAAAATACAGTCAAATTATACATTTTTGATTATGTATAACATTAATAAATTTTGGTTTTAAAATTTTCTTTCAAGAGATTCATCCCTTACATTTCTGATTTACTTAAACCATGTATTATGTTAATAAAACACTGAATACGTATAACAAACGCGTCATGATAGAAGATTTCAATTTTTTTTATCAGATTTTCTTTTTATTCCTCTGAATAAAAAATGAAACTGTAAAAATATGCACTTGGTATATGGATTAATAATATGATGGAATAATATAATGGAATTAAATTTAGGCATTAACGTTCCTTTTTTTTCAATCTTTATAACAGAAGGTGCGTGCACCCCGGCTACCAATGCAGTAGCTGTAAAATTTACAAGCTGCTGTCTTTAAAAGTTCTGTAAGTGTGTTTCCGCCATCTCAAGTCTGGAGAAAGTCGCGTTGCTATTGGTTGCGTGGTGCACGTGACAGACAGAACTCGATTTTTACATTACTTTTGCTTGAATTCCATTTCACAGTATCAGTACTCGAAAAATTACAACAGAGCGTGCAAGAAAAATCCCTTTTTTTTTACATTGTATAAACAGTTTTAGTTAATATCAGCTGCGTAGCCACCCATTGCATTGTGTGTATTTGTATTTTAAAGATCTATCGAAATTTTGGGGGGGGGGGAATACTTATCAATCCAGTTTTTAAATTCAACCTGTATCTCATACGCTAAAAATGTAATTATTATCATTTATAAAAATTAATTAGACCTTTGAATCGTCGTACGATTCCTTAAAATTGATATTTTAGTTCTCGAGTTTTCGAGAATTGAAAGATTGGTTGAATGATTGATACTACCGATTTTCCCCAATTTCGAAAAAACTATTTTAGATATCGGAATACGAAAAACTGCAGATCGTAGCCAGAATTATCATTTATAAATCCTAATTAGACCTTTTAATCGCGGTAAGATTCCTTAAAATTGATCATTTACATCTCGAGATTTTGCGCATACGAAGATTGGTTGGTTGATTGGTTTAGTCTCCCTCTTTTCTTAGAAACTATTTTAGATACCGAAATATGGCAAACTGCAGATCTTAGGCAGAATTATTATTTCGTAGCCAGAATTATCATTTATAAATCCTAATTAGACCTTTTAATCGCGGTAAGATTCCTTAAAAATTGATCAATTACATCTCGAGATTTTGCGCATACGAAGATTGGTTGGTTGATTGATTTAGTCTCCCTCTTTTCTTAAAGACTATTTTAGATACCGAAATATGGCAAACTGCAGATCTTAGCCAGAATTATCATTTATAAATCCTAATTAGACCTTTTAATCGCGGTAAGATTCCTTAAAAATTGATCAATTACATCTCGAGATTTTGCGCATACGAAGATTGGTTGGTTGATTGATTTAGTCTCCCTCTTTTCTTAGAAACTATTTTAGATTACCGAAATAAGGCAAACTGCAGATCTTAGCCAGAATTATTATTTATAAATCCTAATTAGACCTTTTAATCGCGGTAAGATTCTTTAAAATTGATCAATTACATCTCAAGATTTTGCGCAAACGAAGATTGGTTGGTTGATTGATTTAGTCTCCCTCTTTTCTTAGAAACTATTTTAGATTACCGAAATAAGGCAAACTGCAGATCTTAGCCAGAATTATTATTTATAAAACATAATTAGACCTTTTAATTGCGGTAAGATTCCTTAAAAATTGATCAATTACATCTCGAGATTTTGCGCATACGAAGATTGGTTGGTTGATTGATTTAGTCTCCCTCTTTTCTTAGAAACTATTTTAGATACCGAAATATGGCAAACTGCAGATCTTAGCCAGAATTATTATTTCGTAGCCAGAATTATTATTTATAAATCCTAATTAGACCTTTTAATCGCGGTAAGATTCCTTAAAAATTGATCAATTACATCTCGAGATTTTGCGCATACGAAGATTTGTTGGTTGATTGATTTAGTCTCCCTCTTTTCTTAGAAACTATTTTAGATTACCGAAATAAGGCAAACTGCAGATCTTAGCCAGAATTATTATTTATAAATCCTAATTAGACCTTTTAATCGCGGTAAGATTCCTTAAAAATTGATCAATTACATCTCGAGATTTTGCGCATACGAAGATTGGTTGGTTGATTGATTTAGTCTTCCTCTTTTCTTAGAAACTATTTTAGATTACCGAAATAAGGCAAACTGCAGATCTTAGCCAGAATTATCATTTATAAATCCTAATTAGACATTTTAATCGCGGTAAGATTCCTTAAAAATTGATCAATTACATCTCGAGATTTTGCGCATACGAAGATTGGTTGGTTGATTGATTTAGTCTCCCTCTTTTCTTAGAAACTATTTTAGATTACCGAAATAAGGCAAACTGCAGATCTTAGCCATAATTATTATTTATAAATCCTAATTAGACAGTTTAATCGTGGTAAGATTCTTTAAAATTTATCAACTACTTTTCGAGTTTTTGCGGGTACGAAGATTGATTGATTAATGGATTTAGTCGCCCTCTTTTCCCCAAAACTATTTTATATATCGAAATAAGACAAACTGAAGATTCTAGCCAAAATTATCATTTATAAATCCTAATTAAAAATTTTAATCGCGGTAAGATTCCTTAAAATTGATCAATTACTTCTCGGGTTTTTGAGCGTACGAAGGTTGGTTGATTGATTTATTTAGTCTCCCTATTTTCCCAGAAACTATTTTAGATATCGGAATGTGGGAAACTGCAGATTGTAACCAGAGTTATCATTTATAAATCCTAATTAGACCTTTTAATCGCTGTAAAATTTCTTAAAATTGATCAATTAATTGTCGAGTTTTTGAAGA
The DNA here is from genome assembly GCA_963931845.1 of Maratus michaelseni. Taxonomy (NCBI): domain Eukaryota; kingdom Metazoa; phylum Arthropoda; class Arachnida; order Araneae; family Salticidae; genus Maratus; species Maratus michaelseni. The sequence goes on from OZ007593.1 coordinate 93,577,686, forward strand.
TTAATTGATTGATTGATTTAGTTTCCCACTTTTCCCAGAAACCATTTTAGATATCTAAGTAAGAAAAATTGAAAATACTTGCCAGAATTATCATTTATAAATCATAGTTAGATATTTCAATCGCCATACGTTTCTTTACAGTTTATCAATTAGTTTCCGAGTTTTTGAGTATTGAGAAATAGGATATTTGATTTATTCTCGCAGTTTTTTCCTGTTTTCTTAAAAACTTTTTCTGGTATCGGAATGTGAAAAACTACATATTGTAGCCAGAATTATCATTTATAAATCTTAATTAGACTTTTCAATCGCCGTAAGTTTTTTTTTTTTAATTTATCTATTAGATCTCAAGTTTTTGAGCATTGAAAGACTGGTTGATTGATTGTATCTCCTGGTTTCTCCCTGGTTTCTCCCTGGTTTCTCAAAACTATTTTAGGTATCGGAATGCGACAAGCAGCAAATTGTAGTCAAAATCAATCTCTCTCTGCATATGATTAGTGTTTGTTATGCAACCGTTTCTGAGCTTATACCTGACAAACAGATACAAAAAATAAAAATCAATGTTATTTTTCACTATACGTCTAAATTGTCGGATGAACATAGGAATAAGTGTTCTTCTGAAATTCACAGGCTCTATTTCATATATTAGTGTAGATGAATATGAAATATAAAAAGCCCTTCATTATATATTTATAACGAAATCAGAAAAAATGTAGACATAAACAAAAGGTGCATTTCTTTAATATTTTTTAAAGTTAAACTATTTTATTATATTTTCTTTTTATTTATCCAGATTCTATGAATTTAAAATTCAATTCAAATACATATAGAGAAAATAAAAAAATCTTAATTTTCGTTTCCAAAAATAAAAACTTTCTTCATGAAACAATTTTCATAAAAATGCATTAAAATACTGTTTAAATAAAACAACATTTTCGAAAAAATGTTTTATGCTTGCGTTTTACAAATATACTTTACTTATTGTGTACTTTCGTTTTCAATTTTTTAATGCCGTCGTACATCAGTAATCCTATTATTATAAGACGCTTATGAGAAAATAATTTTTTAATGTCGTGTTGTTACATAAAATATCGTCAAAAATAGTTTACTTTGTGTATCAGGAGTTTCCTACAAAATATAAATATTCCCATAATTCATACCCATATTTATTCTGAATGCATAAGTATATATAGATGTTATACGTGCGCAGCCAATGTTTAATAGTAGGATATTTTTTCAAAGAAGATTACCTCATTATTATCGTTTAATCTCAGAACTTGTGTTTAGTTAATTAAAAATATTGAATTAGTTAATGTAAAAATTACATATTTAACATTATATTTATTGAACGTGAATAATCATACAGTTAAATGTTTGTTATTTTTTAATTTACAATTCAGATTTAAATCAGAAAAGGATATTTTCTCTGTTTTGAAGAACAGAAAACAACAATGATATCAAGTATTTTTGTTTTCTGTCTAATATTTGTAATTTTTGAAATAGAATGTTAAGTTGCATGCAAAATTTGCAGAGTATCGTTAAAAATGTTATAATGTTTAAAATAGGTGGATTTAACTTTAAAAATAAATGAACAATTTTAAAAATAAATGAACAAGGTAAAATAGCACAAATAAAAATATATAAAAATGGCAAACAGCTGTTTCGGAACCCTTCATTTAATTCATTCTCTTTGTTTCCCTTTTTTTCTCCTCCGCACTTAAATGGCCCGGTCTGGCCGGGCGCTCCTATTGGTTTCCTGCGTCATATGTATTTCCTGAATCCGCTGTTGTTTTGAAAAACTCAACGCCATTCAATCTTAGGCGCGTGCGACAGACGCAAGCATATTTACATGGCTTAAACATTTGATTCGGTTTTAATATTTTGAATTTGGCACTGATGATGGAGCTTTAGGGGTTCCGAAACAGCTGTATGCCATTTTTTGTGCTATTTTACGTTATTCATTTATTTTTAATATTTTTAAAATGTTATAATGGTCTGTGTAAACGAGATTACATTAAGATGCATTTATACCTAGTTTTATTTGTCTTAAGTATCTAAAATAGCATTAAATTAAATAAATCCAAGAAAGTATAGTTGCACTGCAATCTCACATTGTAATTATATCTTTGAAGTGTTGGAATGAACGTCTTGTAATGAACGTCTTACTATGATTGTGAATTTAACACTATAACTGATCGCTTGCTTTGTTTATGCTTTTGAGACTGGTAAAAATACTTGGAACTTGGAACGAGTTCATTAATCAGAGTCATTGGAGCCATGGTCTCCGTATCTCTAGTAAGAGCAATGTGAATCTTAGATTTATGACCGTAGCCGAATTCCAGCACAACAATTACACAGTAAAAAATTAAATTGGCCCAAGAAGAGATAAAAAGAAAAATATACACAAAAAACACCGCTTTCGATCAAAAATAATTAAAGTACAAATTGAATTAAATTAATGATATATAAATAAAAATTGTAAAATAAGCCTACAAAATATGTCTAGTTAAAAATAAATCAGAAAGAAAAATGCTATATATATATATATATATATATATATATATATATATATATATATATATATATATATATATATATATATATATATATATATATATATATATATATATATATATATATATATATAATGATAAATTGTTGCACTACAGACGCAGAAGTAGCACATCAAATATGCAACAAGAATATAATTCCTCAAAATATGGAATACTTAAACTTTATGAATGAAGGTGAATATAATTTTTTTAATAACAATTAACTATAAACACTTATAACATTAAATCATAAAAACTACACAGACGAAAGACTGCCTGTTTCTCATCAGTGGACAGACAGACAGAATTAACTAAACCTACAAGTTTTTATAGTGAAAAGCGGGGGGGGGGAAGATAGTTAATTCTGTCTGTCCGTCCACTGATGAGAAACAGACAGTCTTTCACCTGTGTAGTTTTTATGTTTTATCGTTATAAGTTTTTATAGTTAATTGTTATATAAAAAGATTATATACACCTTCTTTCATAAAGTTTAAATATTTCATATTTTGAGGAATGATATATCTATGCAAATGCTCACGAAAGCACCCAGCCCTAGCAATATCTATTGGAAGAAACAATAGAATGAAGTTAAGACTTAATAACTTCTGAGATATGGAGGTGTTAAAAATAAAACGATTGTCATACACTGAAATATATGTATTTTTAATTAACATTCGAAGGCTTCAAAACAAAATCAGCTTAACTAAAAAATTAATTTTTTTTAGAAAGAAGAAAAATGTTTCCGGTGAAACGTATGTTATATAAAACAGATTAATTTTTTTTCAACTCATAATATGTTCATGGATTTCAAGCAAGTGGAGATGGGTTTAATATTTTATTAAAAAAAACAAAAAAAAAAAAAAAAATGTCCGCAAGTAAAGCTGATGTCATATTGACAGTGGCAACAACTTATCAATAAATATCGCATTTACTGCAATTTTTAAACTTCTAAACATCGCACAATTTCATTTTTTCCACTGTCGGAAAAAAAATGTTCTTTCAAATATAATTTTTTTTTATAAACTGTATCTCAATTTACGGAATCTGTACGGTTTTTAAAATAAATTTCAAGCAGGATGTTTTTGTTAATTTATTGCTATAACGTATAAGCCCGATTACGAAAGATTAACCCATTTGCATTTAAAGCAATGAAAATAGTTCCAATGGGAAAAAGAAATAAAACTGTAAATTAATATAAATAAAACACAAACCACTACGCGCTTACATCACTGAAATTATTGGAATAAAAAAGGTTGATGTAAGTAGCGAATTCTTCGGCTATTAACTCCTGGGATGCGACTAATACGAACGGATCACTTTTACTAAATTTAAATACTTTATTTCAATAAATTTTGGTGTTATTAGTGGGCAATATAAAAAATATATATCAAGTGCAAAAAAAATCTTAGAGTTTTTAATATAAAAAAAAAGTTTTTCACCTATGTTATGTAACAAGAGAAGCCAGGGTTTTATCCCACAGTTATACTAATTGCAACGTTACTAAACTGCAGGCTTATAATATCACACTTTCTGATGTTTTACTATAGCACAATTTTCATTATAGTTGCGACTACCTTTAAACCGTGAACAGTAACACTGACATTCACAAAATCTTTCCTTAAATGTGCCTGATAATCCAAACTAGCGAAAAAAAATTTCAATTAAAAGCCTTTTTTACAGCTTACATTTATCTCGGATTTCACATATTAAAATCATCAAAATTTACATAGCATTAACATCAGACCATGAAAGTTCTCATCAAAACAGCATGACATTTTAAAATGTTTAATAAGTGTTTTCATTTTTAATTTAATTTTCATTAAAATATTTATTATTTCAAATTTGTTACTTGATTATTTTAGCTGTAATATGTATCGGACAGTATTCCAAAGCGTTTATTATAAACTTAAAAAGTGTTGTTTTTTATTAGATATTTTTATTCATTTATTCTCAACTATATTTAATTTTTTAAAGTCAACAAAAACAACAACATATCAATTCTCCTCTAATTAAACTTCAAAAGGAAAAATAATAATATAAATTAACGTTCTATATAAATTTGGAAATTCTTTAAAACTATAAATAAATAACTTTTTTTTTTAGTTAAAGGAAAAATGTTGTATAGTCCGTTTAATTTTTTGTTGTTTTAGCATGTATTTTAAATATATTTACAAAAGAATACTACTATAAAATGAGTAAACTCAGGTTTCTAAGGAAAGCGCTACAGGCGTAAATTTCACACTCAAATTATAATTTTTTAACGAGAAAAAAATAAATAAAAAGATGGAAATACATAAAAAAAATGTCTAAAAAACGATTTTATACAATATCATAATATCCCACTGTAAATACTTTCATACAAAAATGTTTCTACAGTATTAATACAAAAAAAGAAAAAAAAGAATTTATTTGATTTTTTTCTTAGCATATCATTTTAAATATAAAACTATTTCTATAATATTTTTAATTGGAATTAAAAATATATTACGAAAATCATTTAATGAAATGTTTTTAAAAAGTTTAAATGTGAAAAAAACAATAATTCATATTAGCGAAAAAACTTTCAGAAGACATAAAAATATTTCTAAATTATTCTGAACAGACTTTTTTTTTCATAGTTTATTTATGTATGTATCTTCATTTAACAATACGTATATTCATTTGATTTAAAATTCCAGTTTCACGTGTAAGTGCGAAAAAAAATTTTAATTTATTAAGCTGTTATAAAAAAAACTTAAATTTATTTTGCATCGTTTGATTTTAATTTGAAGTGTTTCTCTTTTTTCATTTAATAATTACTATAAATCTCAATTTGAAATGGTCATAAAAATAAAAGTACTAGACCAAATGTTATCAAACTTAGTAATAGTTTAAAGGAGGTCGTGGGAATTTATTTTCCTCCAAAAAAAGTTCAAATACTCACCACCAGGGAGGAAATGGCACTGTATGCAATATTGTTAAACGGAATAAGGGTCGGAATCTAACTTATCCTTTTGTTACACATTTTTAAAAAAAATTGTACCTTTAAGAAACATTAACCTAACCCAAAATTACCATATAAAGGCGTTAAAGGCGAAAAAATTTGAGTGCGCCATGCGTGTAATAAAATCCGTTCTTGTTTTTAGAAGTTCAAACCACAAATTAGCGATGAGAAAATTTGAGATAGCAAATCACTGGCAAATCTGTGCGCATTCCAGAAATGTTTTCTTACAGATCGCTAATTTGTGATTTTTGAAGCCTGAATTTGGCTTTAAGACACGAAGATATCGGTTTAAAATATTTTTAATCGTTCCTAAAATGAAACTGTTTGTGGGGTTATGCAAAACCCCAATGGCTTGTAATTGGATTACGGCAGGAAGAGGAAAATTAGATTTATGCAAATGCGCATTACGCGTCATTTAATTTTTCAGATAAAGTTGAGTCTGTTTGTCAGAGTTCTCATTGTTACAAAGTACAAAATTATCGTTTCGCTTGAGTTTGATAACATGGGATGTTTCAAATTTGAGAAAGAATAGGTTAGTTTTTGATCCAAACATACTCAATTCCATATGGGTACATAGATTTACTCATTTTTGAGTACTTCATTTTTTTTTCAGTCTACAAGAGTAAATCTTGTGATACATTTATTGGTCATTTAACGCAACTTTTTAGCAATATTTCGGATAAATTTCGTTTCAAATAATAAAATGAGTCTGTTAAGCTATAATTTCTTACAAGAAGAAATTTTAAATATTTCAAAAATTCGCTTTTCACAAAAAATCGATCATTTAATGCAATTCAAAAATAAACATGAGTGAAAAGATCAATCAGATCTTCTGACTTTCTAATATTTAAATCACATATATTTTATACAACATTTTACTAAATATGCATTGTAAAATTGGAATTGTTGATAAAAATAAGAATCTTTCTCGGAAATAAAAGACAACCACATAAAGCTATTGTCATATAAGAAAAATCTCTTTTCGTGGGAACAAAGAAAATATGTTTCCAGAAAATATCAAAGGTTTGGTGATCAAAAGATGATGAAAATGAGAATAATTAACGTTAAATATATATGAAATGCATTTAAAAATATGGACGTAGAAACTAATAATGAAAGGACGGTGATGTTTCCATTTAAAGTAAAAAATAATATTTATAAGAGTAATAAATCTTTTAATAAGATTAAACCTCAAAGAGTTCGATGTTTTAAAATAGATTTTTTTAGAGAATAACATTTGTAATTAACTCTAATTAAATTTTAATCAATAATTAATGGTTTGATGAGGTTACTTATTACACACGAAACCACATAAAATATTCTAAAAAATTCCTATCTGACATTGTTTGTGTTCCGTTATTTATCTTTAAATTAAATCCCCTTGTAGTTCTTAATTTTAAATCAAAAATCCGCTTATGCGAATTAAACTTTAAAAATAATATTAAGTATTGAAGAAGAAGACATAATTAATTAAATTTAACAGAACCAAAACTGAGGTGGACAAAATGCTTTACATATTTTAATTACATAACAGTACAAGTACACACACATAACACAACACAGAACTACATCTACATTCTATGGGTACTGCAGTGAAACAAAAACATCTGAGCGATAGATGTCAGTACTGAATGGAGAGACATTCCTGGGGGGCTGCCATCTAGAGTTACTTCTTAAAGGTAAAACACCATAGATTCTCTCCCGCTTTAATATTGTAACCGAGTGGGAGCTCTTCGAATTCTTTTAGAACGTCCAGGTATCTGTAGGGAAGAAGAATAATTATTTCATACAGGATCTGCAACAGCTTCAATAGTCCTATTTGGAACCATGGGTTTTGGAACTGGATGTAACAAATCTGAGTCAACTGGTGCAGGACTTGGAGTATTTGGTAGGACAAAGTGAGCTGGCTTAGGATTTGTAGTAGACGGGACAACAGAGTCAGCTGGTTTAGGATTTGGAGTAGAAGAGAGGACAAAGTCAGCTGGTCGAAAATCCGAGACACTAGGAGGCATTAGCTGAGGATCAGGCTGAATAAAAACTTTATTAACACTTTTGTGACTTTCTGTATCACTCTCTTCAGAATTTGAATCGTTAGTTAAATGTACCTTCGAACTGACATTACTTATCTGATCAACATGTATTTTTCAAATATTTGAACTAACTTGAATTCTATAATGCAACTTGCCCTCTCTTGCAATAATGCGACCAATTTTCCATTTGTCTTCAGTAGTATAACTTCTAATAGCCACTTTCTGGTTAATTTGAAATTCTTTTACTTTAGTATTGGCATTTCTCGCATTTTTTTTTATCATGAACAAAATTTGTAACGTTTGGAAGTATTAAATCTATTTTCGTCCTAATATGCCTCTTTAGAAATAGAGATGCAGAACTTTCTCTCGTTGTAACATGAAGCATCATTCTACATTGTAAAAGAAAGTTATTTAATTTCATTTGTAATGTACCAAATTCTGAAGGTAAGGTTTTTAATCTACGTTTAAGAATTTTCACATATCTCTCGGCCTGGCCATTTGTAGCTGGATGGTATGGAGCACCAAACCTACGTTTAACCCCATCATTCTTTTAGAATGTCTCAAACACTTCAGTAGTAAACTGTTTAGCATTATCATATACCAGAGATATAGGATACCCGTATCTGGCAAAAAGAGAAGAAAGACAAGTAATCGTATGTTCTGAAGATTTATTAAGAAGAATGAAAACTTCTCGCCATTTGCTATGAACATCAACTACAAGGAAAAGCATTTTACCCATAACAGGACCAAAATAATCAATACGAATTCTTTGCCATGAAGCTGTTGGCCATTCTTAATGATGAGTATCTACCTTGGGCGGACTATTTTTTAAATTGACACATGTAGTGCAATTACATGCAAGATCTTCAATATCTTGGTCAATTCCTGGCCACCATACAAAACTGCGAGCTAAGGACTTCATTTTCACTATACTGAAATGTCCAAAGTGCAAATCATTTAAAGTTTGTTTCCTATGAATTTGTAGCAGGAATACTTACTCTGCATCCTTTTAAAATACAACTATGTTGAAGAGTAAATTCTTCTTGCTTGCCTCCGAAAAGTTTTTTTTTTCTTGGAATTGAAGAACCAGAAATTAGATGATGAAAACTTTGACGTAATAAAGGATCAGATTTTGTAGCTACAGCGATTGATTTCGCATTTAAATGTAAAGTAGAAATTTGATTAATTTGAAAAAATTCGGATTCATTAATTACAGTACTTGAATTTAATTGTAGAGATAAATCTTCATTACGTAATGGAAGTCGTGAAAGAGCATCGACATTTCCATGTTTGGATGTTTTCTTATAGCGAATATCATATTTAAATGATTGTAAATATAATGCATATCTTTGCATTCTAGCAGCGAAAAGTACAGGAATATTCTTAGTAGGAGAAAAAATAGACAAAAGAGATTTACTATCCGTAATTAAAGTAAACCTGTTACCATATAAATACTGAAACAATTTATTTACACCAAAGATAATAGATAGTTCTTCGTTATCCACCTGGCTATATCTTTTTCTGCATTATTGAGAGTTGTGTACACAAAACCAATCGGTTTTTCTACGTTATCTGGCATCACATGCAAAAGAACTGCAGAGATACCATACGGAGAAGCATCGTTTGCTAACACTAAAGGTAATTTAGGGTTCTTTCTGAAATAATCTCATTTTTTTATATTTTTAAATGCTTGTTCACAAACAGGAGACCATATAAATTTCACATTCGTTTTGAGCAATTGGTTTAAAGGATGAGCAATTGTAGATAAATTTGGTACAAATTTAGAATAATATGTAATTAAGCCTAAAAAAGCTTTAATTTGTGACACATTTATTGGTCTAGAAGCATATAGAATGTGTTTTATGAATACATTCCTTATCAAATTTATAATAATCACAATTTGGGAATATGATCAGCCATAAAAGTTGATTTGTCTTTATTTATTCTAATATTATATTCATGTAATCTTTCTAACACTTGTTTTAGCCTTTTCAAATTAATTTCATCAGTTTCCCCTGTGGCACCAATATCATCAATAAAAACTGTAACACCATCAATACCACTTAAAAATTGTTCAATTGAATTTTGCCATATTGTTGGAGAATTAATAAGACCCATTGGTAATTTTAAAAACAGGAATAAGCCCATAGGAGTGTTTATAGTTAACAACTCTTGTGACTTTTCGCCTACAGGTAACTGAAGATATGCCTGATTTAAATCACTCTTTGTAAAATGAAAACCACCACCTAATGTGGCTAGTATGTCCTCTACCCTAGGCAAAGGTTATTTTTCAACCATCAAAAATTTATTTACCGTAACTTTAAAATCCCCACAAAAGCGAATTTTACCATTAGGCTTAACAGCTGGAACTATAGGCGTTGCACATTTAATAAAGGTGACAGATTGAATAGTAACCTTTGAATTTCGTGATTTGCTGCACCACGTAGAGCATAAGTAACTGTTCTAGCTTTGCAAAATAGGGGCGTAGTATCTTTTTCTAGACATATTTCTCCTTTCAAACCTTTTATCTCCCCAACTTTATCAGAAAACAAATCAGAAAAATCATGTAATATTGCTTTCACTTTTTCAGTAGAATTTCAATTTAATTTACATATACAGATTTCAAATTAGAGGGAAACAAATTAAATGCAGATACCCAATCTCTGCCAAATAAAAGTGGGAAGCTATAATTATTTAAGAGTAATTATTTATAAATATAATTTAAGATTTTTAGTTTTATTATCATGAGAAACATCCACATTTACATACCCAATAGGTGTAAACATTTCACCAGTTGCAGTTCTTAACTGAACATCTGGCGGAACATTTTATTATTCGGAAAAATTCTCCGAAAACGTTTAATAGTTATTCCCGAAATTCAGGAGCCCGTATCTGACTCCATTTCAAACTTAGCTTTATTTTAAATTAAAACACACACTTTTATTGGGGTAGTACCTTTATCATGACTCACAGATAAAATATCAACTATATACAATACATTTGTTTGTTTCTTAGAATTATTATTTTTACTTTTACACACTTTGTTGAGATGCCCTCGCTTTTTATATTGATTACAAATTGAATGAAAATATCTATATACATTCGCTAAATGTGATGCATTAACACGTCTGTAACACTTCAATTTATTTTTATTTACCTCAGAATTCCCCTTACTTACATTATTGCTAATTTTCTGTTTTTGAAAATTATTTGTAAATTTTTTGGGTTGTACATTTTTAGAACATGCAAGTTTATTTACATTAAAAGTTTTATGCTTCAATTCAGAAATATCATTTTCATTATTTTGCAAAATAATTGCCTTCTCAATGGCTTTCTCAAATGTTAAATCATCAATTTGCGTAAGTAATTTACTCTGAATACTTTCATTTTTCAAACCTCTAAGAAACTGTTCCAAAAGATTGTCATTTAATGTTTCACCAGCAAAAGCGCAAAAAGTTGTCATTTTCTTTAGTTTAGCTGCAAAATCTTGTATAGATTTATTTTCATTTTGATAAGAATTACGAAATTTTATTCTTTCACAAAATTTATTATGGGCGGGGCTTAAGTGCTTTAACAGAATATCAACAATTTCCTCATATTTCAAAGATTCAGCATTTTTATGAAAAATTAAATCGCATAATAAATTATACAATTTTGGACGCATACAGGAAATTATTTCAGGGACCTTCTTTTCCTCTTTCACATCATGAAGTATAAAACTTTGTTCCAGCCTTTTAACGTATGACAGGAACGATTCAATGAAATCGTTAAACTTCTTGAAGTTTTGAAACACAATTGTACCTTATTCATTTCAGAAAAGGAAAAAATAAACCCTTACCACCCCCGTACTTGACAAACTTTTTCTCATGAAAATCAATTTATAGGTTAACTTTTGCAGGAAGAAACATCACATAGTTGTAGAACGAAATCAAAAGCAAAAGCCATTTTGCGTACGACTCAGAATTTCTTTTTAAATATATTCTGGTGAGAATATTTCCCATCGTCGCTGTATTATTATGTATTGAAGAAGAAGACTTAATTAATTAAATATAACAAAACCAAAACTGAGATGGACGAAATGAATTATTTTACACATTTTAATTAACATTACACAACAAGTGCTTACACATAACACAACACGGGACTACATCTACATTCTACGGGTACTGCAGTGAAACAAAAACATCTGGACGATAGATGTTAGTACTCAATGGAGAGACATTCCTGTGCTGTTGTCATTTAGAGTTACTTCTTAAAAGTAAAACACCATAAATAATATTAATAAATAATAATAATGATAATGATAATGATAATGATAATGATAGTAATAATAATAATAATAACGGTTATATAAAACACTTGTATTTTGATAATCATTAATAGAGTTTTTTGCTACAAATTATCAAGAAAAAAGTAATTACTCCTTTATAAAAAGTCATTAGAATTTCTCTACATTTGCGATGATAATGGAACTTAAAATATTGGAGAAATTTAAATCGTCTTTTCAATTAACATAATATTATTAATAATCTTAATTCATAATATTTTATAGATGAAAATAAATCAAATTTTTAATAAATGATTCACAAGACGTAAAATATTTTTCGACATTCTTCATTAGCTGCTGTTTACAAATGTATGGTTACAGATACGTCGTACTCTGATAACATAAGTTTTTAAAACAATGTGTTTTCAAATATGTTATTTGATGAGGAAAAAGAATAATCATTACTTGTAGATTTCTGATATTTAAATTGCCCACGTGTTCTAGATTGTTTTACTAATTCTAATATATTTTTTGGTTGTGAATTTAAGCTTATTCCACGGAAAATGTATATTATTTTGCATTTTGATCTTTTAGCACAATGTTTCAACAAAATTTTCAATCATTTTTTTTTTAATATTATTATCTGAAATGAATTTGTAAACTTTCGTTTTAGAGCCCGGAAAAAAACTTAACTATTTTGTTTAGAAACATGATTTTTACAAACAACGCGTATTTAAGGCAACACAAATACAATCATAAATAAGAAGAGCAATCAGATCTTATAAATTTCTGCTATTTAAATCATATATACGTTAACATAATGTTACTAAACATTCATTCAAAAGTTGAATTTTTGAAATAAACATGAATCTTTCTCCGAAATAAAAGAAAATATTATAAATAATTTATTATGAAAAAAATCCCTTTCAGTGGAACAAAGGAAATAAGTTTTCAGAAAATATCAAAGGTTTGGTGATCAAAGGAAAAATGAGAATAATTAGCAATAAATATATACGAAATGCATTTAAAAACATGAATGTAATAGCTAATAAATGAATGAACGGTGATATTTTCTTTTAAAATAAAGATAATATTTGTAAGAGTAATGCTCTTTTAAAAAGATTAAACATCAAAGTCTTCGATATTTTAAAACAGATTTCTTCTCAAAAGGATTAAATTTGTATCTTCTAATTAAAAATTAATTAATAATTAATGTTTGACCAAGATACTTATTACACATAAAATATCACAAATTTTAATAAGAATATTATTTTATTTCTATTATATATCTCAAAATTACATTATTTTGTCCGCGTGGTTTAATTTTCTGTCCAAACATAGCTTATGTCTAAAAATCTTCAGTCAAAGAAAATGTTTATATAGTACATGCTGTGCTTGATAATAATCATTTTTAAAGATTAATTTCTAGATAATTTTATTTAAAATCCCTTTAATAAAGACATTATTTCGATAGAAGACAATGCAACTGCTTACGCTAATAACGCAAAGACGCTTGCAAACAAATGTTAAACAATGGCAGCGATCTTTTTAAAATTACGCATTTGCATTTCAATATTTTAAAATTATTTTCTGTCTTTGGATATCTGAAGTCGATGTGTGAGAGGGTATATTCATAATTTTTATATTTTGGTTGCAATTTTGTTTTGTATATTTATTTTATTTTACTTATTTATTTTATTTTTTTGTAGAACAATTTCAATTTTGGAACACAGGTTACACACGCCTTGGCATTTCGAAGGAATCTGTAACAACTAATTCATATTAAAAATTTTCAGTTTAATATTTAAATAGCATAATTCGTAATCACAGCAATTAATTTCAGAAAACGTAATATTTTAAATTAAATAAGGAACAAAATTCCGTACCAAATTTGTAGTAGAACAGTACTCACTCTGGGAACCGGTTCCAAAATTGAAAGTGTCCTCAGAAAAAAAATTAAAAAACAAAGAATCGAAAAAGTGGGAAGATATCCGGTTAGACTTTGTCCTCAGATATCCTAAGCAAAAAAAAATCATTTAAAAATGTTTAAATGCAAACGAGTTATTTAAAAGGAACGCTACCATTACTTTAGCATTATCTTGCGAGTATCTTCGCGTAACTAGCGTAGGCTCTCAAAAGTTCATCATTTGAGATAAAAATCTAGCTTATAAATATATAAGACATAAATAAAATGATCTCTTCAATTATTATAATATAATGGGTAATATTATTAAAGAGCAATTTATAACAGGTAAAAATATAATTTTCAATGAATAATTTTATCAAATATATCGGCTTTCTTCATTTGATGTTCGTCATATTTTTATGGTAACACATGCATTTTTTCTGAAAATACAGAAAAGCAAAGTAATACTTTCTTAGCCAATAAATAATAATAATAATATTTAGGTTAACTTTCATTAAAATATTTTCAAAAGAGATTAGCGACATACGAGAATAAAATTTTAATAGGATGATAGAGTTTTGACAAAACCAGACTTCATGATGATATAAGGCCTACTATTATCGATAAGCTAGTCTTTCAAAATTGTATTTATTAAAAATATACAGAAAATTGGTTTAGTGAACGCATTTGAAACAGTTCCACTAAAATTTTAAATGTAGATACTATATTTTGGACAAAAACTTCAAAAATGAGCATGCACCCTGCACGTGTCGTTACCACCAGATTTTTTTTTTTTTTTAGTTGTATGAAAAATACTCATTTACACATCTAAGTACTTATCACCAATAGAAAATGAATATTTTTTATGTTTATGCAAAATAAACGAATCAATGATTTTTTTTTTAGTTGTATGAAAAATGTTCATTTACAGATCTAAGCACCAATAGAGAATAATTTTTTTTTTTTTTTATGTTTATGCAAAATCAATGAATCAACGATTTTTTTTAGTTGTATGAAAAATGTTCATTTACAGATCTAAGCATCAATAGAGAATAAATCTTTTTTTTTATGTTTATGCAAAATCAACGAATTAGAGAATACGTATGTCGCTACTCTTTTTCAGAAGTTTCATTTCTATTTCTACCTCACAATGGCTCTTTAGTTCGAAACTTCTTTGTTAAAATATATTTCAACAATCCAGTTCAACAGATGCGATTGTGATCAATGGCTAAACTCGTAAAATGCAACTTAAAAAAAATAAATAATTTTTATTAATTCTGTAAAATTATCATAAAACTTTTATAATAATAAGAAGGGGTGCATTTTCAAAAACACGAAACGAAAAGAAAGACGATGAAGGAAAGCACATGCGTTCACATTCATAGAATAATATGGCACTTGAGTTTGAAGGAATTAGTGTTTTTAGAGATCTTTTAATTCTAAAAAATGTGTTTTATTTAAGTTTTAATCTTAAATTACTATGTTTAAATAATCCAGCATATATTTATTACATATTTTTCTTAAAATTTGTAAATCTTACTTCTTGCATTAGAAGTTCATTCATCCATCTCTTAATTTTATTTATATACTTAAAAACATTAAAAGGATAATACTTATTACCAATTTTTCTACCGACAATGGAATAAGATATTTTGTTATATCGATAGGATATTCATTGAGTAATAAATGGATATATCAAATGAAGTTGTCAATAAAAGACATTCATTTTTACAAAAGATTTCATGATCACTGAGAATTGTTTCACTTATAACTTCGTAAGTTTAATATAATGTATATTTCGTTGTTATTGTTTCAATCATTTATTACTGATTTATAGGTAAAATTATATACAAAATATTTAAATATTAGGTATTTATCTTTTACATAGAATTTGTTTTTTAACTAAGGACATTAGTAAACGTTTTAATATAATTTTTTTTTTTAAACCATCAGTTTTTTATGAAAAAAATTTGCAAAATATTTCTAAAACTATATTATGTATGGCAGCAGATTTTTTTTTTTTTATATATAAAACCAGTTTTTAAATAGGTAGAAAAATATAATCCTTTTCACAACTGTAACAATTTTATTTAAAGTACACTGTAAAAAATTTTGGTCAAGAATTACGGTACATATACTGGCAACTTTGTGACCAGTATATATACCGTAATTTAACTGGACGGTATGTGTACCGTAAAATATTTAAAGTATATGTACCGGCAGCACTCCCCACTCACCTCAGGCCTGCACGCATTACGTAACAAGAGCAAGAGCATCATTTCAGGGGTTGCCGTTCACCGAGGCGGGGATACCAGCTTTTTCTTACTGAAAAATAATTATTTTACGGGAATAAATACCGACTGAATGTTATTTGCTGAAAAAAAATAATTTTACAGTATAAATACCGTTTATAATCGAAATGGCACATATACGGGTTTTTTTACGCTTATTATACATTAGAAATATGGTACTCATACTGTAAAGAGTGAAAACGGTACAAGTACTGTTAATTTACGGTACATCTACTGATATTTTACGAAATTTTTTACAGTGTATTTTCCTTTTATATTTAGATACAATTATTCAAATAAGCATAAATATTCTGCAATTATATAACGTTGTTCTGTGTTAAAGTTTACTGCAATAGCTTAAATAGTTCACTCAAAAGCTAAATAATATGTATGTATAGCTACTTTTTTATTAGACCACTGACTGCATTCTAGATTTGTGACAAACCATAAAGAGCAGAAGTATATCTTGGTAATTATCGCCATAAATAAATTGAAGCTGTAGTAGTCTGCCAATAACAATAACATTTTCGAGAACTACCTAAAGATAAGGATAAATAATATTAGTTTAGGATCTCTTCATAACAAGAGAAGGCTATATATATTATTTTATTAGCTAATTTGAAATTAACCTTGATGTGTGTGTTTGTTCACCGATGTAACCTCTGAAATAATTTTTGTTGTTGTTTAGGTTTTTACCGCATGTTGTACACAAAATGATTTCGATTACCATACTA
Source organism: Maratus michaelseni (assembly GCA_963931845.1). Lineage (NCBI taxonomy): Eukaryota > Metazoa > Arthropoda > Arachnida > Araneae > Salticidae > Maratus > Maratus michaelseni. The sequence goes on from OZ007593.1 coordinate 93,594,446, forward strand.
TAAAAGTGTTTAATAACAGAACAAAACATCAAAAATAAGAACGAACTACATATAATTTTGTCATGTAATAGAAAATAGATTATTTGTAAAATAAATAATTTTCTAACTTAATATAATACAAAGTATTTAAATGAAATAGCTTTTATACATATTATTTTTCTACCACTCATTCACTTTTGCATTAAAGTCGATTTTGTTATAAAAACAATTCTCATATTAAATGACATCAAAAAAATGAAGAATTGTCTTCTATAGTTACGGATGTACTCTCTGAAATGAAATTTGTTGCTATATTTTCAGATATCATTTTACGAGATTCTTGAACATATTTTTAACATATCTGATTGGAATAAAAAATGTTATTGTTTAAAAAGATAAACAATAGTTAATTTTAAAAGATCACATAATAAAGATACATCGTTCGAAATGTTATAAAAATATTAAAAATCACATATATGGTACAACAGAAATTTCTCCCTAATTTGCAACTTCCATTGTTCTGGTAGAATATAACTGACATGTGAGTATAGATGATGTGGTTTTTAGTAACGTATTTTACAAGTATATTTAATCGTATAGCGAGTAGTAAAGAGCTTCTTGCTTTTTTGCATACAGGTAATATTCAAAAGTAACACAGGTATTATTCCGGATACATTTCTGTCTTTTGATGAAAACTCTAATGCTCTTAACAACAAAACGATTTTGAGGAAATAAATTTCAAACATAAAAACTAAATGAAATGTTAAATTTCTAAACTATTCTTCAGAAAAGCGTAGATAATTAAAGAAAAAATTTGGATAATATTATTTCCATGCAATATATATATATATATATATAATAAAATAAATAAATAAAATAAAAATAAAAATATCTCGAGTAATTCCACTGACTGTTTGAACACGTTATAAAATACTTTGTATTCAGATATTAGGTAACCAAGAAGTAACAAAAAAAATGTAAAGCAACACATTCAAATTATTCTATTAAAATACTTCAATTATAGTGCTAATATTCCATAATCGGATTCAAAACCAAATTTGGCTGCAAACATGATCAGTCTGTAAGAGTTAGTTGAAATTTATAGCATAAAAAACTACAAATCATCAGTTTACCATATACGTCGATGGCGCACGCTTATCTCATTTACTCAAAATAGTTCTTGTAAAGTCATTAGGTACATAAATAGCGATAATGAATTTTTCCATTTACCTTATTCTTGTTTGTTGACTTCTAGATATCCACGAGTATGCGATTTATCCAGATTAGTTGAATAATCCATTGGTGTTGAATGCAAAAAAAATCGTAGAGCGCGAATTGGATAAATACTGCCTTTCTGCTTGTATTGGGTAGAAAATATGATTAGTATTAAATTAAATTAATTAATTCATATATTTTCTCTACAAACACTTAATTTACATTTAATATTATACATCTTAGTTTAGGTAATTTTAGCATTAGAGTCTAAACGAAAGTTTTTTTTTTATTATTGCACATGCAACGATCAGTTCGTTTGCTTTTTTGTTGGGGAAAAAACAAGCCATTCATCGGAAACTACGCTGTACGCCATAAAGATGATGCAAAGGGTAATTAGCACTTTCACTTTCAGAGTTCAAACACTTGATATTATAGACCGGGAGGCGGCAGAACAGACAATCACCTCATCGAGTTCACGGCTGAAATTCCAGAATTAGTTAAAACTCGATTCGCATATTAAAACGCAATCGGTCTGCCAAGTCATATCTTGGTGGAAAGCACGTGAAAATCCGATTTTAGCGGTTGACTCGTAGGTTTACCATTGTATTTTCCTACATCCAGTTCTCCATGTTTTCATACTTTTGGGTGCAGGAAAACACAATGGTAAACCTACGAGTCAACCACTAAAATCGGATTTTTTCGTGTTTTCCACCAAGATATGACTTGGCAGACCGATTGAGTTTTAATATGTGAATCGAGTTTTAACTAATTCTGGAATTTCAGCCGTGAACTCCATGAGGTGATTGTCTGTGCTGCCGCCTCCCGGTCTATTACATTTTGGCTTGTTCACAGTTAATAAGTTTGATTAGTGTATTTTCCGCGCGTTCTGTTCTCTTAATTGGGTGATTACAGTATGGTTTTCAAATATTTCCCTTTAATCTCCAAATGAAGGAAAGTCTTGTCATTTTAGTTTCAATCTGTTCCGCAAAAAAAATCTGGCTCGGGTGTGGGCTTGGTTAGGATGTCTGCTATCACCGCTTTAGTGGGGCAGCAACTTAATTCAATGTTTCCTGATTCCTTTAGATGCTTTAACACGTGGTACTTCACGTCAATTTGCTTGGCTCTATTTGAATGTTTTTCAGACTCTACCATTTTTTTACAGATAAGTTATCCTCGTGCAGTGTGATTGGAAGTTTTTGCCACAGGTTCATATATTCAAGTAGTTTTATGATCCATTTTATTTCTTGAGTAGCGCTTGCTGCTGCTACTTACTATGCTTCTGCCAGCAGGATTGTCTTTTAGAGTTTCACTGTATTTGTTTTTTTCTTAGTAGGAACACATTTTCGGTCGTTTATTTCCTTGTCTTCGTATCGCATGCCCAATCTGCATCAGAATATGTTTTGAGGAGCTACATCATCTAAAATACACGAAAGACTGACTTTGGGAGCCAGAAAACACACAAAATGACAACATACACGCATACATACACTGATACATATGGACTTGGTTTAAAAATAGCAAAATCGAAATCAGGGAACCTCAAAATGTAAATATATACCAATGTTTTCGTAATCGTGCTTTTTACATGATTACAATACTTCCTTACACTCTGCACGGAAAGTAATATATCCGTAAGTATAAGAGAAGGTTCGCGTAAAAGGTATTATGAGGTTATCTATCATATGATGAAGCTATAATTCTGAGATTCTAATTAATCCTGAAGATATCAGACATGATTTTTTATTGCTGAATATATCTTAATTCCATTATTTACCTAATAATAGTTAATGTTTAATAATCAAATGTTAATATTTTTCTAAGAGAGTTTTGTACCACCTGTATTAACATTTTATACATGATATCAAAAAGGAAATAAATAATAATAAACTACAATGAATAGCATTTCACTTCAATTTTTCAAAATGATATTTTCATTAGACAAGAGCTTCTTCCATTCGTGCTTTCCTTTAAAGAAGCATTTACACAATCAAAATTTCTTTTGCTGACACTGATTTTCAGAATCGTTTCTGAATGTTTTTTTTTTTTAGTGTATTAAAGAGTTTTCTCAACCCGGAATATAGGATTTTCAAATGCTGTCAATTTTCAAGTAAACATTTTCATGTTCAACAAACATGCTCTGCAGACAAAAATGATAAATTAACAGCATTAATATTAACTATAAAATTAATATTATTTTGTTATTCTTGCATGTATAAATTCAATTATGCAGTTGAAAGTGTTTACTTTTGAATTAATAGCATCCTAAATACTGTTATTCCGCTTCGAGAAGACTTATTAAGACACTGTAAAAACTACTCAGAAAAAATTCCGAAATTCCGTCACAGCAAAAGAAACGTTGTTTCCACAACTACTTTATTAAATCTCGAAAATATATATTGGTTTTTGAGGTTTATAATAATAAAGAACCATTTTCAGTATCATGGGTAATTTGGAAGAGGTTATAGTATGTTCGAGGTTATATTGTATTTTTGCAGATTGAGAAATATTTTTCTATTTTTACAGTGTGTCATTTTCAGATTAAGAGATACTAAATAATTCTAAAAAACTCTGAAATCATCAACTGAATAAAATAATATGTAATGTATGTTCTGAGAAACACTGTTCTTTCAAACTAACAATAAAATATTAAATAATATAGTGCTGAAATTCAAACTGGAAAACCGGAGGTTACTTGAGCCTTACATTTACGTGAAAACAAAAAGCCCAATTTTCTCTCATTAAATATAATATAAACGTAAGTATTTTATTCATTACGAAATACATTACTTTAGAACCACAAGATTTATTTAAGAATATTTTTCAACAAAACTCTTTTCTGATATATTTTCTATGTTGAAATATAATAATAAACATATTTCCCATATAATTTTTCAATGAAAAATAAACTGTATCGTTCAAATTTCATCAATACTCTTTCGAAACTAAATGCTTCACGTTGGTTCTTTCAACATAATCCTATTATACTGGAAGATTTTCAGAAAAAGTTGTTTAAAAATAGGAAATTTTTGTACTGAGTATTTCGTTTTTCCAACACAAAAGAATTTTTTGTCAAGCATTAATGCAATGTAGAAATTTTAGTTTCAAAAGAGTTTTAAAACTTTGAAACAGAAATAAGTTTTACTCTAAAAAGTAACATTTTGTAGGCTTGTTTAAATATAAAAATGCATTATAGGTAACTAGTAAAACTCATGATGTTTCTAAATTGCAGCCTTCTATTACAGCATTTCCTTTAAATTTACACGTAAAAGAAAAAAAGAAAATTCGAAAGAACTTTTCAATTTATTATTAGCCTTTACTAACTTAATAATTTAGAACAAATAACTAAATTTAATATAGGTGTTGTTTATTTAGGTTGTTGATTTTAAATAATTTTTAAACACAAACTTTTTTCCGCTGTTTCTAAGAAGATTATATCCATGTTTCTTTAACAGAATATCAATGGCTGTAGGAGCACTTAGTTATCTACATTACCAAAGAATATACAGGATGTTTCAAAATGATTGAAACAATTTACTACATCTATATTTTCTGAAAAATCTTCGATATAAATTGCCCAGTAAAGTGTGAACACGATAAAATAATAAAATGTGAAATCTATGCAAAAGTAAATCCCATTTCAAGGATCAAGAGGGAAAACGACGATAGTCACAAACTAATTATTCATATTTTTATCCTTTACACCCAAATTACATCGTTATTCCCCTATTTATAGGTATATTCAACTCTGTTTACAAAAGAATACCTTCGATTTTGACTCGATATGATGTTAGCAAATGATAGTTTAAGAAAGAAACCTAATATGAGATACACTATTTGTAATTAACTCTTTTAGTGCGGGAGTCGACTAATGTCGTCATCTAGGAGTTGGGTGCTGTAGACTACATTAAGCGTCGACAAAAGTCGCCTAGGCGTTCACGGCGTGTATTGTGCTCACTGTAGTGCGTCATGGGCTTAGCAGTGATGACGTATTTCGCCTGCGTAGTGCAGTAATTTGGCTATAACCAAAACAAGTACCGTGCTTTTCATATACCCATAAGATTTTAGTTTTGTATTGGGTCGTTCGGAAATTCGTGTCCTTTTGGAAAAATCAATTTGTACCGGAAAATTCTGACCGGTAATCAGATAAAAAATGGCGCTTTTTTGGTCAAAATATTCTGCACAGGGTATTAACCCCCTCAAAAAAATTCTGCACTGAAAAGGTTAATATTTAAGTTGTAAGATTTGAAAGAAGTGCAATTTGTTTAATGTTAGGAGTAAGCGGTATCATTATACAATACAAAAGATTACTGTAAATAAATTAAACACAGCTTCAAAGGAAATGAAAAAAGATCATTTCTTACACAGTTTGAAAAACGTGATCAAATATGAGACAGTCCAAAAAAATTCGCAATACTGTCTATTTTAAGAACTGTTTGAATTTGTATAAGTCAATAGTTCCTTTTATGTTTTATACTTCAATTTGTAACACTCAGAGCACAGAAACTTTTCTTCTTTCGCATAACAATTTTTGTAAAATGGACATTTTGTGCACTGAGCCCACTTTTCCCCATCTTTTTGTCTCGTGTCAATTTTTGTCGTCAGGAAAATGGCCTGTGCAGATTTTTGAATGCTGAAGTCGTGTTCTGTAAGGAGATGATGTAAATAGTTGATCAGAGCCTGAACGCGATACAATCTCATATTACGTTATCCACAGTATATCATATTAGGAGCTCAGCTTAGTCAACAAAATCCTTAACCTTGTGGCTTCTTATTTTAATTTACATAAAACTATTCATCCTAATTTATACTAAATCATTTTATGTCAAACAAAATCATCGATAAATAAAATTCAAATCTACTCACCTTTACAGAAATAACTCCGCTCAAAGCAAACACTGCAGAAAACTCAAAATAGCAAAAAGTTTTTAACATCTGTCTCACCTCGCCGGATAGTAACAAACTAGCCTTTTTGTTTTGAATGTAGTTTCTACCATGTCTCAGGAAGTAATTCACGAGGTCACCACTATAGACAAAAACTTACCATGGATGCAATCGACGTGTCTCTTATCTGGGAACTATCATATGTTACGCAACTAATCCTCTACATCTGACAATCTAACACATGGAAATGTTACCTTAAACCACAGAAAGTCACAAGTAGTTTATCATTATTCTTTCTCTTTTAAAATATTTTCTAATGAAAAAATATTTTTAAATAAAAATTTGTGATAGCGGTTACACTGGTTTTGGTCTTTGAAATATTCGTATACAATAATGCTAAAAAATGATATTCACCTTGAATACACTCACTGTAAGTCTTCAGAACAGGTATTCACCCTTAATATGATTTTTTATATAAATATTATGGACAATGCTTATACAGATGTAGCACCAGTCTTCAAAAACACATTTTAAGCATCAAAATCTGAATCTGGTCTATAACATTTATTTAAATCCCCACCCAGGCTCGTGGGCAGTTATTGACATGTGCAATTACCAGATATCCGATATGTGCATGTGGCCTGGTACATCTTACAGTACCAGATAAGATGTGTTGGAGATTCTGCCTCTTCTACTGCTCGGATCGTGAACTTCTTCACTATTAGTGTTCACCAGTCTATTGGAAAATACACTGATGTCCAAAAATTAAGTGCCGGTGATCGATTTCTCCGATTTTAGATGTTTAGTCGAATATCTACTGAAATTCTTTACGAATTGTACTTGAACTTTAAGGATATAAAGAACATGTTTAACTTCATAATTTTCAGTGAAGATTTTGTCGCGAGAACAATTAAGGGTGGGGCGTAATCATAATTTTAATAATAAAATAATATTTGCGATCACCCAAATAATATAAAATGCTCAAAATGGTCTGTCACTGTAGCAAATAACTATGTAGGTCCAGTTCAACATTTTTGTGCATTTGTGTAAGAATAGCTCGTATATTCGTGGAGATAGTAACGTTTCTGTGAAAATTTCAAAAGTTTTTTTGTTTATAGCATGCAGAGTTTTCAACCGAATTTAACACCACTTTCCGAAAACTTGACAAAGAACAGTAGAAATAGTATACTGCAATTAAAAGATTAAAATATTGAATATTCTATGAGATATGGGTATTTATAAAAATAAATTTTAACTGCGCATGCGCGAACTACAGCAAGTATTTTTTGTCATGATTTGGCAATCAATACTAAAGAGCAACTCATATAAAAAGACCAGTCAAATATCGTGAAAACTCAAAGAGATACACATCAGTGTACAACTTACATATTGCTTGCTGATTTGTTGTCATCTGTGAGATTCTATATCGGGTCTTTGTCTTGAAAGTTTTAAATGGGACATTTTTGCCAGGCATTATATTTCTTCGCCTTGCTATTCCTTTTCCACCTTCCGTTAGAGTATGTCTAATTTCTGCTTCTGAGTTTAATCCCATGTGAAAGTGTTCCATGTACGGTAAGGTCATATATGCATATTGTTTTTAAATTATCATTAACGTACTTATTCGGTCTCCCACATATCAAAAGAAATGAAATTATACAAGGCATAAAATGTTTTCCTTTTCATGGTCAGCTTTGTCTTGCATATTGTATCCAGATATCTATAACATTTAAACGGCGCCTTTGCTGCATTCCTCGAAAACCCTGTTCCCAAAACAATAATTAACGGTAAAATTCTTAATCTCTCTTTTTAGCCAAAGTGCAATCTTCGCCAAAAGATTTTTCCCTTCCAATGACGTCAATTATGAAGTTGATATGCTGTATATGTAACGGTTACATTTCCCACGCAAAAAAATGCGATTCTCTTGGCTTGAAATGTAACTAGCTTGGCGTGTTATCTTTGCGCCCGCTTTCATATCGGATAGGACACTTGCCCTCTGATCACCAGCAGACCAACTTCCCAAAAAATTGCTCTCACCCCTATGCCACCTTAGGAGATATCAAAATTTGGCGTTCATCCTAAAAATGCAATCTAAGTGTCATCACGATTTTTGGATTTATCAAGAAGGATGTCACCCTGTGCTATGTTTCAATGTGCCGTATCAAATCTAGGTGTGATACGACTTTTATGGATAACTTGTCTTGTTGTGACATCTCTGCATTAAACGAACTTTGCTAACTTATGTGACTTTCCTTTTCTTCTAAAAAAACTACTTTCAGTTCAGTTCGATCCCAGGACTTCGTCGCCACGGATTATTGCGAACACAACGTGAGATGTGCCATTTCATCGGCCATTTTCCATGTCTTCTCTGTACTTATTAGTTACAATAGTACTTTTTCTCCGACATAATTTCACGGAATTTGTGATCCCGAGTACTACACCAACTAATCCATATGAATCACCAAATCACTCCATAGTCATATATATATATATATATATATATATATATATATATATATATTCAGGAATTTGTTGCCATATCGTTTTTGTAATTTATTATCCCTAAAAAATAATAGCAATGGCATAGTAAGAAGCATTTGCTTTTTTTTGCAATTGGCATATCACTTTTTACATCCGCTTGAGTCTTGTTGTCTTTCATATATGAGTCTGCTTGATAAACAAATAATATTTTAATAAATATAGTCTGATATTTCTGTATTTATGATTTACAGTTTTAGTTTTTTGAATTTTGAACACTTTAAAAATTAGATGACTAAAATAAATATCAAAAATTAAATACATAACTTTCCATTAAAATTATTCTTTAAGTATGTTCCATTAAGATGCATGTTTACAAATTATTAATACACTTTTTTTCCTACTTTAGAGTGGTTTTTTGGATTATCTACACTTTAAAACGCGATATATAAATTCTGTGTCAAATATAAAAGACATAACTTATCATTAACATGATTTTTTATACATAATTAATTCGTTAAGATTCTTTAATAATTTAAAGTTTTCTAATGTATATATGAAATTAAAAAAATAATATAACCTACCACTAAAATATAGCCTTAAATATACTTTAATAGATTCATTATTTATATATAATTATTCCAAAAAAATATTCTTTAATATTTTAGACATTGTTTTCTATTAGATAATTTTAAAATTGGTGTCTAATACATGTGTATAGAATAAATGACCTAAACATATTCTTAAAATTCAGTATTCAGTGTATTTTATTATAGTGAACATTTGCATATTACTCCTACATACATTTATCTTATAGATATAGTTCCCATCTGTATGTGCATTGTAGCTTACATGCATCAATTTCTAAGCAATTACTTATAATAAAAACTTATATGATAATTCTGGTGTAAAATTTAAATTTTGTTTAGTTAATTAGAATTATACTATAAAATGTATGTCGAGAATAAAACACGTGACCATCAATTAATTGTAGTATTAATTGTACTCCATTAAGATTTTTCTTTATATATTATTATTGCATAATATTTACTTATAGATGTCATTAAGTAGCTCTCCTGCTTTTCATATCTCCAATTTACTTTTAGGTAACATTTTATAATAAATTTATTTGTAATAATTCTGGTGTAAATTTTCAATTTTTAACTCATTAAAATTCAATCTATATGAAGAATAAAACACATAACGAACCAACTATTAAAATTTACTATTATGCATACTCCATTCCGATGTTTATATATTATTAATTCATAACATTTCCTTACAGATGTTGCTCCCGTCTTCAAATATACATTTGAAGCATCAAAAGTTGAACCTGGCACAGCACTTTCGCTTAAATGCATCGCAGCTGGCAATCCACTACCACAAGTCACGTGGACACTCGATGACCTTCCAATACCAGACCACATGCGTTTCTCTGTCGGTGATTACGTCACGTCTAGAGCTGAAGTGGTCAGTTTCGTCAATATCAGTACTCTCCGAGTGGAAGATGGAGGTAAGGAAATGAAAATAGATCTATCTTTATGGAGACATTAAAGGAACGCAGCCGTAAAACATTTATTTCTTGTGTAGTGATCTCTTGCATTTCCTATAATCTAATGGCCTGCTTCCCTATTGCAAAAACAATAAATCTTATGACAAACAGTAAAAAAGTAGCTTGCTGTATACATCAATAGTAAAGACAGAACATCATTTATTCAAAACATTAAAAGAAACGATATGCATAGCAGTAGCCGAAAGATGTTTAGATTTATAGATGCTAGTCAAAGATTGATAGGGAAATAAACTAAAAAAGTAATTTATTTTAAATAAAATATATATATATATATACATTGTGTCTCAGTATTTTGCCTTTTGACTTTAAATTCGTTAAATATCTAATTTTAAAAGATTAATATCACCTCTAGAAAAAGAGTAATTTCATTAATTTATGTGGTAACGTTCCTATACGTAGAATTTTTTACTGTTTGTTAACTATACAAGATATTTTTTTTAAATCTAAATTCATTATATATTTTTTCTTTAACAAAATTAAAAAGTAAATATTCTTAAAATTACTCAATTTTATTTTTATTAACAAATATTTTTAATTGACTAATTATAATGTAACTTAACAAAGACCGTAGATTAACATGCTCGTTTTCTACAATTGTAATAAACATCTGTTGATACAGGTTTTTTCTTTCTGTTTGTTTTTTCAGAATAACAAAAAGGATGTATATAAATCTCCTGATATTTTTATAAAAATGTATTTATACCATAGCTGAGCACGCGTAAGTGGGTCAAACCTTTCACCAGTGAATCTGTTATGTTGACGGAACATATACAGAATACAAAATAAAGTCCACGTACAATCAAATACCTCTCGTAGAGATAGAACTAAATAACTTTTGAACGGTAAACCGAATATTTGCTATCATATAAGTTCAAGAGCAGAACTCCTAATGACGTAAATTTGAAGTTATGAACCCTATTTCTTTAAAATATATTTATACAATAGTTGAGGACGTGTAAGTGGGTTAAACCTTTCACCAGTGAATATGTTATGTTGACGGAACATATACAGAATGCAAAATAAAGTCCACGTACAATCAAATACCTCTCGTACAGATAAAACTAAATAACTTTTGAACGGTAAGCCGAATATTTGCTATCATATAAGTTCGAGAGCAGAACTCCTAATGACGTAAATTTGAAGTTATGAACCCTATTTCTTTAAAATATATTTATACAATAGTTGAGCACGTGTAAGTGGGTTAAACCTTTCACCAGTGAATATGTTATGTTGACGGAACATATACAGAATGCAAAATAAAGTCCACGTACAATCAAATACCTCTCGTACAGATAAAACTAAATAACTTTTGAACGGTAAACCGAATATTTGCTATCATATAAGTTCGAGAGCAGAACTCCTAATGACGTAAATTTGAAGTTATGAACCCTATTTCTTTAAAATATATTTATACAATAGTTGAGCACGTGTAAGTATGTTAAACCTTTCACCAGTGAATATGTTATGTTGACGGAATATATACAGAATACAAAATAAAGTCAACGTACAATAAAATAACTCTCGTACAGATAAAACTAAATAACTTTTGAACGGTAAACCGAATATTTGCTTTCATATCAGTTCGAAAGCAGAACTTCTAATGACGTAAATTTGAAGTTATGAACCCTATGTCCAAACCTAAAGGAGAAAAAGAAAAGATTCAGTTACAAATGCATAGTATAGTATTCATGGGGGGTTTTATGAGATGTCTTACATGAAAAAATAACTTTATTAGAATTCTTTTAATTACTTACCCATCATACGTAGTATAGGGTAAGTCTCGTAATCGCTTTAAAAATCGAAAGCAAATTGACGGATTTACACGTTTCAGACACTGAAGATTCCAAAAAACATATTTTTAGAAAAAAAAATAAATTACCATTCGTTTGTCTGTGTGTGTGTATGTAAACGCTCTATCTCCCGAGAAAATTGAGATAGAGACTTGGTATGTACTTCAATTTGGTATGTACTTAGCATGTAATAATGAGAAGAATCCTGCTGAATTTCAGTAACCTCGATTATCCGGAACTATTTTTTTCGGACTATCGAAAAATTCGTTCTGATAAAAGGTATATAAAATTTTTCCAAATTGTTTATTTTAAGGAGTGATTATAAAAGACAATATAAAAATATAAATTTTGCTTAAAGAATGAATTTGATCAAATTATTAGTTGCCGATATATTTGTAACCCTATTTACCACACTCTTCGATTTTTCATGACACTGTATTTCATTAAAATTTCAATTCACACATATATTTTAATTGGAAATGAGACGCTTAATCCGGCGCAGTAAACTGTTAGTTAATATGATTGTCATTTTTGGAGTTATAAGGATATATATATAGATTATCTTAACCAGAATACTAATATAAATAAAAACTTATTATATCGCATTCAAGGAATTTAAAACAGCAATTTTCAGTTTAGATCTTAGAAACTTAAATTTAATGTTTTGAAGCACGACGAAATCGACATAAAAATATGATTAAAGGAAATATTTTGCCAAAAAAAATCTAGAATAAAATTGGCGTAGTTATATGGAAATCAAGAATTTAAAAATTAGCGAAAAGTTTAAATTCAAATTACTACAAAATGAGTTATATTACGGAGCTCCATATGAATGTGAGGAAACGATTACTACTACATGAATAAAGATTGGTAACTAATGAATCCTTGATGTAGTTTACGATGGCTCCTCAAATATTCCATGGTATCACGAAGAAAAATTTATAACTAGTTACATTTTGATGGTTTTTGATAGTTTTGGGAGAATTTTTTTGGATTTTGCCTGAAAATAAAGCAATAATCAAACATTAAAATGTGAAAGAAACTTTTAATAGTATTGTCTTTTGGCTTTTATTTCAAACAGAGCCTTTTAAAAGAATTATGAAATTAAAAATATTTAAAGTTCCGTTATAACCTCAATAATCTCTCATTATCTTACATTACTACATTTTATCGTATATTAAAGCTAATGAAGAAGTGCTAAAATAAAAGCGTAGTTTAAAAAATATATATATTACACTCTTTGTTTTATATTTATATTTTGTTTTCTTCATTTTAGGGTTTACAATATTTTATTGTGGCATGTTCGCAGCCAGTTGGCATATTTTACTGAGCGTGGTTTGTTACATATCTAACTCTATTGTTGTAACTCTTATATAGTTATAACCACAGGGTTTATGTAAAAGAATATTTGACGGTTTATAAACGTGCCTAGCTAAATAAAATATATTTTAATATTAATTTATTGATTTATAATTAAGATATTAAAATGTTCTATTGTATTAATTCATTGATTTATAATTAAGATATTAAAATGTTCTATTGTTATCGTAAACATACCTGTGTATATAGTTTTCATTGTTCTAGCATATCAGAATGAGTGCGATAAATGATTACAAATTTCTGTTTTTACATACACAAAAAAAGTTAAGTTATATGTAAAAAAGTATAAAAATGTAATATATATTACATTTTTAAATGAGCTAGTTCTTTTTCATCACAAATATTACGGATTTTAGATATAGATATGCACTTAAGCGTATTTCTTTCCAAAAAAAGATTATATTTTATTTAACTTTTGACTGAAACTATGAATGACGAATTTATCATTCTCTTAAGGGCACGCATGACATAAAATGTTTCAATTATTTTAATTTTCAATTTTCCACTTAAACTAAATAACAGAAAATTCCCTAAACTAATTAATTTACGTAGTTTCACAATACACAAATCCCTAAACATAACCTTTAAGCTCGTAAACAAGCAATATTACGCATATATATGTAAATCCTTTTATCACCTTGCCTCAAAATACATTTTTTATATATTTAGGTACACTTTTTATAATATCTATCAAAGTTAGAAATATCAAAATTTTCATTCTAGTATAGATAACTTGTTTCTTCACAAATATCTAATATTATGAATGAAACTGAGATATATAAGAATACATTAAATATTTCCTGGGATTTAACTAAATGTTTCAGTATTTATTAATTAATTTTACTTATGTTTGATAACAATGGAAAATGCCTCCTGTTGTTTTTCAATTATATGTTTTTAAGCAACATGTAAACTTTAAAGAGATTATCTGCAATACTATTTTAGAAAAGTGTACCTAACTGACTTTTTGTCATAAACAGGTAAATAAAAATTACACACTCATACTAAATAAAATTTTGAATTAAGCAAATTCTTTGGTTGTTGTTGTATATAAATTAAAGTATATGTATTTTAAATGAAAAAATAATTTAACACACTTATCCATTCATAAATAAATTAGAGTAATTTAAACATCATAGCTAAATCTCCTTCATTCATACTTCCGAAATATCGCAAAAAAAAATTATGATTATTTTTATAGTTTTTTTTTTTTTTTTTTTTTTTGTAAATTCACAATATTTGCATGGCTTTTTATACATAGGAATTAAACATATTTTTTTCCATATAAAAGCAAAAAAAAAATTTCAATAAATATAGTGAAAATTTGAATTTTAACCCGATTTTCGAGGCACGACAATGGGAGAAAGTTCGTTATTGGCGTACAGTCTTTAATTAAAGATTTGCTGCATTTAAGGATAATTGAATATGCTATTTAATTTCGAAGATTCTTAATATTAATGACTGCAAATGTCAGAATTTTATGTATAAAATGGGTTTTAAAAAGTGTAAAAAACATAAGTTATACTTGGCAAAGAAAAATACAGTAGTTAATGATTTTGATTTCATATTATAAAAAAATTTCCAGATAGTTTTATACTTTAAAACCTCATTTTCTTTTGTTTGAAAATGCCTTTTATTGCATAAAAATAGCTCAGTTTTTATACTAAATATTTTTAAGTACATTAACGGTACTGCAAGATTAAAAGGTAAATATCATCATTAAATTAACGCATTAGCTTCACATAAATATTCAACCTGAAACATTTATATACCAAAATTGATCAATACTTTAATATCATGAATTAATTAAAAATATGTTTCCCACATTTTAAAGTTGCCGGCTAATCAGAAAAAAAAATCTTTGATAAGATAAAATTTTATTTAGTTTACTTCATTTAATTCGGAGTAGAATTTAATTAAAAACTGAAATGCTTCTGCTTATGATATCTTTTGTTTGACAGCAGACAACAGATAATATGAATGAAAATTCATTTAAATATTTTTCGCTTTAAGATATTCTATTAACATATAATATATTCGTTTGAAGTAATCTTGAAGTTAATCTAAATAAGGTCTTTTTGAACTGAGGGAGGCAATTTACCAAATCCATCTATTTGAAAAGACTTTTTCTGGAAAAAGAAATATCGTTTCAAGTCTTTTCTAGAATTGTGCTCTTCAAATTTACTAGCTCGATCGAAAAGACCCCAAAACCAATTCTATAAGACTTTATTTCTTTCAGTTCATTTTCACTTATCGGAGTCCCATTTTCGGATTTAGAACAGTAATATCGTTCTTTTTTCTCTATTTCACTTTGTTTCTCGCGTTCGATTGAACATAGCAACGTCTGAAGTATACTTTTAAATGAAACTAAGCTTTAAGTGCCGATAGTATATTGGATTTTTCTTTGAGGGTTTTATAATTAAATAAATCCTTGAAGTTAGAGCTGGACATAGAAATGTTTTTATCTTTTATCTGATTGTATTGTGTAGGTGGTAAATATGAGCTGTTCAAGATATTTCTAAACTGGAAACTGTTTATGAAGTCCTTGAAATTTTTAGGTAGGAATTCCAGTTAATATATTATAATATCTGTTGTAAAGATTTATTTGGGAAATTTTTATTACTGATAAAATGATAAAAGTGGTCTTGTAGTAAACATATTCAACGTTGCTTTAAATAAATATAGTATTAATATCAATTCATTCAGAAATTAATTTTGCTTAAAATTACGTGGGTTGTCATATTTTAAAATCTTTTGCAAGCCTTGAAAATATACATTTTACAAAAGTTTGTTTTTACATGATTACATTACCTTTAAGGCATTATGTGCTTTACAAACACTTGCATGCATAAATGTATTAATCCCTTACAATGAAAATTCTCCGCTATAAAAGCACCAAATTCAATTGAATTTAAGAAAAATATCAAGTGAAATTCGTAAAACTATATTACAATTATTCTTTAGCGGTACCTCTGCCAAATTTGTATTCTTTGTTAATGAGACTTTATAAATTTGGGACTTTTTGATTGTTAGTTACTTTATTTCTGTTCTTAAATTTGATTGTAATTTTTAAAATATTGCACATATTTAGTATTACCATAAGTAGTAGAAGAACAAGAGTTAGACTCCAGCAGGCGCTGTGTGCGTGGTGGAGGTGGGTACCGGAAGTAAGCCTGGCAGTGGAAGCGGAAGTGATGGAAGATAAGACAGGAAGTGAAAGAAGATAAGACAGGAAGTGAACCGGAAGTGTTGGAAGATAAGAGAGGAAGTGAAGTAGGGGAGGGCTTAATTTTTTTAACCGATAAGGGAGAGAGGGGAGGGCTTATTTTTAGGGGGCTTAATTTTTTTTGTGAAAAATAAAGGGTTTTAATCAGATTCTTTCTTGTCAGGGAATTTTTTTTTTTTTTTTTTAAATATGAAGTTTAGATGTAAGATATTTAAGAAATATAAACTACAACTTGGAGTACTTTTTGAAATTTTCTTATTTTTAGGGGGTCTTTTAGGTAGGGGAGGGCTTATTTTTAGGGGGCTTAATTTTTTTGCAGGAAAATAAAGGGAGATGAAAGGATTGGACAGACCTATAGGTGAACTGCGATTGAACAAAATGCACATCATTAAAAAAGAAACACAATATATTCAATCAGTTGTTATCAGTGCCTTTGTGATGTAATTGCCGACGCATTCAGCTGTTAAGTGAAAGGATAATAATTCGATTCCATTCAAATACGACTTTTCATTTTATTTTTCTATGTTCTTTTTCTTATGTAGGGGGAAATTTCAAAAAGTAGTCAAAGTTGTAGTTTATATTTCTCAAATATCTTAAATCTCAACTAAACTTCGTGCTTAAAAACCTACCCTAAACTATGATTTTATGACTTGATCAGTAATTATGTTATCAGTGACGTCATGTGTGGGAGAAAAACCCATCTATAATTCCTATGTCATTCCTATGTGTATGTTGTAATATCATATCTTATCTTGTGAGTGATTAAAAGTAACACATTTTCAATCAATTCTCATGTAGTTTAAGTAACATATAATAAATACCTCGAGTTTATTTCACCAAAAGTAAAATTTCCTTTAAAAGTAATTAAATTTTTCATGTTTTATAGAATTTCAACAAATTTATTCCTACTTTGTCTAAGACATTCAAAATGTTTAATAGTTGCTTATTTATTTTTTATTTTTTAAATAAGTTTTATTTTAAAAATGGGAAAATTTCATAAAGTTTTATTTTTAGCATGTGTGTTAGGTTAATAAATTTCACTACTAAATTCCACTAAGTCGAATTTTTAAAGGTATACATCTATTCACTGCTTTGAAAATGATATGTTGATTTTTCAATTTCAAATGTTTAACAGATTTTTTCGAAAATGTGACAATCCAACAAATTTCTATAACTCGAAATTTTAAAGTTTTTAAATGATTAAGTTTTCAAATGCTTAAGTTTTATTTTTAAATTGTGTCAATCTAACAAATTTCACTAACACAAATTTTTAAAGTTTTTAAATGTTTAAGTTTTATTCTTAAAATGTGATAAATTTTCAAAGTTTTGAAATATCACAAGCTGGTGGCAATATAGGTCAAGTAAAGATGAGTCACTCATGCAAGCTGATAACAAGTTTAGGCAGGAAAATCGGTTTGCATTAGTCATTTTTATACTCTTGTTATCATGTTAATCGGAAGTGATCTATCTCATAGTTATGATAAGACAAACCACGTGATGTTAACAACAAAGTGTTATTCGCAATAAAATTGAATTCTATTTCCTTAAAACAATTGTAATGGAAAGGATATCGAGACTATCTTGAAAAAATTTTAGGTAAGTCCAGTTTTAATTATAACTCTCTTATCTCATGTTAAAATCTTTTTAAATGTCAACACACACTCCTATTTTGTCTAAGTCAATCGAAATATACATCATTAGTTCAAACATCACACAGTGTAAGCTTGAGAAAACACATAACACTTTTTTCACAACCAAACTATTTATTATTCATCTAAAATAATACAAATCAAATAAGACTGTCATATTGAGCTGTAATCAATTCTAATTTTAAAATTTTTTGTAATGTCCAATTAAACAAACGTTCTGTAAAATCTTCAAAGCCGTTGTACAACTTTAGAAAGGCATTCTCAACATGCACTTGTATGTTTTGGTCTGTTAATTCCAGTTCACTTTTGGAAAGGAAAAAGGGGGTTGCTCTCTCTAAGTTACCATCCTGTGATTCACGACAGACATCCACTTTAACGGCTGCATACCATTTTATTGACTTTTTTATTTGCAATTGATAATTTAATTCG
Organism: Maratus michaelseni; assembly: GCA_963931845.1. Lineage (NCBI taxonomy): Eukaryota > Metazoa > Arthropoda > Arachnida > Araneae > Salticidae > Maratus > Maratus michaelseni. The sequence goes on from OZ007593.1 coordinate 93,613,043, forward strand.
TTTAAAACATCCGTTCGAATACTGTTAAAAAATGAATGAAAGTCTTTTTGATTCATCTCATTGGATACAATGATAGTTTTAGTAAAAATATTTCGCACATCATTTTGTCTTTTAAAATGCTTCACTTTTTCAAATAACAAATCTTTTGAATAGGGTGATTTCACAACTTTATGAAAAGTATCACAATGTTGTACTAAATCTGATTCACAATCAAACATTTCGCTACACTTTATACATGAATGTTGTTTATGAGTCTTATGGGTCTTCTTATGAATTAATAAATCATACATTCTTGAAAACAGTTCGTTGCAATCCCCACACTTGTATTGTTTGGGTGATTTGTGAATCTTTTGATGCATACGTAAATCACTCTTTCGCGAAAAAACTTCAGCACACACCTCACAACGAAAAGACTTTTCCTTTAAATGACATTTCATATGAAACACTAAGTTAACTTTTCGAGGAAATGCCTTGTTACACATCTTACACACATGAGGTAACTTCTGTTTCTTTAGTCCTGATGAGGTGGGTTTCACTTCCCAATTCGAAACGGGTCCTTGTTTAGATAAAAGTGTAGAATCCATCTCTTGATTATTTAACTCTGGTGATGAGTGCTGACACTCCAAGTTGGTTACATCACCAACATAAGAATTCATAACTCGTTCCATAATAACTTAAATGAAAACTAACTTAACGAAAAATACAACCTATTACAACGATATCAGGTCGCAGTAGAATGTTATGAACTCGTTTCATTGAAATTTATATAATGATAGAGGGCGCTCGTGTAAAAATACTAACTTTGTATTAGTTTAAAAATACTGACATTTTATTGGTTTAAATATACGTCACGTGATTATTTCATCATATAATGTTATAAGTTTAATCACCACTTAATTCTTGCACAGTGATTAAGAAAGTGTTACCTATTAGAAGCTCGTACATTTGTAAGTAAAAATCTTTATTACTTTCGTATCTATTGCTTTTATAAATAATGTTTTACTTATCAAGTCGCTTAGTTTCTAAATGATGTATTCGAAAACACCTTTTATGTCTTATGTGTATAAAGTCTAGCAAAAGAGGGAGTGTTAAGTATTTGAAAAATTGAAGTACGTTAATTTATAAAAACTAGATTCCATTCTCTTTTTTGAAAATGTTGGTTGTGTAAAATCAAATATAATGAAAATTTATTTTAATCGTATAACTCAAAACAAAATACCCGCTCTCTTTTTCTAAATAAAAGAGTGTACAACATTTTGTAACTTCCCTAATTTATTTATTTTTTTAAATATCGTGTACAATTTTCTGATTTCCCTTATTTAAATTTTTAAAAATATTGTGTAAAATTTGAATGTTCTGTCAATAATATTTTCGAAATTAAATTAATCTTATCAGCAAAATTTGTATTTGGTCACTTCATATAAACAAAGTAATGTTATCTGACGGATGTATTTCCTGTTTTAAAATATGCATAACGAATCGCATTTATTAAATCATTACGTGATATTATCTTATCTTGCATCCTGTGAAAAGATTTATTCTGTAATACCATGTAAAATGGTCTTAATCACACGTCTTAAATAATTTCCTGTTTAAACATATGCATAACGAATCATGATTATCAATTCATTATCTTATTTTGCCTTCTATATGAAAAGATTTCCTCCGTGACCACATGTCAGCAGAAAGGTTGTAGTATTTCAGTTATGTTAAAATGCAGCATAATAATGTGTGAGTAGTTTATATTTCTTTAATAATAATAAAAAATATGTATTTTATTTAAAGTGACCTATTAAAAATTAATTTAAAGTTAGTGTCATCTACCTTACTGCTTTAAAAAATTCTGTTAGTTATTTTTAAAAGTAAAAATCTTTCGACTGCTTTTAAACTGTTGTATTGATTTTTCAAATAAAATCACTTAAGTATCATACTTTTAACTAAAATAGGTTAATAATTCAAACATGTGACGTTATAAAAACTAGATGTCTTTCTCTTTTTTTAAAATGTTAGTTGTATAATGTCAAATCTAATGAAAATTTATTATAATCGTATAACTCTAAAAAAAAAATACCTGCTCTCAAGTTAAATTATTGGTAAATTCTTGTTAAAAATTGTAGGGAAAAAAATCTTTAAAATTTTTTTGTGTGTTGTATATATCATATATGTTTTTATATCTAATATTTTGCATGTCAAATCACTTATTAACTGAATGTAACGATTATGTCTTGTATGTTGTAACTGGTTAGTTTAGGGTTGATTATCTATATTAGGGATAAGTGTCTCTATGTAGGTCTTTCTAAGGGATCCTAACTCGTATTGACACAAGGTTTGAAAAAAAAACTCTGAACGGTTAGGTCGCCGAGCGCAAGAAGTTTAAATTTCAACATCTAGTAGCTTTAAAGTCAGAACCTTGCACCTGTAGGCGAGGTTCTTATGTGTGTATAAATTCTTAAATGTTTGTAAGACACTTTGGGAAATATGTTATTTAAACTTCCCTTAAAAAAGTTAGCTATTGTAAGTTAATATATATCCGGATTTCGACGAAAACTCTGAACGGTTATGTCGACGAACTCGAGAGAAGTTTAAACAAAATTCCGAACGGTTAGGTCGACGAGTGCGAAAGGTAAACGTCTACCAGCTTTTTTCGTGTTAGATTTTTATAAAGTAATCACATTACTTTTATTTACATGGCTATCACAATTTTCATTTTAAATCCTTAAAAATTTAGCCATTACATCTATTTTAATCTCATTTCAGTTAATACTTAAAGAATAATTTTTTTATATGAAACTTTTATAAAGTCAAAAATAATGGGTTCGAAGAAAATTCCGAACAGTTAGGTCGACGAGCGCTAAAGATGTGAATGTCTACCTGCTTTTTAATGTTAAACTATAATAGTTAACAAATATAATCGAAACGTATGATTCCTTTTTCGATAAATAAACTTTTAGAAAAATGCTGTCAAAGTCGATCATCTTCTTTTATTTAGCAACTCTTAGTGAATTTTCATTTTAACTCTCTAAAAATTTAGCCCTCGCATCTATTTTAATCTCATTCACATTTAAGTTAATGTTTAAAGAATGAAAAAAAAATTCTTTTACAGGTGAATTATAAGTAAATCTCATGTTAAACTCTGAACAGTTAGGTCGACGAGCGCGAAAGGTAGCACATAAATATTTCTTTTACAGGTATTATTTTTATAGCAGGGTTCCTACCCCTCAACTCCACTAGCACTGTTGACCTTTTGTTACTTTAACATTTCCCACCAACCATAAGAAACTTTTATGAAAAAAAATTGTATATTCTATTAATATTATTATTTTTACAGCAGGGTTCCTACCCCTCAACTCTACTCGAAAAGGTTACACATATTATTTACAAAAAATGATGTGCATTTTGTTCAATCGCAGTTCACCTATAGGTCTGTCCAATCCTTTCATCTCCCTTTATTTTCCTGCAAAAAAATTAAGCCCCCTAAAAATAAGCCCTCCCCTACCTAAAAGACCCCCTAAAAATAAGAAAATTTCAAAAAGTACTCCAAGTTGTAGTTTATATTTCTTAAATATCTTACATCTAAACTTCATATTTAAAAAAAAAAAAAAAAATTCCCTGACAAGAAAGAATCTGATTAAAACCCTTTATTTTTCACAAAAAAAATTAAGCCCCCTAAAAATAAGCCCTCCCCTCTCTCCCTTATCGGTTAAAAAAATTAAGCCCTCCCCTACTTCACTTCCTCTCTTATCTTCCAACACTTCCGGTTCACTTCCTGTCTTATCTTCTTTCACTTCCTGTCTTATCTTCCATCACTTCCGCTTCCACTGCCAGGCTTACTTCCGGTACCCACCTCCACCACGCACACAGCGCCTGCTGGAGTCTAACTCTTGTTCTTCTACTACTACCATAGTTATCACACTGTTAAAAATTTGCAGCAAACTGTCTGGTATTTGACCGTTTTTATAAAAAACGGTTACATAGCTGTAATTTAAGTATATTCTGATCATAAAATGAGCAATAATACTGTCAGAATATAGTTAAATTACGGTTATGTAACCGTTTTCTAGAAAAACGGTCAAATGACTGGACAGTTTGCTGCAAAGTTTTAACAGTGCAGCTAACAAGAACAAAAAAGTCAGTAGGAATATTTTTCCATAGAATAGTAATAATAAAATGACGATTAGAAACAATATTAAATAATAATCCATAAACAATATTAATATTTACACTTTTAAAAATAAAGAACATATATAAATACAAAGATGTTCAAAACGTCTTTAAATCAGAGAGCCTTGAAGAGCAATATATGTGTCATAATGAATAAAATTTAGATAACAGATGCTTCAAATCATAGGCACGTGGTTATTTAAAGAAAAGTGTACCAAAAGGGTAAGTCTTTTTTCAAGCGGAATGGTCTAATAAAAGAAGCAACGTTCTCGTTATTCTGGTATATAAGCATTGTTGACAAATGCTTTGTTATTTATGCTTGGCATAATACGTTGTATAACTTGAAATTCCTTCTTGTATGGCGCATGGGTTTCTCTTTGAGTGAATTCTTCATCTGAACATGTTAATCACCAATACTCTGCAATTTCGTTTTAAACATTTTGCAACAACGTCCATCGACAGTCATTTTACACTGCATTTCCCCTTATATAAGTACACTTACGCAGTCACTACAAGTTTATCTTGTGTGTGTGATCTCCAATATTTTTTTGGCCAAATTTACTGTTATTTTTATCCATAAAACGCCCTACATAATCTTTTAATTTTTAGAAAGATTAATTTCAACACCTTTTGTGTTTTGAAAATGCAAAAACAAAAATTTATGCGATGAAAGAATTTTAACTAATGAATTGTTTGAGAGCACAATGTTTGGTAAAGAATACGAAAACACATTCCCCTTTAATCATTTATTCTGTGCCTTGTACTATGCAATGCTATAGACATCGAAATAGAATGTCAGAGCATTTGGATATCGTTAATGTACTACTATCGATACTATGAAGAATAAAACGAATAAAAACTAGCCGTTGTGGGCCACCGTAATACTTACCCATCATGGATATGCATAATATAAAATACGAAAATAGAACATGTGCAAACTATTTATAAAATGCATTGCAATTCCAAAATAAAATAAAACATTGGCTTGATGACGTCATAAACTTTAAATGCTCTATTACTCAATTGCGTAAAAGAAACATCCTTATAACTCCAAAAATAATAATCATATTAACTAACAGTTTACTACGTCGGATTAAGCGCCTCACTTCCAATTAAAATATATCTTTGAATTAATGAATGTTTGAATGTAATACAGTGTCATGAAAAATCGAAGAGTGTAGAAAATAAGATTACAAATATCTCGGCAACTAAGTATCCGTTCAATTTCATCCTTTATGCAAAATTTATGTTTTTTCATTGTGCTTTATTTTCATTCCTTAAAATAAACAATTTCGAAAAATTTTATATACCTTTTATCAGAACGTATCATATTTCGAGAGTCCGAAAAAAATAGTTCCGGATAATCAAGGTTACTAAAATTCAATAAATTTATTTTGATTATTACATACTGAGTGCATACCAAATTTCAAGTCTCTATCTCAATTTGTTCGGGAGAAAAATATTGAAATAATTAAAAAGCGCTAAAGTAAATATTATATATGTGTGTGGAATAGGTCGCTCTAAGTTTCTGATTCAATGTTTAACTGTTAAAATAAATGGAAGTTTGAAAGAAACCTAAATATTTTAGAGGATATCATTGAGTAGTAGAAAAGAAAATCAAGCGTACTGCGTGTGGAAAAATTATAGCAAAATTAACAGGTTAGTAAATGTTCTAAAAACGGAAGAATGTCTAATCTTTTGACAAATTTTGTTATACAGTCTAAGGATATTTCTTCTAAATGCATATTTCGTTAAGAATGGCAAATTCCTATTGAAAACCACTGCTAAAAACAAGTAAAATCGTACGTAAAAAAAAAAGGTTCCAAATCATCGATTCAATTAAAATTCAAGAATGGATTTTATATTTTTGAGCGAGAAAAAAAAAAAAAAAAAAACAGAAAATAATATTGTCTTAAATATTGAAGACAATAAAAGCAAAAACAAAAATTAATAAATACTTAATATTTCTAGTATTATTTTATTGCAATTTATTACTAGCTGCAAATAAAATGTTTTTCTTTTATTTAACGATTTTATATTAAATCGATCCATTCCGGTCCCTCGCCTCGATAAGATATTTTAATTTTTAAACTTCTTTCGATCTTAAAAATAGAGCAATATTTACGTTATAAAACATTATAACAGAAAGTTATGTTTAAACTAGTCGGATGTGTCAATCCCAAAACTTTCTTCTATCTCACACAGGTTTCGCATACACTAAAAAGAATCAGCACCAATTTATATCAATGTCTAACTGAAGCTCAAGTTTTATTAAATTCCGTGCAATATTTCTTGAGGTATGACTATCGCTAAAATCGTGTAAATCCTGCACAATGCTGCATATTAGCGGCACCTGCTGGGCGATTTTTACCAAAAACTAATCAACAGCAATTTATATCAGAGACTAACTGAATATAAAGTTTTATTAAATTCCGAGCATTATTTCTTGAGATAGAGCTATTGCGGAAATCGCGAAAAATGCTGCATAGCAGCGCCACCTGCTGGGCGATTTTTACCAAAAACAAATCAGCATCAATTTATATCAGGGACTAACTGAATTTAAAGTTTTATTAAATTCCGAGCATTAGTTCTTGAGATAGAGCGCCCACAAAATTTTTGTCACATACAGACAGACAGACAGAGTCACAGTGTCACAGACAGACATTTTCTAAAAATAGTCAAATCGTGTTCAGGACCTTCTAAAACGTATAAATCCGTCGAAAACCGGAAGTCGAAAATTTTCATGAATCCAATACTTTCTTCTTGTAAAGATAGAAGAGAGTAAAAAATGTATTATGGCGTTAAATTTTTTATTCAATTTTTTCAATGTGTTTTCACTGGAAAATTTCGATATTCTATTTATCGGAAATTCTCGATGAATTGTATTAAAATGTTCTGTTCCTGTTTCTGCTCAACACCACTTATCATATTTAATATAATTTATACCAAAAGATAAAAAAGAAAAATAATGAAAATTTTAATAATTTCTTCATTATTTAAACTTGCGCGCGCACGATTCAGATAAATTGCAATATTGTTAAAATTTGTAATTGGATATTATAACAAGAAACATCTGCAAATAAAACAAGTTGGAAATTGTACGTTAAACGTGACAAATGAGGTGCGTTCGTTTCGTGCTATTACTAGTTTTACAGTGTAAAAAATCATCGTTATTATTTCAGTGAAATTAATTATATCGTCTGCTATGAACGAAATGAGGATGCCTTTTTTTGTTTTCTTATTACGTATGCCATGTTTACAGATGCAAATTTTTTTCAGCATCTGACAGAGCTGTAAATTCACCCTGGAGATCTTGCTTTGCGAATAATTACCTCCATAGTTAATATTTCTATGACTCACGATGAATGAGTCTTTTGTTTATTTACTTTAATGGATTGAGATATTCGGCTGTTAACCTAATTTTCACTGAAGTTATCTCATAATCTATGCATTTTTTAATGTAACTCATTTCTCAAGTAAACAATTTTTTTGAACGATCTTTCTAAAAATGTAACTTTTATGAATTTTATTCGAAAAATTAATTTTGAATAAAAATGGCTGCTTGGCATATGGAAAAAGATGTGGTTAGCCCGTATTTGTTTTCCTCAGTCACATTACTTGCGTATATAGCTATCATATAGTTTACGTATGATAAGATTTAATAGAATAAAGAAAACTTTTATTAATATCTTTTTAAGTTTTGATTCGATTTCCCTAAAATTTGAAATGACTCGACAAAATTCTGCAACGATTATATATATTACATTTCAAACCATTCGGTTGGGTAGTTTTTGCACAGTTATATGCGAACAGACGGACAGACAGACGGACGGACTAGACGACGACTATAGGTGCTACGTATTTATATAATTACGAACGGACCTAACAAGAACGAAAAATCATGCATCAGGCATAGGTTATGAAACTCATTCTAATTCTATCATAATAGTATTAAGAAATTTATTTTTTAATTTCGTAAAATTAAATCGGATAACTGTTCAGCAACTTAAAATAACACATAACTCAATTAAAATACTTTTTCAGCAATTGCTGTCCAAATCCGGTAATGTGTGTGAGTTATTTCGTGTAGTGCTGCATGACAGCTGTAGAATTCATACACACCACCTAATACACTCAAACTAGATAAGTTTAAAAAATCATAATACAGCGGAAAACGCCCTCCTGGCAATTATCTATCTTATTCAGCCAAGTAACCGAATTATTTTGTGTGACTCTGTAATAAAATGCACTCCTTAACTTAAAATAAACCTGATGTAGAGCACTTCAATGATTTCATTATGTTTGAAGTATCAAAACATCATTAAAATGCATCGCAAACGATTTTCTCCCATAGATCATAATGTAATGGAAATTTTGTGCGTCTTTGCATACGAACTGTAAGTGCTATTTATTCTGTACGCCTGAGAAAGCATGATGTAGTCCATATCAAAGATGTAAATCATTGTTATTATGTTTGAAATGTCATAACATCAATAAAATGCACCACAAACGATTTTTCCTTATAGGCAGTAATATAACGGATCTCTTTTGTATGTCCCTGTAAATGAACTATAAAAGCTACACGATTTCCTTTTCAATACCAAACATTCTATACTAAGCTTCAACAACATATAAAATTTGATGGCAATCCGAGCATATTTATGAGGCAGACAGACAGAAAGAGAACAGACAGACAGGCAAACCGAATTCATAAACACTCTTCTACTATATTGGAACTTGTATGTTGGAGTGTATGTATATGTTAGAATGTATTATAATTCCTAAAAAACTACACTATATTCCTTTAAATCCAGCAAATTACATTGTAATAAATGGATGGGAGGATGTTCGCTTTTCATGGGAAATGCCATTGATACAATACATAATACTTATGTTACTGTTCGGAATTTTTTTTTCTACTTCTTACACATTTACAAGATTTTTTATACTTAAATGCATGAAATTTTCAGACAATATTTAGATACCATTATATCAAGTAACATTTTCAATTTTCCCAAAAAAAGTAAATTATAAGGGATTGTACCATGACGAAGAAGATTCCTAAAATCTGCATGTAGGAAATCGTGTTAAAATGCAGTTTTTGGAAAATGTATTTTCCTTTACAGAAAACAGAGAATAGCTATTAATTTTTTATCTGAATAATAACACATACATCTTTTGTAAATTTAAGACAAACAAATATCAAAATATCGGTTCAAATATAATAAATTTAAATTTCAGTACAATCTTAAGAGTAAAACATTCTCAAAATGTTTAATTTTAAGGTTCACAATCTCTTAATGTTCACAATATCTTAATGTTCTCTATATCTTAATGTTTACAAGATCTGTGAAATGTTAAAAAAAATAATAAACATAAAATTTATAGAAACTAATATGTTTAAATGAAGATCTGATCTAAAACTCCATCTTACCTTTAATAAAAAAATATATAAAATTCATATTTAAAAGTTATACAGTAAATTACATTCTTTTAAAAACCGCCTTCTTTAGCTTTACCATAATACATAGTTGTTAGCCTTCCAATTATTTTATCAGATGTGTATACTTTGAACCAGTAAAATATTGATAAAATATAATATTCTTTCTACGTTGTTGTTATATGTTTTAATTCATTAAATAAAATTACTGGTTGAAATATATTTATTCAACTCTTAAAAGTAAGGAAGTTTAGCGTTTATGATAATATCTAGTGTAGTAATTTAAGATAATATAAAATATTAAGGACAGGTTAGATTTTAAAGTATTTATAAAGACGTAAATCATTTAAAATATTATTTTCTAATCAAAAGCATGAAAAGATTTATTCTTAAAAGGTTAATTTAAATTTTAGTGATTGAATTAAATTTTATTTTCTCATAAAATCAGGGAACATTCAACCAAGGTAATTGAAGTACTTACCTACATTTATTAAATTTCTCTCCATTTAAAGTAACTATGAAATTTTCCAGAAGAGTTCATAAAATACATCAAGAATTCATTAGTTGCCAATCATCTATTAGACAATAATCGTAGTTTCCTGGCATGGAACGTCTTATACTGCATCTAATTTCGTAATAATTTGAATTTAAATTTTTTCAATTAGTTCTAAATTCTTTATTTCTATTTAACGACGACAATTTTATTCTATAATATTTAGCGACGATATTTGCTATGACATGGTTGCCAGTTTGGCCTTTTTAAAATTAAAAATTTTCGCATTCATACCAGAAATTTTCTATAATGTTCTTTTCTTTATTTAATGACCGACATTTCGTGATTGCTGAAAGTAAAAATTCTTCTTCTAGAATTTCCGGTATGAATTCAAAATTTCTGAAATTAAAAAAAGGCCAAACTGCAACCCTGTGCTGTGATCGTATTTTTATGTCGAAATATACGTGCTTTAAAGCTTCAAGCTTCATTTTCGAAGATCAAAATTCGAAATTGCTGTTTTAATGATCTTGGAAAGAAAAAACGTTAAATGTTTATTTTTGAGAAAATTTTATAGCTTTTAATGCTGCACGTGTATCTAATGTAGATACGATGTCGTATGCTTCTTTTTATATCACTATTATGAATAACGAATTTATTAAGGCATGACTGGAATAAATAAAAATAATGCTTTTCTCTTAATATATATATATATATATATATATATATATATATATATATATATATATATATATATATATATATATATATATGTATACATGTTTAATCATTCATTATCTTAATACTTTATAATGCATTAATACTAGAATATAGATTCTGTTAAGCATTTGTCAGTTTTAGCAGTATTGTTACAGCACTGGTAATTTCAGAGGAAATGAATTCAACAATGTTCTCGTACATTGAAAAATATTTTTTGTTAAATGTTGAGTCATTTGATACTGCAAGAAAAGCAGAAGCACAAAATATGAATTTTCAAAATTCTTGATCTTGGTGAAAATTGAACAATGGTTAGACATTTCCCAGGAAATTTATAACAGCCGATTATAACAAATATATATATATATATATATATATATATTTTTTTTTTTTTTTTTTTTTTTTTTTTTTTTTTTTTTTTTTTTTGCATTCATGTTATGCTGCTTTAGAGCACGATGATATTATCCAGCTTGTAGATATCTTCAGACAATAGCTACAATTAAAGAGTTGTCATATTCGAATCAGGATCATATCCAGACATGAATATTCGTCTAGTGTACCATAATTTCTAGTGTAGTAATTTAAGATAATAATATACAATATTACCGATATGTTAGATTTTAAAGCCATAAATAATTTAAAATATAATTTTTTAATCAAAAACAAAAAATATTTATTCTAAAATGATTATTTTAAATTGTATTGCTTGAATTAGGTTTTATTTTCTCATAAAATCCTGTAATATTCCACCAAGGTAATTGAAGTTCTTACCTATATTTATTAAATTTCTCTCCATTTAAATTAACTATGAAATTCTCCAGAAGAGTTCATAAAATACATCAAGAATTCATTAGTTACCAATTAGCTATTAGATAATAATCGTAGTTTCCTGACATTCATATGGAACGTCTTAAACTGCCCCTCATTTTGTAATAATTTGAATTTAAATTTTTCAATTAGTTCTAAATTCTTTATTTCTGTTTAACTACAAGAATTTTATTCTATAATATTTAGCGAAGATATTTGCTGTGACCGTATTTTTATGTCGACTTATACGTGATTTAAACCGTCAAACTTAATTTTCAAAGATAAAAACTCGAAATTGCTGTTTTAATAACCTTAGATAGAAAAACAATTAAATGTTTTTTTTTTTTGAGAATTTTTTATAGTTTTTAATGATGTACGTGTATCTAATGTAAATACGATATGTTATACTTCTTTTTATATCGCTATTCTGATTAACGAATTTATTGAGCCATGACTGGAATAAATAAAACGAAAGCTTTTCGCTTAATATATATATACATACATATTTAATCCTTCATTATCTTAATACTTTATAATGAATTAATACTAAAATACAGATTTTGCTAAGCATTTGTAAATTTTAACAATAATGTTATAGGACGTATAATTTATGAGGAACTAAATTCAAATAATCGTTCTCGTACATTGTAAAATGTTTTTGTTAAACGTTGAATCATTTGATGCTTCAAAAAAAGGAGCTTAAAATATGAATTTTCAGATTTGTTCATCTTGGTGACAAGTTCATCTTGTTTTTCATCTTGGTGACAATTTAACAATGGTTCAACCTTTTTCTCATTCTGTGGAAATTTATAACAACCGATTAGAACAAATATTTTTTTTCTTTCATGTTATGCTGCTGTAGAGCACGATGATATTCTCCAGTTTGTATAGTTTTTTTCAAACGATAGCTATAAATGAAGACTTGTCATACTCGAATCAGAATCATGTCCAGACATGAATATTCGCTGTGCGTCGCATTGCACTTCATATTCTCTTTCATCTTGTCATATCTCAGTGACAGATTAATATTCATTTGTATTCAGAGATGGCGCCACTGAACAGACTCATGTTGTGAGCACTTTGCATGCGAGTGAATATAGGATACGTGAGTAAAAATGGATGTTCCATAAAGCGGTTGATTGGTTGATTTTAAGACGAAGATTATCTACACGAGGGATATATAGGCCCTAGGGGGAGTGTCTTCTGTGGGGGTCTTTCTAAGGCATCCTAATCTGTATTAAAGCAAGGTTCGAAGAAAACCACGGAAAATTCCGAACGGGTAGATCGACGAGTGCGACAGGGTTATGAAACCAGCACCTCCTGTCTACCAGTTTTGAGAGCAGAACCTCTCAGTCGCTGGTGGGGCTCCATGAAGCGGATTGCTTTACCGCTCTTGCATATATTGTATAATAGCATTCTATATAGTTAAATATAGATATCTGCTTGCAATAGTATAATGAAGTAACATTTAAAGTTATATTAAATCTATTGTCTGCTTAGTCCTTGTTTACAAAGAATTACTGTATTTACTTCATGATTCAATATTTTAACAGTTTTTTGTTCGTCGTGTGCACTTTTTGGTTGAAACAGTGCACCAAATCTTTGTACAAGGTTTCACTATATTGCGACGGCAATATTACCGCAACATTTCTGGAAATCTTTTTAGTAAATTTTTTAACTGTGCACTTGTACAATTAAAATCCTGAAACACTTTCACAATCAACTTGCTTAGGGAACGCTAATCCGTGAATATCATCAAACATATGAACATTAATTTAAGTCCTCATTTTCCTGACGTACAACAGAAAAACAAAAAATACTGATTGTATCGACGTTGTATTAGCTATTTTTGACTTATTAACATGTATGAGATAGAAGAAAATTTTGGGATTGGTCCATGCGACTAGTTTTTTTTTTTTTAATACAGTGAGACTCTTCGATTTTTCATGACCCTGTATTTCATTCAAATTTCAATTCAAAGATATATTTTAATTGAAAGTAAGAAGCTGAATCCGACGCAGTAAAGCCTTACTTAATATGATTATCAATTTTGGAGTTATAAGGATGTTTCTTTTACGCAATTCAGTAATAGAGCATTAAAAGTTTATGACGTCATCAAGCCCCGATTTTATTCGAATTGCAATGCATTTTATAAATAGTTTACACATTTTTTATTTTCATATTTTATATTATACATATCCATGATGGATAATTATTATGGTGGCCCCCAACGAGTAGTTTTTTTTTTTCAGTATTTGAATTACAATTTTCTGCTAAAACGCTAAGAGTATTTTTTTTAAGTAAAATTGAGAAAAAAATCAAAGAGAAACTTGAAAAGAATGGCTAATTTTTTTCAAGTTTCATTGACATTTAATATTTTGAACATTTATTGCGAACAGTATTCTAAATACACTTTTTATTCCTTTATTAAAAATACCTACAATAATGTCTATTTTATTTCTTCGAGATTCACAATATATATTTTTTTTTTTCAATTGAAATGAATTCTTTCTTTACAGGAATGTACAAATGCCTCGCTACGAACGAAATAGGATTCGTGAGCCATTTAGCCAAGATCAATGTCATCGGACCTCCATTTGTCAGGCTTATGAAGGATATTGCAGCCGTGGACGGTGAAGTTCTGGTCGTAAGATGTCCTGTTGCTGGATATCCAGTTGAAGAAGTCTACTGGGAGAAAAGTAATTCTTTTTTTTTATATAAATTTGTTGAAAATATTTCTCAAAGATTTGAAAACATTCTATCATTTTAAAAAAAGAAAGCATAAAATATGCAATAGATATTTAAAGATAAAAACAGTTCTTTACTGGTTTGTTTGATAAAATTTGTTTCAATGGAGAATTTTTTGGGAAAATGTTACATATTTTTAGTCTAGATTTAACAATTGCAAACTTGCTAGAATATATATATATATATGTGTGTGTGTGTGTGTGTGTGTGTGTGTGTGTGTGTGTGTGCTTCGTAAAAATTGTAAAAAAAATTATCAGACTATGATTTAATGTTTTATTTAAAATCTACCATGCATTTTTAAATATTCTTATAGATACGTCTAATTATAATGGAGTTACTACTCTAAAAATATATATCGCCAATTGATACAGCATCTCGCTGTTAATGGTAATATACAAAAAGAAATTGATCTTTTAGACACCTAGTGAGAGTTATGTAAAATTATGGGTGTGAATCTTAAAGTTTAACCACTTCGCTCCCAATGTATCTACTAGCGGATACATGCTACATAGAGTGAATTCCATCTCTGAGTAAAAGGGTTAATACATGTAACAAAATAATAGCACAGACTACATTAATTTATATTAAGGGGTCAGGTAACTTTGAGAAAATAAAAAAATTAAATGACTTTTATTAAAAATTGATTATTTAGGAACATTTTAATAGAAGCTCCATTCAAAGATTTGCTTTAGAAAGAAAGTTATGTCCAAAACAGTTGTAGAGCTCTTTTTATATCATCAAGGGAGAAATTGACCTTTAAAATCAATTTTCTCAAAACGGTGATTTTGGTCATTGTGTGCATGATTTCTAAGAAATGGCAGTATCGAATTTTAATAAGGTATAAACATTATAGATGCACAAACTGACCCACTATTGTGTTTATCAATTAAGCAAATTTGAAATCATGAATTTTTTTATTAAAATAAAATTCAAAATGTTGAGCTTTTTTTTTGCATATGTTTCCTCAAGAACTATTTTTTTTCAGTGTAGGTTATTTTAAATACACATTATATCTCTACACAATAAAAAAAAATTTAGTTCACAGTGACAATTAAATTATGAAAAATCCTGCGCGCAAGGCATTTAAGGTGAATAAATTTATTAAAAAGCATTAAGTATCAAATTAAATTAAGAACTCTTTTTCAAAACATTAACTGTTACTATATATCTCTTTTAATACATGTGTAAAATTTCATATCCAAACGTTAGTCAGATGTGGAGTTATTGCAAACCATATTAGTGTCACTTTTACATGTAATATTTCAGTTTCAATGGTACCTGCCTTAAGTTATAAAAATGCGAAATAAATTAAAACAATTAATTCTTCATAATGTATATTGTATTACATTGGTTCAATCAATAATCAATAGTGTATTTCATTGCTTAAATTTTAATAATCGATATGAGAATTTAAATAATTTTAATACTCTAAGCGAAAAAATATTTCAATAGGCGAATGAAAATACCGTGCTCATGAATTATTATTTACAATCTAATGCACTGATGATAAAATAACAAACCTCGAAAAAAGCAAAGAACCGAGGAGTAAGATCCAAAAGAGTAATAATAACAACCATTCGTTATATATTGATCGCAATAAACTCATAAATAGTACGAAGAAAATGCAGAGCCTAATGTAATTGTATAAACATACGTTTCTCCGTGTAATTACTTCAATAAAGCTGTAAATAATTATAAATTTATTATGGGATGATTTTCAAAATTATTATGTTAGATAAAACAAAAAAAGTATGACCTACATACGTACAAGGAACAGTCTTTAAAAACTAAAGGTAAAATTATAATAAATCAAAATAAAGGTGCAACGAAAGTTCTTTTTTTTTTAAACTTTCTTTCCTGGTATGGTGTTTAAGGGTTCCATCGTTCAGTCAAATTAACTACCATTTACAAAGAAAATGGTGAAGAAATTTGTGGAAGCTACTTAAATTAATACTTACACAGCCGAAATATATACTTAACATGAATGTTGGGTTTTTTCTTAAAACTTTCATTTAAAAATCATCATTTCACCAAAGCATTTCATTTTGTAAGTTTGTTCATTTTTTCTTTATCTGTTTTGTTCAAACGATAGTTCTGTGGAACTCCCTCAACTTTTAAGAAATACACCTTTTCAATTTGTCTGATGAGAAGTAAAAACGTATTATACATTCATTTTAGATTTCTAATTTGATATTTAGCTATTTGTTTTATTTTTGAAATGCCGATTGTGAGGGATACTTTAATTAAATCCAGTTGTACAATGAACTACTGCGCAAAAATTGTATATCAATATGCTGCCGCTGAGCTGTGAAACTCATTATTTGATACGCAATCGAAGTGCAAATAATAAAATGTTTTATCACGTTAAAGATTACATGTTTCTTACCAATAAACGAGTATTTACGTGAACCATTATCACAAATAAATCTGCTAGCATATGCATAAGAGCTGCATGCTCTCCCCAATGGATATAATTATTTAACAATGCTGACGTAAAGTACAAATAACTCACTAGTCCAACGAAAACGCTTCATAGAGGCAAATTGGTTGTTTTACTCGAAGAAGATTCATATCAAACATGAAACATTTGAAGCAATTACTCGTCGATAAATCTAATACTCGAAATTGTTCAAAAGCAAGGACAAAATATGTTCATCTTTGGAAAATGGATTCCAAATGAATTGAAGCAGCAAGAATTATTTGTAAAAAAAAATAATACTGCAGACAATTCGACAGTCGGGTAAAGTCGATATTTTTATGACTATGATTGGGTTAATTCAATTTATATGGAACAAAGCTACAGTTACCTAACTTCTTTTAATTGAGGGATTGCAAATCATGTTTAGAGGGTAGCCTCTGATTTTTGTTAATTAAAAATATTATTGAACTTTTCAAAGTTGATAAATTTATGAAGTTTAAAAAGGAAAAGCTCAAAATGTTATAAATTTAAGTTTTGAAAGCTTTAAAGTTGTAACAATATTGAAATTTGTTCACATTAGACAAAAACCAATAACTCGATATTTTTTGACAAACCATGACGAAGAAATTAACATAAAACAAACGGTTATAAAATACGTATGAAGCATATATAATTATATATATATATATATATATATAAGTTTGGTACTGAAGAATTACAAACAGTTATAACATATAATCAGTGATAGACGGAGGAAAATCGTTAAAGATTTCAGCTGATGGGAGAGGAGCGGTACGTAACAGTTTCTAGGATCTCCGAGCAAAAACATAAAAATGATCCAGTGTAATTATGTGTAATAAATATATTTATAGGTTTTTATTAAATGAACTTGTGGGAAATTACTTCTGAAACTTGGTACTAAGATAACTCAAACCAACTTTCATTTCTCTTGCGATACCAAGTTCAAGAAGTATTACATATCTACTTTTATTCTTCAAGCTATGGTGCAGCTGTTCTTGTAATAAATGTTTGAAAATATTCTTACCTTAATCAAATTTATCAAAAACAAAAAAGCAGATATATATACATCGAACTTTTTTTTAAAAATTCAGTGAAACTGTCAATTTTAAAATTTAATCTTTATTAATGTCATAAACTCAGTGTTAAATTACGTAGTACACAATTATCTAGAAAAAGAAACGGCATTAATAACTTACAAAATTATCAGCTGCATGCAGCTTGTTAAAATTTGAGTTAGGGATAAATTAAAACATGTTTCTAAGCCAATTGTTTGGTTTTAATTATTATTTATAAAAATATATCTATATTTGTTATTAAACGGAGTTAATATTAATAAACTTTGTAATTTTAAAATTATCATACATATTTTAGTTAATTTTGTTGAAACATGTTGAAATATTTTATTAAAAAACAATTTATCACTTATTTTATATTTATATCTCTAATAGTGTACTTGTTTTATAGATAAATTTCAGAATTAAAATGTAATATTTTTCATTACAAAGATAGTTTTAAATATAAAAAAAAATCAATATCTTCTAAAAATACACTTTGTTCCTAAAATTAATTCAGATTTTATATAAATTGAAATTTCTGCTAGAAGTAACTAATCGATTTAAAATAAAAATTTTAATTAAGCTTGTTATTAAACGAAGCTAATATTAATAAACCTTGTAATTTTAAAATTATCATACATATTTTAGTTAATTTTGTTGAAACACGTTGAAATATTTTATTAAAAAACAATTTATCACTTATTTTATATTTATATCTCTAATACCTTACTTCTTGTATAGGTAACTTTCAGAATGAAAATGTAATATTTTTCATTACAAAGATACTTTTAAATATTAAAAAAATCGATATCTCCCAAAGTTAAGCTTTGTTCCTAAATTTAATTCAGATTTTATATAAATTTAAATTTTTACTGAAAATAATTAATCGATTTGAAATAAAAATTTTAATTAATCTTTCCAGAAGTAATTTAACTATAAAGCCGAAAAGCAATCTAATAACATCCATTTATAAATTACATCAATTATCATCTTTTCTAATTTGTTCATTTTAATATCAATTTATTGTTTTCCTTTACTTGCCTTTTCTAACACCTCAAAAATTGATGGAGCACCAGAGTTTTTAATTAAATGAATATGTATCCAAAGTTGTTTTTCTGAAATACAAATTTTACATTAGATAAGAAATTACACTATTAATCTCGTCTTTCTTTACATAATACTTATTTATACAACTGATCTTTAAGCGTACGTGCAATAAATTTAAAGTTATCAGTATCAAACGGGTTTAAGTAAATTTAATCTAAATGCTAATGGATATACGTGGAAGGATGAGTAAGTTTCTTTTTATTCTTCTTCATTACATTTAAGGGTTTTATTAAATTCGAGCAGCTCGAGTTTCTAATAAAAGCACAGCAATGAAAAATATCTTTTTTCTCTTACTTTAATATATTTCTGTAAAAAAAAAATTCGATGTTTTAAGAACGTGCGGTGGCAGATAAAGGGATTCTAAAGTAAACAAATTATTGAAAGTATTTTGGTAAGTTGTGTATCTCATTTTTTTTCTCTTTATTTTGCTTAATTTGAATTCATCAATTAATAAAAAGCTTTATGCAAAAATTAGTTTCATTGTTTTATCGACCTCAAGGAGAATTTTTTATTATTTAAATTCATAAGATTATTTTTTTAAAATAATCTCATTGTTTTAATAAAAATAAGAAAGTAAAGTATTTTTAAAAAATACATCAGAAGCTTTATAAAGAAATTCAAGATAGATGATTAATTAATAAAATAGAGAAAATCATTGTATGGGCCTATTGTACGCACAAGTGATTATGTCGAATGGAAACACATGCCATCATTAAAAATTTATTCAATTTAGGTATATTAACGAATTCTTTTTCGGATGACATCTATTAATATTCTAATTAAGCACTGGTAACCTGAGTTCTAATTTCCCAAATGGGCGGAAGATGTCCGGGCAGGATTCAAACCAGGAATCTGAAGCTGCCAATGTTCTACCAAATGAGCTATCACGGACGAATCTGGGTGACCTAATTCACCCAGTTAACCTTATTGATCATAGCATCTGCTGTGAAATCTGAATCAGCTCAACAGAATAAATTGCAGGTAATGGAACTTCAGCAAACGCTGGAAACGTAATTACACTAGAATAATTTGAACAGAATTATTCAAATTGGTAAATAAATCATATGAGGTGTAATTTTCAAACTGGACAAAAAATGTCTGACATTTTTCGCCTAGTTGGGAAATTAGAACTCATACGATTATTTACCAATTTGAATAATTGTGTTAAAATTAATCTATTAGTAATCTGAGTTCCAAAATTACCAGTAACTAGCAGATATTAAAAGGATTTAACAGAGATGTATAAATAAAAATTGAAATGATATTTAGCATATTTATTAGAGAAGTAAATACTTGACATGTCTTTCTTTACAAAAAATAGAAAATTTTAGGAGAGTAAAAACGCCTATGACTACTGATTGAACTGAAAAATTTCGTGAAAAAACGGAAAATGTACATGAATCAAAATTTCCACATTCATTCTCCCTTTTACTTCACGAAACTCCCGTTTCGGTTTTCTCCTGATTTCAAGATGAAAATTGTCCGCTATTCAAAATGGAAAATTTCCTTTTTTAGAAATAAATGTGAGCAATATCTAAAAAAAAATTAAATAGTAATTATATATACTGGTGCATATTTACACGAAACAGGAAAGTGTATTGAATATTATCAGAACAATTAAATAATAAAATTTGTAAGAATTACCATAAAACAAAATAACATACAGGTTTTATCTGTGCTGTTTTATCAGAATAGTTTTTTTTTATCGTATTGGCTTCCTCTGGATTCAAACATCGGTAGTACTCGCCATTAAAAGATGAATGGTCTGTACTTTACACCAACTGGCTCATCCAACGATTTGGTTATAGGCCAAAACATCATTTACAAAAATGTAACTGGAATTTTCACGCTTTATCTCAATTGGAAAGGTAAATTTCTGTTTCTCTGTCTGGGAAGGCACATGAAAATTTTGAACATTCGGCGAGGAAGGATAAAATGGAAGTTTTCTGTTTATTTCAGGAAAATTTATGACTTCAACTCAAAAAAGAAAATTTTCGTTGAAACACAAAACTTTAACCCGTAAAATCACCAGTATATATGCGGAAATTTTTACAGTGTTCAAGTTGTCTCTATATTTTATTAAGATTACTGTCTTTCAATTCCACTGTAATGGAAGGATATGATTGAAATTCCTGGGGCTTTCTGTAACGAATTAAAATCTAAAAGTGTCCAATATGGACTGAAAAACCATTTAATTTTGAAATACTTACGAACGCGTTTTGTCTTCACCAAAAATATATATCAGAAATGCCTTTAAAGAGAGTGGTTCTTTATCTTGCGTTAGTAATGTCGTAGAAAGCAAGTGATGTCTTTTTTTTTCTTTTAGACAGATATTATATACCCACGAAAATAATCTCCAAAGCAACATTAAGCGGTAATCATTACAGAATGTTTTACAGCATTCTCAGAGGAAAACTTTTAAACATATAGACGTACTAAAAGTAAATAAACTAGTAAATCCAGCACCACAGTCTTATCCCAGGAGAATACAGACGGTTTTGCATACATTCATCGGGATTAGAGGATAGTAGCATAAGCACCGTGCAATGTAAAATAGCATTTTTCATCCAAACAAAACCTTGAACGATTAGTAAGGATCCTCCTTGATTCTGGAATATTTTTACTGAGAAAACGATTTCAGCACCACAATTTCTACTCGTCACACCACCCGAAATGCATGTATCCAATTGGGACCGTTCGAGGGTATCTAGGATAACGTCGAATTTGCAGTTTCCGTATTTTTCATGAAACAAAGCCTAACTACTTTGCATCTTCACAATTTCTGTTTTTTCTAGTACATTTTTAGACATAAATTTTTCCAAATCAGATGTCGCATACACAGTCCATAACTCCATTTAAATGATATTCCACTTCAACGAAAACCAAAATATTTCTCCAAATCTTTTAAAGAACATTTGTTGCACTGCTAAAAGGATTTTCATTTGATCATCAGTTCTTCATATCCTTTCTGCACTATGTTTTTAAAATGCTACAATGGATTTTTTTTCCTTTTTCAATAGTATTTAACACTTTGAATACTGAAGCCTAGAAACAAAATAGCATAAAAAAACGGCTGACGCCCGAACGCTGAAATATTGCTGCTTTTTTTCTCCCACTGTCTTCTGCCTACCTAATTGACAGCAGCACAGAAAGAAAGCATTTATATTTGAAAGGGGGACATATCTAGAATCACTAGTACAAAAGGCTCCCCTCTCGTTAATTGCAAAAATCCCCTACTCTGGTACAATAATTTGGATATTTCCCAGGGGGGATAAAATAGAAAACTTGTTGCTCGGGCGGTTTGGCAATATTTTGCTAGGACGGGCGTCTTGGGCGGTTTCGTAGCGAAAGGGTTAAGGAACAGAATTTCTCCAGAGCTTCAAAAAGTCTTCTAATCACATATATGGAATTATTATCAGTTTCTGAATATATATATATATTTATTTATTTATTTATACAGTTAGAATGTTCACATTCAATAGTCATAACGCTGTGGTTTTGTTATTCTTAGAAATAATTGTTAACCAGTAAGAAAAATTCGTTACGCTAGGAAATTATACACCATGGTACCAGTAATTACTATGTAAACAACAAGCAATATAAAAATAAAATCCCATATATATTTTTTTTCATACGTGGTATGGGCATTATGTGTACAAAATTGCGTGTGTGGGATGGAGAAAGAAAAATGTTTGTGTATGTGGGAGTTTTAAATTATTAAAAAAAATAATACATAGTACGTTATTAATGATTTTTTTTTTTCAAAAAAATTTCAGTTTTAAAATCCAGCGCCTTATTTTTTTATTATCGCTATTTTTAAGTATTTTTTAAAGATAATTTTAACTTCTAAATGATAAACTATGGATCTACATTTTTATTCAATTTTACTATTTAAAATTTGGAATAAACTCATCTAGATTTAAATGGATTTAAATCAAACTATATTTTATCAAAATATATAAAAATAAAAAGTCAAGAAACATCCATCAATTCCTATTTTCACCTTTTCCAAAATATCGATCAATTTTTCTAGCCTGAATAAGATTTTTTTTTTATGATTATCATTGAAAATATCAGTTTATCGATAACTCTTGAAGCTTTCATTGAATATTTTATTGATTATTTTATTCAAAATTGTATTATAATCAATACTTATAGAATACTATTAATTTATTAAAAAGGAAAAAATATGTAATTTTTATATCATAAATGTAAAATTCGTAATTTAAAATTTTTGTTTCACATAAATTATTTTTTTCCTTCAGTATGATTTGTATGTTTATTTCATTTAAAATTGTATTATAAAACATATTTTACACAGCTTGAACTTGTGAAAAAGAGAATTTCTTATGAAAGGAATGATTGTTGAATTAACAATTCAAGTTATTACAAATTTGTTTCGTCCATTATGGCTAAATATTTGCATATTATATCTTTTGAATTTAAAATTGCATTATAAAATATATTTTTAATATTTCCCGAATTTATGAACACAGAAAAAGTTATAATATTTATTTAGCTCAAAGAAAAATATTCCAATTTAAAAATCTGTTTAATACAATCTTCTCTCTCCTATTATTATATATACAGGGTACTCTAAAATGATCAGAACATTTTAAAATTCAATAAGAAGTAAGTGATCACAGCTATTGAAATTATTCTTGCAGGAGGATAATATGTGAAGACGAAAATGTCTTTACTATGCTTCCCTGTTTTAGTTCTAAATATCACAGATATATGGCATTGCGTTGTCTCAAACTTTTACAACCATCAAACTAACACATAAAAAGGGGACAAAGTTCTCCCAATTGTTAACTTTCCTTCTGTTTCGCTATTAAAACGCCGACAGTTTGAGTTGCGTTTTGAATTTTCCGTGTTTTTTTAAGCAGCATTCCAGTTTGTGATAGTGTAGCACCATCTATCGGTGATGATTATAGCTAAAACAAGGAAACATATTGAAGAAATTTTTGACTTTACACATTACTCTTCTGAAGTAATTTCTTCAGTAGCTGTCACTGATTACTTATTATTAAATTTTTTAAACGTACAATTCATTTTAAGGCGCCTTGTACTTATATAAAATATATAGATAAACCTCCATACCGGACAATTCTCTATCACGTAATTTGTTCTTATTCGAAGCTGTCCACTGTTTAGAAGTAAAAGCATACAAATAATTAGATATAGTGGATTAAAACATTGTTTTCTAAATAGAAACTTACGCTATTCGGAATTACCTATTATGTGGATTTTATTGCATACTTAAATTATAGAAACAAAAATGTCTATTATAACAGACGTTTGATGCCATTCACACTTCTTATTAGATACTTCTATTCCTTTACTACTCAAACTGAATACAGTTACTTTGCTAACATTTTTTGAGGTTAAAATACGAAAATTTTATCGTTATGCTATTCTTATTTGACCCGTTAACGTGCAGCGTCCTGTTTAATATGAGACAAATTCATCCTGTATTTGCATATCCAGTTAATGACTCTTATTTATTATATATGCAGGTGCGTGAATCTCATAATTCTTACTAACTAACTAAAATACGGAACATAAATATTTTTAGTGTCCGAAAGAGTCGGAAATTATCAAAATACAAAGTATCATAACTCAGTAATCTTTAGTTGTGCAGAAGTACAATTTTTAATGTTTTATTTGTTAGCTCATGGAGAAAGGTTACCAAATTATATTCTGTAGGAACCAGTGAATGTATACAAATTTTAATTTAATGACTTAAAAAAGCTATTTAAGCATTAATGAGTTTTGATAAGATGGAGATCAAGATTTGAAATATTTTTACATTTTTAACTATACGTCTAAATCAAACGGTGCAGGAAATAGCTATTGGTCAAAGATAGGATGTCATTCTGCTAACCGTCAAACATTCATTTTATTTTCCCATCTATTGGACTGTTCATATAGTTGGACATATAATGGTTGATATATTAGACATGATTCATATACAACTCATATATTCGACAGTTAAACATTCTGCGGTAGGTTGAAGCACCTACTTTTAGTGTAGCAGTAGCTACAACCATCAGATGGCGAAATCTCGCTCCAGTATTTGGAACTAAGGTTGAACCATAGCTCCAAATGTTGAAACAATATTTCACCATCTTATGGTTGCAGCTACTGCAGCACCAAACGTTGGTTCAACCCACTACAAATTTTCTGCAAATGGAAATGAGACGAAACTTCTCACTTCTTGACGCTTTAAACATATTATTTTAAAAACCTTGTTTAAACTCCCACTTTAATAGAATAATAATGTGTTTAATCAATGATTGATTTTTTCAATGCCTCGATCTTCATGAACAAAATTTAAAAATTCTTTTAAAATAAAAATAAAAAATAATAATTATAGATGAAAATTTTACTACTAAAACTACTATTAAAAGCGATTGTACTTTACATTTAATTAATTCATTTAATTTTTCTTCTGGTTTGACTGTAAGCCAAACTTAAAATATCGAAATAAACCTAAAAAAATTTTTTTTGGTGAAAACTTTAAACAAACTGTTTCTACCTGTGCATCATATTCTATATGATTTTTTTTAGTGGGTGTCAACATTTTATTCTATATATTTGATACTTTTATTATAGTTTTTTATATATAATGAGAAAAAACTGTTATTTTCAAATATTTTTTTAACCATGTTTTAAAAGGCGTCACCAAGTAAACCTGATATCTCTTCATCTTATAATCAAAGATTATTTAAACCTAGTCCCTACAATTTTTAGCCCCCCCCTTATTACAATTCCCTTACAATTTAGTCCCTACAATTTTTATTTTATGAGAAGGGAATCAATTAAACCAACGGTAGTAGCCCCTAATAACTTATTTCGTCCGTTTCGGTGAAATATACGTTTATTACGGGTATAATTTTCATTTCTATCGCTTTTTTGTTGTCAGAAAAATGATTTATAAGGATATACTCGGCAAAGAAATGGACCGTGAATAAAATAATACTACTACATTATCAGAATCTGGAGTGTTTTTCTGAGTAAAGTTTGTTTTAACATTCCTTTTATCATAAAGACACAAAAAAAGAAGTCATTTACAAAAATAGAAAAGATAATGTAAAAATACCTCTGTCGCGCAAATAACTTCATACTACAGATTATTCTATAACGCAATCTTTTTCTGTGTACCTGTAAGCAAATTCTAAATCCAATATTCTGCATTTTAAAAAAGGATCGTCTTATAATCAATATAACTTCAATAATATTTATCAGTTTTTTTCTGAAATCTATGATTAAAAAGTTTAGAAGATAGTCATACGGATGGCTAGACAGACAGAGGAACTGAAGTAATAACACTTTTCAACTACTTTGGAAAGTGTTAAAAGTATTTTCTAAAGGAAAGTAAAGTAATATACCAATGATTAATTTTCTGTCCCTAAAATTACTATTTATTTTGTCCTTTATAAAATGTCCTTAAAATTTGAAGGGCTTGGCTGTAAAACAGGGTAACTAACATAATGCAAGTTTCGAGATATATCCAAGATTGAAATTTTCTAAAGAAAACTAAAAACAAAACTTTTACTATAAACAGCTTATTTGTTGAGACTGGACATTCAGTTAACTTATCTAGATTACTTTTTTATCCGATAGATTTGATTTTATTGGACATATGTACAAAGAACTTGCGGTATTGAAACTCAGATCTAAAACTTTGATTATTATGCAATGTATCGAGTTATAAATAAACCTCGTATATTTAAAAGGTTGTCACAAATCAGTTAAATAGTTTACATAAATATTAGAATGAATACAAAAAATGTCAGTTGCCATGTTATACCTCCGTGCCATTCATTTATAAAAGCATTTTATTGCATTCCTGCTAATTGGACAATACTTGGGATCAAATCTAAATATTCGAAAGAAATGTAAATTTGGATAATGAATTGTGAAATATTTCTTAAACAAACTTTTACTGTATTTTTATCAAATTCTATTTGAATTTACGGAATATGCGGCTGATTCATAACTTTGCAATTAATACTTTCGACATATTTTTCCATATATATATAACGGGAGAAAAAATTTATGTAATTGCAAATATTTTTAACCAACATTGAAGAGTTTTCACCTGCAATATCTGCATCTTGTAAACAAAGGAATTATCACAATTTTTACTTCATAGAAAGGAAATTGATTAAATTAACAGTTGTAGTCTTTAAGAATTTATTTTTTCCGTTGTGGTGAAATATATGTTTATTACGGATATAACTTTTGTTTGTATCGCTCTTTCCTGTCAGGAAAATGATTTATAAGGGTGTACTTGGCAAGGAAATGGATCGTGAATGAAATGTTGCTACTAAATTACCAGAATCTGGAGTGTTTTTCCGAGTAACATTTTTTTCAGCCTTTCTTCTATCAAGAAGCTAAAAAATGAATTCATTTACAAAGAGGAAAAAGATAATATAAAAAAAAAACTTTGCCGTGATAAAGTAAATAGTGATTTCTGCTAATCATAAAACCATACTACAAGATAATTTCCGGTTGTAATGCATATTTATTTCGAGTAAGTTTAATTTTGTGTATTAAGTATGACTATCCATTAATAATATGCTGATGGAATATACATTAGAATACTACCTGTTAATATCAACATGTTGCATACCTTCAGAACTTTTTCATCAGAACATCGGGTATATTTAATGAAATTTATGAAAGTGAACGTTTTGGTACTTTTGAATTACCTGAGCGCTAGTAGAATTATGAATCAATAGCGCCAAGTTTGTTAAACTGCAAAAGAATGACGGCACATACAATTTTTTTTTTTTTCAATTTTAGTTACATTTCCGATGAACTAGTTGTTTTACTGCTTAAGAAAAATATAATATGGATTACATACTTTAGCACAAGATAAATAAAGTACATTCAGCGATTAAATTCTTTAAATACAGGGAATGATATCATACTGTGAGATTTTATAAGGCTTGCCTGCGTAAATCTGGCTCCTTAATGGATATACCATAAAACCAATCATATGCTTTTTATCAAGACGCTGAAATTATCTATTTAAGGTAAAAAAAAATGAAAGATTGGTTAAATGCTGAGTAATTTTGAAACATTTTACAATTTTATACATTGAAAACTTCTAATAATTCTATAAAATAACGAATTTTATAAAGCAAACTGTGTTTGATGGGAAAGAAACGTGGATTAGATTTGTGAATTTTAGCCAAAAATACTTTAAAACATCTAATTTCAATTAGAGGCCAAAATGTATGTTGTTGCATAAAATTATACTCAAGTCGAAACTAAATACTCTGACATTTTTCCGAATTCATTTTTATTTGTATGTGAACGAAATGTGTGAGTACTTACTGAGAATCTAATAAATCGAATACCGTTTGACATTTTTTTTATAGAAACAAAAAACTTTTTCGAAAATGTTGTCAAATTTGGTGTTTTTTTTTTTTTTTTTTTTTTTTTTTTTTTTTTTTTTTTTTTTTAGATATCATATTTTAAGAAAGATCATCATATGACATAACAATCGATTATAACTCACGATATAATGCATTTTTTTAAATAAATTATCTATTTGATTCCAAATCATTTCAATACCATGCCTACTAATTCCATGTTTTTACATATTTCTGTAAATGTGTCAAGAAATCTCATGTTGTTGAACGGCAATTTTGGTTCTTGATTTTCTTTTTTGATAAAAATATTAAGATGTTACTTTTTTTCAATTGATTGCCTCTGTTTCCCAATAATATTTAATAAAAATGTCAATCCAGGAATATTAAATATATACTGAGGAATGATTCTCTTATAAAATTCCATTTAATTATTTTATATAAAATTATTTGCATTTTTTTTTTATTTAATTATTTTAACATTTCCATAACACAATTATAAAACTTTATTTTCTGAAAAACATTTTCGTTTATTTATTTCATATTATGCGCTCTCAAATTTTTATTTATTTTTAATTAGATAATGATGTCATTAAAATTTTTCAAAACAAGATAAAGACAAGGTAAATATAATTTTTAAAAAGAAAGAATTAATTATGCAAACGTGTGCTAAATCTGTCGTGTTTTAAGAATTTGAATGATGGATTCATAAAAATTTTTCCTCAGCATCAATCTTAATAATTCTCAAAACACACAAAAAAACTTTTAAGCTGTTCTTGAAAGTTTCGCTACACACAAAAAAAAGTTTTGATAGAGTATGTTTGCGAAGGAGATCGTTATTCTTTTTAAGGTAAGATTTTTTTATCCAATGTTTGAATATGAATTTAAATTTTTCAAAACTCTTATGGTACGAATAAGCACGACAAATTCATAACACTAGAAACTTTTTTTTTATTACTTGCAGTGTCCTTAACGACACTTGATTATATTGATATATTATCATATTTGGGTTCAAATAAAAACATGGCTCATGACTACTTTATAAATAATCGTGAACAAATAATATGTTGAAAACAAAAGAAATATAAGGGGTATGTTTTCGATTTTTTTTTCAATATGTTGGAATATATATATTTTTAATTTTCTGGAGATATATTGAGCTGTCCGGAAATTTCGTACCGGCTGGAAAAATCAATTCGTCCTGGAAAATTCTATCATTTAATTATTACACATTAAATCCTATATCTTATTTATAATAACTAACGAGCAAAATTTCCCGGTACGAATTGATTTTCCCAACCGGCACGAACTTTCCGAACAAATCAATACTAATTGAACTTGGTTTTTTTAAAACTATTATGCACTAGAATCAAACATATATTTGTTACATTTGCATGCGATATTCCGCCAATATAGCATTTATTCGAAATACATCCAAAGACTTAACAATATTAATTAGATATTGGATTTACATTAGTTAAAATTGAAATAAGATGTTATTATTAAAAAAATATTCGCTTTACAAAAGAAATAAAAACATTAAAATGCAAATATTGCGAAATATTGAATTTAAAGTGGAAATATTGACAACGAAATGGTGAAATGAGCAGACGAGCAGGTGGGCACGACAAAATGAAAGGCAGAAAACTTATGTTTTACAAGGAGAGTGCCAAGCTTGGTAATCACAGATTTTCATTATTTTTATATATGTTGTAGGGTAGAAGCCCTTTAGTCTCAAGTTCAATGGATTTTATACAACGCTCCTTTGTTCTCGAGAAATGGGGGATCTAATATTTTAACACAACTTAAATACTTACTTAGTAAAAAAGTAGCTGCTTTGGTCGCAGCTCAGTTGGCATGGCGTCTGCTCGCTGTTCCGAGGACCCGGGTTCGATACCGCAACGCGCTACGTTTGTTTTTCTCATTTTTAAAAAATAAATATACTTGTTATTATAATTTAATAATCTCAATAAAAACTTTTGTAAACATAATTA
The DNA here is from genome assembly GCA_963931845.1 of Maratus michaelseni. Classification (NCBI taxonomy): domain Eukaryota; kingdom Metazoa; phylum Arthropoda; class Arachnida; order Araneae; family Salticidae; genus Maratus; species Maratus michaelseni. The sequence goes on from OZ007593.1 coordinate 93,643,388, forward strand.
AATTTTAATTTACCATTTTTGATTTTTAAACCTTTATTAAACATTTCTCATCATTTAAAGAGCTTTAAAAAAATTGAATCTATTAGTGACTAGTAAAAATTCAAAAATCGTTACAAAATCAGCATATTTACTATCGAATTATAGAATTGTTCTCCCATTGCAATAGAAAACGAAGATACTTCAGATGCTGGATTATTTGTTAAAAATCCATTCTTTTGCAATAAAATTTTACAGCACTTCAACGCATTTGTGACATCACTTTTCTGATTTTCATCGAATCCCGACACTTCAGATTGATCTTCTTGTGAACTACAGCTTGCTTCTTCCATTTTTATACGATTATAAGCTGTTATAGAATGACGATATAGATTGAAAACAAAAACCACTTAACTGCACTAAACTAAAAAAAAAGGAAATAACCAATGTATGTTGTGGCGCCCTCTAGTTACAATAATATAAAACATAAATATGTTATAATGTAATTCTTATGTTAAATTTTAATATAATTATGCTTCTTACTTTAAAAACAGAGTAGAATTATCATCGCATTGACTTTCTTTGTTAAGGCAATTTATAAATGATGTTTCTTTACAATCACGAATTGACACAAATGTTCAATACCGTTGCAATGATAAAATATATATGGAATACATTTTAAAAGTGATTTTAAAAAAATCAAAGATGCTAAATTAAAATTTAATTATGTTAACAAAAATTTTTAATGAGATTATTAAATTATAATTACAAGTATATTTATAAAAAAAAAGGTGAGAAAAACAAACGTAGCGCATTCCGGCATCGAACCCGGGCCCTCCGATCAACAAGCGGACGCCATACCAACTGAGCTACGACCAACGCGAAAATTTCGTTACAAAGTAAGTATTTAAGTTGTGATATAATATTAGACCCCCCATTTCTCGAGAACTAAGGAGCGTTGTATAAAATCCACTGAACCTGACACTAAGGGGCTTCTACCCTACAACATATATACAAATAATCAAAATCTGTGATTACCAAGCTTGACACTCTCCTTGTTAGAGGAAATGACGGATTTTGCAATGAAGTAATTTTCATATTTCTGAACACCGCCAGATGGCGCAATTGGTGTTGCTAGTGGAAATTAAATATTCCTACATGGCAGCAAGTAATCAGTAGAGAGTTATCAAATTATTAAATAATAATAAAATTTATCTGTGAATGTAATACTTTATGTGATCTTTTAGAATAACTAAATATGATGACGTTAAATACAAAGAGCAAATGGATTATTTATTTATTTTTATTTTTTTTTTGCGTCGGGATCGGGTCGGGTTTCGGTTGATGAATATATATATATTCGTTTCAGGGCGGTGCTCTGGTTGACTTTAAATTTAATATCCGAGTCGGGTACAACAGGACTAGTCCGGGACTCAACTCTTAATTCCAACTCAGTTATGTTGTCTTTTAGTTTGCAGGTGTCACAGAACTTTACATCTCCGCTTCGGTTTTGTTTGGACCACCGTGTCAAAATGTCATTTTTTTTTTTTTTTTTTACTAAAAATTACTGAAAGTTTCGCTTTTGTAATAAAACAATATTTTACAAAGCGTCTTTAAATGAATATAATGCTATTTGGAGGAGCTGTATACAACAGTGGCTTTTTGAAATCAAAAAGCATGACAGTAATAAAAATAAGCATAAAGATATATATTAAACTAGTTTTTATACCGCAAAATATCATATAAAAATTAAATTTAAATGAATAAAAGAAATGATATTGAATTTTGTAACTAGTACTAATTATAAATTCTAAACTTTTAAAAGTTAATAGGATTGGAAATTTTATATTGAAATTGGGAAATAATTTCTGATGTGCATTAATTCGTTGCGTTATAATTTAACTTTTAGAAATATAAAGACACATTTTTTACAACATGTAAGCAATTATTCAAGTATATTTCATTGTAGTTTTAACGAGAGTTTCAAAATTGTTAAATATATTTTTCATTTTATTTTTGGTTTTTAATTTTTCTTTAAACAAATGATATCGAAAGACGTTGAAAAATATCATTTTAAATTATTTTATGAATTACTAAGTCAAAAGTTTCGTAGGAAATTAAAGACTCGCATTTTTAACGTCAATAAACCTGACATAACCTTCATAAAAATTCTATTTTTTCATTTTCATTTTAAACATTATAATTTAGTACAACTAAGTTATTTTTAATTTAAACATCATTTTAAATAATAAAATTTAAAATGAATATAAAATGAATATGAATTAAATGAATCAAATATAATCAGGATCTATATTTAATTCTTAAATGTAGTAGATATGCAGGAAAAGAAAAATAGAGAGGCATGTAGTTAGATATGCATGTAGAATCGTATATGTGTTCATACATATTATTGGCATGTTACACCAAAAATTATATGAATATTTTTTGTTTGAAGTATGTAGATGGAAACATAAAAAACTGGAACACCAAATTACATATTTTAGTTTATAACTGTTCATACAGTGTGTTTCACAAAGGACCCCTAACTTTAAAAATTAATAACCCGGAAACGGTGATAGATAAAAACATGAAATCAATGGTATGTTTATTAAAAAAATCGTAAGAATCTTATACATAAATCTCAAAAATTTGTTAAAAATTGCGCCGATAGATGGCGCTGCGATAAATAGGCGTATAGCATTAAGAGTGATTCAAAATGTGCACCTTTTACACAACAGACATGTCGCAAACGAAGAATGAAATTGTCAGTGACTCTCTGCTGTATGTCACCGGCCTGTCTGTTGAATTTTTTTGAAAAGCTCACGAATTGTTTTCCCATCTGGGCCTTTTGCGACTTGAAATCGCTTTTGAAAACTTCTCCTTGTGGCAGTAGGACTCTGATTTAATCGGTGATACTCCAACACAATAAACACACGTTCCTCCACGGTATACATCACTTTCGGAATTATTTTCACTATATGCTAGTAGCGGTCAGATTAAAATGGCGAAATCTTCGAAGGCTAGTCTTTCTATGCTTCTGAACTCTCTTTAGAAGGATTCTTAACGCTCTCAGCGCCATCTATCGGTGCAAGTTTTAACTAAATTTTGAGATTTATGTATAAGATTCTTACGATTTTTTTTAATAAACATACCACTGGTTTCATGTTTTTATCTATCACCGTTTACGGGTTATTGATTTTTAAAGTTAGGGGTCCTCTGTGAAAGACCCTGTAGGTATTTTATAAAAGTGAGAACTTACATTGTTTTATATATCAATAATTCGATAAAATTATAATGTTTTATAATGAATAATGTACGGTAATATGATGCAAATAATATATTTTTAATTGGTGGAAACAAAAATCTGCAAGAATATAATACTGATTAGTAAGAAAAACAATTTTTTCAAATCAAAAATCATATATTAAACGACAAAATTTATTTTATGAAATGTTGACTTGTTTCTATATGGTACTTTGCTGATTTCTGTAATTAAATTTATTTCTTTTAAAGTTCTTGTTCAAACTATATTTATTTGACTTTAAAAAACTTGAAGGTTGGTGGCTATGGCTATAGATTCAATGAGATTTGAAAATTGTCTTGTTTTAATATTTTACGATGCATTCAAATACTTTTAAAACATTTCGTAATTTATAAAGAACTATAATGACTGTTAAAAATTGTGAAATATTTCTGTAAAAATAAACCGTGGTACTTACTCGCAGGATCGTATGCTATAGAATATTATACCAAATTTAAAACTTAGAATCATAAATGTGTAAAGAAACTCATCTACGTGGATTCTTCAAGAGTAAAAAAATAAACTGTTTATTTATTAATTGCTTAATTATAACCTCATTATAAAAAACACTTATACTTCAATCTAAATGAAAAAGAGAAATATTTGCCACTACAATGTGTGTATATATGTATAAAATAGTTGTATATCTTACAGTTTTTATTTCCTGTTGTGCTCATCTCTTCAATACTAAAAACGAATGGTATTTCATGTAACATCGTGGAGTTTACTGTCATCCACGAGTACTTTTCTTCACCTAAAATATTCCAACAAAAAAATGTTCGAAAATAATTATGCCGTGACATAGACCCTAATCTGCGAAGTTAGCATGAGATTTACTCCCAATTCCACAACATGATTTCCATGTGTTAACGCGGATGCATAAAAACACGATTGTTTTTGTTCTGAATGTAATTAAATTTTACAGTTATCTGTACTTTTTTGGAGTTATCAACTTATGAAGGATTATAGTTGGGCAAGTTTTCACCTTTGAATAATGCGGCCTATATTTCCTTTCTATTCTAAACTCTGAAACACTTTTGAGCGCCAATTTAAACCGTCTGTTTAATATTTAAATAAGTAGATATAAGATCAAAACACTTTATCTGCCGTCCGGTATGTCTTTCATTTGAGAAATATTTCACAAAGGTAAAGAAATTATATGATACGACAAACATAAGAGTACCACATATCATTTCATTTGATGAGCAGAAAATCAATCTAATGATTGCACAATGACTAGAACGCATTTCTAAGCATCCTCGCAAAACATTTCCGCCAAACAACCAAGGGAAGTCAAAGTATATACTGCTAATATTTGCAAAGTACAGTATTGTACAAACTTCCTTTCTTCTGTAGAATGATCTTGAATTCTTGTAAATGTTATCCATGTAAGATATCTTGGATTCTCAAAAAGGAATTATAGCTTTACAGGAACTGTGAATTAGCAGAGTATATATGGAACATTTATCTAAAAATCGAATGCATTTTTTTCTCAATTCCCAGAGTTGGCAAAAATTGTTTTACTAAAATTTCAGGCTAATCGAAGGCATCTTTGTTCCGAATGAAATAAAATAAAGAAAATATATATTAAAATCTTCTAAACGAATTTTAAAATGCCTCTATATCAATCAGGCACTTAATTAGATTCAGTACTGGAGTAATAAGGGACACTTTATCCTTATTTTTAATCTTGTAGATACTGTTACCAGTGCGCTACATTTTCTCTTGTTTAGATTACTTGATTTCCAACACTTTTTAAAGTAGTAATATTCGCCTTATTCAATGACAGTTTAAATAAATCGAGAATAAAGCAAAAACATGAAAAATAAGGCTATTTCAAAAAATGATGGCAATCAAGCATACCGATAAAGAAAGGCGATTTGCAAGAAAGGGCTCCCGAGGTAGCCGGATTTTTTTTAGCAGCAAAAAAAAATCTTGTTAAAAATTTTACTGGTAGAAAGCGCTGACGACCCGAAACACAATGAACAGGACAACAGTACGCTCTATCCATTTATTATTTTAATAACAATTGTTCAACATGACCTCCAGACCACATTCTTCGTCTCCAGTCCTTTCGCCCTGCGAAATTTTCGCAACGCAACAGTTGCTGACTCTCCGTTCAAATAGAACAACTTCACCAACAACGCGCGGTCGGGTAATGATAACATTCGGAAAGCGGGTGAGAAATTCTCGTATATCCCGGTCTTTTATTGCAGGATTAATTTGCATATTTCTGCTGAATCTGTTGCATGTTAGCGCCATCTACAGGTGACTTTTTAAACTATTTTTTTCTGCTAAATCCAACTACCTTGTGAGCCCTTTATTGCAAACCGCACTTCTTTATCATAATTTCTTCCTTTTTTATGATTTTTTAAAGTTTTAACGACCTTTTGGTTCGCCCGGTATTTCTTATTTTAGAAAAATATAATATAACCACGAACTAAAATAACTCTTACCTCTTGCGAGTTACCCAGGATTTCTAAAAGCGTTCTTTATTTTTGAAAATTCAGAAATCTATATACTTCCGATATTTAAAGAAGAATTTATTAAAAAAATTTAATGCCACTGATTTTTCTAAACGTTTCTTAATAGTTTTTATAATGTATTAATCAGTTTTGTCAAACCAGAATATCGGTTTTTATTATACTATCAACTCACAATTAAACATTCTGAAGTGCATAGTAAAATTTATAGATGCAAGAGTAACAAAATAATATATATTTTTTTTTATATTAATGTTATTAATTTATCATGTTTGTCTGAAAAACATGTCTGATGAACATGAAAATGTTGATTTGAGAATTCATAGCATCCGAAAGATTTATACTCCAGTTTGAAAAAACGGATTAAAACCTTATAAAAATTACTCAAGAAAGTTTTCGAAAATCAGTGGCAGCAGAAAACGCTTTGTTTATATATTTTTTTTTTCTCGAACATAAATTTGTTTTGGAAATTTCTAGATATAAAGACCTTACTTTGGAATCGTGAGTAACTCAAAGGAAGTTATTGTACACTGGTGACCAGAAATTAAGGGTCAGTGACCAATTTCAGATATTTCGACAAATATCTACTGAAACTCATGAGGAAATGCCCGAAATGCCTTTAAACTTTGAGGATGTAAAGAACATGTTTGACTTCACAGGGATCTGTTTAGAAAGAAATTGGGTCCTTTAAAGGACCCTTCACAAATTTTTTCATTTCAAAACAGGACCCTTCACAAAATTTTTCATCCTAAAACAGGACCCTTCACACAAATTTTCATCTTAAAACAGCACCCTTCACAAAATTCTTTGTCTTAAAAATAGGTTTTTTACAAGATTTTCCATCTTTAAACTGAACTTTTTACAAATTTAATCATTTAAAAGTAAAATCTGGCCTGTCACTTTTACAAATATAAAGAAAATATGTATATTTTACTTCCATATATTTTCTTTAAAATGTATAAACAAGAACCAGAATATAATGATCATTTCAAAATCACAAAATTACGACTAGATTTTTCCCAAATATGAAAAGCTGTTCACAATTTCACAAAAACAGGACCCTGGGAAAAAATCTGGACAGACCCCTGCTTCATGTTTGTCAGTGAAGATTTTATCACGAGGAAAATATGGGGGGGGGGGGGGTGCAGTAATAATTTTAAGAATAAAATAATATTTTATAAAATTGCCCATATCTCATCAAATATTCAACATATTAATATTTTAATTGCAGTATACGATTTCTATAATTTTTTTGTCAAGTTTTTGGAAAGCGGTGTTAAATTCGGTTGAAAACTCGGCATGCTATAAAAAAAAAACTTTTGATTTTTTCACAGAAACATTGACAACTTTACGAATACACGTGCTATACTTACACAAATATTGAACAGGACCAACATAATCATTTGCTACAGTGGCAGACCATTTTTAGCATTTTCTGTTACTTTGGTGTTATTTTATTATTAAAATTATTATTGACACCCCACTAATTGTCCTAGCGACAAAATCTTCATTGAAAAACATGAAGTCAAACATATTCTTTACATTTTCAAAGTTCAAGGGCATTTCGGGCATTTCTTCACGAGTTTCAGTTGATATTCGACGAAACGTCTGAAATTGGTCACTGCCCCTTAATTTCTGGACATCAGTGTATAGTTTCGTTCGTGGACACATTATACTTTTTTAGAATAATGAACATTTGTCTTTTTTATAGTATAGATGTAAAGGTAGACACTCTGACTTAATGTTATCATTATAGTTTTTCAACGAATAAATAATTATTTATCGCAAGAAGAGTTGTTTTCCTCCTGCGTGTGACATTTAATTAAGGCTAATAAAAGGCTTTTTTTACAATGTTTGTGGCATTCTCTAAAATACCGAACTTTCTTTGAAAACATTCATTTTTAAAACTTTGGTTAGTGTGTTATCCAACTGTGGATCCACTTAATGTATATTATAATGGACGCTTACTTTTTTACTAAATATATTTGTGATTACATAATGTGTACGGCAAATCATATAATAATTTTACATTAAATTGAAATTTAATATCAATAGTTTTAAAATGAGTTTTTGTCCCGTAATTAAACTTTTAAATTCAAGTAAACAAAACTGATAGTGTCGCTTAAACATCATTTTATTGCTTACTTTTAAATACTTGTAAAAAAGAAAAATAAAGAACTTAATCCACAAACATCTATTATTCAAATTGTAATTAAAGGTTTCATTTATTTTGCTTTGGCTTTGCTTTGCTTGTTAAATACTTTTTTTTCCTTATATAATTCGTCTTCTTTGCCCAATTCCTTCCTAAGGAAGGAAAAGCTAAAAATTTAAAAACTAAATAAAATTTCTTAATTTCGGAGTTTTATATAATGCAAATTTATTTCCTATTGATAATTTATCACGTCGCTTCTTATAAGAGGATATTATTGTTTAATTACATCGCGAATATATACCAATAAGTTAATAAACAATGCAATACCTAAATAAAAATAAATATACTCTAAAAAAGTAATTAGGAGAATAAAATTCATATTTATGAGATTTTTAAGACACGCGATCTTCCTAAAATGTGGAGTTCCAGAAAGAAAGTATTGAAGGCTAAATGCACTTATTAGCATTCATGATACATTAAATTAAATGCGTATACTATTTTTAGCATCCTATGTAACCATGTAATAAAAAGTAATTAAAAAAAATCTGAAAAGTAAACAAGTTGGAAATTGTACGTCAAACGTAACAAATGAGGTGCGTTCGTACTATAGCTAGTTATATAAATATTCCGATCTTGATGATTTTTAATTCTGTGAAATGAATTATATCGTCTGAAGATTATTTTCTGTAATAAAATAAGTATCTCGGTCGCTTTGACGGTTAAAACTCGGAAGCTCCTATAACAAGAAAGCACCGATTTTTAAAAAAAAAATTCAAATTTCTTAATAAATGTTTTTATTAATATCATCTAAAAATTTTGATTCGATTTTAATAAAAGTTGAAATGTCTCGACAAAATTCTGCAAAGATAGTCCAACCTCGTTAACATGAACCTCAAGGGGAATCAAAATTTTGTTTATGTTAACAGTAATTCATGTTATCAGTATCAAATCTTTGTACTCGTTTTTATAGGGGACTATGAAAACAATTCATGTTAAAAGTAATTCACGTTAAGCGTGTTCATGTTAACGAGGTTTGACTGTATATCTTAAATTTCAAACCATTTAGTTTGGTAGCTTTTGCGTTGTTATATGCGGACGGACGGACAGACAGACGGACGGACCAGACGACGACAATAGGTGCTACGTATTTATATAATTACGAACGCACCTGAAAAGAAAGAGTAGAGAACATATATCAATATGTGTTTCGATTTCGAACCAATAGAAATGTAATTGACTAGAACTATCATTAATGAAATAGTATATTAAATTAATCCTTCTTAATTCGAAATATTTTCCTGCATGTTTAAGGCACACACAATAAAAAAAGACTAAAATGACTCCACTTGACTTGCCGAACATTTTATAAAATATCGTGAATTCAGATAAATTTCAGACACTATAAAATCAGCTGGATACGAACACTGGACCTCCTGTTTTGAAACTGAAGACGTTAGCCCTATGACTTTACCCCTGAACAACTAATACTTGATTACATCGCTGCAATATTTGTGCTCTGTCTTTCCTTGGTGATTACTTTCTCGTATAGAATCGGTCACAAAATAACTTGAAAAGGGTTTGTAAATGGTTTAAATATGTAATCCGTCAGCCGATTTGTACAAAATTCTATACGGTTCTTGTGAAATCAGTGTATGGCATATTCGTGAAATGTGAACTGAATCATAAATATCTTTTGGAAGCTATCGTGTTCAACCATGCACACACATACATCATGTTAAGAAAGTATTGTTATGAAAGCTCGGAGGTTGGGGTGAATGTAATACACTTGTATATTTTTAAGTGCAATTTATTGATAATTTTGAGTGGAAGAAATAAATAGATTTTCTCTAATACTACTCTATTATTCTTTTTTTTAAATGTGTTCTATGATAGAATTGAGTTTCTTTCTTTTTTCTATTTTTTTAACTCACCCAAACAGACCCTTATACTTAGATTTTTAAAATGCGCAATGAACTATTTTAGTTTCAATCTTTTACGTGACAATTAATTAACCTTTAACGGTATAAAGTCCCACTACGAGGACATTATACTTTCACGATAAGCATCAATTTCGCGTCTTTTTTTTTTTCTTTTTTTTTTTTTGGCACCATTCTTTTTGACCAGTATTTTTGCGTTATTTAAATACAGAAATTTTATGATTTGATAGCTCGAAAGTTCCTGTGGAAATATACTGCTGTATACGTGCCATATTGAGTGTGCGAAATCCTTAAATTTGGAAACCAGTTGCACGGAAAATTTCGCCTAATCTCAATACATGAAATCTTTTAACTACAGATATATTATTACCCCATGCCTCATTTAATAGCAATGCATTTAATCCATATACTGGATGTGAAGCGGGACACAACTAGGAAGCACCTTAACCCCTTAAGCACCATATTCAATTTAGTGATAGTATGCTGAATACCAGCTATGTTAAAATTGGTCAAAAATACAAAATTCATACCGGAAATTCTAAAAGAATAATTTTAATTTATACAATCATGAAAATGTCTGTCATTATATAAAATAAAAATTACTAATATAACTTTCTGGTATGAATTCAAAATTTTGAATTTATAAAGAGGTCAAACTGGCAACCTGGACTTTACGTCCTGGTATTGCAGATAGAGGTGTTCCTGACGTACGCAGGTACGTCGTGGTGCTTAAAGGGTTAATGAAGCTCCACTGTTCAGCAATTAAAGAAGCATTGCAAAAATGTTTGTCAGAAAAAGTGGTGCCAAAAAATTAAAAGAAATGCAATTGACGTTCGTCATAAAAGTTTATTTTCCCATAGCAGGGCTTTTCGACAGTTAAATCTTAATATAACTTATTTTAAATAGCTAGTTATTTGTGTTTATATGTTCAAAAGGTTGTATCCTTATATTTACGATATTTTTTAAATGTGTAAATTTAAAACTATTACTTACGGTTTTAAATACAGCGTTGCCATATTTAAAGTGCACGTGTAAGGATTTTACAGGATAAACAATTTGTATTATTTTTAAAAGCTTTGGTATTTATACTATTTAGTGTTTGCGAAAACGAGTTATGGAACAAAAATGATTAGTTCAAACTTTTACCAATAGATGGCGCTTACATGTTAGGGATGTTTTATTAGCAAATATTAACAAAATAACTCGTTTTAAATCTTTTCAGACGACGATATTCTTTCATAGCAGCGCTATGATTACTACCATTTTGATTAAAAAAAATACTTTATTAACAGAGCGCTGCTTTTTTTGGCTAAAAGTTATCTCATAAGGCTCTAAATGGCTAAACTCATAATCTAGAACCATGGTGAAATTTGCAATAGTTTTTAGCTGGTAAAAAATTCTCTATTCTTTTTTATTATTATTTTAAAGATAATACAGTGCCACCTATTGGATTGTTTATTTTTTTTTTCGCAGATTTTGTTTCCGCATGCTCTCAACAGTATAAAAACCAGATTTTTTTTTTTAAATATTCCTAATACTTTAAGGTGGTTCTCAAATGATCTTCTTAACAACGGGAAACTTTCTAACACAATTTCTGACTCATTTATAAACGCAAAGGTATAAAATTGACTGGCCTGACTATTGAAGACATTAGAAATCGAAATGAGTTTTTCAGTTTTTAATAAATAAATTACTTACCGAGTTATAAGCGATTCGTGTCATGTGACAACACGTTTTTCTTCTGTCTAGCACTGAAGCATCGGTAATTCGGTTCAAAACGAATAGTGTTTTCTGAAGGATCAAAAAATGGAAAACGTGTTTCTATTACAAAGGTTCGTAATAACAACACCTGCCCATTTCATTCGTTTCTGTACAAAAATGTATTTTAAAATGTGTCTGAAAGTAACCTCTTTGGATTTGAGAACAGCCTTAACGTGCACTTTAATTGTGTAAATATATTTAACACTCTGAATTTCGCCTGGAATGAAATAAATGTTAAAAACATAAACATGCTGACATAAATATAGTTACACATTTGCCAGTATATTTGTGCAAGGCTTTCGCACTGCAATTTTTGAAATAATTTGCTGGTACTTTTCTTTTCATCTATTTTGGAATTACTGCTATTTTTTATCAAACAAAGTGTTCTGACTAAATGTGTGCGTACTATTTCAAAAGCATTTTCAAAAACCCTTCATCTGATACATCATTTAGCGTTATGCGTTTTGTATGTGAATAAAAAATGGATGTTGGCATCAGAAATAATACATATGATAACTGCATTAAATATATTCGTATTTCTCCAGTTTTCATTTTGCACGGTCAAGACTAAATTCCTATTACTGTACAAGACTAAATCCTATTGTTTCCGTGTTATTTTATTTTAACAAAAATCACAATTATAGGATAAAAAATATATTAAGTCATCGCTGTGAAGTTTCTATATACATTAAAAATGGGATGTAGACACCAGAAAAGATATATATGATTGCGTGTTTGAAATTTTTTTATATATGATTTAATGCAAATATAAGTATTTCTTTCCTTTTAAAATTTCGTACAAAAATATTCATCTGTTGTAAGCACACAGATGCTGAAGACAGCGGAATTTTATTTTATTTTATTATTTTTGCTGACAGTGACAATAAAGAAAATCAATATGTTTGTATTAAAATGCTAAGCATCAAATTTGTGCTTTAGATAAGTTAAAAGACGGTGGAGAAAAAAAATGTACATTTTGTTAAATAATTTTAAAATCCAAATGATTTTCAACAGTATTTTTTTTTACACTGTCAAAATTTCAAAATAAAATTATTTTTAATACTATTTGGTTTTACTACAAAATAAAGTATATCTACATCTACATGCATAAGTATTTCATATTATCTATTTTGCTCAGTCTTTTGTTTTTATATTTTCAATAATAAACGTAATTTTTTTATAAAAATATATATTCGAATTGTGATTACATCTTCGACAATAATCATTAAATTGTTTTGATTACCAAGAAACCGTAACATGATTTGAATTGTTTTTCGTATTAAATTATGTTTTCCTTTCGACTTGAAATGCAAAAAAAAATTAAAGTTATTACAGATTAAACATTCAATATAATTAAGAGAGAGGAGGGCATATGTGAAAATATTTAACTTTTCATATTTTTTCTCGATGTCATCTAAAATTATTAAAAGAAGACAATTAATATAATCATTTACACCTTTTTCTTCTTTTCGGATTTTTTTTTTATTTATTTATAAAGAATATCTAAGCTTTATTGTCATTTTCAAGATTGTTTAAAATTGTTAACATATGCGCAACTGAAGGGGTAGTTGAGAATATACTCTGGACACGTGTAAACAGTCGTGTAGCATCTGCACGTGTACATCGGCAGGTCAAGGGAATTTTTTTTTTTAGACAGGAAAAAAATAACACAAAAAACAGCCAATAGAGGGCGCTGGTACGAGCGACATCGGTGGAAATATGCAAATGAGATAGTTATAAGAGCTTGCGCTCATAATCCACAGCAAGTTCACCGTTGTAAATCGTGTATGTGAACAAGGATGCTGAGTGCTAAGGATAATGCTTTGTTGGTAACGTTCTTTTCGTTAACCATGAATCAGCGACCATTGCCTTGCGTAAATTCAGAGTTCAGAAGAATTGGAGGACTGGAAAAGGGCCTCTAACAGCGACAGGCCTCATAAAGCTTGTTCGGCGGTTTGAGGAAACTGGGACGCTGGAAGACAGTTTAAGATCCCGACGACCATGTTTAAGGAGGACGCGTTCGACGCGTGTTGTAGTGAAATAGAAGCGTTAGCGTCCGATTCAGCTGCAGGCATCAGCAGTGCTCGTGAAGCTGGCAGACACTTGAGTTTACCACCATCCTTGGTACGCAATATTCTTTACGGAATCCGTGATCTGTACCAATACAAATTGCAGTCGTGCCATGAACTTTTACCAACAGATACCGTACAGAGGGAAGCATTTGGTGGGCTTTCTCCAAAATCGAGCATTATCCCACCTGTGTCTTTATCATCTTGTGGACAGATGACGCTCATTTTTCACTTCATGGCGACGTTAATACCCATAACTGTGGCATCTGGGCAGCGTCTAATCCACGTGAGTATACGCAGAAACCATTGCATTCCCAAAAAGTGACAGTGTGGTGTCGGTTTACAGGTTTTTTCATGAAAGGAGCATTCTTCTTTGAAACACAGTGCCCAGTAAATAAATGGAAAACGGTTATGGTAAATGCTCAGCTTTATTTAAAGTTTCTGCGCGAGAAGATCGTGCTATGTTTGCGTAAAATAGATGTACTTTCTACCGTCATATTTATGCAAGATGGAGCACCTAGTCACACTGCTACTTCGGTCAAGGCATACCTGATACAGACGTTCGGGGAAGACAAAATCATTAGCAGGAGTTGCAGCTTCACATGGCCTTCTGGGTCTCCAGATTTGACACCGGCAGACTTCTAGTTTGGGAACATTTGAAATATAGGGTGTATCGAACCGGTCCATTAAATCTGTCAGAATTAAACGATGCGATCAGCCAAGAGGTGTCATGTGTACATCCGGACCTGCTGCACTCTGCCGTTGCTGGATTTGTGACTGACTCGCATGCAATCTGTTATCCCTTATAGTGGTGATCATGTGGAGCACATACAGCGCTGTAATAACCGATTTGGAGGCATTCTGTTCGTTAATTGCATTCTTTTCTTTGATTTGTGTACATCAGCGCCATCTATCAGATGTTTTTAAGTTATTTTTCCCCGTTTTATAAAAATTCCCGTGACCTACCATTGCTAGCCCTGCAAACCGTTTTTTATTTCGGTTATTTTTAGAGTTTTTACGGATTTTTGCCCACCCGCTATATATATAATAAAACTTTTGTGTATAATAACCATCAAAGCACGTAAAAATCGAGAATATATGAACCGATAATTATAATACAAAAGAAAGACATATATCAAAAAATGTAAGATTCTGAAAATGAAATAAGTGAAAAAAATAAGTAAAGATATGTGGAGAAAAAAAATCAATGCGCAGAATGTGAAAATATTACAAGAAGTAAATGGAAATATATATTGTGAATCACGTTATTACGGGCAATAATCCACAAATATAAGTAAACTGTAATTGATTTCTGTTTGAGTAACTAGCCCTGAGCCGAATTTATATAACTCAAATTGCCCGATGAAACATGATGCCTCGTGTAAAGAAAATTGAATACAAATTGACAGATATTGAATAACTAAACATAATAGTCACAAAATCAATTATTAGGGAACATTATGAAGTATACAAAAACGGATTCAATGAAAACATTATAAACAAAAGAAAAATATAGTAGCGAAAACATACCCATTCAATAGCATTTCATCGAGCTAACAGCCACGTTATCTTAGTTGACGAGAGCCCATGGAACTATTTTGGTAGTTAGCAGTACAACGAAATAAATATCAACGATTTTAACAAATTAAAAAATAAATATAACAGATCAACAAAAAATATTTTTATTTTATTTAAAAACTATAAATAATAATAATAATAATAATAATAATAATAATAATAATAATAAAATTGTGAAATTAAAATATTTGCTGCACAAAATTATATTTAATGACGCGATATCATGAAAAATAAACTATGCATATTTTTAGCAAAAGTTCTGCCTTCTTATTGCAATAGTAATGCAGATAACATTACAATGCAGAGTTGCCAAGTCTCCAGCTTTTTGCACACCAGTAATAGTTTAGAGAAAAATGTTGTTCTTTCAAAACACAAAATGCTACAATTAAATGAAACAACCTTTTCTGTACTAAAATACTGGTATCCAAAAAGCCGGAAACTTGGCAGGTCTGACAATGTATTTGTGTGACTAAAATAAAAAAGATTTAGATTTGTAAAAAAGGCTTATAATAAATTTAAATAATTAATCAAACAGATATTTATTAAAACATAAAATAATTGAATTTAATTATTTTTTGAGAAATTATAAAAACAAATTTTTATTGATTATGCGACAGAGTAATTGAACAAAAATAATCACATGGAGATTAAATACGTCTATAATTAAAATAGTTAATCATTTATAAATATTGCGTTTTTTAAATAAATTATAAAAGATAAATAAATAAAAATGTTTGTAACATTTAAAATAGTAGAGCTTTAAGTAAAATAATAAAACTTAATTAATATTATAATAATAAATAAAAATAGAATAGAATATCATTAAAAATGGTAAGTCAATTTGAAACAAAAAGAAATTCCTTTAAATTAAATGTATTCATATAACTTTAAATATATCATAACACATTACAAGTAATATGACAATTCGAATCTAGAAATTAAATTCATAATATTAATTGAAGAAAGCAACCTATATATATATATTATATATATATATATATATATATATATATATATATAGTGGAACTTCCGTTTAACGAAGTCCCTATTTAAAAAAGTTTTCTACTTAACGAAATTTTGTGCAGGACCTTGATTTATATATTTAGCTAATAATATTTTATTGGACTATAGAGGGTGATATAGTTCTGTTCTACATTTTGCTAGATAATAAATGTACAATTCTTTCAAATAATTGTTTTCCTCAAAATTAAATATGATTTTATGTAGTTTACTGTGTGTTTACTTCTAATAATGATTGTCTAATATATTTTATGGTTTTCTTTCATCTATTAATGTCTAAATTTAAATTAACTGTAGCCGTGGTCATAGTTTTATGCGATCTCACGTGCTCAATTCAAAATATGTTAATATGTTGGGTAGCATCGTGTGATATACAGTACTTGGTTTGTGCGTAATTTTGTTTTATTATTTATCATTCCTTGGTTTCTTTCATTCGTTTACTTCTATTAATGCAATATTTTCGGCAGATATATACTGTTCTTAGCAAATTTGCCAGTATATTTCATGAAATATTGCATTTATTTGTAGACATGTTCAGTGTACTGCCAAACTAATGATTTTGCGTTGCACATGTCTCTCTTCTTTTCAAATTCCATTTTTAATATCATTTGATATCCAAATTTTATTATTTGTTCTTATGTTATTGGATTACACTTGTTCTATCTATATGGCATATTTTATCATTTTATATATCTACGTTCTAATTTTTCTTTAAAACTAATATGTATGTTTGGCTGAATTGGTGTTTTGTTAATTTGATGTTTGAATTTGTTAATTATTTATTAACTTAATAGTATTCTGTATACACTTTATAATTATCTATCTTTAAATTGGTGATTTGGTGAGATGTGCTGCAAGAACTTGTTTGCTGTATTTTGAATTCAAAGGTATTATATATATGTATCAAATGTTTTATTATTATTATTATATATATCATCATCATCATCATCATCATCAACCGTTTTCAATCCACTGCTGGATGTAGGTCTCCCCCAGATTTTTCCATTGTTGCCTGTCTAGTGCTTTAGTCATCCAATTAACACCGGCCACTTTTCTGATTTCGTCACTCCATCTTACTTGAGGTCGTCTTCTTGGTCGTTTTACATCTCTGGGATACCACTGTAATATATATATATATATATATATATATATATATATACAGTGGAACTTCCGTTTAACGAAGTCCCTATTTAACGAAGTTTTCTACTTAACGAAATTTTCTGCAGAACCTTCATTTTGAACATCATTAACATGTAAATTAATCTCCATATTACGAAAAACTTATTTATATAACGAAGGTATAAGTTTTTCGTAATATGCATGCTGTATATGCGTAGTTTGCATGCTGTATATGCACTTTCATGCATATACAGCATGCAAACTAAGAGGTTGCTGTTGCGATGGGTGTATGAATTTATTTCAGCGGACTCTATGAAAATGAACAAATTTGAATCATTTAATCAAAACACACACATTTAATCACATTTTATGGGGGGGGGGGGGGAGGTACGCTTCGATTTCTGTTTACTTCTCTTTATTATGTGTTCTTTTAGACATTATTCTAATCAAATTATTCGCATATGTACATTGCATAAAAAAAAATGACTGCTCGAATTAAAATACATTTTTCATATATTTGCATTTTATGTGTGCTTTTCATTTTATGTGGGTTATGCATGTACAAGTTTCATAAAGTTAAGTTGATTTCTATTTAACGAATATTCTTCATAACTAAGTGTTTAAGTGTAACGACGAGACTTCGTTAATTGGAAGTTTCCCTGTATATATATATTGAAGTGTTTCCTTTTCTTATCATACTAGATGGCCGTCGTATTCCTTACAATCATCGCCAGAGAGGATTTAAGAATGGAACCTTGATTATCCGTGAAATTGACCGCAGAACCGACGGAGGAGAGTACCGCTGTATTGCCAGAAACAGTCAAGGTCAGAGAGGAGAGAGAACTCTCAACATACGCGTATTGAGTATGTATAAGTATTTAACATTTTTTAGAAAATCAATAAAATGTATTTGCAAAATGTTCTAGTATATTCATATTATGTTATAAAGAAGAACATTTCGCAAGTAAATAATCAAACATTTCAACTTATAAATTTTCTAGTATATTCATATTATGTTATAAAGAAGAACATTTCGGAAGTAAATAATCAAACATTTCAACTTCTCTCTTATATATATTTACATATGGCTGATATTTATCAAATTTTGTAATTGATCAAAATTGTAAATATTGTTTATTAAAGCATAATACTATATTAAAGTTGTTTTTTATATGAACGAGAAGATCTTTTTCATATTACAGTAAATATTTAATTAAAGCAAAAAGAAAACTTGCATTTAATACAAACAGCAAAATTTTAATTAATGATTTCTTTCTATAATTCTTTTTTTTATATCCAATTAAAATTTTTTGTATAACATCATCTTTTTAAATAAATAAAAAAAATATTTCATTATTTTATTAATTTGCGCGTGCCTAAAGGTTAGATCGATAAATACTTCCTTATTTTGCTTTTGAGCTGTCGGGAAATATAAAGCTTATTATTGTCATGATTGCGTAGTAATTTTCAGAATTCAGTTTCATATTCTTTAAAACTGATTAATTATTTTACTTTCCTAATTGGATTTCATTTGCTTTAAGCTCGCTTTCAGTTAATTACAATTAATTTTATATTATTATTGTGATTTTTTTCTGATGAATTAGGATTTAAAAATTACACATGCATCAACATTTCTTCTACAATAATTTTGATTTTACTTATATTTTTACGAAATGTCTTTTCTCAACAATATAGATTTTAAAATATACAATACACCTAATTATGCATTTACACTACCAAAGGATAAAAGGTTCACAGACACAACTAATTTTAAACTAATCTTTGCCTTATTTAATCACAGGTTTTTGCTATTAAATAAGTCGAATATCACTATTAAAAAAAAATGGTATTCAGTGTTCGTAAATCTTTAAATTTATTCTGTAAAAAAAAAAAGAAATATTTTTTAATCTAGCAAGATAGTTTTTGAAAACAAAATATAATTTATTGTGAGTTACTCATGATTCCAAAATGCGTTCCATTATCTTCAGCAACGAAAGAAACCAATAGATTTACGAGATTTACAGAAGCATTTGTGAACAAAAGACTTGCTGCCGTTTATTTTTAGAATCATTAAGAAATAGTTTTTACAGCGTACTAATCAATTTTCTAAACTCGATATCAACACGAAATATTGGTTTTTCAAATGCTATTAATTCTGAAGTAATGATTTCCCTGTTCAACAAACATTTTCAACAGACAAATATTCTCACAATACCGAAATGCAATTCTTTATTTTCAGAAACCTCAGAAACTAATATATTTCGAAGATTTAAAAAACATAACTGAAACAAATCTCATTTTTCTTTCCGTAAATTTCGTAAACGTTCCTGAGTAGTTTTTGCGGTCTTTTTTTGGATGCTATCAATTCTTAAGTAATCATTTTCATATGCGTAAAAGAATTTTCATTTATACAATCAAGAAAACCAAAATAATGTTCATTTTACACTGTTAATTTAGAATGTTTGTTTGTTAAACATGTTTGTTGAATTTGAAAATGTGTACTTCAGAATTAATAGTATGCGAAAACCCAATATTTCGAGTTGATACCGAGTTGAGGAAACCTATTAATACGCTGTAAAATCTGTTTCTGGGCGATTCGGAAAATAAAGAGTAGCAAGACTTTTATTTCAAAAATACTTCTTTAAATCTCGGAAATCTATTAGTTTCTGGGGTTTCTGAAGATAAAGGAACGATTGTTGGAATCATGGGTAATTCGGATGAGGTTATATTATATTTTTGTAAATCTTCTTAATGTATCAAGAAACAATTCTCTTTTTAACAGTGTATGGTCCTGCAAAAACTGAATTAAGTGTATTTTACTTTCATCTTTTTTTTTTTCAAAATAATAACGTTTCGATAATGTTTTCTAATCTTTTATTGCAATGCTAGTAATGTCAATATATTCATTTCTAGTAACTACTGGACATATAATCTCTTAATATTTTATTATATATATATATATATATATATATATATATATATATATATATATTACTCTAAACAAATCATGGTTTTACGCAGAGAAAACGTAAGAAATTAAACATTATAATAATTTCCATAATTCTAAGATTCCTTTGAACTTTTATATTCCTCTTTGTATGAATAAAGTATTCATACAGACAAAAGGTATTCATAAAATGAATATGCGGTAGAAAAAAAAAATTACAATTTCTTTAAACCAATAAATTTTCAGTTTAGCAGTCATTCGAAATGTGAGAAACGAAATATTACAATAATTTTCATTTTAATCCTAGTAATTTGAAATATTATGTAACTTTTACGTCATTTAAATACCTTCACGTATCTTCAAAATGTTATCGTTAACCTTGCATTATTTAAATATCTTTATGGATGTAATTAATTTTTAAAGAAAAAAATTATATTCAGAAATTCAACGTATTTTATTTCAAAATTTAATCCATTCATTCTTCTTCCGACACATTTGAATATTTTATTTCACTTTGAGTAATTTTCAAATAAGAAATGTATAAAAAAAATGTGGTTAGAAAATTTTCGTATTTTTATTATAATGTAGGAAATACCAGTACTTTCATTTCTATTAATTACTGGACAGATAATATTTTAATATTTTATTATATATATATATATATATATATATATATATATATATATATATATATATATATAACCATTAATGAAACATTACCGAAACACCAGCAAAAACTATGAAATTATGAATTAGAATGTAATGATTAATTGACACATTAGTGTTCCCCCAACACTCTGAATATAGATTCCATATACATAGTAGAAAAAAAAAGAAGAAGAAGAAATTAAATCAAAAATTGAAAAAAATGAAATTTGTGGTATTTAGACAGAATTTTCAGGTCCCAAATGCCTAAATTACCGCAAATAAAATGTGTGGTTTCATCATCATGTTAGCCATAACATTGCTAAAGAATATGATTTTGGGACTACCACACCAAAATGGAGAAATAAACTGTGAAAAAATCATGAAATTAAAAATTAAAAACAATATTAAAAAGGAACGAAACCTTACCCATAAAAAAGAGAAAAAACTGTAAAATATAATCATAAAGTTAAAAATACAAGAAGATTAAAAAGGATATAGGGAAAAGAAAACAACAGTTACCAGATAGAATACATGATCCAAACAGGAATCAACACATAACTCAGGCAATGAATTGGAGAAAATCATTACATGTTGCCAAAATAAGTTTTAAAAGATGATTGACCAAAGAATATTATTGTACAGCAAAGCCAAACACAGACCAATATATAGAACCAGCTCCCTCTGTAGAAAATTTAATATATATATATATATATATATATATTACTCTAAACAAATCTTAGCACAGAAAACGTATGAAATGAACATTATAATAATTTTCATAATCTTAAAATACCTTTGAACTTTTATATTCATCTTTGTATGAATAAAATACCCATACACACAAAAAGTATTCATAAAATGAATATAGACTAAACAATTCTCCGCAATTTCTTTAAACCAGTTTTTAGCAGCCATTCGAAACGTGAGAAACGAAATATTACAATAATTTTCATTTTACTCCTAGTAATTTGAAATATTATGTAACCTTTACATCATTTAAATACCTTCACGTATCTTCAAAATGTTATCGTTAACCTTGCATTATTTAAATATCTTTATGTATGTAATTAATTTTTAAAGAAAGAAATTATATTCAGAAATTCAACGTATTTTATTTCAAAATTTAAACCATTCATTTTTCTTTCGACACATTAGAATATTTTATTTCACTTTGAGTTATTTTCAATTAAGAAAGGTAAAAAAAAAAATGTGGTTAGAAAATTTTGGCATTTTTATTATAATGTAGGAAATACCAGCTCTTTCATTTCCAGTAATTACTGGACAGATAATATTTTAATATTTTATTATATGTATATATATAAATATATATTTTTTTTTACTCTAAACAAATCTTAGCAGAGAAAACATATGAAAGTAAACATTATAATAATTTCCATAATCTTAGAATACCTTTGAACTTTTATATTCATCTTTGTATGAATAAAATACCCATACCTATAAAAAGTATTCATAAAATGAAAATGGACTAAACAATTCTCCGCAATTTCTTTAAACCAAAACATTTTCAGTTTAGCAGTCATTCGAAACATGAAAAACGCAATATTACATTAATTTTCATTTTACTCCTAGTAATTTGAAATATTATGTAACATTTACGTGATTTAAATAATATCAAAATGTTATATTTAACCTTGCATTATTTAAATATCTTTATGGATATAATTAATTTTAAAAAGAAAGAAATTATGTTCAGAAATTCAGCGTATTTTATTTCAAAATCTTTCATAAAGTTTTTTTTTTTTCTCTTATCAAAACATTTTATAAAAACTATATTTCACAATACTATATCCCAATTTGAAAGCCAAAAATAAGAAAAATGTGTTAAAAAAAATGATTTCGCATTTTTAATTTTAAAATGTTATACTAACTTTAACTTAACTATAGTTACTGCAACTAAAACATTTTAATTTTCAGTTTATGCCCAGTAATTTGAAGTAGTATGTAACATTTACGCTGTTTAAATATATCCACATATGTTCCAAAAATTATCTTTTAATTTTCATGATTATAATATTATTAGGGATATAATTAATTTAAAAAAAAACAGTTTGTATTCAAAAT
Organism: Maratus michaelseni; assembly: GCA_963931845.1. Lineage (NCBI taxonomy): Eukaryota > Metazoa > Arthropoda > Arachnida > Araneae > Salticidae > Maratus > Maratus michaelseni. Next base: position 93,666,461 of record OZ007593.1, read on the forward strand.
TTGCCTCGCATTTTCATTTAAAATTTAAAACATTCATTTTCCTTAAAAAAGAATCATTTTTTCTCCTATCAAAACATCTGATGAATACTATATTTCACAATACTATTACACAATTTGAAAGCGAAAAATAAGAAAAATATTTTTCCAAAAATTTATTTCGTATTTTTAATTTTAAAATGTTATATTAATTTTAACTTAACTATAATTACTGCAACTGAAACATTTTAATTTGCAGTTTATGACCAGTAAATTGTTATAGTGCGTAACATTTGCGCGGTTTAAATATCTCCACATATATTCCAAAAATTATCTTTTATTTTCATGACTTTAATATTATTAAGGGTATAATTAATTTTAAATGAAACAGTTTGTATTCAAAATTTGCGTCCCATTTTCATTTAAAATTTAAAACATTCATATTTCTTCTAAAAAGAATGACTTTTCTCCTGTCAAAACATCTGATGAATACTATATTTCGCAATAATGTAGCACAATTTAAAAGCAAAAAAAAAAAAGTTTCAAAAAATTATTTCGTATTTTTAATTTTAAAATGTTATATTAACTTTAGCCCTTAATTGCATAGTGATGTAAATTTCCATCACTTTTTATTTAACTTTTAATAAAAAAAAAATCAACTGCTTCGCCACCGCTATATTTATATAGAAATATTAATCCAGTAAATTTCCCGTGAACTATGTTGTTGAACAAAGTTAAAAACCTATCTTAAAATTTCTGGTGTCTAATATTTAATATATGTATAAAAAAACACAATTGTAAAAGAAAAACTCATGCAAAGAAGGGTTAACTTAACTATACTTACTGCAACTGAAACATTTTAATTTTCAGTTTATGCCTAGTAATTTGATGTAGTGCGTAATCTTTGCGCGGTTTAAATATCTCCACATATGTTCCAAAAATTATTTCTTAATTTTCATGATTTTGATAGTTCTAGGGATATAAATAATTTTAAAAGAAACAATTTGTATTCAAAATTTGCCTCGCATTTTCATTCAAAATTTTTATAAAACATTCATTTTTCTCCTAAAAAGAATAATTTTGTTTCTTTCTAGCACATCTGATGAATACTTTATTTCACAATACTTTAAGTTATTTTGAAAGACAAAAATAAGAAAAATATGTTTGGAAAAGTTTGTTTCGTACTTTTCTTATATTTTTCCTTTTACTTTCACTGCAATACTTTAGTAACATACTTCTTCCTTTACTGACATTTTTCAGCTCCCCCTGTTATTGAGCCGTTCGCATTTCCAGAAGTTATTGAAGAAGGGGCCAGATCCAAAATTCTGTGTTCTGTAACCAAAGGTGACTCTCCGATCACGATTCAGTGGTTGAAAGATGGAAAACCCCTCGCAGCCGACTTGGATGTAACGGAGAATGAACTCGATGAATTTTCGAAGGTTTTATTTTTCCCTAGAGTTGAACTCAGGCATAGAGGCAATTACACTTGTATAGCACGGAATTCGGCGGCATCTGCTAGCTATACTGCTGCAATGGTAATCCATGGTATGCTTTTTTTCTGACACGTAGATTGTGACTTTTATATATATTACTCTAGAATTAAAGATTTTTCTTTACATTTTCTTTACTTCTTTATTATTTTGAAGCATTTTTAAAAATATGTTCTTTCCTTTAAAATAATGTTTTTGTTATAATACTGAAATAACCTACAGCTTCAGCGATAATCTTGCTATGGCTTAAGTTTTACATCACTTAAAATTGATCATTTCAGAATAAAGTTGAAGAAAATCGATAATATATTTGTATACGGAAGGCGTTCATGCTTCAGTGTGCGTAAGAACGCATTACCTACTCTGAGGGTACAAAGTATCTAAAAACCTTAAAAAAACAATATAACCTTGATTAATATGCTTAGAACCACTTAGAACCACCACTATAATTTTTTTATGATAATGGGATTTTTGAGCATGGTATTCATCGCATCAGTCACTTTTGCAGCTGTAGACTTCTTATTTTCTAACACAACCATATGCAACAATCGTCTATCTCTGTCTTTCAACACGAATTTCTGTCCCCGCTAGTGTTTGTCAGTTTTCCGATCTTCATGTATTCAGCAATAATCTTTGAAATTGCGCCTCGTGATACACCAAAAACTTCCGCTATCAATCATACCAGTCAAACAATTTGGCTATGTTGGAATTCCGTCAGCTCTGATATGATTCACTCACAACTGCACAGAACACTGTCTTGACGACAAATGATGCTTTCAACGTATAGACAAGCATATGTTGGTAGTTACATTATACAAAAGGTGGAGCGCTACATACAAACTTTGCATATAAGGCAAGTTTTTTTTAAATAATATCTCTGAGGGGTAACTCACACAGCCGATTTCTGAAGATATAACTGTAATTTTTTTTATTGCAAATATTGTCTGTAAAATGTCTAAAACACTTCATTTGAGTGCGCACGATCATGGCTGCTTAGTTAAATGTCTTTATGTAGGGCAAAAAGTCACTCAATTTGCCAAAGAAAACGGCCGGTTGAGGAGTCTTATCTTGCAGTTGAAATAGATTTCTGGAGATAGAAATGCTGTGCGAAAGCATAGTGGGGACCGTGGTAGGATCGTCATAATCTATTAGCTTCGGTATGTCTGCCTAGTAGCTAAAAGCAGCCGAAATACTTTTCTAAGTCAGATAATTTCTGACCTTGCCATTTTACAGGTAATCGATTATCTGCGAGAACCATTTCAAGGTTAATATAAATAATGTTGGATTAGAATCTTGTTACATGTTTCTAGTACAAGCACAACATCGTAGGGAAACCTCACGTTGGATTAAGTGCATTGGTCGTATTGTTCAAATACAGAACTCCCCTCGAAGTGTATAGGACATAAAAATTGCCCTCATATACGACTGAGACAGAATTCCTAAAGTTCTCCTCAACAATTTAATGCACAAACTATGTCAGATATGCATCAATGTCCGGGTAGGTCTCACTCTCATACTGACAGGCTCATATTTGTTTTTAATTTGAGCAAAAAAAACATTTTTAGTCACAGTTGAATATTACTGTAAAAAGCCGTTTTTTAATTATTTAGCGCATCCTTCTTTGCCGTGGAGTAATATCTGTATTGTTTTGCGTACTAAACATACACCAGGGCTTCTATTGCGCACTAAATAACATCTTTCTCAACAATGTCTAACATTAGTTATGATCTAAAATACCTCTGTTCCTTCGTAATTGCAAACCGTGTATTAAGGTACTCTAAATTTCAGAGAATACGATTGAGTCATTTTTTCTGACACGTAGATTGTTGTTTTTATATGCATTACTCTAAAATTTAAAGTAATTTTCTTTAAATTTTCTTTCTTTATTTAATATTTTGAAGCATTGTATATATATTTTTTCTTCCATTCAAATAATGTACTTATACAAACAATGTACTTATGTTTATTAAAATACCGAAACAAATTGGAGCTTGAATGATAATCTTACTATGCCGTTAGTTTTTCCTTTCAAGAAATAGGTCATTTCAAAATAAATCTTGAAAACATATTGATCATAATATATTGTAATGAAAGCATTCATATTCTACGGAAATCTTTCTTGAAAATGCACGTATTGTATTCGGAACTAATCCTGTGTACGTAAATGGGCATTACTTAACTATAAAGATATTATAGCTTTCCGAAGTTGCGTTTGTGTCATGACAAAATACGAGTTTTAGAGAAGAATACGACATTTTTCTTTTAATCGCATTTTCTTATTAATATCGGAAAAATATAATGCGTTATTCCTAGATTTAAAATTTACTCGTGGGAAGATTATTTCAAGACACATAGACCGCAACCTGAGTTGCGAAGGGTAACCGATATCACGTGATTTTTTGCGTGTTACCCGTAGCGTTCACATCCGGAAATTGCCCAGACCTCTGGTAACCCACATTACCTAAAGGATTATGTTGTGTAAAATGATCACGTATTTGGGAATCCTGGTTTGTTTGTTCGCTTTATAGCTAACTGCAACTGTTAACTGTCGTTCTTTATGACTCCTACTGTACACTTGAGTTCTGACCATTTGACTGGTCTACGTTTAATAGATGTCTGTGATATAAGCAACGATCGCTATGATAAAAAGGCAGTGGTAGATTGGTTGACGGAAGTGTTCGTTTGTAAACATGCCCACAACTTTACTCAAAAGCGTTCACAGCAGTTTTACCCCACGTTTACTGTGAGAAACTTATATGACATCATTCCCCTATCATAAGAGTAACCCGCATTTCGGTTTTTGAACGCGCTCTGATTTTGTGATTTGTTATCACTGTTTCTCTAAAATTAGGTACCATTCTTATTCGCTTCTCTGCTAAATATGAGCATTTTAGCAAACATTTCGTAAATCTGTCACATCGAGTTTTCCAAAAGTGCTCTGAAGTACTGGACTTTACAAAATGAGACATTATGGTTATTTACTAAAATGCATTTTTTTTGCTTTTAAATATTTTATATTTAATCATAAATAATATTTCTATTCAGTTAAACATACAGAACATTGTAAAAATCACTGTCCGATTTACTGTTTCCACTGTTTAGCTGCTAATAGTGTCAAATGTGGGACTTCAGAACTTTGAATAACACGTGCTTTAATATTTCAATTACCATCATGGCGTGGAGTGGTAAAAGTAGTGTTATTGTAATAGAAACGCATTTTTGAAACGAACTTTTGTCTTCACATTACAGGGGGGGGGGGGTTGTAAACACGTCGGCTTTAAGTGAAATTCTTATCTGGGCAAGAAGATTATTTTCCTGTGGCTGAAAATTTTAGAAGAACAAGCTCAAGTATAAACATTATACAATATGCCAATGTTGCAAGATTGGGAATATTTTTTTCAAAATATATACCACTTTTTCCGGCTAGTAATCTTTGTTTTTTTTAATCGCAAAATGTCTGTTATTATATAAAGCGAAATTTACTATTTTGAAACAGTGGGAGATATTTTGTGAAAATATTCCCTAACCTGGCAACACTGCCTTAATGCAGACTAAAACAAAACGTGTGATGTAGACTTAAAAATTTACATAATGCAGATCGTCTTTTGATATCAACTTTAAGTGAAAAGAAACTGTAGATATAACTACAAAAATAATCTGATAAGTATTAATTTTTTATGTGCAATATTTGTTACTTAAAAAAGACACGTATATGCCATGTCCAAAATTCTCTTGAAAAAGCAAATGGAATAGACCATAATAGTATACATGTTTGTATGCACAATAGTTCTACATATAATTGTCTGTTGTGAAGTGCTGTGTTGTATTTCGAGTCAGTGTATTTAAAAATTCATTCAAGCAGTTTTAGAAAAATTTATTATTTTAGCAAATGTGCATTTTTTTATAAGATTCTTACTTTTAAATTTATTCAGATTTTTTCGTATGAAAGGTTACATTTTACTTAAACTGTATTTTAAATATTATAATACTGTGAGCGAAAAAAAAATTATAAATGCAGCATTATTATAAGACAGTATAAAAATTGATTTAGAAATTATGATTAAAATATAATCCTTATTAATTCATGAAAAAAAAAACCTTTGTTAAACAAAAATGACTAATCAAAAATCTAATAAAGCTCTTAGTTCACTGTGTTACCATCGCTTTTTTTGTTTCATAAATGTAATAAATGAAGATTAAATCTTTATTCTTTCCCATTAAGTCGCTAACATCACAATTTGATTAAACATTTCATTTTTATAATTTATTCTCTAGACTATAGAAGGGAGTCTTAATAACTAAAATTTGCAAAAGTAATTAGTCTGCATATTAAAACGATGAATATGTCTTTTACCTTATTAATAATTTTGGGAGGAAGATAAAAGTTTAATCTATATTATAACCAAACAAACTCATTATTACTCTGACAGGCAGCTTCAAAAAGGTTCTTAAAATTAGAAATTCTGAAAGCTCTACAAATTAAAAGACACAAAAGTCAATATTGCTGTCGCTTCTCCGTTACGTTGCATAACAGAACATTGATTTAGGCTTTTAAAAGAATACAAAGGAAAATATAGGATGTCATGTTCCATTATTCAATTATCTTGTAACCATGTCAGATGTCAGAGCTTTCCAATAACGGATTTTCGCTTTCACATATTCGTTCGACTTCGATATATAGCAGAAGCTTGAAGTAGATTATTAATGAATTTATTAAAATATTTATGACATAACTGGTAATCCAATAAAAGTGTTATTAAACTTCTCATGTTTTGTATTAATTAAAGTATGTTTGTAGTTCGTATAATGCACTTTTAAGAAAATAATTTAAAGAAAAAAAAAGACAAAGAAAGGGCAAAAAAGGGTTTTTAAAGTGTTTATCTTATTATTATTTCTTTCAAATTATACGATTTTAGGAAGATCAATAAGAATATTTTGCTGTTTAATAATCTTTTTTTATTTTGTGTAATTTTGAATTAAAAAATACTTTTCAAGAAAAGTTGAATATCTTGCTTTCTAAAATTAATAAGGTTCTGAAGCATCATTTATTTATATAATGTCATGTTGTTTGTTACTTTCCTTTACCGTTTTTTATTTGTAAATATGAACACACTGACAGTAAATTTGTAGTGAAATTTTCAAAATTTGTAATTATCTGGGGAGTAGTAAAATCTTTCAATAATTAATTTTAAAATAACTGTTTAGATATTCTTTGCTTACATGTATTTCACATGTGTAGTATTTTGATCGTACGTTCTTCCAATTTTAAATCCTGCATTAAGTGTATTTCTAAACTTACAGTACTTCTTCAGCCAAAAGTTTGCATGTTTATGTTTATTTTTAGTTTAAATCTCAAAGCAATTTTTTTCTCGTAAATTGAAGTAATACATGAAATATCAAGTTTACTGTCACGCCTAAATTTATTTTTCTTTAAATTTCATTAACAACTTATTCGATTCTGTACACATCTGAATTCATATTTGGAAACAGAAATCCAAACAGGCGTTCAGTAAAAATTTTTCAATAATTAATTTAAAAATAATTCTTCAGAAATTCTTAGTTTATTTAGTATTCTAGATGTGCAGTATTTTGATCATACTTTCTTTCAATTTTCATTAATTCGTTAAGTACAGGGTGTCCATAAATGATTGTCCCGGGTTCCTTATCTCATAACTTATCTCATTTAAGAATATGACGAAAAATATAATTACATATTCGTAACTTACAACTCAAAAAGTTTTTTTTTAATCAGACAAACAAAGTTACATATGGGTAAAGTTGCAACTCAAAAAACTGTTAATCAAATAACGATTATAATCAAATAATAATTAATATTAAAATTTTATCAAATTTATCAAAAAATTATTAATGAATTATGGGTACTTCTCTATTATCTCGTCGACCACTTTTCATAACAAAAGACTTATCGCCAAACTGAAAGATTAAACGCCAAAATGCAGTCCCATTTACTTGATGTCAGAAGCATTATACGTGTTTGTTATGTCATCAAGTGGTTTTTAATTCGACATTTACGTGTATTTTTCATTATGTTTTACTGATTTATTAGTTATTTCGGTACTTACGTATTAACGCTACCACAGCAGAAGTTGCGCTAATGCGCCAATAAAGAGCAATCTTGTTGTTCGCGCACGCAGTTATCCTTTGGATTCCTTGTTGCCTTGTTGTTTGCTGATTTTTGACGTCATTTTTAGTGCTACGAAAGATTGGCGCCACTTAAAAACCGCCAAATCTGTAGCTGCGGTGGCGTTAATACGTAAGTACCGTTATTTCATTAATTAAAATAACAATTGTGTCCTTAAATTCTTATATTTTATTTATTTATTTATTTTGATATTCCAATGACAAAGTTCTGCCGTTTATTTGACGATAGTTTTTTGTTATGAAAAGTGGTCGACGGGATAATACAGAAGTACCGAATTATGTAATATATGTCCATCTAACTTTGTACACATAATTCATTAACGGCTTTTCGATAAATTTGATAAAATTTTAATATTAATTATTATTTCCTTATAATCGTTATTTGATTAATAGCGTTTTGAGTTGCAACTATACCCATATGTAACTTTGTTTGTGTTATTAAAAAAACTTTTTGAATTGTAATTTACGAATATGAATATTTTACGTCATATTCTTAAATCAAAAGTTATGAGGTAAGGAAACCGAGACAATCATTTATGGACACCCAGTATATTTCCGAACCCACTGTACTTTTTAAGCTAAAAGTACACATTAAAATTATTTTTAAGCTAAAAGTACACAGTGTTTATTTTTATTTTAAATCTCAAAGCTTTTTTTTTAATGAAATAAAACGTGAAATAAAATGTTTACACTCATGCCTAAATTTTCTTTTACATTTAATTAAAATTTTTTTCGATCCTGTGCACGTATGTGTTTATATTTGGAAACAGAAATCCAAACAGGCATTCGGTAAAATATTTTCAGAATGTTTCTACAGATTCTTGAAAGCGCCGTGTGTCAAACCAAAAGTCATATCGACTAGATTCAGATTACACAAATCATAAAGGATCTTTATAAAGAACCATCCCAGAATGTGTATTTTTCAAAAAAGGGAACGCTAAATACAGAAGGCCAAAACTGTTAACTTGAGTCAAAAATTGTTTTTAGCAGGAAAGTAGACTTGAAATACTAGAAGGCTAATGCATCCATCCATACTCTTTGAAAACACTTTTAGAAAATTATCAGTTTACAGGCTACTTCCAATGGAGTTAGTAATTAAATCGTTATGATGTTATTTACTGTATTGTACTGTTCTACTCTTTTTTAGGATTCCGTTCATCGCACGAAACCCTATTTGTCTCACTTTTCCATCTGTCTGTCTGTCCGTCACAGCGTTCGTATTCGGAATCTGTCTAAGTTACTGATTTGTATACTTGCAGCTCAATACCTCCTGTCACACGATAAATGATAAAATTTTCAATACGACAGTAATTACCGGAGATAATAATTAAAAACTCATTAAAATTTGCTCAGAAACTTAAAAATACATTCTCTCTGATACCCTCTGTCCAGATGATTCCCCGTTCATACTACCTAGATATTTTCTCTCACTGTGACCTCCAGAGGGGCTATCAATTTCACACTCAAAGTGATAAAAACCTCAAACAAGAATGGTTATTTTGGAATCTATACAATTATTAAAAATATTGCATTTACCGATTTGAAATTTGCCCATTCATGCCTAGATTTGAATGCTGAATACAAATATCAAATTTTTATAAAAATAGGACGTTAATTACCAAAGGTAATATTTTAAAAATATTATTTTTTCAAGTGAAAAATGACTTTTTTTATACAAGTGTTTTTGTGTTGTAATTTACGAATATGTAATAATATTTTTCGTCTTGTTCTTCAATCAAAAGTTATGAGGTAAGGAAACCGGAACAATCATTTATGGACACCCTGTATATTTCCGAACCCACTGTACTTCTTATGCTAACAGTACACATGTTTATTTTTATTTTAAATCTCAAAGCATTTTTTTTATTTATTTATTTTTTCAAAATGAAATAATACGTTAAATAAAAAGTTTACACTCATGCCTAAACTTTCCTTTACATTTTATTTAACAACTAGCAGATCCGCCCGGCGTTGCCTGGTCCCGTCAAAAACTAATACGAAACGCGAAATCACTCTAAAAATCGCTGCACTAAACCCTTCCTCTGGTAACTCTGTGTCTTTCGGAAATTAAATAGAGAGATGGACCCGAAGCGGAAGTAAATTTAATACCATCCCTTCAAATGTCCGGATCATTTGATTCAAAACGGGTCAGTTTTTGGTCAAAATTAGAAAAAGGTTACCGTCTGATTTTTACAAAATTTGCATTTTCGAATCAGAAAAATAAACTGTGAGTTTCGATTCAAATAATCCAATACTTTTCTTAATACTCGAGGATGAGTGAAAATGAAACTTTTTTGTTGTCTGGGATTATCTAATCGGTGACTTTCTTTTGCAATTTCAATAAAAATAGCCATTTTTAGAACACGCGCAGGAAAATCTTTTAGTTCCACCGCCAGGGGATGAATTTTGTTCTAAACAACACTCTCAAAAAAATCCGTGAATTGAACAAATTTTTTCGTTGCCTTTTCTCGTTAAAACGCGAAAATTTCCGCTTTGATTTGCTTCGCTTTCCCACAAAATACGGAAAACTCACCAATCTAACATAAAATATACCTGAAATTCTCCAATCTAAGTCGGCAATTTCTTCAAACCACAGATGTGTACCGGCAACTGTGCTGCGTGTTACTTTTTTGTATTAGAAACGAAATTTTTACGTATGTTTTTTTTTTCCTTCAAAACACGGAAAATTCAAGAAACGAAAGTTAAATTTTCCAGAAATTCTCCAGTCACAAGACCGAAATTTCTTCAAAAAAAACAGAAAAACCTCTTCCAATCACAGGGGTGTTCCGGCAACTTGCTGTCTGTATGTTTTACGTTTTTTGACAAAAATTATTTTGAGAGTGAAATTATCCGACGCGTATCCCCGCTGCCTACGATACCGTGTACAGCAGAAATACTAGGCACGCGCTGCAAATTCTTTTAGTTCTAGTTTCTACCACCAGGTGAGCATTCTGTTCTAAAGATGTGCTTGAACATTGGCGTGGGAAAAGTAGAAATATTTTTACTTCTCTATTTTTATTAGTTTGTGAATAATAGTGTTTAAAAAAAATTTCTGCCTTTTGTATCCCCCAGTATACGTGTCTTTTAGCAGAAATTTTAAATACGAACATTCATATTTTGATTTTTACACCGAAAGAGAAGTTATCAAACACTGGTGCAATCTCATTTTCTAACTAATACTGTAAATAAGTTAAATTCAAGGGAAACAAAATGAGAAAATGTTTCCGTAATATGAATCCTCATACTTTAATTATAGTATATAGGGAAGACTGCAAAAAAAATTTACCAATAATTTGATTTAAGAAAAAAATACCTTGAAGAAATTTCCACAATATGATCAATTACTTTCACTCTCACCCTACTTTTCTTATAATAAACTGGAAATGTGTTTAATCGTTAAGATTTTGCACCATTTAACATCGCGGTTATATAAATTTCACTGTACTGCTTAGCATTATTTTCAGAAAATTTATGAATTTAGTACATACATACTTTTATTAGAATATGATGTACAGATGGATAAAGTATGGGGTTGATATGTCTTCTTTAGATTAATCCTTGGTAAAACATACAAGGAAGATTTCTAGTAATGTCTGCTTTTTTTTTAATATCTATTACAGCGTGTCCGAGAAAGGTCTTTATCATTTTAAACATTAATAACAAAAATACTAACAGGTGAAATGGAATGGGGTTTTCTGCTAAAAATGAAAAAATTTAAGAGTTTTTTCTGGAATCAATTGCCTGTTTCCCGAACGATGGATTGGTCGTGTAGGACCCATACCTTGGCCTCCGTGATCACCCGACATAACTCCACTGAATTTCTTTTTGTAGGGTTATGTTAAAAACTGGGTTTATCAAACACCTGTTTCTGATATATCCGTTTTAAAGGAAAGGATACAATTAGCAATCTTCACTGTTACACCGCAAATGTTGAAAAAACATTTGGAGGGAAATCAAGTACATGCTCGACATTCTTCGTGCTACTAACGGAGCTCACGTACAGCTACATTGAAGGTACTGTAAAAAAACTCTAGATTTCTTAATTAATTTTCAGCAAACTGCGTTTCGTTTCACCTGTTAGTATTTTTGTTATTAATTTTTAGAATTATAAAGAGCTTTCTAGGACATGCTGTACACTCTCAGAAAAAACTGTAAATTTATGAGCGTTTTCCCTTCAATTTTCACTGATGAAAAACAGTTTGATCCACTAAATAAGCGGCCTTATCTCTTAGATACTTAGAAAATTAACAGCAATCCACATATTCTTACAGTTCTAGCCCATATTTTAGCAAAAATATGGCACGACCCCATACATTGTCCTCCGCTAGGGTGTAACCCTTCATTTTACGCGTGTTTCGAAAATTTTAACCCGCCAAAAAAGCGATTCTGTGAGGATTATCTAACGTGCTACGTGCTACGGAACAGTAAGTAAAGTGTTATTGTGTTTTAAAGTGCATTATATCCTGAGCATTATAATGCTGTATTACTTTGCCCGTCAAAATTAAGGGCTGCACAAAACGATGGGCATGGACCTTTTTTTTTTTTACGGGGAATGACTGGAATCTCTGCTGCCGGCCTCTGCCCGTAATTTTACTGCAATTTTTTTCTGAGTGTATATTATGTATTATTGAATATGGGGTTTTTCTTTAACATCAACATTTAAAAGTTCTCCTACTTTTCGCTCAGAAATATATTTTTTTTCTTTATGTTTTAACTATTTTAAGTTCTGTTTCATAAAGTTAATCAAGAATGCTATCGCTAGCACATATTGTTTGGGATGAAGAACGATAATTCTAAATCGCTATTTTAAAATGAATCAAGAATATATTTTTAAAGGAAAAAACACTTCAACATTCATTACTTTTTCTTTCTTCAATCGATATCGTACTGTCAATAGCCAAGTTCAAGCATCTAAATCTTTTTAAAAATGAAAGAAAAGATATAAAATGAATGGAGAAAGAGGAAAACCATTATCGAATAACATATTTTTCTCACAATCAATACCGTGTTTCAGATATATTATAAAGTATTGAAAAACAAAATGCACTTCAAAGTGAATTTCTTCTTAAAAACTACATTAAATGTAAAATTTAAAGAGATATCTAGGTTTTCAAATACTTTTAAAATGTAGTAAAAAGACGTTAAATTCGATAGTCTTTTTCAATTTTATTGATACCTTAGAAATTTTATTTATATCTAATTGTATATTTTGAGATATATCCATTATTGTTAAAAAAAGAAATTCCGTCGGTTTACTTTTTTAATTGGATTGTATTAGATGATCTTTACTAATATTTTACGTTATTGATTTAAAAAATTAATTACATTTATGTTTTAAATCCTAGAAACAAAACGTAATCATCATGCATTAAAATAACATTTTATGAATAAGTTGTCATACATTTTATTTAAGTAACAAATTAGTAATAAAACTTTTTATTAAAGACTTTAAAAGAAGAGTGTTACAAACAACGTTAGGAAGTTTTCAGTATAACTTTTAAATACTTTATACAATTTTACTTTTTAAATGATTAATGGCTGAAGAAAAATAGATATATTTGATATTTAAAATTCATTAAAATACGGTAATTAATAACTAACTTGAAAATATTATAACACGAAATTTTCAAAATTAATAAACCTTTAACAAATCAAAACCGGTGTTTTTCTGTAAGTTAAAAAAAAAAAGTCACATTGATTCGTTTATATATTTTAATGTAATTTATACGAATTATGTGACCCCAGATATGTCAACTCCTACGGATTCTTCGAAACATTTAAGGTTTCTTTACTATAAAATTAGAAGTAATTTTTCATCTGTACCTAAAAAAATTCATCATCGTTTATTGCTAAAAAATTAATGGATCATCTGAAAGTTGTTATTATAAATACGTTTTTTATTATTTAAAAACTAATTTTCAGGTTTTAGTATTTCTGAACCAAATGCCTCAGTATTTTTATTCATTTTTAAAGTAATTTCTATACTTATAGTAATTTTAATTATCATTAGTATACAAAGATAAGAATGGAAAATCTGTTTTCCGGCAGAGATGGACCACTAATGTAAAGCCTCGATCAGTCCCTGTCACTGGCTTGCGATTGGAGAATTCTTAACAAGGCTGGCCATAGGCTGATTTTATTTTATAGTTGTATTTATGAAATTGCCGCCGGTTGTCGCGTTTTCTGGCGGCTTCAGCTATGACTGAACACTGTATTTTTTAAGACCTTAATAAAGGGACAAGGAAAGATCCTATACTCTACAGACTCGGTTTCCTTGTCTGAGCACTTCCTCTTAGGCAATCAAATCAAATCAAATATGATATGTTAATAAAGAAAATAATGTGCATGCTTTAAATCACTTACAAAAAAATAAAACGAGATTTTTGTAACATTATATATTTTATAAACGTTTCTGAATAGAAATTACCAAATAAATACATTACAGTTAGCTTCATTATACAAAATTCATATTTTTCATTCGCACTATATATTTTTTTAATTCCAAATAAACCTTATTTCCCATTTTTCCCATTACTATTTTTTTTTTTACGTTTTGATATTTTAGCTTTTAAAATTTTACAAAATTTTATTTTTCGTTGGAATAAATGTATTTTCCTGATATGTATGTAGCCAAGAGCAATAAAGTTACTCTGTGGTAAAGAAGTTAGGAATACTTAAATTGCCTCAAATTTGAAAATTACGTTTCGTAATTGCTAAAAGTTAAAACTTATCGAAAGTAAAAAGAATCGTTTCTCTCCAATTCCAATCCAGGTCTATTAAAGCAATTCTTGTCAGAAAGGAAATCGAAATAATTTAAATTATATCGATGATTCAACTTTTTACTTAAAAGACTTCATTGGCATTCACTATTTCGTTTTTTCATCCAATATTTCCAAAAACACCTAAGGGCATTTTCTTTCAATGGAATCCATCATTTCTGAAATGAATTTTAAAACTATCTACCGAATGGTATTCAAGGTCTGTTTTACTCTTTTTGCAGAAATAGTTCCGCTTTTCCCATTTTTAACAAATGTAATTTTAAATTTCTATATTACCTAAAGTAAAATTTATCATTATATTTTTTTTCTAAATTTTTCTGATTTACATTTTTTAAAGTTTTGTTTAACACTTTCATTGTAAGATCTGCTTAACTCGTAAATCACGTCTTCTTCTTCTTTTATTTGGGGGGAGGGGGGCTAGGGTATATGCATCGAAGTCCCTGAGTCCCAACAAATGGGAATACGGTTTAAAACAAATGTTCAATGCATTTTTCACAAAGCAAAGAATTTTTCTTTTGTTGAATTATTCAAGTAATCAAGTGTGCGGCAAATGATCTAACTATGATATGTATTTTTTACAATTACTGATTTCTGATAAAGATACAAATATAAAAACAATTTGTTATGTCATCTAATCTGTATTTGTATTTCTTGGTTCCGACTTTGATTTGAAATTTGGATCCCTTGATACCGAGAGACATTTTTTTACCAGTGCTCAGTTGAGGTGATGATGCTCAAACTTTCTGGCCTTCGCAATTCCGTCAGACCTTTAGCTTTAGCGCTCTTTTTATTAGTGAATAAAGATGCATCAAACATATTTTTTCTCTTTTTAACAATGTTTCTCCTACTGTCTTACACAACAGGCTACAGATATTGATATTATAGCAATTGAAGTCTTTTTTACAGCGTAAGCTGAAAACCTGAACCTCCTGTGCCAGGGAATTATGTAAACTATTGTACTGTCAGAAGGATTGTTTGTAAAATTTACTGACTTTTCAATCTCTATAAGCTCTTAAGTGTTCCCGGGGTCAAAATTCTCGAAAAGGGCATTGTTTATTTTTCTTGACAATGAAACATTACAAAGTTAAACGAATTAAATAAAGCAAACCGCGTATTTATACGATGATTACAACAGCCGGTATAACAATTTTGTTGTTGTAGTAGCAATTCTGCCCTGCCCGCAACTTAAATTAAGTCCATTTATCTCAGAGTAGATTGTCTTATAATTTGTCATATTTAAAAGAATATATCTATTATTTTGGAATATATATACATGAAACTTTGTACAGAGTTTTTATGTTATATTACTAATAGACCGTGTTCAGAATTTTTAATTTCATGTGAAAGTTTTAGAAAATATATTTCTCGAAGTAAAAATGAAAAATCACTCGCAAAATTCCTTTTTTTTTAACTTTTAAATTTATTGCAAATTTTGTAAGCAATTTCTTTATAAATCCTCGACACAAATTAACAGTAAACCTTTTCTACTCATAATAGTAGAAAAAGTAATGATATCGGTAAATGATTCATGAGATACATCAAAATTAAATAAGTTTTTTAAATTATTTTTTTTTTAAACAAACTTTCAGTTTTCAAAAACTTTTTATCTGAAAGTAATATTTATAAAAAGATAAAATGCATGTTTACACATATAGGAGTGTAGAACAGGAGAAGTTATTTGTAATCTCACTTGAAGCCGTTCCTATCCCCCCCCCCTCCCTTGCGTCTGCCATATTTGACGCAACGCGTATTGCACTGGAGACTGATGACTTCTATCAATAAAGTCGAATACGGTGGACGCAGGAGAGACGGGAAGAATTTGTTTCTCAGCTTCAAATATTTTTACAGGCGGAGACTGATATGTCGATTCCTCCTATTCTATTCCCCTAATTACAAACAAACAATTTCAACCAATCTCTTCCTTTAACCGCTAATTCAACTTATCCCTATTCGTACACCAATAAGATAGCATTTTGCCCTGAGTGACGTCAGCAGCCATTGCCTTACTGAGATGGACTAATTCATAAGGACTTGATTCGCAGCCCAGGAAAGAGACAGGCCGTGATATTTCCATCATTCTTGGCAGAGACGAAATTAAGATATACTGGTTTCCGCCAATTCTCGAATTACATATAATGAAAGTAGATGTAAATGCAGCCAAGATCTGTGGAGTACCGGTCTCTCACGTTGGCTGCGGAATTAATTACATAAGCATGCACCCTGAATGCAGCGGTCTACTGTGACAAGCTGGAATTTAATCATCACGCGTTTATGCATGGTGTTAAAAATTGTAAGCTGTTGATGCTGAATTTCGCCAATTGCCGAATTTTCATGTAATAAAGGGAGGTTGTAATGCAGCCGCGTTCGATGGGGTACCACGACCTGTATCTTTTGTTTGCTGTGGTATTAATTACACAAGCATGTATCATGAATGCCGAGGTCTACTGTGACAAGCTGGAATTCAATCATCGTGCGTTTATGCATGGTGTACAAAATTGTAAGCATTTTATGCTCGTTTCCGCCAATTGCCGAAATAACATGTAATCAAGGTAGGTTGAAATTCAGCAGAGATTGGTGTAGTACCACGGTCTGTCTCTTAGTACCAAGTTTAATTAAGTCCATTGGCTGCGAACTTAATTTGATAAACATACACTATGAATGCCGAGATCTACTGTGAACAGGTGGAACTTTATCATCATCTGCTTATTCATAGTGCTATATTTTTTCTTCACAAAAAAACAACTACTGAATACACAGAAATCTAAACTCAAGTTAATTTACCTGAAATTAAATTGGAGTTTCTCCAGAACCAACCTTGTTTTATTGCACACTGATGCCGAATATTTTTTGTTAAAATTTCTGAAGCCCATTTACGCAAGTGAATATTTGACAATATTCTAGCGTTTCATTTCAATTTGATCAAATTGTTTGAATCAAAATGCGATGCATTTTAGATCCATGGTATTTATTTACTGACGGGAAAATAGCAGGACTCTATTACAGTTGCTAACGCATGCATTCAAATTTTTATTTGAATAATATTTTTCAAAATATATTGATGTTTTCCTTGATTTTTTCAAAACAATCATTTCAAAACATTTTCCAAAACCATTATCTCAAAAACCGGTAAATTGTTGGTTTTAATTTACATGATTTAAATTTGTATGATTTATCAATGAAGGGTCTAGTAGAGGGAAATGCCCTTGAGCCTACGGAATTTTTTTTTGAAAAAATGCACATAAAACTTGGGACTGGCATGTTTTACAAGGCAGTGGTTTATTCCTAGCTAATTTTACGTGAACTGACTTTTCTCCACAAAAAATTATAGCATTCTGTGTAATCTTCCCTCATTAGCAAAAATATGACACCAAAAATTCAATTTTAAAAAAAGTTAATTTGGGAGTATTACTCCACTTGATACTTCGCTTGCTGTTTAATTTTTTAAAAAATCGTGTTTTTCAGAAGCTTCGTTATTTAAGTAAATAAATATTCTATGTTCTATTTTTAAATAATCGTTTGTGTTTTTCCTCTAATTTTTTTTTGTTATTGTTGTTTTCGATTAAAAAAATAAAAAGTCAAACAATGAAAAATGCAAATATGTGTTATTTTTCCTTCATTTATTAACTAATATCCATATTCATCATTATAAATCCTTTATTTTCACAAAATGTAGTTTCAAAGAATTCCTTTAACGATTCTCACTTGCTTTTAACTGCTTTTAATATTTGTAAAAAAAAATTCTTCTACTAAATACTAAAGTAAAAACATGTATAAACGTTTTACTAAAATATTGGTGTTTTCTCTTTTACCTCTTTTCAGTTAAATATTTAGGGGGAAAAAAGATATTAATAAAGTTTTCGGAACTAGCCTAATAGTTAATTACTTTGTGCTTTACAGTAAACATTATCAAATTAAATGCAAAAAAAGTTATTGGTGCAATTTGATTCACTATGCATATACTGTAACAGAGCGTTGTTCTATATTTTCGCTAAAAACATACATGTACTAAAAGCGCTGTTTTGATTCTTTTATTTTCATCATATCTGTCAATAAATCCAATATTAATGAATAATGGGACACCTGGGAGTCATAAACGTGGAACACTCACTTAAATGCATCGAAAGGCAGAGAGAGCAACAGTATCAATAAAGCTCTTATATATATATATATATATATATATATATATATCTGCGTATATTTTTATGTTAGATAAAGAAAGGAGGTCTTAGAAAACCATTGAATATTCAATTAAAAGAAGATATACAATTTACTTTTTGTGTATCAACTGTTTTGTTCTAAGAACTATTCTCTATTAAGCCATTGCTTTTTTAATTAAAACTTTAAAAGTGAAAATTATTATTATTAATTAAAATATTTTTTATATTTATAACGATTAGTTTATCCTTTATTGACATACAATCGTCGTAATTCATTTTTAAGATTTTCTGCTGCATGAATTTATTTTTCTTATATTTTATAAAACTCACTGTTTTATATTAGAAACTGTAAATAAATAATACAATTGCCACACATTGAATTTATTCTGTACTTTCGTCATTATTTATTTCGTCATTATTATTTTCGTCATTTTAAAATCTTATGAATAATTATGTTAAATGTATCCATTATTTATATTTTTGCCGATTCTATGTAAATGCTTTGGGTTTTTCCTTGTAAATACATTTTAAATTTGGTATTAATTCATAGTAACCTTTTTTTTAATAATTGTTCATTTTAATACCTATTCATTAGCGTGATGTAAATTATATTGCCGGACGACTTTTACCCTTAAAAATGTATTTTTTATTTGTCAATATAAAACATAGATAATAAGTAATTACTATTATTATTATTATAATTAATTAAATTCATACAATAATCTAACCTTCAATTCTAATCTGTAAGAAATAATATCACCTACAGGAAACATTTATAAAATTTGAGCTTAATTTTCTAAAAAAATCTATCAATGCAATCTTTTCATATCTGCAACAGAAATGAAATGCGTTTTTTTTTTTTAAATGTCTAACAGTTGGAAAAGATTATATGTTTTCTCTACTATTTAAAATATTGCATAAATCAATAAGTCATTAAAAGTGATTTCGCGTAAAGGGTGTTTTTCGTAATTTCATATTTAATGGACAGTTTAAAATTAGAAATGTAAATTTTACCTAGAATAATCTTTATATAGTAAACTAAGTTCCAAAAATTTCTTTTCCTGGATGCAGATTTTCGAAATAAAAAAATAATAAATTCATGCAAAAGAATGTTTATTATATATTTTCAAAATTTTGACTCAAAATTTTACAAAAATTTGAAAAGTTGCTACCATAAGATTGTGAAACTTTGTTACAAAATTTGGTATTACGATTAACCATAAACTTGTATATATTGAACCAGAACTGGTAAAATTTTGAATCATAATGTGGTCTAAATAATCCTTTTACAAAAATTTGAAAAGTTGCCACCATAATATTGTGAAACTTTGTTACAAAATTTGATACTACGATTAACCATAAACTTGTATATATTGAACCAGAACTGGTAAAATTTTGAATCATAATGTGGTGTAAATAATCTTTTGCAAAAAAGGGTTAATCAGATCAGGAACTTTATTTAAGTAGGGATGCTGTTTGTATATCAAAACCTGAACCAGAATTACAACCTGATACCCCTTCACTTGTTGACAGCCTTCTAACTACAGTGTTGAAGAAACAATTACCACGCCTATGTTTTATCTCTATTCTAAAAAAAAAATTACTAACGCTGCCACTGTTGCTGCCGGTTTTTGAAAGAACGGTTCTTTATTCACTTTCTCAGCTTATACTAAAAAAAAACAATTGCATATAAAAACATGAAAAATTGTAATTCTGTAGAAAAATGTATGATAAACATATTGAAGAAAACGCTTTTTAAATAAAAACATAATTTTAAACTATGTTCTATGTTGAAATCAGCCAAGATAGTTCAGTTACTTAATTTTTATGCAACCAAAAACTATACATTGCAATTTAACCATCTTTTGAAGGCAAATACTTGACTAGATTGTGCTGTGCAGTGTCCAATCATTTTTTTGGGGTTGCTAAATTTTGTGTTTTATTTACAATTTTTTATACATATTTAGGTTGTCCGAATACAAAATTAATTCATAGTTTTCAAATAATGGTTTTTTTTTACTGTTGCCAAAATTTAAAAATCGTAAATATTTATATTTCCAAATTTTAATTGCTTAATAGGCGTATAGCCAACATAGTGAAAAAGTACCCAAGCCGGGACTCGAACCCGGGTCACGGACACATAAGCACACTAACGTTCTACCAACTGAACTACTTGGGAACGATACTCAGTTTGGAACTTTTTCAGCATAACATGTTGGCAAGGCTACAAACGCAGCACAAGATGGAATATTTTCCGTGAGCCGCCAACCCTGGGGCAAACACGAAATCAAAGAAAATCCAGCATCGACAATTGAATAAATTCATGTTTAATACTTGGAAATTTTTCCAGAGAAATTTTCTGCATTCAAGGGGTGATGAATGCAAGGCGTGAGAAATTTTCTCTGGAAAAATTTCCAAGTATTAAACATAATGTATATTCAATTATATGTATTTCATGAAAAAGAGCAGGCTGAATACAAATACGAACTCTACAGCCGGAACGGATAAATCACCGGCACTTTTTCCGGACAGGCTGGAAATCGTCATCTGAACACACGCTCGCATCGTCGTTCGAACTCAAAACCTCACTTTCACAAGGAACACTGCAGGGCAAAACACAGTTATTGGACACGGAACACAGTACACTTGCACTCACTTGTTCCTCCACCTCACCCACCTCCACCATTAATTGTAAAATATTGCATACGATATGAAATTAAAATTTCACATAACATGCAGGCATGTTAATAATTATTTTAAATCACTTTGCAAGCAAAAAACATTAACTTACAAATAGCTTTTATGATGAATCAGTAAGCTAATGTTTAATCATCAGTTGGGTACTGTGTGCAAGATCACTAAAGTCGTAATGTATTGTCAGTAATTAAACGAAATATATAAATTAAAAAGGGTTAAGCTCTTCATGTTGTGTAATAAATAAATTAAATAGTTAAAAAATATGTATAATCATCAGTTGGGTACTGTATGCAAGATCAATAAATACAAATGTTTAAGCATCAGTTGAATATGTATGCAAGGTCTTTAAAAAAAATTTTTAGCATCAGTTGGGTACTGTATGCAAGATCACTAAAGTGGTATGCAATATTTTACAATCAGCAAATAAAAAAAAGCATAAATGCGTAAAATAATATAAATAAATTACAAAATTCATCATGAAATAGACATACGACTTAAACTTCCTGATACTGCTTCAATTTCAGTCGCCGTAATCGTACCGAATTCAACGAAATTTGAATTTTTTTTTATGGCTTCGGCATACACGTCACTACAATGCCATGCTCTATGCCAGCTCGCATTTTTTAACCAAGCACAACATGAAGAAAAATCTTGTTTTTGTCTAAAAATCACTAAACCATAAATTTCACCGCCGTCCGCATAATCATCTCTGCCTGTAGCATAAATCAGATACACATGTTTTTAGGATCAAACTCCGATAAATAACGATCAGAAGTAAAGAAAAATGTCCAACGTGTAGACATCATCATAATAATTAAAATTATTACACAAAATGATGATTCTCTTAAAAACGAATCTCTATATATATGCTTAGTTATCTAACTGGACTCTGAAATCATATAATCACATTACACATGCCATCGGCACTTTTATTGAAACTCGGCGAAAGCCAATACATTACACAGATCAAATACGCCTGACGAAGCGGAACTTGAACTCTTAGAACTTCGAAACACGCACGCATTTGCTGAAGCAATAGAAATTTTATACAATACGATTACAGCTCCAGGCAACAAGCTATATATATATATATATATATATATATATTGTCCAGCACTATTAAACACACAGGCGGGTGTCTTCCTGCAGTATGTTTAAAGTGCATAGAAACATTTCTTCTCATTAACAGTTGTTCATTGTCACATAATGGTGAGAAGTTAAACCATTATTTATACTAGTAAATCTGCAGATCAGGAGCCTCAACGTCAGCTCTAAAAGTAATTGTTTTTTAATCTCACTTTTCATATTATTTAGTATCTTACAATCCACAATTTTTTTTATATTACATACATATTTATAGGCATATAAAATACTTCGGAAGATTCAGAAATTAGAAGCGTTAAATTAAACACGATTTACAATGATATTCTGAAATTCTTATGAAATGCTTATTCTTGTAATTTTTTAGATAAAAAAATACATTTCTTATTTTGATATTCTTTGAAATATGGTTGCTAAGCAACTAATAAAATAATAAGGAGGAAAGAAAAAGAAATTCATTTTAAAATTTGTAAAAAATAGGAAAATAAAATGTTTTATAATTCCTGAACAGTTGCAAAAAAGTTTTCCAATAATTTAAACAATTAATTTCTAAATTCTAATAGATATATAGGCAAATTTTCAAAGCTATTGTATATATTTAAGACCTCCCTATCGAAAATTTAGTATCCGTAATTTTACGTTTAAATCCATTATTCAAATATGCGATTTTCATTTCAGTTAAAAATGAAATTTGAAAATCGTCTGCATTCCTATAGGAAAGCATTATGACTTAAAAAGAAATGTTCTATAATTTTCGAACGAATGAACCAAATGTAACCAAAAACTATACAGATAATTCCGGGTACCTCACCAACATACCCACCAAAAGTCAACTTAATCGAATGTTTTTTACGGCAGTTATCGTGGAACAGACAGACAGACAAACTATTTCAGACTACTATAATCAGACAGACAGACGGAAACCAAAAACTTCCCGGGTCTCCACAGTGAACCTCAACTGACGTTTCGGCAACTAGAGAATACAACCCGGGCTTCCCGAGTTACAGAACGTACTGCTCTGTTTACAAATTATAGAAAAAAGCCAATACATTTTGTACATTTAATACATATGCTAATTAAATTTTCAGCAGGGCTGAAACTACGCTGGAAATTACTTATATAACAAAGGATATGAATTATTATTTACTACTCAGCGTATAACCAACAGAGTGAAAAAATGTCCATACCGGGGATCGAACCCGGAATCTTTGGTATTATGCACCAATGCCATTTGGAGCTATCCAGACGACATACAGTCTAACATTTTGTCACTCTTATGTATTGACACAGCTGTGACTTTTCAGCACAAGATGGAAATTCAACCATGAGCACACATGTCAGTGGCATGCATGATCCAGTGGCATGCAATCGTAATTCGATTACATATCTTTTAATTTTTTGTTTTATTTTTATTATTTTACTTAATTATTTATTTTTTTTAATGTAGTATTAATTTTGTTAGGGAATATTAGAGGAAAGAAGAGCTGAACTATTTATATTGTTTTAAGTGCAAAAGGGTTAAACTTCCGTATTCAACCTGTACGCTATACAGATAGTTTTTTTTTAATCTTGCTTGAAATACTTTTTTTATCAAAACCATAAAAAAATTGTAAATGGAAGTACTGTTTTCAAACAAATCATATTTGATAGTACATTTTTTCCCTATTCGAATGTGTAAAAATTTAAATTGTGTGATGATTAGAAGTAATTAAATTTGCAGAAACAAGGAAATGAATTGCGTTGATTGTTGCCACCGTCAATATGACGTCAGTGTTACTCACAGACAGTTTTTTGCTTTATTATACATATTTCACCGTAATTGGGAATTTCGAAAGATCGAGTGAACCATGTTTTAGTGCTTCTGCTTCTCTTGCTCCGTCAATTTTATTATTATTATTATTATTATTATTATTATTATTATTAACGAAAATATTATGCAGTTCAGTGAATGCAGTTTTTTTACGAAAATATCGTCTTTATAGGAAAACGCCATAAAATATATTTTTACCAACTTTGGATAAATGAAGAAACTGTTAACACAAATAATTTATAAATAAAATCGACGCGTTTTATAGGATTTTTAAAGAACTATCGATTACTGATGAACTACCATTTCAAATGTCTGGAGAAATCCGATTCTCGTGATATATGATTTTCCAATCGATGAAAGAAACAGTTGAAGTTGCATATAAATAAAAGAAATAGAGAGTTCCAGAATGTCTGGCTTTGTCGATGAATTAAAAAAAAAAAAACAATAATAATTCAAATGGTACAACATTATAACATTTTATATTTTTCCCAAGTGTAAAACAAAATACATTAATTTTAGAAATATAAATTGAAACATAATGAATCGATTAATTTTTTTAATATAAACAGCTTCATGTCGATCTACAGTTGAATTTTACATCGAAAATACTTTTTTCAGTAGATTTATTATGCAGCTCACTGAACACGCTTTTTCTTATCGTCTTTACGGGAAAATACAATAAAATGTATTTGTATCATTTTAGATAAATGTAAAAATGTTAACACAAATAATTTCTAGATAAAATCGATGCATTTTATAGGATTTTTAAAGCACTATCGATTGCTGATGAACTGCCAGTTCAGATGTCTCGAGAAAACCAATGCTTGTGATATGCGATTTCGAATCGATCAGAGATAAATTTCACATTGCAGATAAATTAAAGAAAAATAGAGTTTTTGAATTCATGTAATTGGAAATGCATTTTTCCTACAATTTATTTCCTGTACTTCTTCTAACATAGATCAATTCAAGTGGTAAAAAATTACACAATTTCGGATTTTATGCAATTACAAGAAAAGTGCATATTCCTTTCAGAAAACGAAATATTAAGGAAATAAATCAATTGAATATTAAAATATAAATGTCTTCATGTTGATGCATATCAGTATTTCATAAATTTATAATTTATAAGAGTAAGATTTTTTTTTATTCACTTTTATTGTATAAAAATATTGATTTCTCATACATTTTTTTTTCTTTTTTTTAATATCCAGGAAAAATATAGGAAAACTTTAATTCAACTTTTAGAGTTTTAAATGTTATACAAAATTAAGATTTTAAGTGCTAAAATTTGTTTAAAATGGTGAACGCTCTTCGTATAACAAAAAAAAAAAAGGAATTATAAAAGCTTTTTCGGTCAATTATCCTTCAAAATTCTCAACATTAAATATCCGAATTTACTGCGCATTTTTATATGCAGGATATCCCAAAACGTCTAATACACTCTTTAATTTTGAGCAGCTTGGAGATAAGTAGCTAATGTAGACGAGTGGGTAAGGGTGATCGAAAATCGCACAAAGGGTTTCGTTCAATATTCCTTTCAAACCACTTTATCCTTTCTTTAATAAATACAAAAAAAAAAAAAAAAAAAAAAAAAAAAAAAAAAGTCATATTTTTTATAAAGTAAAAATTTACCGGTCTATTTTTCTCGTTTCTTCGAAAATCTGAACCGGTTCAACAGCGGACGAAGCCCACTATTATACTCTGTCATAATAATATCTGTCATGTGGCTTAATGCGATATTAAAAAAATTCAATTTCAAAATTAAGCATGTTGTATTGAGACCTTCAAAATGTTAGACGTCAGATTAATTTTCCTTTTTAATTCTCTAATGACGTCATATTAAGCTGCTCTCTGCATTTATACATACTCATACTCCTTGTATTATTGAGAAATGTTTGAAAATTTCCGTTACCTTACCAATATGACGTCATATTAATATTTTTTTTTTTCAATTGGTGAAACTTTTTGTTTCATTTTCAGTTTTCACGTGGAAATCTTTCAATAGAAAATTAATCATTGTAGAAAGAATTTTATTGTGGATTTTTAATTGTTGGCAACTGCTATAACGAAAAATGTTTAAATTTAATAGTGAAACGCTGTTAGATTTTTGTTATTTTATCTCTATATATTAAAATAATACGATTTTTTCAAATTTTATGATTTTGCGCTTTATAATAGGCATTTAGCTATAAGTACACAAAATTTCATGACTGTAAGTTACATAGTTTCTGAAAACCGGCTGTGTGACGGACAGACAACGAGGCGGAAGTAATAGGGTTTCATGAGATGAACGAAACCCTAAAAAGAGTAAATTTTTAAAAGTATATAAAATGAACAAATGGGAAATATATAAAATGAGAATGCATGAATATGCGAAATCTTGACATTGATTTATATTAATTTCTTTCTTTAGATACTAGGAAAAGGCTGTTAGAATATTGGTTTTTTATCTCTATATATTAAAATAATACGATTTTTTTCAAATTTTATGATTTTGAGCTTCATAGTAGGTATTCAGATATAAGTACACAAAATTTCACTGTAAGTTATATAGTTTCTGATAACCGGCTCTGTGACAGACAGACAACGAAACGGGACTAACAGGGTTTCGTGAGAGGAACGAAACCCTAATTAAAAAGTGGTAGGAAATAAGGTTATGTTAAAAAAAATAGTCATCCCATTAATTTTTAAAAAAATACATTTTTCAGATATTTATACGACCTTTTAAAACAAATGATTAGTTAGAAAGGTTTTCCTTTTGTTTCAACAAGATCATTACAAAAATGCATATCTGTAACTTTAAAATTGAATAAGTTATGCTTAATCAAGAACAGCCTTTTGTGAATGGGGACAAAACATCAAATTAGAAATATAAGTTTAAGAAATATAGGAAGAAAAAAAAGAAACACGGACGATAACATATGCAGATTTTATAAACAAAATATAATATTGGTTTGCAAGAGTATTTGTGGCAAATAACTCCAAAATATCTGCAGAAGCATTATTAGAGAAGCACATTCATGTATTAGAGATGAAAGAAAACACTATGAAAATGTTTTGTTAATGTTTATTTTTTATTATTATGTTGCTAGTACTTAAAACCGCAGCTGTCTCTTTACAAGATTTCTGCCTGTACAAGGTATTATTTAAAAGAATTTATATTGTAATTTGTCCCCATTTGTTAACATATTTTTTGATATTAAGAACGCCATCATCAATTTGTTAATAGTAACTATTTTTACTGATGAAATAGCTCAGCCTGTTTTCCTTTTTCATAATTCAGTTGAATTTAAAAATACAAATATGCACTTTTTTGTAATGCTTTTGTTGTAACAATAAGAAAAATGTTCTAATTAATTGACCAATTTTGTATAGATTGGTCGTATAAAATTTTAAGTGTGTAACTTTTTGAAAATTAATGTGATGATTATTGCATTAATTTTATCTTATCTTAACCTAATTGGAGGCCTAATTGGACCGTATTTTCTACTTTCTTTAGAACACTTTTACAATTTGCATTGTCTGCTTTCCTCCATCATGTAAAAAATTAAAGTGTGCTTCAATCTTTCTGGAACATTCTTTACCTGTATTTTTCCTATGATGTATGGCAACGATATTAGTCCATTTGTATTTCTATTCAGTAAAATACCCCCCGCCCCCCCATCACTTTTAATTTCAACATACTGACAAAGATGCATTAATTAAATGTAGAAACACTTCAAAATTCATACCCTTTGAAATATAAATATTCTATATCGATTTATTAGAAATACTGAAACTAAAATGGAAAAAATTACAATATATTTCAAATGAGTCAAAAGTCAATTGCTATACATATTATTTAATAATAAACATACTATTGTTTAGTCATAAGTTTAATTTTTTTTTTATTTGTTGCTAAAAAATTTATTGTAATCAATCAAGAAATAGATATATTTACATTAAATCCTTCACAAATTACTTTATATAAACCATACGTCTACAATCTCAAAATCTGGTGGATGCAATATTTTAAAATAATTTTCTGATAACAAACTCTATATGGTAACTGCATTAAAATATAAGGTGGCTGTAATTTAAGACGTGGTATTTAGAGGACGGGTGTAAACAAAAATCATGTGATGAACAAAATTTCGTATAAGTACTATTCAGAACATGTGGAACGGATTTAACTGAAGAAATTAGTATATATTTAAGTACCAGTGTCAAAAGTGGCTCTTTAGGATGCATTTGGGCAGTGAGATAAGTATACGAACTAAAATAATAGTGAACATTTTTATATCTTTTAAGGAATTTTTAACTTTGAAATAAATTTCCAACATTTCCATTCGTTTTTATAGCGTTTACAATATGTCTCTTGAAGTCCTTTCCCTATACCTATTTTACTTCTTAATTTAGCCTTAAATGCCGTTTTTTCATTGGTAGTCATCGGAACTCATTTCGTTTTTATTAAATATTTCCAACATTTCCATTCGTTTTTATAGCGTTTACAATATGTCTCTTGAAGTCCTTTCCCTATACCTATTTTACTTCTTAATTTAGCCTTAAATGCCGTTTTTTCATTGGTAGTCATCGGAACTCATTTCGTTTTTATTAAATATTTCCAACATTTCCATTCGTTTTTATAGCGTTTACAATATGTCTCTTGAAGTCCTTTCCCTATACCTATTTTACTTCTTAATTTAGCCTTAAATGCCGTTTTTTCATTGGTAGTCATCGGAACTCATTTCGTTTTTATTAAATATTTCCAACATTTCCATTCGTTTTTATAGCGTTTACAATATGTCTCTTGAAGTCCTTTCCCTATACCTATTTTACTTCTTAATTTAGCCTTAAATGCCGTTTTTTCATTGGTAGTCATCGGAACTCATTTCGTTTTTATTAAATATTTCCAACATTTCCATTCGTTTTTATAGCGTTTACAATATGTCTCTTGAAGTCCTTTCCCTATACCTATTTTACTTCTTAATTTAGCCTTAAATGCCGGTTTTTCATTGGTAGTCATCGGAACTCATTTCGTTTTTATTAAGTCTGTTCCTCATGTTCTTAATATATTTAAACCAAGTTTTCTTGCATATCTGCAAGTGGTTTTATTTAAAATCAAGTTCTAAAACACTCATTTTTAATGTTAGCCACCCTTTGCATAAATTAGCGTACACTTGTTCATTTGAAACTAATATAAACTTTACTAAGACTATTCGAATTTCATTAAATATAATAGGACCACCCTGTACATAAATTAGTGTGCATTTGCCTCTTTGATCCTACAATAAACCTTAAAGACTATTCGTATTTCATTGTAAAATAATGTATAATTTTGGGAATTGCCTAGTCAAATATGTTAATAAAACGGCTTCCCAAAAGATATTAGTGCTGGTAAAATGTGTAAAAATATATTTAACTATCACTCTTCAACATTACATATATGCAAAAACAATTTTACTTAATTCATAGAAAGTCAAAAACTTAAATGATTTTTAAATCAATTTGAAACTAAACATAAGAAGTAAAGAGAACAATTAAATTCTAATTATCCAGAATTGCAATCAAAATGTATTATATTTTGTACATTCATTTCACATTTACATTATAGTTTAAATTTTAACAAAGAATACTATGCTTAAAATTAAGTTTTTTTTTAACATTTTCGTACTATTTTGCACAATTAGCCAGAGTAATTACAGAGAAACAGTAAGATATTGATATAAAATTTATATTCCTAAAATGCATCATTAAATTATTTAATATGTAGAATAATTTAAATAAAATACAGTACTTCTAAAAAAGTTTAAAGAAAATATATCATTGTTAAAACTATTATCATAGCTATCATATCTGCTACTTTACTCTGGAGTGCATATATAATTGATTTGAGTTCCGGTGGAAATAAAAATACAAGTTGAAAGGTGTATAAATTGCATATATAAATTATTAAAATTAAAGGGGCTTTTTATCTTAAAATTACAAAAGTTATATACACCGTGGGCGGATCACATTTATTCATTTTATTCCGTTTATTTCATTTTTACTTATCATAGTTATTTGACATGCGCACAGTAATTAAACATTGCCCAAAATGAAAAATCTTGCGTTTTAAAACAGGAATATTCAACATCTATACATCAATATATTGACAATTAGAAAAAATTACACTATACTATATATTTTGAGAAATAATCGAAATCTATTGCAGATTTTGCAATTTTTTAACGAGATACATGATTAATATTTTCAAGAAAAACATTCTAAAAAATCTAGTATTATTAAAACGTCCAAAAACATTTCAAATTATCACGTATTAATAATATATATAAGTAACACTTTATATAATTCAAAAGTGTCTAATCGTTTTTAAATAAAATTTATACCAAACATAAAACCTAAGAAAACTAAAACAAACTTGCAAGTTCCAAAATTATACTGAAAGTAGTATAATATCATAATTTTTAATTGCAGAAATAAATATGACCACAGAATTATCAAGAAATCGAAACGAAATTTGAATCTTCACTGTTTTTTACCAACATTTATCCAATGCCTTTCTTTGTATCAGAAATGCTAGCTTTATAATGCACATATATACAATATTTAAAAAATTTTAATAATTTCTAAATTTTTATGTCATACATAATTAAGTATTCTTATTAAAACGCATTTCTAGAAACTTTACATCTCTTAAAACTTACAAAAATGATTTAGGCTTTTAACTTCTTATTTGACATGTACCTGAGGAATACTTTATGCATTGTAATATTTTATCCATTTAAATAGGCTGTATCAAAAGTATTTTCATGTTTTGAATGTTTTTATACCAAAGCCAGTAGCTGGCACTTTATCACCCTTATTGTTGAACCTGAAATGTTAATAAAAATATATAGAAAAATCCATATAATACGAACGTTGAATTCACCTTATCAAATTTTATAAAACACAATGTAAACACATTGATAATTTACGTTACTACCGAGGTGCAATAAATCAAATCACAGTTTTAAAACATTAAAACTATTAGATGTTAAAATCCATGAGCTTTCGGCTAAACATTAGCCTTCCTCATATGAAAAACAAGCAGACGAGAAGACGCAGCTCCGAATGGCGCGCTTTGGGGCGCCCATTTCCAGCCTGTCCAAAGCGCGTCTTCTCGGCTGCTTGTTTTTCATCTGAGGAAGGCTAATGTTTAGCCGAAAGCTCATAGATTTTAACATCTAATAGTTTTAATGTTTTAAAACTGTGATTTGATTTATTGCACCTCGGTAATAACGTAAATTATCAATGTGTTTACATTGTGTTTCCTAAAATGTTATTTAAGATAATACATGTTCCTCTATATTCTGTAATCATACAGATTTCTTTCTTTCTTTTTTAGGTTACATAAAGAGTGATACAAATGTTGAGATTTTATGCATCTTAAGGCATGATTTTAAATTAGTCCTATAAAAAAAAAAAAAAAAAAAAAAAAAAAAAAAAAAAAACCTGTTTTTTAAACTCGGGCAGTTAGAGGCCAGGACAAGAGTATAGTGTCCGGACAGTTCAAAACAAATCCAAACGTTTTAAAGAGGGAGTTCTCGGCAGTGAAATCAAAGCCAGAAGTGACAGGTGAATTTTGCCCAGTTTAAGAGAAAAAATAGGAGAATCCATTCTTCTCAAAAAATGTGGATGTTAAAACTTTACAAAATTACACATTCAACAATTATTAATATTATGAATGTGTAGTTTTGTTAACTTTTAGCATAAAAAATTATTGTGAAGAATGGATTTTCTTTTTTTTTCTCTTAAACTGGTCAAAATTTACCTGTCACTTCTGGGTTTGATTTCAAGGCTAAGACTTTCGTCCTTAAAACGTTTGGATTTGTTTTGAACTGTCCGGACACAACTCTTGCCCTAGCCTCTAACTGCAAAAATTTTGAGGACAGCTTCATTGGTTTTAAGACTTAGTTCAAAATCATGTCTTAAGATGCATAAAATCACAACATTTGATCACTCTTTATGTAACCTAAAAATGAAAGAAAGAATCCTGTATAAAAATAGAATATGGAGGGACATGTATTCTCTTAAATAATATTTTAAGTTAAACAATAGGGGTGATAAAGGGCCAGCTACAGGCTTTGTTGTAAAAAGATTCAAAAAACGAAAATAGTTTTGATACAATCTAATATTAGCACAAAATAATACCTTTGAATTTCAGTATCATTAATTTTTACTTAAATGTTTGTTGGGTAATGAGCCAGAGAAGCTATTCATATTCCCATGCGTAATTTATGTTCATAAGAATATATCACTAAAATACTTGACATGCAGAATATTTTAAATTAAGTAGAATAAGTTAAAACAATTTTAAGAAAAATACATAATTTTTTTCAAGCATTCGAGCTTATCATAGCTCTTATATATACTACTTTACTCTAGAGGGCACATAAATAATCTATCTCAGATTTAAGAATTCGAATCAGAAATTGAAGTCTGTGAAACAACTTGAAATGTGTATAAAACAATTAAAAAAGTAGTATAATATTAGAATTTTTAATTGCAGAAATATAAATATGACTACAGAATTATCAAACGAAATCGAAACAAAAATTGAATCTTCACTATGTTTTACCAATATTTGCATAATCAAGTGCTTTTGTATCGGAAATGTTAGCTTTACAATGGACACATGTACACTATTTTTAAATTTCAAATCACTAATTTCGAAATTTTTGTGCCATACATAATTAAGTAATCTTATTAAAACACATTTCTAGAAACTTTATACCTCTTAAAACTTATAAAAATTATTTTAGGCTATTGACTTCGTATTTACATGTATCTGAGGAATATTTTATCCATTTATATTATATTAGTTTAAAATAATACCTTTTAATTTAAGTATCATTAATTTTTACTTAAATATTTATTGAGTAATGAGCCAGAGAAGCTAGTCATATTTCCATGTCTAATTTATGTTCATAAGAATGTATCACTAAAATACTTGACAGATGGAATAATTTGAATGAAGTATAATATTTTAAAGCAAATTTAAGAAAAAGGCATGACTTTTTTCAAGTATTTCCTCATTTTATCTGATATATATATACTACTTCACTCTGCATGGCACATAAATAATCTATCAGAATTTTAAGAAAACGAAGCAGAAATTTAAGACTGCGCAAAAACTTGAAATATGTATAAAACAATTTTAAAAAGTAGTGTAATATTAGAATTTTTAATTTCAGAAATATAAGTATGACCACAGAACAATCAAATGAAAGCGAAATAAAAAGAGAACCTTCGCTATTTTTTGCCAATATCTATATAATCTAATGCCTTTGTATCAGAAATGGGATTTACAATGGACAATTTTGCACTATTTAAAAAAAAAATTCAAAATTGTTGTGCTATGCATAATTAAGTATTCTGATTAAACGCATTTCTAGAAACTTTACATCTCTTAAAACTTACAAAAATTATTTTAGGCTATTAACTTCTTATTTACATGTATCTGAGGAATATTTTATCGATTTATGTTATATTAGCATAAAATAATGCTTTTGAATTTCAGTATTATTAATTTTTACTTAAATGTTTGTTGGGTACCGAGCCAGAGAATTTAGTCACATTACCAGGTCTAATTTATGTTCATAAGAATATCTCACTAAAATACTTGACATATAGAATATTTTAAATGTATAATACTTCAAACAAATTTAAGAAAAACTAGTCGTTGGGGGCCACCGTAATACTTACCCATCATGGATATGCATAATGTAAAATATTAAAATAAAAATGTGTAAACTACTTATAAAGTGCATTGCAATTCAAACAAAATCGAGGCTTGATGACGTCACAAACTTTAAAGGCTCGATTACTGAATTGCTTGTAAGAAACATCATTATAACTCCAAAAATAATAATCCTATTAACTAGCGGTTTATTGCATCTGATTAAGCGTCAAATTTCCAATTAAAATATATCTTTGAAGTGAAATTTGGATGAAATACAGGGTCATGAAAAATCGAAGAGTGTGGGAAATAGGATTCCAAATATCTCGGCAACTAATTATCCGATCGACTTCATGCTTTATGCAAAATTTATGTTTTTTATTGTCTTTTATATTCATTTCTTAAAATAAACAATTTCGAAAATTTTTATATACCTTTCATCAGAACGAATATTTCGAGAGTCCGAAAAAAATTGTTCCGGTTAATCGAGGTTATTGAAATGAAATAGGCTTCTTCCCATTATTACATACTAAGTACATACCAAATTGCAAGTCTCTATCTCAATTTTTTCGGGAGATAGAGCGTTTACAGACACACAGACACACACACAGACACACGCACAGACACACAGACACACAGACGGACGGCAAATTTTTTTTTCTAAAAATATGTTTTTCGGAATCTCCAGTGTCTGAAACGTGTAAATCCGTCAAAAAAAATTTTTCGATTTTCAAAACGATTACAAGACTTACCCTATACTACGTATGATGGGTAAGTAATATATCATTTTTCCAAGCATTTTCTTATCATTGTTCTTATATGTACTACTTTACAATACAGGGCACATAAATAATCTATATAATTTTAAGAATTCGAAACAGAACTTGAAGACTGAGCAACAACTTGAAATGTGTATAAAATAATTAAAATGTAGTATAATATGGGAATTTTTAATTAACGAAATAAATATTGACAACAGAAGTATCAAACCAAATCAAATCGAAAATTGAATTTTCACTATTTTTACCAAAATCTATATCGAATGCATTTGTATCAGAAATACTAGCTTTATAATGGAAAAATTTATACAATTTAAAATTTTTAATCATTTAAAAAATTTTGTGCCGTGCATAATTAAGTATTCTAACTAAAACGCATTTCTAGAAACTTTACTTCGTTTAAAAGATACAAAAATGATTTTAGACTATTAATTTCTTATTTACATATAGGGGAGATGGGGGATGAATGGGACAAGGTATGGATGGGTCGTTCTCAATATTTCAGGCAATAAACTTTTTTTTAGTTGCTTCCTATCCTCATAGATTTCACTACCATAGTGTGCTTCAGAACCAAAAGCAGACCACATGGCTGTTTTCAGTTTCCTTCAAATTATCATTTCCTGAAAACTCTGCTTAGAAGTAATTTTTTTTTTACATTTGAAGTTACTTAAATATCTTATGCAATATAAACAAATAAGATAGGTTGTAGTTTTTTATTTCAAGGCTCAACATTGGTAATTAAAATTAATGAATATTAACCATTGTGACAAAATTAATTTTTGAGACAAAATGGCTGACAATTCAATATAGGCATCATGGGGATGATTGGGACATTTCGAATGGGATGAATGGGATTGTCACATTCATCCCTAGAGGATGCTTAAAAATACATTTATTAGCTAAATAATATTATATAGTTTGATAAATTAATAGTTTATGGTAATTATTCTTTTAACATTTCATCCTCATTGTAGTTATCGTCTTCAGCCATTGAATGCTTCCGTTTATGGGCCTTTTAAAGTAAAGCTGAGATGAGTCCAATATGATTGGCAAACAAATAATTCTGGAGATTATATTACAATTTACAATCTCTCAGCTTTTGCCCAGGAGGCTTTTTTTTTCAGCTTTTAGTCCTTAACATTGAATAAAAGGAGGAAAATATTTGTGTCCCATTCATCCCTGCTGTGGGGATGATTGGGACATTGAAGAATTGTTTTTTAATTTCATAATATATTTCTGTATAACAATAATCTTGAATAAATATTGTGCATAAGATGTAGTCAAACACTTAATGCATGAAATGTGATATATAATATTGATAATAACTTAAATAAAATATTTAAAATAAACATTTTTGTGAAAATGTCTCATTCATCCCCCATCTCCCCTACCTAAGGAATTTTATGCAATTCACAGAAATTCAAATTGTTTTTTAAATCAAATCAAACTGAAACATAAAATCAAGAATTAAATAAAGAAAATGACATCACAGTCAAAGATCAAAAATGGAAATTTATCCATTTATTTTGCATTTACACTTTCTTTCGACTTCAAATTATATTTCCGAATTGAAGTATCATTATTCCTTGTAAATTCAATTGCGTAATGAGCCAGTGAAAATAGTCATATCTTGTTATTCCATTTATATTTCTAGAAAATTCTTCATTAAAATACTTGACAAATAAAATATTTTGAATAAAATATAATATTTTATCTGAGTATTCGAAAATCGGAACGAAAATTGAATATTATGTAATAAACTCAAATATATAAATCATAAAATTAATCTTTTATTATTCCAACTTAAAATCACAAAAATATATACGCCGTATTACAGGGTTCGTACGTTATAACCAAACATGTTTAATAGAATTTTCGCCTTATTTAAATGCAAAAAAGTATTATAAATGATTTAATTAATCAAGGAGTCTACAATTTCTGCTAGTTAATTATTCTATAGAAAAATTATATGGAAAAATTGTGGTAAAATCGTACGAACCCTGCATTAGGACATTTTTTTTTTATTATTTTTTTAAGTTCACTTTTTATTAACTTTACTAGTTGACAAACTTACTGAATATATAAAGATAATATACTGAATGTATATATATATATATACACTATATTGCCAAAGGTGACCGGTCACTTGCGATTTTAAACGTTTTGTTAACTATCTAGAAAAATACATGAGAAATTAACTTGAAACTGCAGGTGTGTAAACAGTATAGTATAGGTTATATATTTCTGCGAAGATTTTTCCCGAAATCCCATAGGGGACTGTCAACAAATTGAAAAAGAACGAATATCTTTAGGATTACCCTGTAAAAACTAATGTAACAAAAGTGTTCAAACTCGAGATTATTAATAAGTGGCTTATTGTAATATACTGTGTTCATTTTTATGCGGGTAGTATGTATACTCGAAGAGAAATTAAGGTTTTTATAAAAACAGTCCTAAATTTCACCAAGATTTTTGCTTATAATTTGCAGAGTTCTTAATATAAAAAAAAAAGTTATTTTGAGAAAATATGTCAAACAACATTGTACATAATACTCTGCAATCGAAATTAAAAAATAATAAAAATTGGATGAAAAATGAGCAGGTTTACAAAAAAAAGGTTTCACCGCGCATGCGCGAATGCAATCAAAATATAGTATGCATAATGTATTAGCTAATTATTTAGAACAACTTTTGTGAAAGTCACAAAATCATATCTTGAAAATTCTGAAAATTATCGTCGATGGAATAAGCTCGAAACCAGTTGTTCCCAAAAAGAAGCAAAAAAGATGAGGGGTTGTATTAAATATCTGTTGATTAGTGCCAAGATAGCGTACACAATATTGCACGTACTATTGGATACAACCCCTCATCTTTTTGCTTCCTTTTAGGAACAACGGATTTCGAGCTTATTCTATCGACAATAATTTTCAGAATTTTCAAGCTATGATTTTGAGTCTTTCACAAAAGTTGCTCTATATACTTAGCATATTACATTATGCATATTATATTTTGATTGCATTCGTGCATGCGCAGTGAAACAGTTTTTAGTAAACCGGCTCATTTTCATCCAATTTTTGTTATTTTTTAATTCCGATTGCATAGTATTATGTACAATGTTGTTTGACATATTTTCTCAAAATAACTTTTTTTTATATTAAGAACTCTGCAAATTATAAGCAAAAAACTTGGCAAAATTTGCGACTGTTTTTATAAAAACCTTAATTTCTCTTCGAGTGTAGATGCTATCCTCATAAAAATGAACACAGTATATTACAACAAGCCACTTATTAATAATCTCGAGTTTGAACGCTTTTGCTACATTAGTTTTTACAGGGTAATCCAAAATATATTCGTTCTGTTTCAATTTGTTGACAGTCTCCTATGGGGTTTCGGGAAAAAAATCTTCACGGAAATAGATAACCTATACTATACTGTTTACACACCTGCAGTTTCAGGTTAATTCCTCATGTATTTTTCTAGATAGTGAACAAAACGTAGAAAATCGCAAGTGACCCGTCACCTTTGGCAATATAGTATATATATATATATATATATATATTCCAATACTATATACAAATATATATTCCAACCCCGCGAAAGCATAAAATAATTTTTTTGAAATATGCGCAGTAAGATGGAAAAAATTACTTTATACTAATAAAATTCCAATCAGTTTTAAACAAATCATAAGTCTTACACAATCTCTGAAATTATACTCAACATGGAATATTTTATCCATTCAGTTTATCCATCCACTTTTCATTCACATAAAGTAATTACCTTGTTACGCGTCTTTATTTAACTAAATTTGATCATGTATTTGTAAAGGTGGAAGTTTGTAATTCATTCTCCATCCACATTCCAATGTGCTACACATCTAGAAATTGTGTACAGTGGTGTATTGCCGATGGCAATAATATATAATGTTTTTCTTTCTTTCCTGTTGAAGTATCTGTAAAAAAAAAAAACAATCTATATATTTAAAAAGCTAAGCGTTTTGTTTCGACAATCCGTGAGAACAAACTACTACATCAAGTTACATCATTCTTTTTTTAAATGAAAGATATTTGGTCACAGATTTGTTATCGTACATTCGTTTGTTCGAAAATTTAATTAATTAGCCGTAATCTTAAATTAAAATTTTACTGCTGCTTATGACGTCATAAAGTCGGCAATCGGATTAACGCCCACTGTTGCGACGTACAGAGTTTATTTTCTGAACTCAATGATTGCGAGCATAAAAAATAAATATTAAATATTAAAAGCACGCGACTTTTAGGCCGAATTTTTTAATTTGTAAGTTAAAATGTTTAAGTATTTCGGTAAAAATATTTATCCGTGTGTTTTATAAGCAAATAAAATTTCACATTTACTGTGACGTCACGGAAATACTGTCCATTGGGTTCATTTTATCATTAAGCATTATAACTTTGTTGATGCCATTTTTTTTCATTACAATGAAATGCAAAATATTTTTTTATTTGTATGCATGGTGCTTAAGCATAAATGTACGTGTGAAAAGTTTGTACCGGTGAAAATGACGTTATGCTTAGCTTGAAATGCATTTTAACATTGATAAAACTAAAAAGAAAAATTTATATGATTGTGTCAACATGGCGTAATATTAACTGATATTTCAATTTTTAATTTTAAAGATGAGAACTGGAGCCTTTATTGGTTGCTTCATCTTGATTGCATACCTTGAATACATGTTACCAATTACTTTTTTTAAAATTATAGGATTAAGTTATATGAATTATAGGATTTAAATTATTAAGATTTCCTTTTTTAATAAAAAAATTCACAAAAGTAAAGAATTTCAGGAAAAAAAAACTTGAAATAATGATTGTATTTTTAGCTAGAATAAACAATGTAAGGCTAATATTTTATAGGAATTATTTTGGTAGGTTTGTTATAAGTTCATTTAACAGTTCCTTATTAGCGGCAAAGTCTTATTTCTTTCACTGTGAATTTTTCTTTCGATGTCAAAAAATGGTAGTCTACTTTTGGACGCCAACCAAAACACAGTGGCAATATTTAGAAATGTATAACGGTTGTGACAACAAACGGCACAATCGCTTTAGCTTTCATCGCGCTTACATCACTTCTAAATACTAAAAATTTAATTTTTTTACTACATTTTACAATTTCAATTCTTACATCCTCAATTAGAAAAAAAAATAGCTTTCGATTGAAATTTATTTGAAATCCGCCGCTTAATTTAAAGACTTTTTAATTAATTTTCAAGCATGAAATATTTTTCAATTCTATCTCAACAATGACCATCCGTTTGTTTTAATAATGTAAAATAGCCCCTTGGAAAGTTGCAACAATTGAAAATAGGTATCCCTAATCTTCATGAAAAGTGAAAAAAATAATAATAATAAAAACCTGATAAATCATAAGATCAGATTATTCATAAGATAGAGTATTTTGGCGCTAATATAAAATCTGTCAAACGAAAAAACAACTATTTTGAGTATATGATTAATATAAAATTGATATGTTGAATTCGTTGATGTATATGTTGAATCAGAATATGGTAGGAACTGTTATTTATTATTTTTTCAAAGATCCATTGGATATTTAACTGTATAAGAGACCGACTGTGATGGAAAAGGAATAATCATCCTGATTATGTAAAGGGATAGAAGAAACCATACAAATAAATTACAATTGAAAACATTAAAATTCTCCCTCATCTGCGTATTAATTTATTATTTTTAACAAAAATTCTTCATTTTTACATAAAAATTGATTAGCTTAAAACAATGGATGCGTTTTAGAAGATATGGATTTGAAACGAACAATGATTAAAGAGGACATTTTAAAACTTTTTTTAACGTCGAATTTCAACGGTGCCTTTGGGCAGATGCAATATATATGCGCATAGGAGCTCATTCGATTGCATTATCACAGGGGGTGGGGGGGGGTGGCTTATACTATGATCTTTTATTTACTGAATATGACATGAAAGTAGGAAATTTTAATGATACTTTATGATAGGACTATTTGTATGATAGGTCCATGACCTTTTTTTTTTGTCGTGGGGAATATGGTGGTGATGTCAAACTGATTTGAATTACACATTTGTTTACGGAGTGTTCATTTGGAGTTTGCATCGGAAATAGCATTTCACTTAGGGGGGTGGGGATTTTTTAAAATAAAATATTTGAAAGACTGTTCCATACGAAGCCCTAAATTAA
Organism: Maratus michaelseni; assembly: GCA_963931845.1. Lineage (NCBI taxonomy): Eukaryota > Metazoa > Arthropoda > Arachnida > Araneae > Salticidae > Maratus > Maratus michaelseni. The sequence continues at coordinate 93,707,321 of OZ007593.1, forward strand.
TAATAAAGAAGCTTATTTTACTGATATTTTTATAGTATTTTTTTTCGTCACGTTTTGACGGGTTCCATCTAGTTGGTTTTTAATTTATTAAAATGTGACTTAATCATAAATATTTGTCAGTTCGCGCTTTCTACCTAGCATAAATGAACGCTGTGAATTTTCAATAATAGGGATCTATACCAAATATACGTATTGTAACGGACATGTTTTCAAACAACGTGAATTCTATTCATAAAATTATTAATATGCAAAAATACCCATCTGGAATAAATTTGCATAGCTGGAACACTTTTTTAGAAGGATTTGAAGTGATGTATTCTTCCTTATTTAATAACTAAAGAATATTATTATCACCAGGGTTAGTCTATTTTATGAAAGTATTAGTGAAAAAATAGAAAAATCAAAAATCATAAGCTATTCCAACTGGACCTGCTCTGCCCTACATAATTAAACGTAACACGCTTCTAGAAAACTATTAAATTTAAAATTGACAAAAATAATTTTAGTCTGTTATCTTGTTCACTGTGTATCTGAAGAATTTTAGATAATTCATAAAAAGCCAAACAATTTTTTTTAATCAGTTAAAAAAAAAAAAAAAAAAAAAAAACATTGGACTGAACAAAGAAAATGCATTCACAAACAAAAAGATTGTAATCAAAGGAAAATATTTTTCCTTCTTTTTTTTTTTTTTTTTTTTTTTTTTTTTTTTTTTTTTTTTTGCATTTACATTTAGTTTTAACGTCAAATAATTTCTATGAATTCACGTTTTTTTATTCCGTGATAAGCAGTATAAAATAATAAGCATTTTGTGTCTGATTTATAGTACAAGAAACTGCGTCATTAAAATGCTTGATATGTAGAATACTTTGAAGGAAATATAATACTTCTATAACAAATTTAAAGAAAATATATCATTTTTACAAGTATTCTCATATCATAGCTGTCAAAAATGCCCTTTTCATTCTAGCATGCCTATAAATAATTGAACTGAGTTTTAGGAAATAAAAACGAAAATTGAAGAATATGCACAACATGAAATATATTAATCATTAAACTAGAAATGACACTCTAGAAATGACATTTCAAAAACTGAGTAAAAAATACTCAAATCTGAGTATGTCGCATATAATCAAAATGTCTCCGAATCAAAATGACTCAAGTTTGAAACATGTGTATACTCATTTCTGAAAACATGCACACACTCAAGAATAAAACATCATGTGCTCATATTTGAGTATGTCCATGTTTCAAAAATTAGTATGAGCTGAATTCTATATGCTCATTTTTGAGTATTTCCATGTTTCAAAAATGAGTTTGAACTGACCCTAATAATTTTTGAGTATGTCCATGTTTCAAAAATGAGTATGAACTGACCTCTGTGTGCTCAGTTTTGTGTATGTCCATGCTTCAATATTCGGAGTATTTCTGGTATTTCAGAATTGAAAACATTGTGCCGTCATATTTGAAACAAAACGTTTCATAACAAAATAAAAACATCGATTTACTTAGATTTAAAAGTGTCATTTTGTTACTTTAGTTCCTTACTTTAGTAACTTAGTTACTTAGTTACTTAGTTACTTTAGTTACTTAGTTTAGTTACTGTCAGTTGTTACTTTATTTCAGAGATCCTAACACACTGTTATTAATAAGCAAACATACCAATCTGGGGTAAGTTGGCCTAGCTGGAACACTTTTTTAGAAGGATTTGAAGTGATATGTTCTTCCTTATTTAATAGCTAAAGAGTATTATTATCACCAGGGTTAGTCTATTTTATTGAAAGTATTAGTGGAAAAAATAGAAAAATCAAAAATCATAAACTATTCCAACTGGACCTGCTCTGCCCTACAATTAAACTTAACAAGCTTCTAGAAAAGTAGTACATGTAAAATTAACAAAAATAATTTTAATCTGTTATCTTGTAAACTGTGTATCTGAAGAATTTTAGATAATTTATAAAAAGCCACACGATTTTTTTAAATCGGTTAAAAAAAAAAAAAAAAAAACAATGGACTAAACAAAGAAAATGCGTTCACAAACAAAAAGATTGTAATCAAAGGAAAATATTTTTCTTTTTCTTTTCTTTTTTTTTTTTTTTTTCATTTACATTTAGATTTAACGTCAAATAATTTCTATGAATTCACTTTTTTTTATTCCGTGATAAGTCGTATAAAATAATAAGCATTTTGTGTCTCATTTATAGTACAAGAAACTGCGTCATTAAAATGTTTGTTATGTAGAATACTTTGAAGGAAATATAATACTTCTATAACAAATTTTTAAGAAAATATATCATTTTTACAAGTATTCTCATATCATAGTTGTCATAAATGCCCTTTTCGTTCTAGCGTGCATATAAATAATTGATCTGAGTTTTAGGAAATCAAAACGAAAATTGGAGAATATGCACAACATGAAATATATTAATCATTAAACTAGAAATGACATTTTAAAAACTGAGCAAAAAATACTCAAATCTGAGTATGTCGCAGGGTTCAAATGGCTCCGAATGAAAATTGCTCATGTTTGAAACATGTATATACTCATTTCCAAAACTATGCACACACTCAAGAATAAAACATCATGTACTCATATTTGAGTATGCTCATGTTTCAAAAATGAGTATGAATTGATATCTATGTGCTCATTTTTGAGTATGTCCATGTTTCAAAAATGAGTATGAACTAACCTCTATGTTCTCAGTTTTGAATATGTCCACGTTTCAATATACTGAGTATTTCCGAATTGAAAGCATTGGTTCTCCATATTTGAAACAAAAAGTTTCATAAAAAAATGAAAACATCGATTTACTCAGATTTAAAAGTGTCATTTTTCTCAGTGTGGTATATGATAGGAAATTATAATAACAAAAATAACTATCTATCACTGTATTACTTATTTTCCCTACCGATCCAATCCAATACGTTTGTATCCGAAATACTAAATTCAAATTTACACTATTTTATAACTTTTAATCATTAAAAGCTATTGTGTTATACATAATTAAATGCGTTTCTATAAAATTAGTACTCATAAAACTTATCAACTAACTTAAACTAGTTTCTTATATATTGTGTATATCTGAAATTTTTCATCTAATTCATAGAAATTCAAATGATTTTTTATATCAATTCAAAAGGAAACATAATAACTAAACAAAGAAATGAATACGATAGTCAAAGACGTTGCAATCAAAATGAAATATTTTGTCCATTTATTTCGCATTTACAAAGTTTCAACGTCAAATAATGTCTCTTGACTTCAGTATTATTATTTTTGTAAAATGCATTGCGTAATGAGCCATAGAAAATAGTCAGATTTTGTTATATCATTTATATTCCTAGAAAATACATCATTAAAATACTTGACATGAACAATACTTTGAATGAAATGTAATACTTCTAAAACAAATTTAAAGAAAATATATCATTTTTACAAGCATTCCCCTTATCATAGCTGTCATATGTACTACTTTACTCTAGAGTGCATATAAGTAATTGTTCTGGATTTTCGAAAATTGAAACGAAATAGAAAACTGGGCAATAACCTGAAATATATAAATCATTAAAATTAATGGTTTATTATTGGAACTTTAAATCACGAAAATAAATATCGACCGAGGAAGTATCTTCTTTTTTTTTTCATTATTTTTTTAAGTTCCTTTTTACTTATCTTTGTTACTTTCTAAGCGAAATATAAATTGCGACACATGTAATAGCAATTTTTCAAACATCGTACGTCTCAAAAATAATAAATGTCATGATAAAAATAAAATGTTCTAATATGTCACGAGAATGTGACGCCTTTATCTTCTTTTATATTTTTTATGAACGCTTAAAGTTGGGAAATCACGTTATTGAACGCGGGACGAAATTTGAAATTAAGGACTTTTCGATCGATCCTGCTTTTAATGACACAAGATGTCTCCAAAGATATTTTTCGGAAAGCCATTTTTTTTAAAGCTGTATTTTTTAAATTATAAAATGACGTTCTGATGAGTGATCAATTGCTTACAACTTTATTTGAGGAATAGTAGAAGAAAAAATGTTTATTTTAAACACAAATTGAATAAGTTTTATTAACTGTAAAAAGAAATTTAATGACTTTATTTGCTTTAAAATTTATCCAACGAGATTTACTGAACTATTTACTATTGATCACTTTTTTAGTATTAATGTAATATGCAAAATAAACATTATGTATAAATACAAACAGAGACATTTTTATTTTTAAATATTGGTTGAGAATATTTTTTTAAATGTTCAATAGAAAAAGAATTATTACATTAACGTCTTTAAAATTTTTCGAAATACTACATTAGTTTTTCATTTTTTTATGAATTTTCAATTAAAATCATTATTCGTACACAGATAGTATACACGAATCTGAATAAATATTTTTCTAAAAAGGTTATTTATAAGCAATTATTGTTTGTGTATGGACATTTCTTTAAATGTGTTTTCAAGAAAATAGTTTCTAATAAGACTTATTATATGTAGTCATTTTTTTTTACTTATTATCAATCTTTCCAGCAAAAATTGTACTTAAAAGAGAATTACTTTTGGTGCAGCTCGCACCTAGCATCGATATTTGGTGCATTTTGTAGCCCTATACATAAAAGTTAGACAATCGATAAAATTTATCTGTTAAAATAATATTTTATATATTTTTTATACACTTAAAGCTACTTCTATATAAATATTCATCAAGAATTATTGTATAATTATTGAAATATTGTGGGAGCGTAACATGTTGCAAATGAATAAAAAATGTCAAAAATAACTGTCTGATCATACTTAATTTGTTATTACGTGACTCATTAGAGATATTCTTCGAATTGTGTAAAAAATCGTCTCATCATTCTAATTACAATTTACGGATGTACCAATCCATATTTAACATGATGTTAAAATACAGTTTCATTTTAAATTATTCATTTGTCGTTACTATGAACCATTTTCTCAGCTGTAGTTGTTTTCAAGTTAAACTTGACTAAACATTATGACTGCAGTTTTTTTTTTTACTTTCTTTTGACGATATATTTACAACAATTGAAATCTCAGTATGCTACGTCTTTTCTTTTTACGTTTAGAATAAATTTGTTTAACAGAATGGGGATAAAGAACCACTGTAATATGTTGACTAACAACACAAAACGTAAAAGTTCCTAAACTCTACATAGGGTCGTACATATGCTATAAAGTAGAAAATATTGCAATAAAATTCAATAATTGGCTTCATAAACAAAAGGTAGATTCTTACTTAAATCAAGAAGATTACTTTATATTCCTTGGACGTATTGTCTGTCATTTACGCAGTACTTTTGACATGAGCTATAGAGTTTTTGAAAACTGCAGGCAAAGCACATTTTCGATATTGCATGGTAAATCCTCGTCACATGGGTTTTGAATGTGAGGATCCAAACATAGCTCTTCTTTTAATCCCCGTTTCAGTCGAAGCAACGAAATAAATATAATGAAGTAACAATATGGCAATAAAGTTCATTAAATTGCTTCATAAACAAAAGGTAGATTCTTATTTAAATCAGGGAAATGCTCTATATTCCTTCGACGTATTGTCTATCATATACACAGTACTTTTGACATAGGTTATAGAGTTTCTGAAAACTGCAGACAAAACAAATTTTTGATATCGCATCCAAAACCCTCGTCACACGCTTTTGAAAGTCTGGATCTGAAAGTCTCTCTTCTTTTAAGATTCGTTTCAAGAGAGAGAACAGAAAGAAGTCTAATGTAGAAACAATAACGTTTATTAAATTGCTTCATAAACAAAAGGTAGATTCTTATTTAAATCAGGGAAATTATTTATATTCCTTCGACGTATTGTCTATCATATACACAGTACTTTTGACATAGGTTATAGAGTTTCTGAAAACTGCAGACAAAACAAATTTTTGATATCGCATCCAAAACCCTCGTCACACGCTTTTGAAAGTCTGGATCTGAAAGTCTCTCTTCTTTTAAGATTCGTTTCAAGAGAGAGAACAGAAAGAAGTCTAATGTAGAAACAATAACGTTCATTAAATTGCTTCATAAACAAAAGGTAGATTCTTATTTAAATCAGGGAAATTATTTATATTCCTTCGACGTATTGTCTGACACTTATAAAATACTTTTGAAATATGCTGTAAAAATTCTGAAAATTGCAGGCAAAGCAAATGAAATATCGAATGAAAAGCCCTCGTCACAACGGCTTTGAATATTTGTATCCGTATACGACAATCGCTTTACTTTTAAGCATCGTTTCAGGTGAGGGAACAGAAAAAAGTCTTATGGAACAACTTTCAAGTGCTACAACACTTCTACGAGTCATAAACATTTCCACGACTATGACAGAATGGGGCTAGTTAAATTCAAAAACATCGGACGAATGATCTCCATGCAATACCGAAATAGGATTTTTTTTCCCGAAATTTTCAGGAATTGTACAATCTTTGTCAAAAATGAATTTTAAGCGACTGGCATTAATTCCATTGAAGGTAAAGCAATTCACCTTTTAGATAGGTATTTTATTGTTTATGGGCACATTGACCAAACTTTATGGTCACACCTTGTATTATTAAGAGGTCCTCGAGTTACACTTGGACAGGCAACGCCCAAATATTTTCCTTCACTAGAGTTGCAACCAACAAAAGAGACAGGTTGCTGTACTCCACCGATTTCGGCTGCTTTTCAGCCTACCTTGATCAGCTGGCTTAAACTACACTGTTAAAAATTTGCAGCAAACTGTCCAATCATTAGACCGTTTTATAGAAAACGGTTACATAACCGTAATGAAACTGTATTTTGACCGTAATGTGGACAAAAATATGGTCAGAATAGCGTTAAATTACCGTTATATAGCCGTTTTCTATAAAAACGATCGAATGACCGGACGGTTTGCTGCAAATTTTTAACAGTGTTCCTTATCTTTCTCACCTGACAGCGAAGAGGTTTGAAAGTATCGCGGCCTATATTCCATCATTAAAGTATCGCGGCCTATATTCCGCCATTAAAGTATCGCGGCCTATATTCCATCATTAAAGTATCGCGGCCTATATTCCGCCATTAAAGTATCGCGGCCTATATTCCGGCAGAGGCTGCGCCTTAGTCTATGTCGGGCTGGAATTTAAATATATTATTTTTTTTAGTGCCTTTATAAATAGTTCAGAAGCATTATTAAAAATTTTAAATATTAATCCGACGATTAAAATATATATATATTAATAACACATTCTATAAATAATTTTATTTTTAGAGAAGACAAATTCGATTAAAGAAAACCTACAGTTTTGAAAGAAATATTAGGAACATAAAAAACGAATGTAATTGCTTTTCAAATCTTTATTTTTAATAGAAATTCTGGAGTAACAACTAAGGCTATCGGATCACTAAATTGCATTCCGGCTGAAATTCTTTTGAACTCAGTATCTTCTATTGATTTTTCTGTAAATTAATTTAGTCGGACGTTGAAACTCTGTAATTAATTGGGTTTTTTTTCGTTTATTGTACTTCGAAATACTAATTAACAGGAATTATTTTTCTCAATTTAATTATATCTAAACAATTTAATCGTTTTAAAGAAATAAATGCGTTGTAATAAACTGGAATTTGAGATGATAATAAAACTTTTTCGTTCTACCTTATTAAAATTTTAATTAATACAAAAAGCAATGTAATTATATTTTTACGTCATCAATTTATGAAAACTTTGACTTTTTTAAGATTATTTCAAATATAAATTTCGTTTCTATGGAACTTCGATAATGATTCATCGGAACTGAGTATTAAAAATTTTAATGTTAAAGATTAAATCAGATGTAAGTGCTTTAACTTTTATTTTTAATTCTTTCATTTTAATTTTTATCTGAATAGAATTAAGTGCATCATTACTAATAGATTTTATATAATATAAATATTAATACTGAACTTTAAGTATATGCTATTTGTATCATTATAAATATTTTCCGAACTTTCCACAGTCTGTTTTCGTATATAAAATCAACATCATTTAAATTTTCAAGTTGTTGTATTGCATCAATAATTGTTACTTTTAAAATTCTAAAAGTCTAAAATGTGTTTTTAGGTTTAAGGAACAGCATAAATCTCAAAAATGAGAACCTAGTGATATTTAGCTTTTTTGCAGAAAACTTAAACCTTTATCTGTTTATGTAACTAGACTGAAATAAAAATTCTGCTTCTCAACATTATGAAAATTACTGCAATTTAAAATTCATTGTTACATTTTCTGCAATATATTATTTAAATCCTTCCATTAATCAGTTCATCTGTCCTTCATATTTTCATAAATATCAATTACATTTACGCTAAAAATTTCTGGAAAAACGTTAAAACTATGAACACTATAAATAAATGATAGCGTATAAATCACCACAGGAAAGAAATATGCAGCACTTTTTACTTTTTTATCCAACAGTATAGATTTAAAAATAATACTTAGAATAGTCTGCAACAAATTCGCAAAAGAAACTTTTATTACAAATTAGCGTTTAAATTAACGTTTAACCAAACGATGTATAAAAAATGCAAACACAAATATATATAAATGTTTGACTCAAAAAACTTAAAATAGTTTTAACACAAAACAGTTTTTAATCAAAAAAATATTTCTCAATATCTCTAAAATGTATAGCAAAAACAAAGCTACAGCTGTACGTAATTAATTTAATGAAGCATTTTTGTATTTTTTACTGAAATTGAAACGATATATATAAATAATTTATTGGTTTCGTGTTGGGCATTAAAATACAATTATGCAAACCAATTCATTTCATACATATTTGTTTAAAATAGCATATAAAATAAAATCCCGCAGTGGAGCAGACGATTAAGCTCGGTTCCCGTAAGATCCCGTAAGAAATCTGTTCGTGGCTCCAATGTCCTCCAAGTTTTAAAACGATACCTCTTGTGGTGCCAATCTCATCTGGAATTGGTTCAAAATTACGAGACCAGCTCTAGAAGTCCAACCTCTCTTGAGGCCCTGGCACCCCTTCTTTTATAGAAGTGCCATTGCACTTTCTCTGACACGACAACAACAACAGCATGTAAAATTTTCATCTGTAATTTTTATTTCAAAATTTTTGAAAATGTGCAGTACAATAAGCAAGGGTGAAAAATAAAAGTAAATCAATTATATATTTTTTTATTGTATATTTTTAGATTTCCAGTTAAGCAAATTTGTTCTTTCTAAACGATAAATATCACATCCTTATTTTAATAATTATAACAGAATTGTTAATCAACTTTCAACGTAATTTTCCGATACTAAAACAGTTTCCAAATATGTTTAGCTCATATCTAGCAATTTTCTTTTAAGATACAGCAACGGCACAACTTATACGTAGGAAAAATATAGCATGACAAATTAAATGGAAGAAAATACATTAGGAATTTCCATTAAATTATGAAAATCCAAGTAAAAATTAATATGTAGTCATTTCTTCAAGGAAATCAAAATGTAAGAGATGCACAAAAAATCATAAATATGAAATTGGATGAAAATAGCTTTTTCCTGTACTTGTTGACTATTATTTGATTTTCTTTTATATTATAAACGCTTTAATATTAATTTTATCTTTTGTATAATATTTTGTATACATGTAAAACTTTGTGCACTTAAAAATATTAGCAAACAACTTCCTGCTTTTTCAGTAGTGAGTTGTTTTAAAAATAAAAAATCTAAACTAATAACATTAAAAGTTGTAATTCTATAGTCTCTAATTATAAATATTATTCTAAATGTGTAACTATTTGTATTGCTTTTTATTGTTTACAATTCCATTTATATTTAACAATTGGATATATAAATGGAATTGTATAACAAAATTGTATGGCAAATGGAATGGTATGGCATAATAGAGTTGTATAACAAATGGAATTGTATAACAATTCCATTTATATTTAACTCAAAATTCCAGTTTCATAAATACCTGCGTTCAACTCTTATATTTTTCTCTGAATATAAACCTTATTGCTTTCACTAATAATCTTCATTCAAATCCTTTTTGTTACTAACAGTGTTATCAGAAATAATTTGTAGATTTTACAACCCTAGTTAAAATTACGTTGCACATGTGTTTCCAATTTGCATTCAAATAATTTTTACATATGCATATAAATTACATTATGTTTCTGCTTTTCAAATATTCTTGTCCGCAAAACTATAGTCTTATAATTCGCACTTCATCAAAAATTTTACAAATTACTAGGCATTTTTCGTTTGTTTTAAGAGAAATAATAGAAATAGCTCTTCCTGTGAGTATTATTGCATAATTACTGATAAAATTGCTGATAAAATTTCTGATAAAATATTGCTGATAATATATGAACCCTTATCCGTTGTATTTTACATAATATTTTCTGATTTTTAACTGAAATTAGAGTACTCTGATTTTTTTTTCTTTTTTTTCTGTTTTCATATAAGATAAGATGCATCGCTTGTAAAATATTTTATGTTGAAAAAATATGATTATAAATTCATAATGAATATATTCTTAAAAATAAGTTAACAAATGTGTAATCTGATATACTTTCTTATGATAAACTTTTTACTGAAGTAATTAATAAGGTTGTAATTAATAAGGTTGATTTCATTAGAAGAGGTAATTTCTTCATTAATTGTGCCTTCAAATTTAATATTCCTTTTCAGTATTTTTAACTCTTTCCAACCTAGTTGAAAAGTGTTTATGACTTCGGTTTGTCTGCCGTATGGCCGTCTGTCCGTGCTCTTGTAAATAGACTCCGATTGCCCTGCAATTTTTATATGTTATTGTCGTTATCTATAGCACATTCCCTATTTCAACTGAAGTGTGTAGCACTTATAGTTTTTTTATAGGGACACTCAAAATAATTCCGTTACATTACGGTCTAGAGGGAAATATTATTTGCGGTTTATTTTAATGATGTTACACAATTTCAAACACATTGTAATTGATATATATCACTAAGGTGCATTACAAGAAGCTTAATATGGAATAAGGTGTGCATAGCACTTATAGTTACTTTACATGGACAGTCAAAAGAAATCCGTTACATTCCGTATATGGAGAAAAATCGTTTACGGTTTAATAAAATAATGTTTCTCTATTTTAAACGCATTGAAATTTATATATATCGCTAAGGTGCATTACAAGAGGCTTACTACAGAATATTGTGTGTATAGCAGTCATCGGTCATTTACAGTTACACACAAATGAATTCTCTACTGTCTGTTAACAATAATTCCTGAAAGTGCGTTTTAAGTTGCTGAACGCGATTTTAAATTTAACTCACTTTTTGTTTATTACTTGGTGTATAAAAATTCTGTATTTGATATACAGGGCAGCACAAAAGTTCGCGAACACATTTCCGTTTATTGACAGAAACTCCAGAAGGAGAATTTTAAACTGTGCTACGCGTTTCCTAACTAAACTAAAATTTAGCATCCTATGTAGTATATATACAAATCTATAGATGATATTCAGGGCTGAATAAAAGTGTTCGGATATTTTTCCGAATATTGTATATGTTGGAAATATATGTTGGAAATTCCTGAAATTACGTTTTTAAATATGTTATGCGTTTTCCAAATTGTTTACTTAGATGTTATCTTTCAGCTTATTAAACGGTAATGATTTGTAAAATTATTTTGGAAGCGTTGGAAAGTGTTACATAATCTATGCTTGACGCATGATTTTTCGTTCTTGTTTTTTTTAATCGTGGGTTGTTCCAGTTTGAAATATATATGATACCCCAAATGAGAAGCCGCCAAAACATTAAATTCAGACATCTAACTGTGATACCACATGAAATAAGGTAAGAGCTGTGATATAAATGATGAATTAAGTGACTTAAAACACCAACACAAACTTACAAACAACATCTTCCCTTTTGTATTCAGCAATGTTAAAGGAAGTTCAACTTTTAGACAATATAATGCATTGCAAATCTTAAAAGAGGTGAAACTCTTTTTTTTTCGTCTTTCAAAACTAAACAAGTACGAAAAGTAAGTGATGTTTAATCCAATTTTACACGTCAGCGTGAATGTTTTTACAGGTTGGGACAAAGTAGCGTCATCTATTGGTTTGAATTTCAATTATACTTTAAATTACTGCATTTAAAATATAAGACATTCCTTTTAAACACATCACGTTTTTCATATTTGTAGTTTATTAGAGTTTAAGCACTATTCAATTTTAAATCCAAGGGGTTCTTTTCGGGGACACCCTTATTAAAACTAATACAAATTAATGAAGTATATATATAAAAACTGCATCACTTTTTGAAGTTTCCTGAAATAGAGATAACTAAGATTTTTACAAGAACCTTTGTAATAAAAGGAAAAATCTAATGCAAAAAAGAAAAAAGAAAAAATATAATAAATATGATAAGATGTAATTTTGCTAAACCGAGTCACATTGACAAAGTGGCAGTAAAGAAAACATAAATAATTAAACAGGCTATTGACATTAATTAACAGAGACATGTTTTTGAGAGGCTTTTTTCCCCTTTTATCTATAAAAAATTAAGAAAAAAATTCAAGACAACACCATTTTATAGTTAAAAGCATTTTTTTTTCTTTTCTGTTTTCAATATTGAGAATCTTCAAAGAGACGTTATCATACAACAAACCTGTTTTGTCCGTGACACTTTTAAATAAATGGAAGTTTTTTTCTATCTTCAGACACAAAAAAAAAGTACACTTACACATGTAGCAATTCATTAATTAGCATTCTAACAATCAATGGGAATTGAAGTTAATGAAAGATTCTTTTAAAAAAGAAAACGTTTTATTAGTTTTTTGCTTAGCTTTTTATAAAGCTCAAATTTTTTCATCATGTTCGTTTATGTTTAAGACATAAAGTTTCAGGAGCATCTCAGATGAATAATAATTAATTACTTACGGCTATACGTAGTAACTTTCTATTATAAATATGTTATTTCGGTAAAATAATTATCGTAGACCAACTAAAATCCCAATTAATTTCATAAGCAAAATCATAATGCAATTAGGAAAAAATGATGTCTTTTGTATCGTTCAAAGAAAAATTTATCTTTAACAATCAATTTTATAAGATGGAAATTAAAATTAATTTTTCTGTGCAAATGTTTAATTTAGTATTAGAATATGTATTCAAGGTTTTTATAAGAAATCAATATTATGTACATTTATTGTCTTTTTTCTCTGTATTTTAAGAAAATAATTATGTACAAAACGCTTTGATTACGAATGATTTAACCTCTTTTGTTAAACTCAAAAAGTATAGAAATATGCATCTCAAACAACTTAATTAGATATATGTCTTTATAAAAATGTGCCAGTTCATTAATTTATTTATTTATGAAATAACTCAATTTAAAAAGAAAATTATTCTTTATTCGAAGATTACATATTTCTAAATTTGAATAATTTAAAAATCTCCTTCAAAAATTAATGTTCCCTATGACTGCATATGTTTTAAGGACGGTAAAAGAATCATTAATTAATCCAAAACACTAATAAATAGATAATTGCAGTTTTTGTAATTTATTTTATAAAATAACTTTTAATTTTCAAATCTAAAATACTTTAATATGTGCATTTTTAAATATTTTCGAATTACAGAAAACTAAAGTTCAAGCTGAATTTCGTGGTATTTGAAAAAAAAAAATCTCTTACGTGAGTAAATCAAAAAGTAAGTTTAATTTGGCACTAGTTTATAACGCATTTCAATGAGAGCAGATTCGTTTGTCAAGGATAAAGAATACATTGCGGAACTTCCGAAGTAAGTTAATTTTTTGTGTTGGTCTACATGTTCTTTGAGAGTTTCGTGTGACACATCAACTTGATTCATGGTCCATATTGGTGGATCGGGTTGTAAACTGATTGGTTAAATTACTCAGACATTCATCGTAATATAGATTTTATGCCTCGAATAACTCGAATCAACTGATATCGACTTATTGTTTACAACTACAGCTTTTACGTTTAAAGGCACTCCATGATATTTGTCAGTATGGAACCATGCATCCATTTTTAGGTGCGTTCGTAATTATATAAATACGTAGCACCTATTGTCGTCGCTTGGTCCGTCGGTCTGTCTGTCCGTCCGTCCGCATATAACAACGCAAAAACTACCCAACCGAATGGTTTGAAGTTTAAGATATATTATTTTTGCAGAGTTTTGTCGAGACATTTCAAATTTTATAAAAATCGAATCAAAACTTTAGGAGATATTAAAAAAAATATTTATTAAGAAATTTGAATGTTTCTTAAAAATAGGTGCTTTTTTGTTATAGGAGCTTCCGAGGCTTCACCGTCAAGCAACCGAGATACTTATTTTATGACAGAAATTAATCTGCAGACGATACAATTTATTTCACAGAATTAAACATCATCAAGATCTGAATATTTATATAACTAGCTATAGTACGAACGCACCTCATTTGTCACGTTTGACGAACAATTTCCAACTTGTTGAAATTGTTTTTACTGAGACTCTGCTTTTCAAATAATCTTGTCCACAAATCTTTCGACTGACACTTTGCACTTCATCAAAAGTGTTACAAATAACTACGCAATTCTTAGTTTCAAATGTGTAAAACTAACAATAGTTTTTTTTTATGTATTAATGGATAAATTAAAATTGCTTACAATATGTGAATTCTTAACTGTTGTTTTTTACATAATCAGTTCTTGTTTTTAACATGAAATAGAAGTATTTGGAATTTCTTTCTTTTTTTGTGTATCCATATACGATAAGAAATATCTACTGTTAAGATTTAATATATTCTTAAAAGGATTTTAACATAGATATAATCTGATATAATTTGTTTTTTACAGAAATAATTAATAAGGCTTCTGTCTTTATAAAATATAACTTCTTCATTAGTTTTGCATATAAAATTAATATTAGCTCGTTTTCACAAGCGAGTGCCAGGGCAAGATATTTCATGTTCACAGTAAACTTCATTAATTGCACGTTGGATGTCTTTGCAATTTAAGCTTCATAAACTATAGAAAGCGTGCAATTCTTTTAACTTCCAATTTGAAGCTTGAATCCATTTGCCGTTGACCACTTCAAATCGTTCGCCAAACACATGCGCAAGGTAATACAAATAACAAAGCTTAATTTCAAAGCAGAATAATGTATGCTCCATCGTTCCTGAACGAAATGTTTCTCATTACAATACGTTTCCAACTAGCGCAAGTAATTTACTTTTTGATTTACACACATATAATTTAAGTGCAAAAAATTTAAAATTAAATACTAAAGAAAGATTTTTTTTTATATTCATCTGATAATATTTTTTCCCGAAAAAGTAAAATAATATATCTAAAAATAAGAATCGTACTGTTATCAATCCCGAAGAAATTGATTAGAAAGCTTCAATAATATAAACTAATAGTGTTTATACACAAGCGTGTTAATACCAAACAACATACATTTTTGACTCGGCTGTCAAACATGAAATGTCATGAAGATGAGATTATTTATATCCCATTTATAAAACTCTACAAAAGTTTTCAAATTTGGAAAATAAATTCTTCAATGCATTCTTCAATTTGTTCAATGTGTTTTGTATATTCTAATTTCTCACAATAAACTGCATAGATTAATACTGACAAATATAAAAAATGCTCTCCGTTTACAGACTCAAAACTTTAGCACACAAGTGCAGGTAAATGAAATTTTAAACATTTTTAACAAAAACTGTAATTTTTTGCTTTTACTTGAGCTCATTTTACAGTTTTTATCGGGTATGAAATAGGTATTTTTAGTCCTGTTCAAATATATCCTAGTTGATACAAAAACTTTAAAAAAGTTATGTTAAATAACTTTTCTACAAGTAATGAAGACGACATGTACTAGTTTTACAAATACTCGTCCCATGTTTTAAAATAATCTTTTCCCTTCAAATGTTTCTCATCTATTAGCTAACTCGGTAGAAAATGATTTTGTAACTCGTAAAACTCTAAAATTCTCTAGAGGAAAAATAGTGCGTTAATTAAAAACGAAAACAAAATCTGTTGTTTTTCAAAGAAAACACACACACACACACACATATATATATATATATATATATATATATATATATTAATAAAAACTTTTGAAATGTTTGACATAGCAATGAAATAAATTATTAGACGTATAAAGACATAAACCTTTTAAGTACTTCTGAAATTACCATAAAATCAGGTTACTGTGTTGAGAATATTGTGGTGACTCGCCAATAATTCAAACAGTTATAGTCCTAGTCAGCATTTTGGGTACTAAACTACGCTCCAGATCTTCCCGCTTTCTTTTTGTTTGGAAATGTGGCTTTGGAAATAAAACATGAAATTTTGTGACTTGATAACTTCACATCTGTGCATACTATAGTTACACACAAGCTAAAAAGAAATTTACATTAAATATTTAGTTCAATACTATATATTTAGTTCATTAAATATTTAGTTCTAGAAAATAACAAGAATCTTAGTTAGACAGAAAGACACCTAACACAGTAAACTTTATAAAGTAATGAATAGTGTACTCATAACCTAAGAATAAAATTTAAGAGAGACTTCTGGGTTAAGTCCAAATAACTCTTAATCACTTATTTTTATTCACATACATTAAATTTTTCTCACAAAGTAATCTTTAATCCTTACTTTTTTTTTCATCAAACAGTTTATGCACTATTGATGGTGATTCTTTGGTAGATGTGAAACCAAGAAATTCCCCAGATGAAATGTCTCTTAGGAACAGAATGTAATCAGACTTTACGGCTGAAAATTTAGAAGAATGTTTAAATGCTATAAGATTATGAGAAATGTCTAAGAGAGACACATCAACATTTTTTTTACATAAATAGATCTATGGATATTTTGCACTGTAAAGAATGCAAAAAACTGCAGATCGTAACCAAAATTATAATTTATAAAACCTGATTGGAATCTCCTTAAGACTTCTTAAAATTGATCAATTAATTGCCGAGTTTTTGAGATTTGAAAGATCGGTTGAATGATGGATTCTCCCAGTAATTCTCTTTTTTCTCAAATTTATTTTAAATGTCGGTATGTAACAGCTGCAGATCATAGACAGAAACATTCTGTATCTGCCCCTAATAAGTTTACTGTTTGTTATGCAAAGCTTTCTGCGCCTATTATGGTTAAACTGACAGACAGACGAATTTTTTTTTAGCTATATGGTAAAGCTAGGAGAGTCTGCGCACAATTCAAAAGAATAACAATAAAAATCTAAATGTTAATTTTTTGCTAAACTATCCATGAATAATTCTTACTTCATTTGTTTTCTATGCATTTCCATTGCTATTTTGTTGTTATGTTGCAATTTAATAGAACAGTTATAATAAAACCAAGAAAGTTATTTTGCGCAATCTGTCCTTACAGGGTTAGCGTGATTGCGCACATGGGTTGGAGAGATTGTTACTAATAATAACTACAATTAAATTGTTAACAATAATAATTACACTTAAATGACATTGTTGTAAGGTTTTTTTGAACAAATACTATTGTATTAGGAGTGAATATTTCAACCTAATGATTAAAGAATCAGAAAAAGGAAATAATTTTAAAAACGGTTACAAAATTTTAATTAAAGAAAAAAAAATTAAAGAATCAGAAAAAGCAAGTCCAGATAAGATTACAAAATAACACTAAATTACTTTATAACAAGTTTAACTTAAAATTAGTCCATTTTGATTTTTAAATTTTTTATGCAATTTTACCAATAAGCTGCGTAATCTCTCCCAGCATGGAAACTAATGGGAATAATGCGCCATCTCTCTTAAGTAACAGATGCGCAAACTCTCAAATTTCGGTAGGAGAGATTGCACGGGCTTTTATTTAAACATGGCCGCTACTAAAACGAACCGTTGATGTTTACATTGTTAGTCTAGATTAGTAGCTTATGAGAAATAGTTTAAGTTTAACATATTTTATACTACTGACATTGTATAAAAATTCTGATGAAAAGCTATGAAAATTCAAGCACTTGCTTTGGGAAAACAAAACAAAATAGCAATGCTTTATCTTAGACGCTCAAAACAATCAACGTGCACTTTCAAGTAGACACACCTCTACTGCTGTTGTACAACTATGTGGCGTCACTGCGCTCTCACTCTACACCTTCTCCCCGAACCTCTAAGTGTGCAATCTCTCCTGGCATTACCTTATATCGTCAAAAGAGTGGAATGAACTTAGTTGTTTTTCAAAAAATCACAGACAGACACTCCAATTTTATATGTTAGCTTATATTTCGTGTCGTTATTTTCAGTGTACATATTTCGTCACTTCTTTCTTGTACAATATATCAAAATAACAGTAGAATCAGGGTGATGCGACCCCGGTTAAATCAAAGTATCTGATAAATCGAACTTTTTTAAAATTCCTTACAAATCGCAGCATGTTATAAGGAAACCAGCTGTAACCATGATCGAGAATGACTAATAATACTCATGCTTTATTTACCTACGTTATAAGTGGTTTCCACTGTATGTATTTTTATTTTATTGCCAAACGTTGTAAATTTGTACAGGTTTTATTTCATTTTACTTTTTTTTCCCTTCTAATAGGACATGAAGATTTTTTTTTTTCATTTTATTTGAAAACTACAAACTACAAAATCATTCATTCAAAAAAATTCAATAGAATTCTAATTATTCCTTTTTTTTCTTTTTCTTTTTTTTTTTACATTTAATGTATATTGATACTAAATTATGCAACAATTAAAGCCAGAAACCATTGACAAATTATAAAAAAATAATAATAATCTAAATTTATTTCATTAATAACAATTATGCATATAAAATTAAGAAAATTTTATTGATTAACTTTTAAAACCTTTATAATTCTAAGGTAAACTCATTTATGTGTCTTCACAAGTTAAGTACCATACGACGCACTGGCGATCGTATTTATTTCTGATTAATTGCTTGCGTGTCATAATCAGTATTTCAACTTAAACGCATTTTTATTGAAAATAACTACCATAAATTTCGAATAATAATATTTTTTTATTTAATGGCAGAAATTCCGTGACTAGATATTATTGTACCAAAATTTTAGTTAATATTTTGAATTTAAAAATAAAGGCTAATCCAGATCATCGTGGTCTCCAGATTTGTAAGCAATCAATGAATGAATCACTCTTAACGTGTTAAGTATATATGTTATAAGGATATTACAAGTGTGAATACGGCCTGGAAGAGATCATTTGATAAATAATTTATTTTTTGCAACAATGTCACTGATCGGGTTTTGAAATTCAAAGCTCATTACTACTAAAGTTGTAAAAATAATTTATATGTATCTTCCTAGAAAAACAACACAGAAAAAAATAAAACCCAATTTGGGTTTTATTTTTTTCTGTGTATTATCAACAAATTATGACTCTTTGTTATTCATATAATTTTAGACTTATCTTTTCATTTATTCAATACAAACATCCTTTCAAAATTACACTTAATGCGTTAAAAATATTTATTCATCATTATAAAACTCTTTTAAAATCGTATATGTAAAGAAATAATTGATTCTTCGTCGTTTTTGCTGTTTTTTGTTATATATTAATCTTTAAGAACAAGGATTGTCGCATTTTGTACGCGACTCATAGATAAATCTGCTACCAATTCCATAATAATCATATGATTTACATCTTCGCATATTTTACTTTTTTCCCAATGACAATCATCGTTGAATCAGTGTTCAAAGTTGCAGATTACAATATTCTTTTTTTTTTTTCGTAAATTTAATCAAAATGTCAGCAATTGCGCACGAAATAAACCACCTGTAACTCCAATTTTAGGTGCAAAAACATACAAAAATAACCAGGGGTATCCATTAAAGCTGCCATAATTCTTCAATGAGTACCAATAATTCGTCCCAGTGGATAAAAGGTTTTGTTTTCTTGTAGTTTTGAATTTATTATTTGTTTTAGTTTAACCTTTTGATGACGGTCAAAAAGGTTGAAGCTATTTTTATATTCGATCGCACTACTTTTTACAAAACAATTTCTTTATGGTAGATATCTCTTGAAACAAATTCTAGTATAAGAATATGGCAGAGATTATTTAACAAAATGTGGTACGAATAGAAAACAAAATAGTAGCTGGGACGTACGGTGTCCCAAAAATGTAATAAAAAAATTAAAATTTGTAATGCTTCAAATTAATTGTCAGCATTAGAATTGTCCGTATTTGACTGAATACAAACCGTCCATTTTCTTTATGGTTAAAATAATTTATAAAAAATTTAAATATTTTTACTTTACATTTTTTTAATATTTTAAGACGAAATAATCGAATTAGCAACTGGAAATTAAACAAATTAAAATTAATTGAAGGAGTTTTGATATGTTTTTTCTTAAAGTGCTGAAATAAATATTTTATAAATAATAATACAATACGAAAACACATTTTTTATTAGAAAGACTGCAATAGAAATAAATTGAAAAATAATTTAATAACTTTCTTCATCTCGGTAACATTCATCTACAAACATTTTATGCACAGGAAAGAAGAAATGAATTGCATAATCTTAGCCAGATTCATTGAAGCATTTAATATAATTACGAATACTGGAGAAATTATTAATGAAATGTCCCTTACTAATTGAAGCAAATGCAAGTAATTTCTCCAAGGAAATTATTTTCGTATTATCCATTTTATCCTACATAAATTACACGTCTCAAAACTAATAACTCTAAATAAACGACCTGCGTCAAAAATATCAGAAAATGCCCATTTTAGCCAAAATAAATCTTTACAATTTCTTAAAAGGATAAAGAAATATTTTATGATGAAATTAATCAAATCGAAAAAATGTGTGTCATTGCATAAACTGTTTCAAAACTCCAATTTAATATATTAAAGTGTCAGCACTAATATGAAATGCCATCTCTTAGGGAATTCTCCCTTTATTCTCATTTTAAGCGATAATTCCTCGCTATAAATCTAGGACATGTTCATATTTCATGCGAAATGATTAAGACTAGGACAACGAAATATCTCGAAAGTGTTGTAAATGAAGCGTCCATAAATTATTTTTCGAAATCTTATTAGAAAGAATGTGTTGTAAAAGTTAGTGTTAAATTTTACATGTTTTTCTTAATTACAAAATATTTCTATCGTTTACAGTAACAAAATAGGATTTTGGCTGTTTTCTTATTGAACTTTAAATAGAATTTTTTGTTAAATACTAATAATTTAAACATTATTACAGTTTCAATAAGAGACCTATTTTAAATCATATCAGTATTAGCATGTTATATGTGTCCCATTATGAAGCAACGATTGAATACAATTATATATACTAACGCTACACAAGGCAACACACGTACGCTAATACTGCTTGACTAACCTGCAGCGTACTGCTGTTTTCGACAATTTTTTTCTAGTTGGAAATAGCGACAGTCCAAGCACTTGAAAGTCGTGTACGATAACAGTAGAATACACTTTATGCTTGAAAACAATCTAAATGGCTTATTTAACTGCATAAATAAGTATTCCTTGTCAATATATAAAAATATCCCTTGTTTGAACCAAATGCAAGAAACGTTGATAGATGTAAAGAACCATAAATTTCTGTAATAAAATATCAGGATTAACAACAAGAATAAAAGCTGTGCCTAAATTGAATCATGGGAATCACTTACAGGATTAGATAATGTAAGACGTAAAAGATAAGACGAAAACACAAAGGCAACGTCGCATTGGACTTTACGGGCTTGCATGACCAAATCAATATATTATCATTATTGTTCACAAAATTACACGTGTCTTTGAGTAAAATTTTAGAAAGATAAATCTTTCCAGAGAGATTACCTGAACGAAAAGATACTTGACTTCTAAAAAAAAACATGCAACAAGAATATCTAGGAATAAAATATTCAGACTTTACATACTTATACTTTGAACAAATTGTGGAAGTTTAACTGATCCCTCAATCAATCTTTCACTACACGACATCAAATTTTACGCCGTTTCTAGATTTTTTAACCATATTTTTATGCCATATTCTCGCTACTGGAAACAGCTGTGCTCTAACTGAATAAAACATGTAGAGACAAAGTTGATTTTGTTAAAACTACTTAAGAAAAATTAATGCATTTTCATGATAGCATAATGTATTAAAGTATGTAGAATGCAGTGGACAACAGGATGTATTTCATGATGTTAGCTTGCAACTAAAACATTTGACTTTAGAGCTTACATGTATTACACATTAAAATACTAAAGATGATATGTTTCGTAGTAGGTGTAAATAATCAACTACCTTCATCTTGGAAAGGTGTCTGATAAAGAAGAATTCACATTGATGAATTCAAGGAGTTACGCGGAGGGGTAAGAGTTCATTTCTCGGAGCATCGAAATTCCAACTCTTGAACAGATTATTTTGGATTTTATTCTGATTAATATATTGCAGCTGGAACTTTATCTCTCACCTCATTCCGGAGATACATAAATCACGAAAAGAGCTTAAAACGAAAAGAGCTATGGTTTTTCCCCCACAAAGCATCGCATTCAACCCAGCGTGAATTCAGCAAAAATGGCACTTTGAAGCTAAATATATCATAATTGGAATCAATTAAAAATACAGTAATTGCGAATATTAATTATCACCAGGAAATTAACATGTCATATTAATTTTATGTATTTTTATATATAATAAATATATAATTTTTTTATATACTGCCATACACTTTTAATGTTAAGGATAAAATTATTTATTTCTATTTTTCCAGCGTCCTAATGACTCGTCCTAAAAGTTATATAACAATGGTTTTGAAAATATTTACAATCGATCAGTAGGTTACAGCCAGCGCTGAGCCATGGTCTTGAGAGGTGAAAATTACGCCCTTGCGTAAGGGGGGGGGGAGGGGAGACCTTACTCCTGATATCCATCTTCAATGAAAAGTCTCAGACCGGCTCTGATTGGTTTTCCAAGGCTGAATGAACATTAAAAAGTAGCCTAAAAAATAAGGGGTGAAAAAGTTTGGGGCTCAGGGCAGTTTTGGTCCCTTAATAAAATATACAGTATCGATAATTTTAAAACCTGCTTACACGCATTATGCAGTTTTACTCTCTGACTCTCTAGATGACTTCTTAAAATGATTTTATTTTTGCGATACTCGTGAATTTACCACTCATGAAAAATTTGTCGATTTTTGACACCTGCCTTACGCATATTCTTTGAAATCTCCCTCAGACTTGTGCATATGCTGTTACAGAAAGAAGTACTGCTTTTTTTACTGTTTTCACAGTATGAATGATAAGATAATTAAGATGCCTTATTAAAAATAATGAAGTTTGAGTTATATCCATCATCATAATAGTTATGTATATGTGTGCTCCGTGATGTCAAGTTCTACTAACTGTGATTCTAATGCCTGTTCTAACAATCACCTACTTCCAAATGAAGAAACAAAGTACCTGCTTTTCTTAGTATCTTTATGATCAAGTATACATTTATACGATTATACTATGGGAGTTACCCGGTTAGGAGATAAGTGGTCGTTAATTAGTATATCAATTAATTAATATAAAATGTAAATCGGAATATTTTATTTTGTTTCAATTAATGAACTTATGTTAATGCAACAAATAGTTGCCGAGATACTTATAATGAATGCTAATTTAAGTAATAATGTTTTTGTAACAAATTCCAATGTGTAATTAAGTTAGTTACTTAATCCTTCGGGATCTAGTGATCCTATTGTCTCGCTACTTGGTAGCATAGCTTAAATTTAATGTTTTCTTTTTTTTCTTACATTGTAAATATGTTTTCTATGTTAATTGTAAATAATAGTTTTTAATTAAGAGTTACTTTTTTGCATCATGTGACTTTCGTTTTTAGGTTAGTATTAGAATAGTTTTGAGATAAAATAATGTTAATTCAATAACTGACTGCTTATCTAGCATTTTATACGTTGGGGTTTCTTCTAACAATTCAAAGCAAAAAGGCTTAGTTAATTAACCATATTTTACAGCAGTAAATGAACACTCTCAGCATGGACTCTTTATTACTCACATTTTACTACTTTATTAGTTAACTACCTAACTTAACAGCCCAGGGTAAACTTGATCTGAGAGATGCTTGGGAAGAGTTTTAATTATTAAAAATCGTAATGATTTATGCTTTTGTCTAGATCCGCCAACCATCCCTAAGAAACAGTTATTACTGTATAGATGATGTTCCTTTTACAGTTTCAAATTCAAATATTCCTGTTGTTATTCTTTTTGCATTTTGCCCCACGAGCACTCTTTTTTCATTTCCCACTCGGATGCCACAAATCTAAAACACTTGAACATGATAGATTAATATAATAGATTGTGTTATAACCGCGTTGGTCGTAGCAAAATTGGTTATTTGGTCGAAATAGATGTTAAGTTAAATGATATATTTAAATATAAACGTCAAAATAATTGTATCAAAAGTGCATAATATTATTTCAAGCTAAATTATAAAATACATAACGTAATTTAAGTCATTCTCGCTTACATTGAACTGTATTCCTTAAAATAGTAAACAGCTTTTATTTATTATAAATTTGTTAATCACAGAATTAACTAATAAATATTTTTATTCACTATTTATTTTTAGATAAATTGGATTCAAATTATTGTCAATAGATCTATGGGAAATAAACATCGTGGTTCTCTATGACACATAATTTTGATTCAAAATGAAATAATTTCAAATTGGAAATGTTAGATGTTTGTTTTTACGCTTAAGATGAAATTAATCCTTTTTTCATCTTATCTTTCTAGATTTACGTTAACGCTAATTTATAATCATCTAGTACTCGCCATTTTTAACACTTAAGATAACTAATAATTTAAAATATGCCCTTTAAAAATATCTCACAGTTTCAAAAACAAGTTTTGTGCTTAAAAATATAAGAAGTGTATTTTTTAACAGCAATAAATTGTTAATTTAAAATCTTGAATGTTGATAATAACAACCATTATATAATTTTAAAGATTAAAATTCATTTTGAACTTAATAGTATTCAGATTTTTATTTGATTATTCTCTAGGCTATCATCATAGTTTAAAACCGTTTTCAACCCCACTAAAAACCAAATGAAGAATTTTCTGTAAAATGAATTGTGATTTTCTTATGAATTTCGTATGTCTACCATAAAGAACGTATCACAATTCAGCCTTCGATAAATGACAGTAATTTGCTTCTAACATTTTTTATTGTTATAAAAAATGACAAAGATTAATTTGACACGCTACTGACATCTAAGAACGGGGAGATGAAAACGCAAATTACTAAAGTACATTTTTCTAAATGTCATGTAAATCTCTGCGTTACATCTACTAAACTAATATGACACAGTGAAAGCACGGATATAAATAAAATCGAAAAGAAAAAGAAAGAATGACACAGGAAGCCATTTCATTGAAAGTTTTGTCATTTTTAGTTGTTACTTTCTTAATAAGTAACGATAAATGACATGAGACATTACCGAATTTTATAGATTTTTTTCCTCGTGTTACAGGGACCTTCTTTAAGAGAAATGACATATTTACGAGGCAAATATTAAATATCCCCACAAATCTGACTTTATACACTGAAAGAAATGACACTTTCAAATCTGAGTAAATCGATGTTTTCATTTTGTTATGAAACTTTTTGTTTCAAATAGGACGATCCAATGCTTTCAATTATGTAATATCAGAATATACTCAGAATATTGAAACATGGACATACTCAAAACTATTCACATAGAGGTCAGTTCATACTCATTTTTAAAACATGGACATACTCAAAAATGATTAGAATCAGTTCAAACTCATTTTTGAAACATGGCAATACTCAAAAATGACCACATAGAAGTCTGTTCATACTCATTTGAATGAAATGCAATATTTCCATTTTTTAAGATAAAAATAATTGTGGCGTTAACCCTTTCAGGGGCAAAGTACTTCTGTTGCTAAAATATTGAAATGATTGATTGGCACCGAGATTTAAGAACAAATTTACTTGAAAATAATTAAAACTTTTTCTTCATATCTATTATAAATGCAAAATTTATGTTGTTCTGTTATTAATATAACTCACGAAGTAAACCATGGATCTCTACAGAACAAAACAATTTATTGGACGACACACTGAAACACAAAACAATTAGTTTAAACATATAATTCTTCTTAATCACACAGCGATATCTTTGCTTATCGAATCACACAGAAATAACTTTTTATACTTCTCCGTACATCTCTCCAATCTAACGGTCGCTCGCAGACTGAGTGTGTGTGGGTGGGAGAAGCAGGCAGTGCGCAGATATGATTGCGCACATAAAAATGTTTCGCTCGCTCACTCCAACACACCCCTCCTGCGAGAGATACATTTTTTTTTCTTTAAACAGTTCAAAAATACACAAATACATATACATACAAAAATTACATAAAATTACACACAAATTACATACAATAATTATACATATCATAATAATGAAATATTTTCCATAGAATAAATCAATTTATCCTCATTTACAGCTTTAGTAAGGAAATCTGAAATAATATGTTCACTTTGAACATATTCCAATGAAATAATACCTTCTGACAACAAATCTCTTACAAAATGAAATCTCAAGTTCATATGTCTAGATTTATTTGATGATCTTGTACATTTTATCCATTGTATTGCTGCTTGGCTATCACTACTTAAAATTATGGCATCCTTTATAAATTGTTTACAATTTAACTCAGATAATAAATTTACTGTCCATATTATATCCTTACAAATTTCTGAAATAGAAAACAATTCTGCTTCACAAGTAGAAAGACTAACACTTTTTTGTTTACGACATTTCCAAGATATTAATGACTTTCCTATTAAGACAACTCCCCCTGAAAAAGACTTTCCATTTTCTCCATTTCCCCAACTAGCGTCTGAACTACTATTTAAATACCCAAATTCGTTGTTGTAAAATAATTTTTTATCTTTTGTGCCTTTTAAATACCTTAATACTCTTTTAGCCAAAATATAATGTCTTTTTTCTGGTTTGTGATTAAATTGAGACAAATAAGTCGTGACAAATGATATATCAGGACGTGTTCTATTAGCTAAATATAAAAGTTCACCAATAATTTCCTGATACTTAGTCATGTCAAACAATTCATTTGTTGGAGGGAAACTTTTATCTTCACCTTTAACAATAGGTGTTTTCACAGATTTACAATTTTCTAAATTATGTTTTTCCAACAATGATTCAATATATTCAACTTGTGATAAACTGATACCTTTATCATATTTTTCAATTTCCATACCTAAAAATTTAGAGTTCTTATTTTCATACAATTCAAATACATTTTTAATTTTAGAAACAATATTTTCATACATTGTTTGATTATTACAAAAAATAGCTAAATCATCAACATACATACATATTATAAAAATGTTATCATTCTCAACTTTAATAAACATACAGTTATCAGAACCTAACTGATTTAATCCAATATTACATAGTACTTCTTTAATTTTAAAATACCAGTTTCTACCGGATTGGGGTAATCCGTAAATACTCTTTTTCAATTTACAAACTTTATTAACTCCTATTAAATTTTCGTAACCAGGTGGTGGTGTCATATATAATGTTTCTTGCAAGTCACTATACAAATATGCTGTTTTAACATCAAAAAATTTAACAATCAAATTTAATTTAGCTGCAAGTGCAATTAGTAATCTAAATGACTCGATATTTACAACAGGTGAATATGACTCAGAATAATCTTTATTTTTAATCTGATTAAATCCAGCTGCTACCAATCTTGCTTTGTATTTTATTTCCTTATTATCGCCCTCTTTTAAAGCATATACCCATTTACTTTTAATCAATTTTGTTTTTTCTGGCATGTCTACAATTTCCCAAACATTATGCTTAATTAAAGAATCCAATTCGCTTTTCATAGCTTTTTCCCAATCATGTGAATTCACACTATTTATTGCCTCTAAATAATTACTTGGGACATTATCAGTTAAATTAGCTGACGAATATTTATTTTTCAATCTTTCTGACCTTCGAACTTCAATATTTTCATTTCGGGTTTTCATTTTGTTCTTATTTCCTTTCCCCGCTCCGTTCAAATTGCCGCCGTCATGTCTATCTGGAGATAAATTAAGCTCTGTTGATGGGATTGCGCAACTGTTATTTATTTCTGTTGCGTCAGAAATCTCTAAATTGATAATTTTATTCCTTTCACTTTCATTAATTTCATTTTCACCCAGAAAATTTTTATTTATTAACGGTTCAATATCCCAACATTCGGAAAATTTACATAATCCAAAATATTTACTCCCTTTTATCATTTCATTGAATTTAACAGAACGCTCTTCAATTATTTTCTTATTTTTCACATCATAAATACGATATCCTATCCTATCTCTCGCATAACCTAACATAATTCCTTTTCTTCCGGGTACATCGAATTTATTTCTCATTGTTTTAGGAATATGAAAGTAAGCTAAACAGCCAAATTTTCTCACATAGTTTAAATTGGGCTTTTTACCTGTCCAAATTTCTAAGGGGATTTTTTCTTTTCCTTTACGCGGTGTTATATTAGATATTTGTGTACTACAATTAATAGCTTCTGCCCAGAATTTGTTAGGAAGTTCACTTTCATATAACAAAGATCTAGCCCTATCTAATAGAACCCTGTTAGCTCTCTCGGCTTTTCCGTTGCTTTCGCTATTATATGGAATTGTTTTTTCATGAAATATACCTGAATTAGCAAGATAATTATCTAATTCTGTATTTACAAATTCGAGCCCATTGTCACTTCTCACTTTTTTAATTCTTTTACCCATAAGATTTTCATATTTAGCTTTAAATTTATAAAATATATTAAATACTTCATCTTTACTTTTGAGGAAATAAGTAAAATACATTCCAGAAAAATCATCCACTAGTATCATAAAATATTTTGCCCCACCAAGTGATTCAGGCTTTATCGGGCCACACAAATCTACATGAAATAACTCCATTATATCAGAACTTTGGACAATATCAATGTTTGGATGACTTTTCCTGGTTATCTTACTTATATCACATGTATCACATTTAAAATCAGACACATTTACATCTTTAAGATCAATATACTCTTTCATTTGTAACATATATTTTGAATTTAAGTGACACAATCTGTTATGCCAGAGTTCATAATTACTAGTACTTTTACGAGTAAAATTACACTGAGTATTACAGGCAGGTTCAAGTTTAATCTCTAATCGATTATCATTCTTAAATGCTTTAAATAGAAAAGTATTATACTTATCAAAAATTAGCACACAGTTATGTTTAGAAATAATTTTACAACCCTTATCCATTAGACAAGTGACTGATAGTAAATTATATCTCAAATCTGGTACAAAGCTAACATCATTAATAGTTAAATGGATGGAATTATTTTTACTTACCGTATTACAGGATACTATACCTAAACCCTTTGAAATTAGTTTTGAATTTTTACCTGCTTGATATATATCCTTTTCTTCAGGAATTAGAGTCTTAAACCATAGTTTGTTATTACACATATGGGAAGTTGCACCACTGTCCAACAACCATATATTGTCACACAGTTCATAGTTTTCAGGTGAAATAGTTAGTGCAGAATTTTTTCTGTCCTTAAATGAATAATTTACATCATAGTGCGTTTTTCTTCTTTGTCGATTTCCACTGGACTTGTCATTTCTAGAACTATTGTTCCTGTAAAAACAATCCTTTGCAACGTGATTCGGACGTCTACAAATGTAACACAGTCTTGGACTTTTGTTTTTCTTAGAGTAAAATACTTCAGCGGCGGTCCCTTCAGAACGCGGAGTATTCGTTTGTTCTTCTTCCCGTAGAATTTCTAACACTTCATCCATAGATTTTTCACGCTGTGTCTTTAAAATGGCCCTTACTTTTGAAAACTTTCCTTTCAGCCCACGTACCGTGTAGAACACTAATTCTCGATCTGTTACAGTCAATCCAAGCGTTTGACATTTAGTGGCAATTCCCCGGGCTCTGGCGATATAATCATTTGCTGATTCGTTTGATTTCATATCTAAGTTCTTTAATTCGTTACCCGCGTCAATCCTTCTGTCTTCTGCTTGACCGGTGAAAGTAGATTTTATTTTTTCCCATAAAATTTTCGCATTTTCTTCGGCTGCAAACTGTAATGCCTGTTCATCCGACAATGACAATTTAATATAGGCTACGGCGTCATTATTTTTCTGGTCCCATTCGATGGAATCTTTTTCACTTAGATCTGTAGCTTTAATTTCAGATATGACATTGTCCAATCTTTTTAGACTTAAAGCTGCTTTAATTTTTAGGCTCCATATAAAGTAATTGGTTCCATTTAATTCAGGTACGTTTAATTTGTCCATGTTTATCTTAACACAATCACTTTCGGTTTCAAAATTCAACAACCACTGTTCTTGCTACCATTTGTTGTTCTGTTATTAATATAACTCACGAAGTAAACCATGGATCTCTACAGAACAAAACAATTTATTGGACGACACACTGCAACACAAAACAATTAGTTTAAACATATAATTCTTCTTAATCACACAGCGATATCTTTGCTTATCGAATCACACAGAAATAACTTTTTATACTTCTCCGTACATCTCTCCAATCTAACGGTCGCTCGCAGACTGAGTGTGTGTGGATGGGAGGGGAAAGCAGGCAGTGCGTAGATATGATTGCGCACATAAAAATGTTTCGCTCGCTCACTCCAACAATTTAATTATAAAATTCTGGTGTCAATGTGGCATTTTAGGATAAACATTAAGTGGTATATATAATATACCGGCGCCCTTCAAGGGGTTAATGGTTAAAATGTGTCAAAAAGAAAATTTAGTCAGTTAAATTTCAATACCCATCGATGCTGGTTCTGTGTAAATTCGTAAATTTAATTTATCCTTTCATAATCTTAAATAGAACAAGAGATGGAAGCACTAGCGCTTTTTTTCTAGCTGTTGTTTACTTTTGTTTGAAACATGGACATACTCAAACATGAGCACATAATGTTTTATTCTTGAGTGTGTGCATGTTTTCAGAAATGAGTATATACATGTTTCAAACTTGAGTAATTTTGATTCGGAGCCATTTTGACTATGCGACATACTCAGATTTGAGTATTTTTTGCTCAGTTTTAAAAATGTCGTTTTTAGAGTGTATGTTTCACTTAAGACTGCACGATAAAGACCGTTTAAAAATGTTAAAATAGTTATCTTAAAAAATATTAGCTGAAAAAATTCATATCTTATCTCAGTTATACATCTCTAAAGAATGTTCATGTGGTCTTTAATATTGAGAATCATTTTTCCTCAAAAAATTTTTTTTTATTTACTCACACTTTGAGGTTTTTGAAAAATATATGTTTTTGGTAATAATAAAGAACAGGGATAATTTTTAATAAGGAATGTGTATTATTAAAGGAAGAAGGAATCTTAGTTTTAAAATTCTAACCTTTCTTATACATTTAATTTTTAGATATAGTTGTCATGATGTAAAATTTATTTTAAGCTATATTCAAAGAGATATCACTATTTATAACTACAGTAAATGTTGCTGTCTACAAAATATTGAGTGTAGCACAAATTAAGTACATTTTATTTGGAAATGTGTCTTTTTCCTTGTATTTTAATATATATTTTGTAAAAAGAAAAGTTGAAGAATACACTGTAAAAAAAACGGCAAACATTACGGCAAAATTTGCTGTCATTTTATGCACCCAAATTGCCAGCATTTTTTCCTGTAAAATTTAGCATGATTACAGTCATTTGTACAATAAAATTAGAATAATTGTAGAGATTTTACTGTAAAATTCCAAAAACAAACTATTTTAAGGCACATTTTGCTGTTGATTTACAGTAAATAATTCTGGCAATTTGGGTTCATAAATTTACAGAACATTTTGCTGTATATTTTGCCGTTTTTTCTTGCAGTGTACGATTGGTGGTGAAAATAGATATAACTTTATAACATTTTAATGTCGCACGCACTTTGTCCAATAACTTTGTTCTTGATATCGATATTGCTTAAACTTTATAAAATCACGTGAGTCCCGAAGTTTAGCTTTCCAAAAACATTTATCTAATTTCAAATTCGTAATAACCTTCCGTTAGATATTCCACTTTTGTCACTTTATCATATTCTAAGTAATATAAACGCTATGTGTTTATAAGTATATTTCTACATATAACGGTCGCATAAAAATCTATATTTCATTAAAAATTTAATTTATCCCTTTTAGTCGAAATAGTAAAAATAGCGAATTATATTACAGAAACATTTTTATTATTTACAAACATATTTCATTTCTATGCAAAAAAAAAAAAAAAAAAAAAAAAAAAAAAAAAAAAAAAACAGTAATAATGAAATTGAACAGAATAAATATGCGTTATAAATGTAGTAAAAATGTATCGAGAACTAGAGCTAGATACATGGAATGGTTGAAATAGTTGTTGATAGAGTTTCAGCTTTGTTAATATCCCCATAAAAAAAATAAATAAACCTAAACATGATATCATATAAAATTGATCCATGCGTGGTTAGAAAGGAAATGCAGATGACGAAGTAAGCAAGCGAAAATTCAACTAGCCAGGTAGGACGAGGAAGGAATAATGTTCTTTAGGAAAGAAAAGAACAAGCGAAGATATAGACAGAAGATAGGATAAATCACAGAACAAGAAACAGAGGGGAGTTGCAAAAAAAACTGAAGAAATAGAGAGGCGGAAGTTAAATTTAATAAAGAAATAACAATAATAATAATAATTATTATTATTATTATTATTATTTAAATAAGGAAAACTTATAGAAATAAAAAATATAATAAATAAAAAGAGAGGGGGGTGGGTAAATGTTAAATAAGAAAAAATAAATGAGTTTGAATAAAAGAGGGAAGAAAATAGGAAAGAAGACTTTTTAAAACCAATTTGGATCATTCGATATGACGGAGAAGTTGAGATATCATTAATAAGATCTGTAGAAATTTTAAAGATGAAAATGCTATCTTTGTTAAATGAAAATTTTGTTTAATCCAAACTATATTGAGATATTTATTTCTGTGTATATAAATAACGTAAAAAAATGTAGTATTTTATAAATAATATAGCCGTACGGGTATTTTTAAAGAATAAATTATCAATTTCTTTACTGAAAATATATTTTTTATACATTATTAACTTTATATGAATTTAAATTTTAAAAATCCTAACATTAGCAATTTTAAAATCAAGATTTTCAGTAATACTTTGAATTTTTGCAGAATATAAAAAATTGAAGAAATATCTATATCAAGAAAAGGGAAACTATTAATCTTAAACTCTGCTATGAATATATACACAAATCCAAAAAAATATATTAATAATCAATCAATTTTATTTGTATATATTAAGAAAAGTGATTTTCAAAACTTAACCTATTTTTAACGTAAATACATTTAATGCGTTCACAGAAAGACTGATTAACATGCATTTACACATTTATAATTATATATTTCCAAATGCTCAATTTTCTAATCTAATAATGTTGACAAAAGCACTATATTAACTTTTATTTCTTTCTTTAGAGTGTGTAACCTAAAAATGACACATTAATCTTCTCTGCATTTATAACGATGCAAACATCTAAAAGTCTCTAATAATCAATCATTATGAAAACTTGTTTACTTTTTATTAGAAATCACATTCTGATTTAATGTTGGAGTTATACATAGTCATGCGGTAAAAAAATGGCGTTTATCATAGTTGTTTTCATTAATGAATACTTTTTTTCCCCTTTGACTTTAATTTCATTTTATAACACAATACTTAAACATAATTTTAATAGATATATTTTTTTTTATTAATTAAATATATTTGAGATTATTTCCGGTCTTCTAATGAATCTTTTTTTTTCCTTGGTTGGCCATTGTAGCTTAAATTTGACTAATCAGAAATTAAACAAATTAGCAGTTATTCATTAAAAAAGGTTAATTTAGAGACTGGACGAAGGAAACTATGCAAGACTCCTTCATGTTTCTTTAATGGTGGCTGTCTTAAGATAAAGTTAAAATTGTATCTTAAAAAACGACGGTTTTCTTATGTAAAAAGAACAAAAGATTTGTTTTCAGTCTCTACATAAATATAAAAGAAAAGAGCTGAAACATTAGAAGGGAATCTAGTCTGTAGTTTTTGAGAAATAGTAGTCACAGATTTGAAAAATACACTTTTGGGGAAAACAAGTATAAGTTCTATGTTATAATTACCATACGATCTTTAATTTTTTATTAAAATCATCTATTCTATCCCCATAAAATAATCCCCCTTCAGTAAATAAAGTATCTAAAACTGCAACTTGCAAAAATTCGATTTTTCGAAATTTATTACTAGGTTTAAGCCTTTGCAAATTTAATATGGAATTATTTTATTACCATTTTAGGTCAACTTCTGAGATATTACACATACATATTTACCGTAAGAAAAACCTTAAGGCTAAAAATAATGACATGTTTAACAAATATAAACTTACAGCAAATTATAAAACACTAAGTATATTATTGTCAATTTATCTATTAATTGAAAAGTCTTTTGATAAATCATTAATATTTGTTAAAGAAAAGATTCAGAAAACATAACATACTGCTTTATGCCACTAAATATATAATAAAACATATGAGAAAAATGGTTTTTATTATTTGCCATTTAATTTAATAGGTCTAGAATTGGTTAAATTATGTATTACTATACTCTTAACTATATATTGCCAATTACATTTTTTTCTCATGAAATGAAACAGAATATGCATTATCAGTATAAAATATTTTAGTTCAGACTATTTCATCAACGTATAGCTCATAAATTTTTAATCCGTTCATAAACACGCTAACACATAAATCCCATTTCTAATCAATCATTCCGAAAACTTGTTTAATTTCACTGGAAACAGCATTATCAGTCAATGTTGATATAAATTTAATATAAATTTTATTTTCTTATCTATTTATAATAACTCTACAGATATTCCAACATGAATGTTTACTGTAAAATTTAACTAAATCTATAAGACTTGACATACGTCAAGTTATATGACATACATATAGCTCAATGTTTAATATATAGTGTTTTAAATATACAGTAAAACCGCGCTTATCCGATCTCCAACTATCCGGTTTGGCAAATATCTTGATCGATAGCAAGAAATAATGAATTACATTTTCAAAAAATAAATTTGTTGAAATGAGAATTATATATATTCATTCGTTAAATTCTTATTTAACCAGCAATAAAATCTATGTTTAATTGAAACTTTCGAAGTCTATATCTGGATAACTGTAACACCAGTATTTTAACAATTTCAGAAATATTCATCAATTCTCATATTCGAAAAATTCATTTGTATTTTAGAAACTGTAACTGCACTTTTATGTGACAAGCAAATAGTCTTGAATATTGTTAACATTGAACAAATAAGAAAAATTGTTTGGATGCCCGGCTGCTTTTATTATTAACAATAAGATTTTTTATCATTTCTAGAATAAGTGTCTTACTTTTAAAAAAATATTAGATCTATCCTTTTATTTAAGAAAAGGTATTTTAGAAAAACTGGTATTTTACAAAATAATATTTTTCGTTAATCCATTCACTATTCGCATTTCTGCATAACCCGATTGCACTTAGAATATCTTAGTCCGGATAATTAAAAATCAGTGTTAAAAAAAATTTATAACGATCTACGTAATACATTGAATATTATTTATTATTTACTTAGTATCTTTGTTAATAAATCATTTAGGTTTGCTAAAAATAAATATAGAAAATATAAAACTATCGCATTAAATTTCTCTAAATATAATTACTTGTAAATATTTCTTTGATAAACCCATCAGTTTATTTTTTATTTAATGCAAATGTTTCAGTACTGTTTGAATTATGCATTACCACTCTTATCCTCACAGCACACTCTTAGTGATGTATTACCAAATATGTTTTACTTACGAAATGAAATTGAATAAGCTATAACAATACGAAATTTTTCACTTCACAATATTATATCCACGCATAATCCATTAATCTTCATTCAATTAATTTTCACTTGCGAAAAGCGTAGAACATACTACTAATCAATCATTTCGAAAACTTGCTTGTTTTTCATTCCAAACAGCATTCTCAGTCAATGCCAAAACAGTTTTAATACAAACTTCATTTTGATTTCCGTGTAGATGAGTTACACAATTACTTCAAATCAACAATTACTGCAAAATGTAATTAAGCTACAATGTTTAATATATTTGAAACACATAAACCAATTATTGTTTAGTATATTACTTTAAATGTGTGCTTATCTTTATAACGAACTCTATGATATTTATTATAATATTATTCCGTTATGTAACGCTTGTTGACAGATAATTTCGATATTCATTTATTTTTATATAGGTAATAGAGTAACATACAGAAATAACTGCATTAAAAAAATAGTTATTTTTATTATTGCTTTAAACATATGTGAAAATATTTCCAAAATTATTTAATGCGATCAGTACAAAATTTGCTGCAACCTTTATAAAATATAATCAAATAACTGTATGAGATATGATTGCATAATGTAACTTAGGCAATAGTTATTTTTGCCTCACAATAGTTTGCATAAGTACAACACATCAGTGTTCTTAATACTGCGTAACATAAGTAGACTATAACTACTATATGTTACTATTGCTTAGCATAGTAGTAATAGAGTAACATACAGAAATAATTGCATTTAAAAAAAAATATTTATTTATATTATTGCTTTAAGCATATGTGAAAAAAATTCTAAACTTTTTTAATACGATCAGTACAAAATTAGCTGCAACTTTTATAAAATATAATCAAATAACTACACTATATGGCCATTAATGACCGGCAACTTTCAATTTTAGACATTTTGTGGAATAGTTAAAAATGTACTTGTCAGATTCTTCTGGAATTTTAGAATTAAAAAGAACAGGTTTTACTTCATATTTATCAACGTCGATTTGATAAGGAGTATAATTAAGGTGCCAAAAAAAAATTAAAGAAAAAAATAATACTTGGGATCACCCTGTAAAATAAAATGCACGAAATGATCTATCGCTACAGAATATACATAGGCAGACATTGTACAATATGTGTATTCATTTGTGTAAGAATAGCATATATATTAATAGAAATGTAGCGATTTTTTAAAAAAATTAAAAAAATTCTTGCATGTTTTTTGCTTATAACATACAGGGTTTTTAACCAAATTTAACGCCAGTTTCAGAAAAATTGACAAAATATAGTACAAACAATATAATGCAATTGAAATGTAAATATATTAAATATTTAAGGAAATATGGGTAGTTGTATAAAATATTTTTTAATCTGCGCATGCGCGAACGATAAAAAGGAACTTTTTATATAATTTAATAGTCAACTTTATGGAGCAACTTATTAAAAAAAATCATTCAAATATCGTAAAAATTCAGAGAGATATCGGCGTTAGAGTGAGCTGTTTTTTAGTTTCTGACTAAAACTCGCTAAATGATAAGGGATTGTCCACAAATTGTCATGTTTAATTTTTATACTATATTTCATTTTTTATTGATACTTTAGTTCGCCTTGGAAAACTTTATTGCACCAGGTTATAATACTTTTGGAATGGATCCTTTGATTTTGATAATTCTTTTTTTGTTCGAATAAGCTCGTTAGGTTAGCTTTTCAAAGAGAACTAAAGTATCATTAAAAATTGGAAAATAGTATAAAATAAAAAAATGACAATTTGTGGAAAATCCCTTATCATTCAGCGAGTTTTAGTGAGAAACTAAAAAACAGCTCACTCTAACGCCGATATATCTTTGAATTTTTACGATATTTGACTGATTTTTTTCAATAAGTTGCTCCATAGAGTTGACTATTAAATTATGCAAAAAGTTCCTTGTCATCGTTCGCGCATGCGCAGATAAAAATTATTTTATACAACTGCCCATACTTCCTTAAATATTTAATATATTTATATTCCAATTGCACTATATTGTTTCTACTACATTTTGTCAATTTTTCTGAAAGTGACGTTAAATTTGGTTAAAAACCCTGTATGATATAAGCAAAAAACATGCAAGAATTTTTTTTATTAAAAAAAATGCTATATTTCTACTACTATACATGCTATTCTTACACAAATGAATACACATATTGTACAATGTCTGCCTATGTATATTCTGTAGCGATAGATCATTTGGTGCATTTTATTTTACAGAGTGATCCCAAGTATTATTTTTTTTCTTTAATTTTGTTTTGGTCCCCTATTTGTCCTCCTTATCAAATCAACAATGATAAATGTCAAACCTTTTCTTTTGGATCCTAAAATTCCAGAAGAATCTTACAAGTATATTTTTAAATATTCGACAAAATGTCTAAAATTGAAAGTTGCCGGTCATTAATGGCCATATTGTGTATATCAGATATGATTGCATAATGTACCTTCGGCATTTTTTTTTGCCTCACAATAATTTGCGTAAATACAACACATCAATGTTCTTAATATTGCGTATGATACAAACACATACATCACATCACGATTAATCAAAGATGTGGAAAACTTACTTGCTTACTTTTCTCCAGACACAGCATTCACAGCTAAACCTATATTAAATTTAATCCCAAATTCATTTTGATACCATTTCAAGAAAACTTTAGAAATACTGTAGTTTAACCTTTACCATAAAAAAGTAACCAATATTATAAATATTTTATATAATTTCATTGATTTGTTAATTTAAACACGTACAAAAATTAATTTTTATTTTTATTATATAATATAATCAGCACAAAATTGAAAAAACTAAAATTTAATGTCTTCTTAATTAAATAATATCAAATAAATATATACAATATCCTTAAATTGTGTACTATTCTGCATCCATAACAACTTTGAATATTTGCAACATTCTCATTTAATTCTGTAGTGAATTCCATCCAAAATTCATCTTGATATCATTGTAAATAAACTTTACAAATTATGCCTTTTACTATTTGCAGTAAAGAAAAATGACTACAATTATTATTTGTAATTAAGCTAGAGTAATTAAGATGAAAAGTTTAACATATTTAAAAGACATAAGCAAATTATCGTTTAGAATATTACTTTAAATACGCTACTTATATTTAATTATGTAACACAGTTAAATCACTTTGATATTCATTTTATTTGTATGTAAGAAAAGTGCAGAAATATAAAAATTGAATTTTTCAAAAACATTTTACAAAAATAATTTATCAAACTTATTACTTTAAGCATATTAAATAATATGATCAGTACAAACTTTCCATATCTAAGTTTTAACGCATTCATAATTTAATACAATTCAATAACTGTGCTTAATATCATTGGATGATGTACAGGGTTATTCAAAATGAATCATCCGATTTCAAAATACTACATTTTCATAAATAAACGACACAGAATGATAAGTAATATTTGACTACAAAGGAAAAATATTGAAGTTATTTTTACAAGTGTTCGATATAACTCCATTTAGTTACACGTATAATGTCAAGACGGTATGTAAATTCCTGTCAAACACGTTGTAAAGTGTCACGTAGGAATGTAGTTCTAGGCTGGCGTAAACAGTCGATTTCTTTGAGCTTCGTAGAAAAGTGTCCCTCATTCTTACAACATTTTCCGCAGATATGCCTGGTCACCCTGCACTTTTCCCTTTACTCATTTAAATCTGTAGTGAATTCCATCCAAAATTCATCTTGATATCATTGTAAATAAACTTTACAAATTATGCCTTTTACTGTTTGCAGTAAAGAAAAATGACTACAATTATTATTTGTAATTAAGCTAGAGTAATTAAGATGAAAAGTTTAACATATTTAAAAGACATAAGCAAATTATCGCATCCATTGCTCTCAAACTGATGATACCACTTTCGAATACTCTTATTCGTAGGTGAATAAATTCGGTACTTTTTACGAAATTCACGCTGAACAACGATTACAGATCCATACTCCATACCGCGTGAAGTACACTACACGCTGTCGTTCGCGTGTGTCACGTGTGCCGCGTGTGTCACGTGTGCCGCGTGTGTCGTGTGTGTAGCGTGTGTCGTCCTGCTCCGCAGATGCCATTATCACTCCTGTCGCTGAAAACTTCTAAAACAACTTTCGTGAAATAGCTTCAAGAAGAACACACGAGAACACATTTATTGTTCACAATATAAAACTTCCATATTTTTACTTTGTATTCCCGTATTACTTATCATTCTGTGTCGTTTATTTTTCAAAATATGGAATTTTTAAATCGCATGATTCATTTTCACTAACCCTGTACTATCCTGCATTAATTATTTTTACTTCAGAATATTTTGCGTAAAATCAATATTAATCGTCTGTACAGTCGTCAAAAGAAAGATAAAAGAACCCCATACTATCTCGACAGTAAATCATCGTATACAAATGTGACGGGCACAAATCAATTAGTAATAACCTCTACTGATTAACGATAAATTTAAAATTCCTAAAATTCCTTTAGGAAGTAGTATATACATATATATTTTGCACACAAGTAAAATTTTCAATATGAACACTGAATTTTTACATCATGTTCGCCCTTTCCGGTTCATTAGGATAACCAAACGGGAAATCACTCAGACAAGTAGTTTAGGAATTATAAAGGTTTAAACTTTCAGTCGCCAAATGTTAAATACTTTTTTAATCATTACAAAACAGATTGTAATGCGGGTAGTTTTTTAACCTTAACTCAAACACTACTTGGTGGAATGAGCTGTAATTTTAGTATGCGCATATTTGAAACTTCTAGAAATTGATTTCATTTGCAAAATTCATAGATTGAAAATCATATTTTTTCAAAAATTAATTTCAAATATATAGAGGAAAGGTGCGTAATATGCGATAGTTCATTAATATAAGACACGTCCATTCTAGCCAAGGTAAGGGGTGGTCTCTGGAGATGACCCCCTGAATTACTTCCTTGCCCTTGTGGAGACTGTTTTGAAAACAAAAAGACCAGTTCGCTTCTGTGCGGCATGGTGCGAGAGCGATTTAAAAAAAAATGCGATTTTGAGTTTTCTACAGTGTTTACTTTGAGCGGACTTATTTCTGTAAAGGCGAGTGCATTTGAATATTTTATATATAGATAATTTTATTTGTCATAAAAGGAACTATGAATAAGGATAAATACATTTTATATTAAATTGAACCAGGAAGCCACGAGCTTAAGAGGCTACTTCACTCAAGCGAAAATACCCGTTCGCTAATGTTAATCCTATGGGTCAGTTATTTTATTAAATCTCGTTTGATATGATTTTTTTGCATTGAATATCTGAGATCGATCGCTACGCAGTCCTTTTCGATTATGGGTTATTTCGGTTACTTTCTCAATTTTGTTTAGAGGTATTTTTTATTAGCATACTTTCACTTTGAGGAATAGTTTCGAAAGGGAAAGTATCGTCAGTTAAAAAATGTGCAAGCAAAATCGAAAAAGTAAAAAAAAAAAGCCTGCGTAGCGATCGACCTCAGCTATTCAATGCAAAAATATAATCAATTTAAAATATTTAAATGCAAATGAGATATTATAAAATAACTGTTTTATAGGATTAACATTAGCGAGCGGGTGTATTTGCGTGAGTGAAGTAGCCTCTTAAGGCTTTCATTGATGAATCTGAGTTTCTAATGTGAGATACTATGGGCTATAATACTATGTGACGCATCAGACGCAGATATTGATGACGAAGAAGCAGAATGTCTAATCTGCACTAAGGCTCCTATAAGGGGAGCTGACGCATATCCATTCTGTTGCCCAAAATAACCGCCATATTGTGACCTAGCTCAGCATTAGGAAACCGCCTGAGCAGGTGTTCGTCGTCCTCGTTACTGTCACTCGCCGTCCACTAGTACGGTAAGCTAACCAGTTTTAGCTTGGTTTTTGGACCGCTGGGTCATTAAATGGCGGTATGATTCAGCCTGTATTATAGGAGCTCTAATCTGCACAGGCCGTTTTTCTGACGACAGGCACGGGGAAAAGTGGGTACAATGCACAAAATGTTACCGCTGGGTTCATGAAGATTGTGGTGCGAAAGAAGAAACATTTTTACACCCTGAGTGTTGCAAATTGATAATTTAAAAATAAACATTATTAACTACATTTCTCTCTACAAATTCAAACAATGCTTAAAATAGTTAATACTGCGATTTTTTTGGACTGTTACATATTGGGACACCTTTTTATGGAAATGGGCTTTCTTTATTTCCTTTGAATTTTTGTTTTAATTATTAACAAAAGTTTTATTATACAGGGTGATTCATAAAAGATGGGCAGAACTTTAAGGGGTTATAGTACACTTAAAGACAAATAATATTAAATAGGAGACTAAGGGTCCCAGACGTATTCCCAAGGAGATAGGGGGCATTAAAGTTTAGGGTCCGAAATTTCAAATGATTATAAAACATGGAAAAATTGGTCGATTCGTTTGCGGTTTTTGCAAAAAATTTTCTTTATGCCAGTATTTTCTTGAAATAAAATTTTAAAGTTCAATTTCAAAAAATGCCGATAGGGGGCGCTTTAGACTTTGGAGTAACAAACAACTATTTTTTAACGTTATTTTTTGTATTTCTTTAAATGATTTCGAAAGCTTAGACTTAAACTTAAATTTTGATCTAAAAATCTGAGTCCTAACGAGTAGTTAAGTAGCGTAAACTGAAATTTGAAATTTGAAACCCTTCTCCCCCCAGAACAAAAATCAGTTATTCCCGATCTTTGTGTCGTAGATTAGGCTCTAACTACTGCCGCGTTTTGCTAAAATTATTCTTTATGTCAGTATTTTCTTGAAAATAAATTTTAAAGAAAATTTTCAAAAAATTCCGATAGAGGGCCCTTTAGACTTTGGAGTAACGAACAACTATTTTATACCGTTATTTTTTGTGTCTCATTAAATGCTTTCTAAAGCTTAGACTTAAATTTTCAGCCCAAAATCTGAATCGTTAGACGTGGTTAAGTTTCTGGGGAGAGGGGTTTGAAATTTCTACTCCTGAGCACAGTTCAGTTTACCATGTCCACACATTGTGTGCTGTGATACGAGGTAAAAAGACACAAATTAGGATTATGTTACCAAAGCATATTTATTAACATGTAATCACAATAAATGTTCAAAATTGTGACCACCAGAGGTTATACACGCAGAACAACGGCGACGAATGGAACGGCGAACATTCGCGAAAACATCAGGCTTTTCGAGCACTTCCCCTACAGCGGCGGAAAGTCTGGCGACCAGTTCCTCGGGGGATTCAATGGGTGTCTCATACATAAGAGCCTTCAATCGTCCCCAAAAAAAGAAATCGAGGGGTGAAAGATCTGGCGAGCGAGCAGGCCAAGCAACAGGACCACCTCGACCAATCCATCTGTTCGGAAATGTGATGTCCAGATAGTTGCGGACGTCTCGTACGTAATGGGCTGGCGCTCCATCGTGCTGGAACCACATGACCCGCCGGATGCGTGGAGGAACGACGTTTAACAGGTCTGGCAGCACATGTTGCAGAAATGTGAGGTATGTTTTACCGTTGAGGCGTTCAGGAAGAAGGTACGGTCCGATTAGGTGGTCTCCGAGGATTCCTGCCCAAACATTGATGGAAAAGCGTCTCTGATGAGCATGTGGATACGTAGCATGTGGATTGACATCCGCCCATACATGTGCATTGTGTGTGTTAAATGTACCTTCACGTGTGAAGGTACATTCATCGGTGAAAAGCACAGTTCGTCCAAAATGTGGATTTAGCGCGTTCTGC
This sequence comes from Maratus michaelseni, assembly GCA_963931845.1. Taxonomy (NCBI): domain Eukaryota; kingdom Metazoa; phylum Arthropoda; class Arachnida; order Araneae; family Salticidae; genus Maratus; species Maratus michaelseni. Next base: position 93,751,098 of record OZ007593.1, read on the forward strand.
TGCAGAAACCAGCGGGCGAATTCAATACGATTTGGATAATCCCCTGGAGACAGTTTCTGGACTCGTTGCACATGAAACGGGAGCAAATGTTCATCCTTCAGTACCCTCCAAGTCGTGGACTGTGAGGTATCCACCTGGCTAGCCACTGTTCGTGTACTTGTACTTGGCTGCGCCGCTACTACATCCAGAATGGCTTCTGCAACAACTACTGATTCGTCCTTTTTTGCACGACCTGCATTCGACCGGGAAGCGAGAAATGATCCCGTCTCACACAACTGTCTGTGCAAGCGCTCGAAAGTTTTGCGGTTAGGCAACCGCCTGTTAGGAAATCGCTCTCCGTACATTCGTTGTGCCTCTGCACCATTTCCATCTGCCGCTCCGTAAATTAAATGCATCTCAGCCTTTTCCTTATTCGTGAAGGGCACCATCTTCCGATTCATTACTACAGCGACTTACACTTGACTCACCGTTCAGTGGTTTTTATGCCTGAATCGTGTCGAAATTTTGCATACGTGTTCTTCTTCTTCCCCATTTGACATTTGCATACTTTCTGTTTCCTTCTTCACCCGGTGACTAGCGTCAGGAATGGAGCTTTAACGTTTGCATGAGCGACGTTTCCAACTGTGCCAGTGCCTTTATGAGTGAATTCCGACTATGCAGTCCTTGACGAAAGTTGTATTTTTGCCTCGTATCACAGCACAGAATCGTTGGGCATGGTTAAGTAGTGCAAACTGAACTATGTTCAGAAGTTGAAATTTGAACCCCCTCCCCTCGCTACTGAACCACGCTCAGCGATTCAGATTTTGAGCTGAAAATTTAAGTTTAAGTCTAAGCTTTAGAAAGCATTTAATGAGACACAAAAAATAACGGTATAAAATAGTTGTTCGTTACTCCAAAGTCTAAAGCGCCCTCTATCGGAATTTTTTGAAAATTTTCTTTAAAATTTATTTTCAAGAAAATACATACATAAAGAATAATTTTAGCAAAACGCGGCAGTAGTTAGAGCCTAATCTACGACACAAAGATCGGGAATAACTGATTTTTGTTCTGGGGGGAGAAGGGTTTCAAATTTCAAATTTCAGTTTACGCTACTTAACTACTCGTTAGGACTCAGATTTTTAGATCAAAATTTAAGTTTAAGTCTAAGCTTTCGAAATCATTTAAAGAAATACAAAAAATAACGTTAAAAAATAGTTGTTTGTTACTCCAAAGTCTAAAGCGCCCCCTATCGGCATTTTTTGAAATTGAACTTTAAAATTTTATTTCAAGAAAATACTGGCATAAAGAAAATTTTTTGCAAAAACCGCAAACGAATCGACCAATTTTTCCATGTTTTATAATCATTTGAAATTTCGGACCCTAAACTTTAATGCCCCCTATCTCCTTGGGAATACGTCTGGGACCCTTAGTCTCCTATTTAATATTATTTGTCTTTAAGTGTACTATAACCCCTTAAAGTTCTGCCCATCTTTTATGAATCACCCTGTATATTAGAGAGAGAAAATGTTTAAATGATTCTGTTGTATTGTATAATGATGCACTGTTAAAAATAATCTGAAATTCACGGGTATTTTTTTCCTGAATTTCACAGAAAAAGTCCCTTTTTACGCAAAAGGGCATTTTCCGTTAAAAACAGAAAATTTCCTCATATTTCCTGAAAACAACGGAACAGACGGAAAAGAAAGTGGCCAACGGAGATATTCCGTTATCTGCTGCATATTTATTTTCAATGTTTCAAAAATGTTGCAGCACAGAAAAACTAAAAATTCAATAAATTAAAATTTCGAGTTTATTTAAAACAACAAAATAGTTCTTCGAATTAAAAAAAGCAACAATTAATTTTCTCATTCTTTTACAATTATTTGCAATTTATTTTTTAAAGTTATAAAAAAATATTCACATTTAAAATATATTCTAAACAATTAGCTTAATATATATATATATCTCTATAAAAGAGTAAGTGTCTGTCTGCCTGCCTGCCCGCGGATTTCTCTGTAATTATAACACCTAGGACTCAGAAATTTTTGTCATGTGTAGATGTTGTCACCGGACAGTATACCTCGCGGCCGGATTTTCAAATTTTAATTTAGATTTTTTTTTAAAAATTAAAACGTGTATATGGAATTTTGGGTTCGAGGCTATTTCAAGCTCCTCCCATGAAATAGCCTCGCAACGCCATCCGTGGCAACGAAGCAGCCAGCCAATGAGAGCAGTGTAACGACCGAAGAAATCTATGGCCTAGCCTAACTCGTGGGTTGCTGGCCTAGAGTTGTCCAGTTTTTGTCCATGGTTTTGTCGCCTAGCTTTGGAGGTTGACTGCCGTGTAAGCCGTGTAATCGAATCGAAAGGACAGTTTTCGATATGCAAAGAGACTGCAAGAGATGTTAGTTGGCAGGTCAAAAGAAGTGAACCGAGCTACGCTAAGAGAGATGCAGAGAGAGTTGAACAGACGATGGTGAGCGGAAAATGATGTGTGCGCGTGAACAGTATATGATGGTTGTGTACGCTGGGGTTTTGATGGCAGAGTGTAATGTTTTTTAATTGTTCATCTTATTTTAACTTGTGTATCAACGATGCCTAATAAAAAGTGTTGGATGTTAATCATCACCTTGGATCACTGGAGTTCGTTAAGTCATTACAGTATGGCTCTTTCCACCCGACATCATAGAGCTTACTGATTTTAGTTCGGATTTTCACCTCAGGGGGCGCTTTCGTATCTTTGGTTCTATGGGCTGGATCATGACGGGGTATGCCTCATTCGACTCGACATCGATAATCCTTAATGAATTCTGTTATGTTCGTATAGAACATATTGTGCCCCCTGGCGGTGGAAGGTGTAACTAAAGGATTTTGCAGCTAACTCGGGTTCTATGGGTCACATCACGACACGGTTTGGCTCATTCGACACAACATCAATAGAGCTTACCTATTTTAGTTCTGAATTTCACCACCAAGGGGTGCTTTCCTATCTCTGTTTCTATGGGCTGGATCACAATGGGGTATGGCTCTTTCCACTTGACATCGATAGAGCTGACTGATTTTAGTTCGGATTTTCACCACAAGGGGTGCTTTCCTATATCTGGTTCTATAGGCTGGATCACGATGGGGTATGGCTCATTCGACTCTACATAGATAGAGCTTTTCGATTTTCACCACCAGGGGTGCTTTCTATCTCTGGTTCTATGGGCTGGATCATGAAGGGGTATGGCTCTTTCGACTCGACTTACGGTAATATATGGGAGTGTGTATGGCACGCCCAGTGTTTGCTGTCTAAGGTAGTGGGGCACCCAACATTAGATTTGTTTAAAAATAAAAAAATGTTCAACACTGATTTCAGGTACATTTAAGGTTGTTGGCACGGGCAACGCCGGGCGAGTAAGCTAGTATATATATATAATAGTTAAATTAAGTGAAAAAAATTGATTTTACTCAAAAAAGCAACAAACAAAAATAACGTTTTCGAATTTTAAAAAATAACAAATACTTTTTTCATTCCTTTAAAATTATTCGCAATTTTTTTTTAAAGTTATAAAAAACACTCGCACTGAAAATATATTCTAAATGAACACATTAAAAATATATATAATAGTTGAAAAAATCGATTTCCTCAAAAAAGCAAACATTCTTTATCAAATTTAATTCAAAATATAATATTCATATTTTACATCTAACAATCAAATTAAGAATATATATAATTCATGTTTTTATCCTCTATTAATACTAAAGTTTTCAATCATAATCTTATAACGAAATTGTTGAAGTTCCAAACCGCGACTTGAAGAAATCCCGTATCTTCCTTTCATACTCTTATTCTATCAAGGGCCCACTGGTCTTGCGGTAAAACACTTGGCTCAAGGCAGTATCGTCCCCAGTTCGAACCCCACGATCAGCTAGAAAATATTCTTGTCGAATATTAAATACTCTCGGAATAGACAATAGATGGCAGCACAAACATAGATGTAATAATTTTAAAACCGAGGTCATCCATAACGGAAAGTTACCGCTTCTTCAAACGTAGTTTTTCCTTCTTTTATCTCTTAAAACGGAAAAAGTCCAGCAACTTTGCTGCCAGTAGTTTTACCGTGAATTAACGTATTAACGTTATTTTTAACAGTGTGCCGCTTATTCCCAACATAAAAAAAATTGCACTTACTTGAAAGGTGTATCTCATATTAAGCATCTCTCACTCTCTCTCTCTCTCTCTCTCTCTCTCTCTAACATATAATAAAACCTTTTTGTTAATAATAACCATCAAATCGCATAAATAATCGACAATATAAGAAAAATGAAATAAATAGAAAATATAAAGTTATGTGAAGAAAAAATCCAATATGCATACACTGTTAAAAATTTGCAGCAAACTGGCCAGTCATTTGCCCGTTTTTATAGAAAACGTTTACATAACCGTAATCTAACTCTATTCTGACCATAATATAGGCAAAAGTAGAAGTATTTTACTAAAACATAACTACAAGTAACTATATGAAATGTCGTTGGATGATGTATTATTCTGAATTAATTATTTTTACCCCCAAAGTATTTTGCGTAAATACAACTCATTAATCTTCTGTACATTTCCTACGATGCAAACACATATATCATATATGTGCTAATCAATCATATCGAAAACGTGAAACGCGTTTGTTTACTTTTCAATAGAATCAGCCTTCTCAGTTAATTCTGTATTAAATTTAATCCAAAATTTATCCTGATATCATTTTAAATAAAAATCATATGTACTATAGTTTAATATTTGCTGTATATATATACATATATATATATATATATATATACTATAAAAGTGGAATTTTTTATTATTATTATTTCAGAGACTTTTAATAAAATATAACTCATTAATTTTCACTAAACTTTTAACCACGAACCACGTAAACCATATCTTTAATAATCAATCATTCAGAAAATGCGTTTACTTTTCATTAGAAGCGACATTTTCATGCTCAAGCAATGCGCAAGCAAATTTAATACAAAATTTATTTTGATATGGTTGTTAAATCATCTTCACAAACATTACGCATCAATATTTACGAATAGAAAATAACTAGTTCTCTAAGACTTGATATATTTAATGTTATATTCGAAGCATTATACATTTCAATTAATATTTGATATATTACGTTAAATAATTCAAACCTTATGACGAATTATATAATACTCAATATAATGTTATCTCTTTATGTTCTGCTTTATAAATTACTTGACAAATACTTATATAAAATCCAGAAAATATTAAAAACTATACTAAGTTACTCTATACATGTAATAAAATTTATTTGGAAAAGTTACGAAACCAAACATTGAAGAAAAAATAACTAATAGTGTTTTGTTGTTTAAAACAATCTGTATAACACTGGTTAAACTTTATACTGACGCAAAGCTCTTATAATCGATCATTTCTAAAATTTGTTTATTTTTAAAAATGATTGGTTATAACAGCATTCGAAAAACATTCTCAGTTAAAGTAAATTAAATTTGCTACAAATTTCATCTCAATATGGTTTTAGATCAACGTCATAACTAATACACATCAATATTTGCAATAAAAAATACTTAAAGCTTAAAAAGTTGAAATATTCAAACAGATATGTTAAAAATTATATATTTAGATTGATTTATTTTTATTTATTCTTGGTATAACATTTTAATTGTATTAAACTTTATATGAATTATATAATACTTAGTATTTTATTTTTCGGTACTATAATACTAATACTTCATTTTTTATATTCACTATGAGATATTTTAAAGCTAGAAAAAATTAGCAATATTTTTGACATTTATAAGAATTGAAATTCAAAAGATGTTATTTTTTTAAGGAATTAAATAGGGACAAATAGAATTAAAATCTAGAGAAATGCTTAAGTGATACAAAAAGAAACAACAAAAGGCTTATAAAAAAAACCTTTTAATGATCAACATACGTTTCAATGCTCATACGGCGCCATTTTCAAGAAATATAAAGATAAACAAAGTATTCTCGCAAATCTGAAAAATAAATTTGAAAACATGAATCACGAGATACTGTTCCTATTTCAGCTTACAGCTTGAACCATGCAAAATTATTGGTTGTGCTATGATTAATTAGTCTTTTCATAATTTTTCCAATTACTTTTTTTTATACTTTTTCTCATATAATTATATATATATATATATATATATATATATATATATATATATATATATATATATATATATTAAGAAATGTTGTGATCTCAACCAGCATTATAAAAACTAACTTTGTACTAATTTTACTTTAATCTCTAATGTAATATTCAACATCTGTAATCTAAAAAATATGAATTTTCAATAAACAGTTCCCCTCGTGGAGAAAGATCGTATGTTTAACGGCTGGATCTTCACGAGAGGGTGATTTCGATTTCGATGTAAAAAAAAAGCTGGTACTTGAAGCCAACTGTAATCGAGAAAATTAATATTTCGTTATTGCTTTTTAAAACGGAAAAGTACCTCGTGCCAAATTTTAGGCAATTCAAATGAGGCGGATTCGTTGCAAATTTCCACGTTACGCATGTAGATTTCTATTGATTCACGGATAATAGATGGGAAGTAGACTCTTGATGCATAAATTATTTTACTATTTTTAAACTCAATTTTTATTGTCTGGGTGCTATGTAGTCGTGCCAGTGCAGTAGTACTCCTGTCATATTTGATATCTTGCGAGAATACTTTGTTTATCGTTATATTTCTTGAAAATGGCACCGTATGAGCATTGAAACGTATGTTGATCATTAAAAGGTTTTTTTATAAGCCTTTTGTTGTTTATTTTTGTATCACTTAAGCATTTCTCTCGATTTTAATTATATTTAGTGATCTTATTTTGTGAATAGGAACAAAGAATTCAAAAAAATAATATAACATGGTGATTTTAAATTAAATATAACGAAATAAAATTATCACTGTGATTTTTTTAAATGAACATTTTTTTCAGAAGTACTAATGCTTCATAAATACAAAAATATGGATTTTCCATGATTAATGTAAAAGTGAAGAGTCTTAACGTCGTCAATGATGTAGCAAACAATGTCAAATATAACAAAGAAATTTATTTTATCCCATGTTGTTTATTTATTTAATTATAGCAACTGTGATATCATACATTTTATTCAGAAAAATATAATGAGGAATTTTTAATTTCCTAATAGGACAAAAATTATTCACAGAAAAGAAATCTATTGTTATTTACAGTGGCTTTTATATCATATTTAAATCTGTGTTTAAATAAACATAAAATTATGCATTTCTGATTGTTTGTTCAAATTCTGCTTTTTTAAGTAGTTTTTCGCAGTATTGTATGTATTACTTAAAGTTGTGACAGAAAAAGATCCTTATATTTAAATCAACATATAGGAAATAAAATCGACTAAACTATATTTTATGCATTACCTTTAGATTTCTCCATCAAATGTTTTTTTTTTTTTTTTTTTTTTTTTTTTTAAAGAAAAATATTATTTAGCGTTTTATTTAGAAAACAAAATTCAAGCACGAATTGTTTGTCTCTAAACATTTAAAATGAAAAGAATGAATAACTGAATTTACTAGTAACCTATTCTTCCGAAAGATTGTTTAGAAATCTTTTTAACGTAGTCCTGCGAAATTAAACAGCTGTTAAAATAAAAGGCTTTTTCATAAATCACTTTAAGGTATTTTAAATAAATTTTTCATTCAAATACGTGGGGGAAAAAATCTTTTTAGGTGATATTATGTAAGAATAGGTAAGTCACAAAGGAGCCTTCATAAGTAATTAGAACAAAAGTAAATAATATCATAATTGATAATTTACAATGTGTTAACCAAGTCTGTTTTTCGATAAGAAAAATTAGTAAGATTTGAAATACTAGAAAAGTTTGAATTAAAATTCAATTGTGAAATAAATGATGTAAGTTTCGTGTATCTTTATTTTAGCATGTTTCCCTGTTGGAAGTAACTAATCCTAGTATAACATACGTGATTTAGTTCACTTTACTATTTTCATTCTTTAAACACAAACAAAAGAACACATACTCTTTCATATTTATTCAGTAAAAATTTATAACCGGTTTGAAACGTATTAAAATTAATGATAAAAATAACGTGAAATTACTTTCATAAAATTGATCGAAAACTATTCGCATTATAAAGAGGTCAACAATTTACAATTCACTTTCCTTGAAGGTTTTTATACACATTTGCAGCTGACCCAAAATTAATCATGTTAAAAGCATATATTTCTAGAAAATGCTTAAAATTTCAGGTATTGAAATTAAGATTAATTTCACGTTATTTTTCACTGCTTCAAGCATTAGTTTTTTCTGTTAAAACTTTACTTCTCTAACAAATGCAGTAGAATGATTTATTCCTCGGCGTTTAAAAATGTGTTTTCTTTAGAAAATTCAACTCGAACACGATTCATTAATCTTTGAATCATTTATAATGCAGTGAGACTCGTATGCCTCCCCCTCTTCTAATCCATCATTCTAAAAACTTGTTTACCCTTCTTCAGCAGGGACGAGCTCTGAATCGAAACGGAAACTAATTTAAAACTAAAAATCATATCAAAATCATTTCAAGTCAGTTTGACGGAAATCTTGCATCAATACATATCAACGGAAAAATAAACAAACGCATAAATAAATAAAATACACTATAAATTGTTTTTCAACTATAGCTGTACAGATTGACACATCACAAGAGACATTCCGAGTCCCTGGGGACTGGCGCGTAAGGCTCCCGTAATTGCCAACTACCAAATCTGGGGCACATCCATTTTTCACTGGAAATGAATAAAGACAAGGAGTTGAAAGTAACAAAAGAGCGGAGAGAAAAAAAAAGTTTGAAGGGCTGAAATATAAAATAAAGAAGTAAAACGGTTTCAAAAACTATCGTTTTTCAAACTAGGACAGTTCTGCCTAATGGAACCGCTCGTAACAAAGCTTGGTAAATAAAATGTCTAGTTCAGTTTTCTGTTTTGTTCTTTCAAAAGATAGGGAAAGGCTCAAATTCTTTCATTAGTACTAGTTTAGCCTTTGAAAATATAAAACGTTTTAAAAAAAATGGAGGAGGGGTTATTACGCAACATTAAAGTCAAAAGAATTTATAAAAGATGAAAGTTATTTAAGATGTAGTGGATTTTATTTGGGGGTATAAAAATTGAAATATCTTTAAGTGTGAATTGGGTGTGATTAATAATGTAACACATATAAAATAGCATAACAAAATTTTCATTTTATGCATGTCTCCTCTATTTTTAATCTTTTGAAATTCTACATCACACTCTTAAACACGTAATGCAATTTTTCTTTTCCTTTGCAAAATTTAAATTGAGGTTTAATTGAAGAAATGTGTTACATTGCTATTAATAATTATAATAAATATTAACTTCAAGTAACAATTATGAACATTAATTAATGATAGTTATTAATTGCTATTAAATTGCTGAAAATGAAGAATAAATGATTAAATAAAAGTTAATTTAATTTCACCATTGATTCTGCATTTTTTAGAATCTCTTTTCTATTACACAGCGGCAAATTTCCAACTAGCGGTGACTTTTGGAACTCTTTCTTTTTCCTTCATCTTCCGTCTTGTTATATCATGATGGAAAATTTGGCTTCATTCTCGCAGTTAGATTGCGCAACAGATTGCTATACATTCGCATTTTTGCTACGTTTTGTACCTTTTCACATATCATAAATCAGTGAATATTTCCTCTTTACTAATTATATACGTATTCTGCATTGCATGTTGTAGGTAAACTTCCCTTATTATAGCAGTCATTTTTGAAATATATTAGTTACGGGATTGCGTATTATTTGAAAGTATATTTCATTAGATGTTTCTCTAATAACTAAAAATAATTTAAACATATTGGGATACATTTTGTATATATTCTATGCAACTTATTCAACTTCTCAATTTTACATACATCTCGTACCATATTCTTGCTATGCTTTCTAAGAATTAAATCTCTGGGAATTTTTTGTGTGTAAGATTCGGATATGCTATATTTAATACGTGTATATTATTTTACTAATCTTAATAATATTACTTACGTTAAAAAAATATTTTCATTTTTTGATATTTAAAAGGTTTAACATGTGTATGACCGTGTATATGTATGTGTGTATTCTGGACAATAAAATGCATTTAAACTCAAATTAAAATGCATCGACTTGGGGAGCCCAATTTTTTTATTTGATATTCCCTGTATAAATCTCCATTCAATGCAATATGGCAGTAATTTTGTCACTATATGTGTTTTTGAAAAGAGTGACATATTATGCATATGATAAAATACAAAAAAAATTTATTTTTAATTTGTTGTTTCGATATTAAAAATGTTTAACATACGTATGTATGTGTCTGTCTGCGCGAGTGTTTTAATTATTGAGAGTAAACAGCAATTAAAGACAAAATAAAAATCATTTTTCAATAATGCCGAAGCTTGCAAAAAACTGTCCGAACCTTCTTTTCTGGCTCTTTTCTGAATAACAACTATTGTTCTCACTTCTCCGTTAATTCGGTGTCTTTCGACAGTTCTGGAAATGGATGAATCTTGAATTTCTTCCACACGTATATCATGCTGGAAATAACTTTAAAAATAAATTTGTAGAACCTATACTGGTTCTAGAAGAACAGGAAAAGCATTTCTAGGAATTGTATAGAACTACAAAACTTCGTGATCGACGAAAACTTTAATAAATTTTAACCTTGGCTTTAGAAAAGATATATTCTTTAGCGTTCATGCGATTTCTTGATATGTTTCGTAAAATTCTACAACTTGTATTTTTGTAGCGAGATACTTTTCTGGTTCCTTCCTGAATAACAACTTTTGTTCTCACTTCTCTGTTAATTCACTGTTTTTCCACAGTTCTGGAAATGGATGTATCTTGAATTTCTTCCTCGCGTATATCATGCTCCAAATAACTTTAAAGATAAATTTGTAGAACACGTACTGACTCTAGAAGAATAGAAAAAGCATGTTTAGAAATTGTAAAAAACTATAAAACTCCGTGTATTCTAGAAAACTTTTAAAAAAATTAACCGTGGCTTTAGAAAAGATATATTCTTTAGACTTAGAGAGCCCAATTTTTTTCATTTCATATCCCTCGTGTAATATCTCCATTTAATGCAGTATGACAGTAATTTTGTCACTGTAGACGTTTTTGAAAATATTGACGTGTTATGCACATGATTAAATACAAAAATTTCGATTTTTGGTTTGTTGTTACGATATTAAAAATATTTAACATACGTATGTGTTTGTCTGCCTATGTGTGTGTTTTAATTCTAGAGAATAAAAAACATTTAAAGTCAAAATTAAAAGCATTTTCCGTTTACACCGAAACTTACAACAAACTCTTACGGACCGTTCTTTTTTAATTCCCATTTCGAGCGAGATACTTTTCAGGTTCCTTCCTGAATAACAACTATTGTTCTCACTTCTCCGTTAATTCCGTGTCTTTCGACAGCTCTGGAAATGGATTTATGGATGAATCATGATTTTCTTCACCACCTATATCATGCTAGAAATAACTTTAAAAATAAATTTGTAGAACCTGTACTGGCTCTAGAAGAACAGAAAAAGCATTTCTAGGAATTGTATAGAATTATAAAACTTCGAGATCAACGAAAATTTTAATAAATTGTAACCGTGGCTTTAGAAAATATATATTCTTTAGCGCTGATGCAATTTCTTGACGTGTTTCGTAAAATTTTGCAACTTGTATTTTTTCCATTTTTGTATTTTTTATCCTTTTTAAAAATATTTCAAGGTGAAAATGGTAAAAAGCCATTGAAGTGCATGATTTTTTTTTAAATTCCTTATATCATTTCGAATATATAAATATTCAAGAATTTTCTAAAGAAGAAAGTTTTTTTTTAGGTATATGCACATGGTTAAATGCAAAAAAAAAGCATTTTATAGTTTGTTTTTACGATATTAAAAATGTTTAACATACATATGAGTGTGTCTGTCTGTACGTGTGTTTTAATTCTAGAGAATAAAAACCATTTAAAGAGAAAATATTAAGCATTTTTCAATTACATCGAAGCTTGTATCAAACTGCTCCAGACCTTTCTTTTTCAATTCTCATTCCATGCGAGATATTTTTCTGGTTCCTTCCTGAATAGCAACAATTGTTCTCACTTCTCCGTTAATTCAGTCTCTTTCGACAGCTCTGGAAATGGATGAATCTTGAATTTCTTCCCCACGTATATCATGCTCGAAATAACTTTAAAAATAGATTTGTAGAACCCATACTGGCTCTAGAAGAAGAGAAAAAAAAACATTTCTAGGAATTGTATAGAACTATAAAACTCCGTGTATCGCAGAAAACTTTAATAAATTTTAACCGTGGCTTTCGAAAAGATATATTCTTTAGCGTTGATGCAATTTATTGATGTGTTTCGTAAAATTTTACAACTTGTATTTTTCAATTTTTGTATTTCTGATCTTTTTTTAAAAGATTTCAAGGTGAGAATGGTAAAAAGTCATTGAAGTGCATGATTTTTTTTTCTCTTTGTTTTATATCATTTTGAATATATAAATATTCAATATTTTTAAAGAATAAAGTTATTTTTACGTATATTTTTATTATATATTTTATAACCGCTGAGTGGTAAAACAAAAGTCAGATCATGTGAAATTATTTATGAATCACTTTAAATAAAGAATTGAAGCAACATGATATAAAAATTTCCGTTTACATCTAATGGTTATTCATTATATGATAATATACTTTAAGGAAAGGAAAGATTTTTTTTTAACATTTTATATAGCGGATAGATGTTTTACTCAATGTACTTTTAACGTTTCTCTATATTACAATTTTCCCCCTTTTTGTTCTATATTAATTATCTCTTTAATATTACACGGTATTTAAAATAATTTTTTTTCAAATTTTGCTAAATTTTAATATATATATTTTTTAATATACAGGGTAGTTATAAAGAATTTTGCCGATATATGAATTCCTAGTGGCCGCTCCATTCAACCAAACAAAACGAAGTGTGAAATATAGTTATTTGAAAGTATGCACTTAAGATTGTGGTGAATAAGAACAATGGAACCTACACGATTTCGGTCATATTGAAAAAATTGTCGAAAGTTTTGAATGGCAACACCCAGTTTTTTTTTCATCCCAAAATATTCAGCGCATTGAAAAACCATAAATGGCGTGAGAACGGTATATGTAACACGAAAAAATGCGACGTAGTAGACAAGCAAAGAACAGCATTGTAAACAACCAATAGCAACAGATACGAGAGGAAAAGGAAATTTTTTACGGAGATTACAAGTTTTCCATACTGCTTTTTGAAGGTTTTCTACAAATGATGATTTTCGCATGGTGTTCTATGTTTGGTGTTTGTGCGCCGAAATAACTTTTTGTTTACAATGCTGTTCTTTGCATGTGTAGTACATCGCCATTTTTCGTGCTACATGTAGTAACCGAACTCTGTGGCTGTTCAATGCGCTGATCATTTTGGTATGGAAAAATTGGGTGTTGCCATTCGAAAATTGCTAAACATTTTCACTGTAACCGAAACCGTGCAGTATTCATTGTTCTTGAGCGGTAAAAGATCCTTCATCGAGCCTTTCATCTTGAGCACATACCTTCAAATGACTATATTTCACAGTTCATTTCTTTTGGTTGAACCGAGCAGTCGCTGGTGATTCATACACCGGCAAAGTTTCTTTATGATTCCCCTGTAAATAATGTGTGTACAAATGCATATTTATTTTATTTATTTATTTTCTTTAGTGATATAGAACAGGTAAACAATTTTTGTTTTTGAAAATTTTAAAAGAACTAAAGTTAAACTAAACATTTAAACATATGATTAAGTTTTATTCAATAGGGGAAACTCGAAATGCTTGACCATACAGCAAGTTTGACCCACTGCCTTTATTTATTTTTATTATTATTTATTTATTTATTATTATTTATTTATTTATTTATTATTATTTATTTATTATTATTATTTATTTATTTATTTATTATTATTTATTTATTTATTTATTTATTTGCTAGTAAGGTCGGGGCGGTCCCCCTTCTCTGTGTGTGTGTGTGTGTGTGTGTGTGTGAATATTTTTCTGAATGAAATATTTTGATTAATTAATGCATTTATTCTTTTTATTGTTACGTGAACGACGTCACAGGTAACATCCAGTAACTGATATATGTCTTAAATTAAATACATGGTGTCTACAAAATATCTTTACAATTGCAAGCTTTTGTTACAAATACAGATGAACAAAATCACATGGAAGCAGTGCAATATTAGAAGTTTATATTGAAGGCCTTTTTTGCATCAACTTATAAACCTTTAGATGCCCATTGGGTGCACGAATCATGTCAAGCCGATAATCGTTGATGCTTTCCTTTTATACTCTTTTTGGTACACATGCGTTATCCAATACTGAGTCAATACCGATGAATTTTTCGTGTCATTCACGAATTGATAAACGTCGGCATAAGAAATTCATGGGGACCGGCTCAGTATTGGATAAAGCAAGGAGTGGACGAAAAAGAGTGTCAGAGGAAAACGTGAACGAAACGTTGACATATTTACGTGCTTCGTGCAATTAATTGCGCACATGTAGATGTTTATTAGTTAATGCAAAAAAAAAAACCTTCAATATATACTTCTAACATTGTACTAATTTTCATAAATGCTCATTCGTGTTTATAATGAAAGCTTGAAATTGTAAAGAGACCTAATAATTACTTGCACTACCGATTGCAACAGACATTAATTTAATTAAAAACACATCAGAGAGCAGTGTGCATGTCCAAAAGCTTCAAAAACTCTCTTAAAATTGCACTAGTCAATATGTTAAAAGTTGTAAAAATATTTTCACCGAGGCATCGTCAGTTACTGATGTTATATTTCTTTCTCATCAGTCAAGCCGTTGAAAACCCTCACTTTTCCTTTTCCTAGTAACGGATTTACTGACGAGGAAGAAACATAACATCAGTAACTAAAGATGACTCGGGAAAAAGAGGTGAAAATGTTTTTTATCCCTTTTAACATATTGACTAGTTTTAGTGTAATTTTAAGAGTGTTTTTTCAAGCTTTTGCTCGTGTATATGGATATTTGATGTGTTTGAAAATTAATTAATGTCTGTTTTAATGGGTAGTGCAAGTAATTACTATGTTAATAAATGATATTATGGACGATCATAGATAGACAAATTAATGTAAAGAGACTTTGAGGACGCCCTGTATTTATTCTGTTATTACGAATGAAGATGATTTATAGATATCTCGAACATAATATTATATTACAAGTGTTTTAAACTGAATATCACAATTTTCATTGTTTATCATTTGAAAATATTTTATTCTCCGTTAAATCAATATTAAATTTTAAAAGGTAATTCTCTTGTATGTAATGACAAGATTAACAACAAACTGAGTATCATTTGTCTTCATGAATTAATTCTTTATTATATTTTTCTTTTGAATTCCGAAAAAAAAACAGTTACATGCCTTCGTTTATATATCTTCAATTAATACAATCAAGATTTTTAAAATAATTCTGGTATAAATACTGAATACTCAGATGAAAATAGAATTCTATTCATTGAGATTGAACAAAGAACAACGAAATCATTAAAATGTTTACGTAGAAATTGCTATGAAGAATTTTTAATTAGTTTTTTTCGTTCTCGATTTCCTTAAAACTATTTTCTAATACCTCTATGAATAACAAGTTATAACATTTTACTTAAATTAGCATCTGTCGATTGTTCACGAAATAGAAGGATGTGAATTTTCTTCTTTTTTCTGTATTAGCATTTTAGATAATTTAAATTTATTTGTAGAATTGTAACTACTATGTAGAGAAAAGAAATGAAACACATTGAACACTGAAGAAGGTTGAAGCACTTCGTGTATTTTATAAAACTTGGATAAGTTTAATTATGCTATTTGGGTAACTTATTAAGCCTATTTAATAAGCTAAAGTTTAATGAATAAAAAAAAAATTAAAGAAAACATTTCTTTTCAGATCTGAGTTCTGATTATTTAGTTTGCATGAGAAAATGAATATTTATTCTACTATTACATATCAAGCTGATTTCTGGAAATTTTATACATATTATAAATTTACAAGTGTTTTAAACTGAATATTAAATTAATTTGGAATACTTGATATATATCAGACAACTTGAATAAGTTTAACTAAAGTTCCTTAAGATTAGATAAGAACTTCGAGACTAATGAATATGAAAAAAAAAATAAGATCAGATATTTTCAATGAAGTTTTCTGAACGTTTGATATGTATATGTGATTCCATATTTATTCTGTTATTGTGGCCATATTAATATAGAGAAATATGCTGCATAATATTATTTTACAAATAATTTAAATTGAATATTAAATTGATATATTTTTCATTTCACATTTTTTTATTATTTTTTAATGGAGGTTAAACCATAAAAAGTGTAATATGTTTAATTAAAGTTTAAGTAAGGAACGTCAAATTTTTTTTTAGGTAATAATAAATTTAAATAAATCGCACTAAAATTTCGCCTTTTTTATTACTGGGCTTTAGAAAACAGAACACTGCGATACAATTAGAATTAAATTAATTAGAACTGACCCAAAAAACAAGAAAATATTTATTTGGGAATTATTTTATTTTATTTTATTTTTTTTATTATTTCATCTAACAACTTTTGTTTAAACTATTTTCAAATCTTTTTTCTGAATAACAAGTTTAAGTCTTGTCGTTTTAGTTAAATTAGCATCTATTGATAGTTCAAAAAATGGATGGGTCTGAATTTTCTTCTTTTACTGTATATAGCATTTTAGATAGTTTAAAGTTCTGTTTGGAATTCTAACTACTATGCGACAAAAGAAGGGAAACACACTGAATACTTATGAGAGCTGAACACTTCGCATAACTCAGACAACTTGAATAAGTTTAGTTAAATCATTTGAGCTTGCACTTTAAAAGAACTAAACACTACAATACAATTAGAATTCCATTCATTAGAACTGGTCAGAGAACAAATAAAATATTTACTTGGAAGTTATTTTAAATATTTTTTTATTGATTTTTTTCTCCAACAACATTTTTAAAACTATTTTCAAATATTTTTTTCTGAATAACAAGTTTAACGTTTCAGTTAAATTAGCATCTGTCGATAGTTCAAGAAATGGTTGGATCTAAATTTTCTTCTTTTTCTGTATATAGCATTTTAGATAATCTAAAGTTCTCTTTAGAATTCTAACTACTATGCAAAAAAAAGAGGGAAACACACTAAATACTAAAGACTGCTGAACACTTCGTGTATCTCAGAAAAATTGAATAAGTTTAATTAAGCCATTGGAGCCTGCACTTTAGAAAAATTAAACACTAGGATATAAATAGAATTCTACTCATTAGAACAGGGCAAAGAAGAAAGAAAATATTTATTTGGGAATTATTTTAAATTATTTTTTATTATTTTTTTTTCCAGTAACTTCTCTAAACTATTTTCAAATCTTTTTCTGAATAAAAAACTTAACGTTTTAGTTAAATTAACATCTTGTCGATAGTTCAAGAAATGGATGGCTCTGAATTTTTCTTCTTTTCCTGTGTATAACATTTTAGAAAATTTAAAGTTCTCTTTAGAATTCTAACTACTATGCGGGAAAAGAAAGAAAACATACTGAATACTAAAGAGAGCTGAACACTTTGAGTATCTCAGAACACTTGAATAAGTTTAATTAAGCCAATTGGTCCAGTGCTGTAGAAACACTAAACACTACGATACAATTATAATTATATTTCTTACAAAAGGGCAGAGAATAAAGAAATTTCTTACTCCGAAATTACTTTAAATATTTTTTGTTGGTCATTTCTTCAACAATTTTCTTGAAAGTATTTTCAAATCATTTTCTGTATAATAGGTTTCAAGTTTTAGTTAAATTAACATCTGTCGTTTGTTCAAGAAATGGATGTATCTGAATTTTCTTCTTTTCCTGTATATAGCATTTTAGGAAATTTAAAGGTATCTTTAGAATTCTAATTACTGTAATGAAAAAAAAAGAAGTGGGACGTATTCAATACCAAATATTAATGAACACTTCGAGCACTTCAAAATACTTAAATAAGTTTAATTAAGACATTTGAGTCTGCACTTTAGAAAAACTAAACACTACGATACAATTATAATTCTATTCATTAGAATAGGGCAGAGAGCAAAGAAAATATTTATTTGAAAATTATATTAAATAAATTTTTTATTATTATTTTCTCCAACAACTTCTTTAAACTATTTTCAAATCTTTTTCTAAATAACAAGTTTAACGTTTTAGTTAAATTAACAACATGCCGATAGTTCAAGAAATGGATGGCTCTGAATATTTCTTCTTTTCCTGTATATAACATTTTATAAAATTTAAAGTTCTCTTTAGAATTCTAACTACTATGCGGAAAAAGAAGGAAAACACACTGAATACTAAAGAGAGCTGAACACTTCGAGTATTTCAGAACACTTGAATAAGTTTAATTAAGCCAATTTAACCTGTACTTTAGAAAAACTAAACAGTACGACGCGATTGGAATTCTATTCATTACAACAGGGCAGAGAATAAAGAAATTTCTTACTTCGAAATTACTTTAAATATTTTTATTTTTTAATTCTTTGAAAATTTTCTTGAAATTATTTTCAAATCTTTTTCTGGATAATAGGTTTCAAGTTTTAGTTAAATTAACATCTGTCGATAGTTCAAGAAATGGATGTATCTGAATTTTCTTATTTTTCTGTATAGAGAATTTTAGAAAAATTGAAGGTATCGTTAGAATTTAAATTACTGTACGAAAAAAAGAATTGAAACGTATTCAATACTGAAGGTTATTGAACACTTCGTGTACTTCAAAATACTTGAATAAGTTTAATTAAGCCATTTGAACCTGTACTTTAGAAAAACTAAACACTACGATACAATTATAATCCTATTC
Source organism: Maratus michaelseni (assembly GCA_963931845.1). Taxonomy (NCBI): domain Eukaryota; kingdom Metazoa; phylum Arthropoda; class Arachnida; order Araneae; family Salticidae; genus Maratus; species Maratus michaelseni. The sequence goes on from OZ007593.1 coordinate 93,770,069, forward strand.
ATTACAACAGGGCAGAGAACAAAGAAATTTCTTACTTCGGAATTATTTTAAATATTTTTTTATTAGTTATTTCTTCAACAATTTTCTTGAAAGAATTTTCAAAACATTTTCTGGATAATAGGTTTCAAGTTTTAGTTAAATTAACATCTGTCGATAGTTCAAGAAATGGATGTATCTGAATTTTCTTATTTTCTTGCATAGAGAATTTTAGAAAATTTAAAGGTACCTTTAGAATTTTAATTACCGTACGAAAAAAAGAATTGAAACGTATTCAATACTGAAGGTTATTGAACACTTCGTGTACTTCAAATTACTTGAATAAGTTTAATTAAGCCATTTGAACCTGTACTTTAGAAAAACTAAACACTGCGATACAATTATAATCCTATTCATTACAACAGGGCAGAGAACAAAGAAATTTCTTACTTCGGAATTATTTTAAATAGTTTTGATTAGTTATTTCTTCAACAATTTTCTTGAAAGAATTTTCAAAACATTTTCTGAATAATACCCAGCTAAAAATGAACTGCAGTTTTTCTACAGAAGTGAAGTATTTTTAAAGTTTTTCTACAGTCAACTGTAGATTTTCTGTAGTGCAATCTCGACTGTAAAAATACTTCAGTTATTTTGCAGTTAATGTGAAGTAATTTTGCAGTAATTTATTTCAAAAATACTGTGAGCTTTTAACTACAAAAATACTGTAGTTTACGTGAAATTATGTTATAATCATAAATTTAAAAAATAATGAGACTTTACATCTGTAGTAAAACTGCAGTAAATTTGAAGTAATTTTACAGTCATTAATTCAGTATTATATTTTCTGAAGTATCTGCAGTATAAGTGCAGTTACTGTAAGGTAATTTTACAGAACTTAATTTTAGTAAGTTTGTGAGATATTTTCTGCAGTTTTAAAAGCTAAACAATATTAAAGTTTTTCAGTTTTTGACAATATTGAGCATTTGCTTTGTTATTAATAATTAACACTGTTTTCAAGACTTTTAGTTTAATGGGACTAAATTGAACACCTGGGAAAGTCCCCCCTCCCTCCTTTTTTTAAATGAAACAAAACAAATATTCAAAGAAATTAAACTTTAAAATCCAAAACAAATATATATATATATAAATAAATGAATGTTTATCATTAAAATCTTGAACCTACCCAGGTAAAAAAATAATATAAATTAAAAAAAAAATATGTTGTTTATATCCTCTTTCGCTCAGTGTTTAATTATTTTATGTTATTCAAAAAAATAAATTTAAAAAAGAAAATTAGTTAAATTTCAATTAATTGTACAAAATTCTAGGGGTGCCCTCCCCCCTCCCTAAAATCAACACTGCCCTGAAATACCCAATTTTAAGGTAATTTTTTAGCACATAAAAGTTAAAAGAAAAACAGGACAAAAATTAACTGCGATGAGTGATTAAGGGGGAGCACCCCCCCCCCCCCAACCTACACACACACACTACGAGATTTCATAATTTATCTTTCTTTTAATGTTTAATTATTTTTAGTTACTCACAAAAATAAATTTTACTGCCTTTAAAAATTGGAGAAAAAGAAAATTATGTCAATTAAATTACAAAACATGGAGGGGGGGGGCGCTCTTTTCAGACTTCGTCACTTCCCTGAATCTCCGTTTAAGGTACTTTTTAAACACATACTCGAAAAGAGTACATTTTACTATCTCTTTCAAAATCAACGAAAAATAAACGTACGTTAATTAAATTTGAAAATCCGGGGGGGGGTGCTCCCCTTCCCATCTGGCACTGAATTCACCCCCTTCCCCCCCCCACGCACACTACAAAATGAATATTCATAATTTATCTTTCTCCTAATACTTAATTATTTATTTTAAGTTCCTCAAAAAAGCTAATTTTACTGTCTTTAAAAATTGGAGAAAAAGAAAATTATGTCAATAAAATTATAAAATCTGCGGGGGAGGGGGGGCTTCTTTTTGACTTCATCACTTCAATGAATCTTAAGGTACTTTTTAAACACATACTCGAAAAGAATAAATTTCACTATTTCTTTCAAAATCAGCGGAAAAGAAAATTACATGAATTAAATTTTAAAATCCGGGGGGGGGGGGGTGCTCCCCTTCCCATCTGGCACTGAATTCAACACTCCCCCGAACCTCCGCTTAAGATAACTTTTAAAGACAAACATATAAACGAAAATAGAGTTAAAAATTTACTTCCATGGGGGATTTACACGGGGGGGGGGGGGGGGGGGGTTGAGCCCTCCCTTAACAAAAAATTTTTAGTTCCTCTTTCTCTTAGTGTTTAATTATTTTAAGTTACTCAAAAAAAACCAATAAATTTTACAATTTCTTTCAAAGAAAAGAGAAAATTTTGTTTAGCAAATTTCCAAATCCTCCGTGGGGAGAGCAAGAATCCCGCGGGCCAGCCCTACCCTAATTCAACACTGCTTTGAACCACCCCTTTGAGATAAGTTTTTAACACATAAATATAAAAAATAATAAATAAATAACTTTTATGGGGATTTAGGGGGGAATTCTGCACTTCCCGAATTCAGGAAATAGTAATTAATCTCCCCATCCATGCGAAAAATTCTTAGTTATTTTATTTTAAGTTTGGGGTTATTAACTACAGACGTGACTTCCAGTTTTTATGAAAATTACTTCAAAAAACAAATGAAAAATGTATTATTCTTATTAATTTATTTAAAATTTCCTTTAGAACATTCGATTTTTTTTTTTCGCAACTGACACGGCAGTTCCGACTCCACAGTGATTTTCCAATGGTAGAAGAAACACTACAACTCAACTCAACTCTGAGCTGAGCGTGTTTATGTTTTGACTCCCGGCGTTAAGCGGTAACGTTTGTCTGTTGATATTTTCTGTGATTCGCTAGCTTTGTTAATATAATAATTAACACCTTAATTAATTTTTTTAATGTTTATACATAGCCATAAGATGGATAAAGATATGTACCGACAGATAAAACTAAACTCTCTTTTAAAAAAATAGACAGATTCAAAATATTTATAAAAAATACCACGAGGCCTTACTAAAATAAAATTATTTCGGAGGAGATATGTAAGTTCAAAGTATCGTTCATATTATCTTATTATAGACTTTTTTTTTATACTTTAATAGCGATGGAGTTAATTTAAAGTTCATAACTTTATACATTCATATAACTCATATTTATTACAAAATTAAATTTAATATTTGAGCCTTGTATCGTTACAGTGGAATTTAAAGTATTGTTTTGGTTGATCTTTATTCTACTTCGCATGTGTGTTAATATTAATTGTCAACCCAATTAATGATTTCTCAAGGTTTTTACATGCATTTTCAATTGCTTTTAATCTAAGTTTATGAATAATATACCAAGATAAAAATAATTTTATAAAAAATATGAATTAAAGTAATACTATTTTAAATATTGCTCTCTTGAACGATGGTATGTTACATGAGATGTTATTTATGTCAAATGTATGTTAAAGGGTTGAAGAATAAATTTAAACTTTTTATTGATTAAATTATAGTATTAAAAGAAATATACATATATATATAACTTTTCAAATGATATTGCGGGTTTTAAACAATGAAAGGTTTGTAACTATTTTACCCCACAGTTTTTTTTTTTTTTTGTACTTTTTGCAAATAATTACAGTTTGTGTTTTTTATAAATTTAGTTTTGAAACCTGCCTATTTTACCCTATCTTTACCCTATCTGTTCAATCTAGAAAAAAAAAAAGAAAGGGCACTACTCACACCAATATAATGTGCTACTGGAGGAAGAAAAAGCTTTTAATAACATTCCATGTAACATACCATCATTCAAGTGGACAATATTTAAAATAGTATTACTTTAAATCATAATTTTTATAAAATTATTTTCTTCCTGGTACATTATTTATGATTAAAAGTAATTGAAAATGCAAATAATAAATATGAGTTATTTGAATTCCCAATAACAAACTTTAAATTAACTGCATTGCTATTAAAGTATTAAAAAAAAGTCTAAAATAAGATAATATGAACGAAACTTTGTAAATATAAATATCCTCTGAAATATTTTTTTTACTGAGGACTCGGTATTTTTTATAAATACGTTGAATCTATCTAATTTTTTAAAAGAGAGACCAGTTTTGAAGAAGTGTCTGTCGGTACATATTTTCAGCCATCTTTTGGCAATGTATAAGCATTTAAAAAATAAATTAAGGTGTTAATTATTATATTGTCAAAGTTAAAACAAATTACGGAAAATAATAGATGCGAATTTAGCTGATAAGGCGCATAAAAATCACGAATTTAACCGATAAGGCACATAAAAAATCATGAATTTAGCTGATCAGGCATGTAAAAATTGTGAATTTAGCCGATCAGCAGGTAAAAATCACAAATTTCGTCGATGGGATGTGTAAAAATCGTAAATTTAGCTGATAGAACGAGTAAAAATCGTGAATTTAGCCTACCAGGTGCGTAAAAATCGTGAATTTTGTCGAGCGGGCGTGCAAAAATTGTTAATTTTACCAATCGGGCATGCAAAAATTGTGAATTTCGCCGATCGGCATATAAAAATCGCGAATTTCACCAATAGGGTGCGTAAAAATTGAGAATTTTGTTTAACAAGTATGATTGTGGACCTCGACAAGCTAGTCATTTTTTTGAGTGGCCCATGAACCAAAAGTAGCCAACATCTTCAGAAATTGTGTATTTCATCAATTAGTCCGGAAAAAATTGCAAACTTCGTCAATCGGGAGCGTAAAAATCCTGAATTTCCGTCGGTCAGAAGCGTAAAAATGATGAATTTCCATCAGTCGGGAGCATAAAAATCAGGAATTTCAGCGATCGGCTGCAACAAAATCATGAATTTCAACGATCGGATGAAGAAAAATACTGAATTTCGTCGATTGGACGCGAAAAAATCATGAATTTCGTTGGTCGGACGCGGAGAAACCATAAATTTCTTCGATCAGACGTGAAAATATCCTGAATTTCGTTGATCGGACATAGAGAAACCATAAATTTCTTCGATCGGACACTGAAAAATCATGAATTTCAAAGAATTGGAGCGAAAAAATTCATAAATTTCTGCGATCGGGCACGAAAAAATTATGAATTTTGTCGAACGGGGGCGAAAAATTCACGAATTTTAGAGTACAGTAAGGATATCAGAAAATCCTGCATTTGGCCGGTTCTTTTTATGCAGAATGTACGCGACGCTGCGGCGGGCGCCGCAGACTTTTTAGGGCATCTGCAGACGAAAAACGGCAAACTTCGTCGAAGAATTGCGAGAAAAATGCGAAATTTATTTAAAGATTGCGAAAAATGGCTAATTTCGCTGACAGGTCGCGAAAAAAAATGCAAATTTAATCAAAAGGCTGTGGAAAAACGTGAATTTCGCCAAAAGGCCGTCAAAAATACATGCGTTTCGTTGAAGGATCGCAGAAAAATATGAATTTTGCCGAAGGGCTACGGAGAAAACGCCAATTTAGTCAAAGGATCGTGGAAAAAATCTGTTAATTTCGTCGAAAGATTACGAAAAAATGGCAAATTTTGTCTTAGGATCTCGAAAAAACAGAAAATTTTGTCGAAGGATTCTCGAAAAAACGGAAAATTTTGTCGAATGATCTCGAAAAAATGGAAAATTTCATCCAAGGATCTCGAAAAAAAAGGTAAATTTCGTCGAATTATTTCGAAAAAACGGCAAATTTCAGTAAAGTATCTCAAAAAAAAAAAAAAAACTGCCAATTTTCGTCGAAGGATCGCAGAAAAAATGCGAATTTTGTCCAAAGGCCAAAAGAAAAAAGACGAAATTTATCAAAGGATCTGGGAAAATGGCTAATTTTGTTGACAGAATGCGATAAAAACGCAAATTTTGTCAAAGGGCTGCGGAAAAACTTGAATTTCATCAAAAGAATATAAAAAAAAAAGTTTCGTTGAAGGATCGTGAAAAAAAAAGCGAATTTCATCAAAGGGCCACAGAGAAATGCAAATTTTGTCAAATGGTCGCAGAAAAAAAATGCCAATTTCATCAAAATTTCATCAAATAATCGTGGGAAAAACTGCTAATTTCGTCAAAGAATCACAGAAAAAGTGCAAATTTCGTCAAAGAACCACAAAAAACAAACAACAAACAAACAAAAAAAAAACATGAATTTCGTCAAAGGATCACAGGAGAAAAAAGAAACGCTATTTTCGTCTAAGGTTCACGAAAAAGAATGTGAATTTTGTGAAATAGTCCCGGAAAGAATGCAGCATTTCTTTAGAAAACAGCAGACGTACAAAGTTCTATGCTTATTAATATAGGCATAGTTTTTAATCTGAAACAATATCCTGAACTAACTTTTGAAAAACAGTTAATCCGAACCCAATTTGCAAGGATCTACACTCAGCCTGAAATCGACTCTAATGAAAAGCAGAGTTAATCCGACCTGCAACAGGAATAATTATTGCCGAGAGGGGATTTTCTCCCCTAACCCCTCTGCTGTAACCTTTCAGAATATTTGCTGTGAATTTCAGAATTTTTTTTTACTCGGAAAGGCTGATAAATGCTGATGCCTTAATTAATTAGCACTACAACAGCAGCAAGAATAGATTTATATGATATATTGCATATTGCAGACTATTTTTGAAAACATTATTAGCGTTGCAGACACTTGAAGATAGTTCTGCCACTGGGGCGAGTGCTTATTTTCACCTTTAGCAGAAAGTCTTTTATGCATCACATCTTTGGGTCCACACGTGTGCATGGAAACATAACAGCATCACCCTAGCAACTGAAGTGGTCCTTTTGCTAAAGTTTTCCTTTTTGGTGAACTTGTTTTGTTTGCTAATTACATATTTTAAAAATGAAGAGTATGTTTTTATGGGAAATTTTGTGAAGTTGCTATTTTTATTATAATAAAGTTTGTGAAGGGGTCCTGTTTTATTAAGAAGAATTATGTGAAAGCGTGCTAAACAGGCCCCAAATTTTTCCTGGATCAACCCCTTGAGTGTGTAATTTCATTATTTAAATGTAGGGCTGTTATGCTGCATATGGTTACACAAATAATTAGTCTTGGGATACTATTTCATTGGTAAGTAATTTATTTTATTTTTTAAAATGTAATTGATGTATACAAAGCTATTATTAAAAAGAATTGCTCTGTATATGGGTGAGAATCTTCTATGCTTTAAGCAGATTCATATGTTTTGTTATGTGTAGAAGTGTAGATAAATTTTATTTTCATGTCAATTTCTGTATTGTTTACATTCTCGCCTGTCAAAAAGTATGACTTTCTCTAGAATAATATTGACTCTAGCAGATGGGTACGGTGCAGTGCCAACATCCTTTTTTAACTTTATGCACCTGGCAGAACCCAAAATTGTACAATTAATGATGTTGAAAATATAAAATTTTTGCCTTTTTTTATGAAGCTGTAAGAACAGAATTAATGCCAAAATAGTAGAATTTTCACTTTTATTTTTCTTGTGTTCCCTCATAATTTTTCAGTCTGGAGAACCCAAATGATACTTAGAATGTAAAATTTCTGCCTTCTATTTTTGGGGTCTGCAGGAATAGATATGGAGCCAAATTAAATTTCCTTTCGCCCATATTTTGGTATAATATATATTTGATATTGCACCCCATATTTGGCATAAAATATTTTGGTCGACATATCAACATAATATGTTTGGATTCAACTGATAGATTTTTGTGTGTGTTGTTCAAAGTAAATTTTGGAGATTTATGAGATTTCAACTGTTGTTTCTACCTAATACCTTCAAATTTAACTTTTTGATTGTAATTTACACATACAAAAATATTTTACGTACAGTTGTTGCACAGTTTTGATGTAATTAAATTAAAAAAAATTTAATGCATGTTGTGTTTTTGTGTGAGTGTGCATGGATTATCTGATAAGAGGGGGAGGATGTTCAAAATATTTTCAGGCTTGATTAATGCAGGGACAAAGTTCCGCAAGCATTTTATAAGAGTATTTTTGCCTTATTTAAAATTTAAAAAATCCTGCGTTTAAAAAAGTGACACTTATACTAAAATATTGCTGGAAGTTTGCCACTGCAGTAACTGGGTCCTGGTCTTGACTACCTATCATCATAGCTTACACCCATATCCAAAGAAATGAAACGGGGGAAAAAAGAAAGAAAAAAAAATTGGTTGATATGTATATCATATGCTTCAATGTCAAACAGGAATGTACCAGTAGTTCCAGTGTTTCTAGTTACGGTTTTTTTAATTCCAATTAATTGATTGCTGCCACTTTTAAAAAATAGTAAAATTTCCTTTATTTAATAGCAAATTTAATAAAGCGACTATTAATATTTCAAAACAAATGTCAGCAATGAAGCAATCTGAATAATAGTAGGAACCAACAGGCAATATTAGTACTTTCACCATCCCGGAGTCAATCATTTTTTCCATCTGCTCTGCTAAAAAGAAGTTTTTTTTTTTAGAGTGTGTGTGTGTGTGTGGGGGGGGGGGGGGGGGGGAGGTGAGTACTTTGAGAAAAGTTGAAATCTAAATTACAATAGATGTTACATAATCAGTGTTGAATTCAGACATCTTTCCCCGGGAAGGATTTCTGGGCTTCAAGGGGGGGGGGGGGCGATTGCACTTTTTAACCATTGAAAGTATAAAATCTCAGATCTTTCGACGGGGACATTTCAATGCTCCAGGGGGGATTCCCCCCCCCCAGGTCACCCCCTGAATTCAACACTACATAATTATTGCCCTGCAAACATTTGCATAAGAATTAGAACGTTTTAACTTTTATAATTTGTTTTTCTATTTTTGCATTTTAGCAAAAATTTTGCTAACACATTTTTATACATTTTTTAAAATACTTTTGCAAAATGGGAAAAAAAAACCCTAAAAATTAAGGTTAAATGTTAAATTTTAAAACTTTAAAAAAGAAACGTTTGAAAATTACTACTTCTCCCTTTGAAGATTTTTTATATAAGGAAATTTCTAAAATGTTTAAAATACTTGGAAATGTTCACAAATTAGGTTCTTTCCAACTATACCAACAACATAATACTGTATGCTAATGTGCTATTTATTTTAACCTTGACCATGCAAATGATTGCAAGAGTATTTTTGCCTTATTTAAAAAAAAAAAAAAAAAAAAAAAATTCTGCATATAAAAAGTACAGATTTTTTTTTGTCTAAAGGAAAAGTAAAGGCATTACAGACAAAAAAGTGAAAGAAATGTACAAGTTTTTTGCCTAAAGGAATACTGAAGGTATTTCGGACAAAAAAGTGAAGGAAAAGTACAGGTTTTTTACAGACTTATATTGTATTTCAGATAATACCTAATACCGGTCCACTGTGTCCCAGAAGTGGGGCACAGTGGTCCACTTTACGGATGCATATAAAAATTTTTTTTTGAAAAATATATTGAAAACTATGTTATGAGAAAATTATGATAAATGTATAAAGGTTTAATGAATATTCAAAAATATTTTCATGCAGATCGGTTTGTCCATTAAAGAGAACAAAATTTTTAACTGAAAAAGTGTTCCATTGCGTACCAGTCTCCCCTACATTTAATATTTAAAATTATCATCTAAATCTGCCACAATAGACTTCATTATGAATTGCTTATGAGATTAAAAATTTGCAATCCCTTTCGCATATATATATATATATTCTCACAAGCTACAAAGAAAAAAAATTTTTTTTGGGGGGGAGACATCACATTTTTATATAAATTGTGAAAGTAACAGGTATGTATACAACTGGGAATGTTTAATTGAAAATTAGCCAAATGAGGAGCCGGAGAAATGGAGAGAGTTTACCAGCTAGTTAAATTAACTACAGAATTCTAGAGGGGGGGGGGGGTAATCACTTCCATTCTGCTCCTAAAAAATACAAGTTGAGAGTCTAAAAACAGCCAATGAATTTTCTCTATATTATTTGTAATATTTATTGTTTTGTTTTAAAGAAAGTATTGGTAAACCAGGGGTCGATCCAGGAAAAATTTGGGGCCTGTTTAGGGCCCCTTCACAAAAATCTATTTAATAAAATGGGTCCCTTCACAAAAATCAATTTGATAAAATGGACCCCTTCACAAAAATCAATTTGATAAAATGGGATCCTTCACAAAATTCTATTCCATAAAAACTTACTATTTATTATTTATTTATTATTTTGTGATGTTTTAAAATGCGTAATTTGTAAACAAACAAGTTCACCAGAGCAGAAAACTTCAGCAAAAGGATTTAAAAAAGTTTTTATTTATAAATGCTTGGTTCGAATTTGATTAACTGGATTTCAACTTTCGTTGTAAAATGTTATTTTTCACAAAAATATAATAAATTTCACAAAAATAACCTTTACTTTTCACAAAATGGGCCCCAAGAAAAAAAACCTGCATCGACCCCTGTAAACAAAAATAAACATTGATTACACCAAGGGTGTCTGTAAAAACAACAGAATTATTCAGGTCACTTAAAAGAAACGAGGTTCTCTATTTTAATGAACTACAGAAAATTTGCAAAAAAAAAAAATGCAGGTGGGAAACTACAGAGAATCTGCAGAAAAAATGCTGTTGGGAAACTACAGAAAATCTGCAGAGAAAATGCAGTTGGGAAACTGCGGTGATTTGGCCGATTCCACTACAGAATTTTTGAGGTAGATACAACTACAAAATTACTGCAGAATTTTTGAGTTTGATACAACTACAAAATTACTGCAGAATTTTTGAAGTCGATACAACTACAAAATTACTGCAGAATTTTTTAAGTCGATTCAACTGCAAAATTACTGCAGAATTTTTGAAGTCGATTCAACTGCAAAATTACTGCAGTAATTTTGCAGTTGTATCGACTTCAAAAAAACTGTAGTCGAATTGGCCAAATCACCGCAGTTTCTCAACTGCATTTTTTTTGCAGATTTTCTGCAGTTCATTTTTAGCTGGGTAGGTTTCAAGTTTTAGCTAAATTAACATCTGTCGATAGTTCAAGAAATGGATGTATTTGAATTTTCTTATTTTCCTGTATAGAGCATTTTAGAAAAGTTGAAGGTATCTTTAGAATTAAAATTACTGTACGAAAAAAAGAAGTGAATCGTATTCAATACTCAACATTATTGATCAGTTCGTATACTTCAAAATACTTGAATAAGTTTAATTAAGCCATTTGAACCTGCACTTTCGAAAAATTAAACACTACGATGCAATTACAATCCTAATCACTAGAATAGGGGAGAGAACAAAGAAAATATTTATTTGGGAATTATTTTAAATACTTTTTTTCTCCAGCAACTTCTTTAAACTATTTTCAAATCTTTTTCTGAATAACAAGTTTAACGTTTTAGTTAAATTAACATCTTGTCGATAGTTCAAGAAATGGATGGCTCTGAATTTTCCTTCTTTTCCTGTATATAACATTTTAGGAAATTTAAAGTTATCTTTAGAATTTTAACTACTATGCTTAAAAAAAGGAAAACACGCTGAATACTAAAGAGAGCTGAACACTTCGAGAGTCTCAGGAAACTTGAATAAGTTTAATTAAGCCAATTGAACCTGTACTTTAGAAAAACTATAGACTACGACGTAATTAGAATTCTATTCATTACAACAGGGCAGAGAACAAAAAAATTTCTTACTTCGGAATTACTGTAAATATTTTTCATTAGTTATTTCTTCAACAATTTCTGAAAAGTATTTTCAAATCATTTTCTGATTTCTAGGTTTCAAGTTTTAGTTAAATTTACATCTATCGATGGTTCAAGAAATGGATGGTTCTGAATTTTCTTCTTTTCCTGCATATAGCATTTTACAAATTTTAAAGGCATCTTTAGAATTCTAATTACTGCACGAAAAAAAGAAGTAAAACGTATTTAATACTGAAGATTATTGAGCACCTCGTGTACTTCAAAATACCGTAATTTCCGGCGTATAAGCCGCAGCTCAAAGAGTTGTTTTTCGACCCAGAAATTTTATTCAATAATTGTAGTTAAATATTTACAGCGATCTTTTAAGTTACATTTTATAAAATAATATTTCTGGGTCGAAAAACGACTCTTTGAGCTGCGGCTTATACGCCGGAAATTACGGTACTTGAATAAGTTTAATTAAGCCATTTGAGCCTGTGATTTATAAAACTAATCACTACAATAGAATTGAAATTTGATTCATTAGAACAGGGCACAGAACAAAGACAATATTTATTGGGAAATTGCTTTAAATTATTTATTAGCTTTTTTTTTCTCAAACTATTTTTAAGTCTTTTTATGGATTTAATACTTTAGATAATTTAAAGTTATATTTAGAATTCTATTTACTCTGAAAAAAAGGGGAAAACCATTGAAGTGAAACGCACAAGTTTAAAGTTTTAGTTAAATTAGCATCTGTCTATAATTCAAGAAATGGATGGATCTGAATAAATATATATATATATATATTTGTATATAGCATTTAGATAATTTAAAGTTCTGTTTAGACCTAACTACTATGCGAAAAAAGAAGAGAAATGCATTAAGTACTGAAGATAGTTCAAGATTTCGTGCATTTAAAAATTCTTGAATAAGTTTATTTAACCCACTGGAGTATCTGATTAGGCGTAGATAATAATCTAGAATATAATGAAAAAGAAAGAATTTTGAATTTTTTTCAGATCTGTATTTTGATTATTTGATATGCATGTGAGACTGGATATTTCTTCTGTTATTTCATATCAATCTAATATATCGAAATGTTGTACATAATATAAATTTACAACTGTTTTAAGTTTAACATCAAATGGAATTGGAATGTTTTAAATATTTTAAGAACTCGATTAAGCTTAATTAAGCTATTTAAACAGTTGCTTAAAATTAGATAAACCTTAAAATTTACTGAATAAAGAAAAGTAAAAGTATTGTTTAAAAAAAAAAAAATCATATTAGTTTGATTCGTATATGAAACTGTATCTTTATATTCAACATCATGTAAGCATTCTAATATTACAGCCAAAGAAGATTTAGGTAAATATAGTATATAATATTTTTAAAAAGTGTTTTAAATTGAATATAATGTTTTCTGCTATTTTCATTTCAAAATATCTTATTCTTTTTTTTAACTGAAATTAAAGCTTAAAATGTAATTATATGCAATGTCATTGACGGCAGTCATACAAAAGGGGTTTTCTTCATAAATAAATTGTGTAACTTCTTTTTATTTTAATTTTTCACAAAAAATTAAATTTCAGTACTCCCCCAGATGGCGATATCCATAACTAATGAAATTAACTTCTTTTCCACATAAGCCTGGCATAAATATTCAACATTACGTTACAATTAAAATTTTATTTCAAAATATCTTATTCTTCTTTTAAACTGAAATTAAAGATTAAAATGTAATTATATGCAATGTCATTGACGGCAGTCATACAAAAGGGGTTTTTTTCATAAATAAATTATGTAACTTCTTTTTATTTTAATTTTGCACAAAAAATTAAATTTCAGTACTCCCCCAGATGGCGATATCCATAACTAATGAAATTAACTTTTCCGCATAAGCCTGGCATAAATATTCAACATTACGTTACAATTAAAATTTTATTCATGCGATATATATATATATATATATATATATATTGATTATAGGGCTGTTTAATAGCCTCTGCTTGTTAACTAGGAGAAGACCCTTTAAATGCCTCAGAGGAGGACTTAAAGGAATCGACTGGGAGCAGGGACTTGATGTCCAATCCGCACATTCCATCGGTGCAGCCTGTTAGTACCCTTGCCTAGTGCATGGGGAACGAACGCGGATGGGCTTCCTCCAACCCGCTTGGCCAGCGTGGAGGAATTTGGCCACCTCCCCCCTTATTTTACCATGAATTCACAAAACAAATCACGGCCCTCAATTCCCGGCAGTCTGCATGTTCCTGATTACGGCAGCGATCAGAAAGACATGAAGACAGAGGGTGCTAAGAATCACCGGGCTCGGTTTGGCTGCCATAAGTTGATGACCTTGGCTACGTATAATGGACGATCCTTATCTTCTGAAAGTCGTTTACAGGAACTTGAAGAAGAATTAGAAAGAATCAACTGGGACATCCTAGGATTATGCGAAATAAGAAGAAAAGGTGAAGAGAAGATTGATCTTGCAGTGGACATGTATTGTACTACAGAGGTACAGAAGATGGAAAAACAAGTGGTGTAGGATTTCTGATTCATAAAAGGTGGAAGAATCACATCGTAGAATATGATAGTGCATCAGATAGAGTTGCAAGGTTAGTTATACAAGTGTCAAAAAGATACAAACTGCAAATTACCCAAGTTTATGCACCAACAATTAGCTATACTGATGAAGAAATTGAGGATTTCTATGAAGAAGTAGCTTCAATGCATCAAAAAGGAAAATGCTACATAAAATTAATAATGGGAGACTGGAATGCTAGAATTGGGGAAAAAAAGAAAGGTGAGTTCTCAGTAGGAATTCATGGATATGGGGTGCGTAATGAAAGAGGAAACAGATTGATTGAATTTGCAGAATGTGAACAGATGTATATCATGAATTCATTTTTCAAGAAAAAGCCACAAAGAAAATGGACATGGCGTAGTGCAAATGGCTCAACAAGTGAAATCGACTACATCTTGACAAACAAAAAGCATCTTATTCAGGATTGCAGCGTTCTCAATAACTTCAATACAGGAAGCGATAACAGGTTAGTTAGATGCAAACTGCTTTTAAATACTAAAGTGGAAAGAATGAAGCTTTTGCAATGCTCAAAGAAATCAGTCGATATTATAAATCTCCAGAAACATAAAGAAGAATTTAATTTAGAACTTAAAAATCGTTTTCAAGTACTTCAATCAATCTTAGAAGAAGAACAAGATGTTACAGTAGTGAACAAGAAAATAACAAATACTCTACAAGAAATTGCAAGGACGATAGCTGGTGAAGCACAAGTAAAGCAAACAAAGAAAATAACAGAAGAAACAAGAAGACTGATGAAGAAACGCAGAGAATTTAAAATGAAGAAAAACTATCCTAAATCAAGAGTTGAATATGCAGAATTATGTAAAACGGTAAGAAAATGTGTTACAGAAGATATCAGAAAATTTAACTGTGATCTTGTCAAAAAAGTTCTAGAAGATAACAAAAGTTTAAAATCAGCTAAGCGCAAACTGTGTGTTGGAAGAAAAGGTATTTTTGCACTGAAGACAGCAGATGGAACAATCACCAAAATCAATAATGAAATAGTACACATTGTCGAAAAATTCTATAACGATCTATATAAATGTGAAGATCAAAGGGAAATCAACCTACGTGATCCACTAGTAAACATAACAGAAACTGAAGAGATAATCCCAGTGATGACAGATGAAGTTGTACAAGCCATTAGAGGCATGAAAAAAGGTAAATGCCCTGGCGAAGATGGAATTACAATTGATCTTATCAAAGAAGCAGGAGAAGAATTTGCAAAAATGCTAGCCTTACTGTTTTCCAAATGTCTCGAGAAATCAGATGTACCAGAAGATTGGAATAATGCTGTGATGGTGTTACTTTATAAGAAAGGAGAAAAGGAAAACATTAAAAACTACCGTCCAATCAGCTTACTGTCAGTGATTTATAAAATTTTCACCAAAGTTTTAACGACAAGACTTGAATCAGCTCTGGACTCAGCTCAACCTAGAGAACAAGCAGGATTTCGAAGTGGATTTAGCACAATGGATCATATTCAAACAGTAAGGGAAGTTATAGGAAAACATAAAGAATATAATTTACCTCTCTGTCTTGCCTTTATTGATTATGAAAAAGCATTTGATTCGGTCTACACATCTGCAGTAATTACTTCTCTGGAGAACATTGGTATAGACAAACCTTATATCAATATCATAAAGAAGATCTACAAGAAAGCAACAGCCACCATCCGTTTGGACAAAGGAAAAGCGAAGATCAAGCTTGAAAGAGGAGTAAGACAAGGAGACACCATTTCGCCTAAGCTTTTTACTGCTGTCTTAGAGAGTATTTTCAAGAAGCTGGATTGGGAAAACAAAGGGATTAGAATAAATGGGGAATATTTAAGCCATCTCCGGTTTGCTGATGACATTTTAATTTTCAGTAATAGCCCTGAAGAATTTCAAAATATGCTAAAAGATTTGGCAGAAGCTAGCATTAATGTGGGATTAAAAATAAATTTGGAAAAGACTAAGGTGATGTTCAATTCATTTGCATCAAAAAAGAAAATCGTCTACAACAACACTGAGATTAAAGATGTTGAAAGTTATGTGTACCTTGGACAAGAAATATCTTCAGACAACAGTATCATGAATGAAATCAATAGAAGAATAAGAAATGGATGGAGTGCTTTTGGGAAGAACAATATTATTCTGAAAAGTAACATGCCTCTTTGTTTGAAAAGAAAGGTGTTTAACCAATGTGTTTTGCCTGCACTAACTTATGGAGCAGAAACTTGGACACTAACAAAACGGATGGTACAAAGATTACAAACAACACAGCGAAGTATGGAAAGATGTATGCTAGGCATAACCAGAAGAGACCGAAAGAGAATAACGTGGATAAGAAGTCAGACGAAAGTGTTTGACATTATCGAGAGAATTAAATGGCTAAAATGGAAATGGGCTGGGCACATTGCAAGAAGACAAGACAATAGATGGAGCACAAACACCCTACAGTGGTATCCCAGAGATGTAAAACGACCAAGAAGACGACCTCAAGTAAGATGGAGTGACGAAATCAGAAAAGTGGCCGGTGTTAATTGGATGACTAAAGCACTAGACAGGCAACAATGGAAAAATCTGGGGGAGACCTACATCCAGCAGTGGATTGAAAACGGTTGATGATGATGATGATGATGATGATGATATTGATTATAGTGCTTTATATATATAGTGCTTTATTAAGAAGTTTTGGGCCTTATATCATTTGAAAATTTACAGAAAATTTGTTTTAAGAATTTTTCCCTCAATTTTCTGGACACTATTTCCTAATTCATTTATGATTAACAAGTTTAACGTTTTAGTTAAATTTGAATCTGTCCATAGATTAAAATTGATTAGATTTTATGATTGTTCATTTTTCTTCGTAAATAGTGTTTTAGATCATTTAATGTTCTTTATAGAATCCCAAATACCTTGATAAAAAAGGTGAAACACATTGAAAAGAGATAGAACACTTCATGTATCTCAAACATCTTGAATAATTTTAATTAAGTCACTTCAATAGCTAAATGAGAGGAGATAATAATTTAGAATTTAATGAATGAGGAATAATTGAGAAATTGTATTTCTTTTTTCTTTTTTAATTAATTACTACGCATCTTAGATTCAATATTTATTGTGGACTATTATGATTTATGGAAAAATATGGTACACAATATTATTTTATGAAACCCGCAAAATATTGAAATTAGTAATTTGTAGAAATACAAGACTTTCTTCTATATCGATCTAATATAGTAATCTAACGCGCGTATTCAGACCAAACGCTCGTAAAGTTGCGGGAGCCGATCCGCAAAAGGGGGGGGTTTACGAGAGAAGAGGGAAAAGCACTGGTGGACGCGATTCCAGTCAAACATTCTCCCTTCTCCGTAACTGCTGACGTCACGTAAGATTTGTAGATAAGAGAATGGAGTTTTAATCGAAGATCAGTCTGTATTAACCAATGAGAATGCATCTACAGCTTTTAAAGGGACAGAAATGGATTTTTTGAATAATTTTTGCAATATAATATATATATTTTTTCATATATTCAGTTCTGTCTTAACGGTGGGTGATTGGGCCCGTGTCCAGGGCTCGCACTCAATAAGTCGCTTTGAATTAGCTGACTCTTGAATAATATTTCATTGTATGCTTTTAAATTGGAAAAAAAAAAAATAATAAATAAATAAATAAATAAATAAAATACAATTTAAGGAGAACTGTAACAACAAGCTCATATATATATGTTACTCCTTGAGGTTATTTTCGTGAACATATCCTGTATTTTCCTATCAATTAAAAATTTATTAATTAAATATTATCTATCAAAGGTTAACCCTTTGCGTATAAGTCAACAATACCTTAGTTTTAAAGCGTCTGGTTTTCCATTATGGTATATTTTCACACAATATTATATTTTTTAAAAAGTGAGAATTGATTAATACATTGGGACTTCCAAAAAAGCAATCGGGCACAGGGCCCTAAAATGCCTTAAAGCTGTTCTCAAATCCAAAGGAGCTACTTTTTGACACATTTTTTAAATTCATTTTTGTTCAGAAAAGCATGAAATTGGCAGATGTTCTTATTCAGAAACCATGAAATCGAATAGCGTTTTCCATTTTTTGATAAAGGCAAAAGATGTTTCAGAAAATACTATCAAATTTGGTGTTCTGAACCGAAATTCCGGTGCGACAGCGCCAGAAAACAGAAAAAACCGGCTGTGACAACTATAACTTTTAACTCGATAAGTAATTTATTTATCTAAAAAGTGGAAAACTCATTTCGATTCCAAATCGCTCCAACAGTCAGGCTGCTAATTTTATACCTTCTTATTTCAAAACGAGTCAGAAAATTTCGTATTGTGGGGCAGGTCATTTGAGAACCACTTTAAAACGGTTCTGGATGCAGGATACATAAATATAACAATATATATATATATAATTTTTGTATTATTTTTTTCCTTTGATTTTATACGTTTAATTTCATTTTAACTATGTCGGTAATTTTTTGTACGAATTTGAAAGTTAATTTTTGATTCAAAGAGGTATTTTATATAAATATATATATATTTCTGCCCTGCTATTGGGGGGGGGGGGAGGGGTTAAGGGTTCAAAACTTCTATATCCAGAGTACTTACAAATTGAGATACATATGAAAAAACTGTGCAAAGATAAATACCTGATCTGCAAAAACCAATGCAAAGAAAAGCACAAATATACACAGAAATTTTATCTTGCACTTGTTTCAAGGCTTCATAATAGGAGCTTCTTCTTCAGTGCCAAACGAATGATAGAGAAATGAGTAATAATAGCAGCAGAATGTGTTATTATTGCCGTTTTTCTCACTTGTTAACTTTTACATATTTATGTTTAGATATTTGTGTTGGGGGGGGAGGGGGGATTTTTGATAATATAGTAGAATATTGAAACTGATATTTTTATTAATATTAAACAATTTTATTTTATATCATTTATAATGATTTTATTCAAATGAAAAGGTACATTTTGAAAAAGGTCTGTTCTTTTGTGCCATTTTGGCATAATGTGAAGAATTGTTAAACATTAAATTTCATGATAATATATTTATCAATGTCTTTTAATTGGTATCTTTTTCAATGTATTTATTTGGCTTGAAAAGTTCAGAATTTAAACAAACTGTATATGCTATTGAAAATAGAAAAACATTTTACAAACTCTTTTTTTTTTTTTTTTTTTTTTTGTAATTACATATAACTACTATGTAAGAATCAATGCAATACCTCACCAATATTTCATTTGCACTGTTGAAATTTATACAAAGTTAAAAGTTGATAATCTTGTGTGTAAATGAATATATTTGAGAAATTTATGCACTAAAGCGTTAAAAAAAAAAAGAAAAAAAAAAGAAAAAAAAAATTTTAATAAAAAATAAACATTGTTAAATTATAACTTTCAGGCATAAATTATAATTAAAAAAAATTTCAGCTTGAAAATAATACACTTTTGTTATCTGCAAACTCATTAATATTTATTATCATCATTACTATTATTATTAATTTGAGTTAGGTGTAGTGCAGAGAGATTCATTAATTATTACTTTTTTTTAAAGCTGAAGAAATAATCTTTGAGAATTAAATGTGAATTAATTACTTTCACATAACTCAATACTCAATCATACATTCTTACATACTCTCAATCAGCCACAATGTAAAATGTTTTAAATGTGTTATTATTATTATTAACATGTTGTATTATACTGGGAACTCACAAAACATTTTTTAAGATAAGGCATGTTTATAAATCTCAAAATTATAGTTTCAAGAATTATGATTTATTCATTTTGTTAATAATTTATACTATGTAATGAGAGATATTTTTAGTTCTTCATTTTATGATTAGAGACAAGCTCTAAAAAAAAAGAAAATATCGAAAATAAGCAGTATTTAATTAATAAAAGTATCCTTACAAATTTATATTTTGTCAAGTTTATATTAATTTTTATGTGTGAATTTAAAAATTACTTCTAAATTAACATCAAATACTGAACAAATTAATTCGCTGCATGTTAATAAAATCAACAATTGATAAAACTTGGAAATTATATAGTTGCTTACAAACAATTTGTTTACATCAGAAAAATAAGAAAGTTAAATTATTTTCTTAAATTCAACAATTTATGTGTCAACTTTTTATTATTATGCATCATCAAATCTAATTCTTGCTGATTCGTAACGAAAATTGACAAAAATCTTTATCTTATTAAATTATTAGAAACTGTAGTAATTTTATAAAGGTAAACACTTATTTTTCAATGGACGCGCAGCACTTCACACGAGAAACTCTGTCGAGAAAGTCTACACTGTCAACACCAAGATTCTAATAACATGTCTTATCTTAATAATGACTCTTATGAAGGTTTTATAAGAGTTCTAGAAATAGCGTTAAGCTATAATATTCATCATAATACAACATATAAGATAACATAATAGCACTTAAAAACATTTCACATACCTGTATTTTAAAGAATATCCCTTAGCTATTTGTATTGTTTCTAAAACTATTTATGAGTAATTCATAAAGTGTAATATTTATTAGCCGTAAACGGCATTATTTAGTATAAACAAAACTGGAATAGCAAGCCTAACATGGTTTTCTATCGCTTCGCTATGTTGGCCGCCATATTTGATTTTCCTCTTACGAACGCCTTACGGCTACTTCTAACCGTCCGCAAATACTGACCACGTGACGCTCTCATTTGCGAGCGCTCTACGAAAGAGAAACCTTCCGCATGTTTGATCTGACTCGCGAATCTAGCCGTCATTCGTAAATTTGCGGACGAAAGGGAGTTGTGAGCGATAAACGTTTGATCAGAATACGCGCGTAAGTTACAGTGATCCATAAAATAAAATGAAGCACAGAACAACAGAACCTCCTGCTTGGTATTAAAATTAAAATTTATATAAACATATACATTTCGAATTCATTAATCTCAAATATATAAGTAATTTCGTGCATTTCTGCACAACAGAAAAGAAGGTACAGCTACAAAGTTCATCACAAAAAGCACAGGGCTAATATTCTGTTATAGAGTTTACATCCAAAGTTGTCATAAAATATTAGTGATTCTAATAACAATGTGGTTAAAAATGTATGAACGTAACAAGAATAGGGATAATAATACGGCAAACCATACAGCAAATTGCAATTGATTGTGGACCCGATTCTTTCTCCAAGGATAGGTTAACAGCGTACTCTGTTGACTGATCAAAAACCATATTCAGCCAACATCGATTTTTTATAAAAAGTATCTTACGCATAAAATCTGGTGCCATTTCATCCAACAGATACTGTGATATAGATATCAGGAAAATTACGAAAAACTAAAAATAGAAATGCCACTTTTAGAGCAATGTGCCTCAAAACGACATCAACATTTAATTATGTCAAGGTCTAATTAAATCTGAAGTTGGAAAAAGTCCCGTGTATGCTTGCGAAATAACCATCGCTGAAATTGTGAAAAAAAAATGCATGGCAGTACCACCAGTTGGGCGAAACACACAAAAATCTAATCAGTATCTTATTATTCAAGGTCTAACAGAATATGAAGTTTGATACCAACGCCTTGCATTATTTCTTCATATACAGCTATCGTGAAAATCGAGGAAAAGGCGGACGGAATAACAAGGCCACCTGCTGCACGATATACACCAACACATAATCAGCATCTATTCATGTCCTATGACAATATGAAGTTTTATAAATTTCTGTGCATTACCTCTTACATTATAGCTATCATAGAAATCGTGAAAAATACAGTATAGTAGCGCCACCTATTAGGCGATATATACTGAAACCTAATCGGCATCATATCATGGCGTCACAGAATATAAAGTGTTATGAAATTTAGTACATTAGTTCTTGAAATAGAGCGGCCACAAAAATTGCAATATACAATATACAGATTAACAGAAAATCAGACATTTTCCAAAAATAGTCAGATCGTGTTCAGGATATGTATAAAGTCATCAAAAAACGGAAGTCGAAAATTTTCACCATTCCAACCTTATAAAAGAAAGTAAAAATCTCAAACACTTCTTATATCTCAAAAAACTTCAATAAGTTCAATCAAGATATTTGAAAAGCTGATTACAATCTAAAATATAATTAAAGTTAATTACGATTTAAAATTTTATTTTTATTATGTTTTAAATATTAATTATTCAATCGAATGAAAGTTTAAAAAATAATAATTCTTAGTTCTGTTTGCTTGTTATGTGTTGTCATGTATTTAGATATATATTATGTTAATATGGTCCATTTTAATCTGAATACCAGTCTCTCTATCTTTATCATTTTAATTTGTTTTATTCTTGTAAAAATCAAAATTACACTTAGTAATTTTCATTATATAAAATAACAACAAAATATACTTTTCATTCTAAAATCTTTTGAAAAAAAATTACTATAATTTTGTATTAAATTTGTATATATTAAACGCAAGAGCAATTTGCTACTGCAAGAAATAGTTTAAGTTCAACTGGCACTTTTATATAATAAATTAACGGACCCCACCTGTCTTTCCTGTACTAATCTTGCCTCACAGGAAAAATAATGGAATAGCCTAAAACATGCAGCGATCACTGTAACTGAACCCTGTGTGTTTCGTTCCCACTAATAGGTTCATATGGAGACGGCGATCACAGTGTTGCTGCTCTTTGCACTTCGTGGCAATAAAACGTCAATACAAGTATAATTCTAAGGGCTCCCTTTGTGCTTCGTACACTATAAATTGTTAAAACAATAATCACTGTGACAGGGTCCTGTACTATTAGCGCCTACAAACTGTTAAAACGTTAATGTCTAAAACAAGGCCCTGGTTGTTCCCTGTCCCATATTTTTTATATGACAATCACGTACACATAAGCCAGATCGTGCACATAAATCGTTAAAACAAAATTAATGCATTTTATATAAAAATATTTTTTTAATAAATATTTTTTTATTATTCCCAATTTAATTCCTTTTTACAGAAAATATAATATTTTCCTAATTAAAATAAATCTAATTATATACGATTTTTAATTACTTTTTTTTTCTCATTGACTATATTTAAAATTTTAAAATTGGCGGCATAGTACAAAAATCTGTCCTTCTATGGGACTCAAAGCTTAAGATGAAAGAAAAATTTTAAATCATTGATTTATTCAAACATTCAAACTTTTCAGACTTTTGGGATAAACACTTGTTCACTCAGTTTCTTTCCACTTATATTTGAAATGAATAAATTTCAAGAGATGTTTAAATTTCTCAATAAAAACTACTTTTACCATTTATCATCTTTCTCTTTTACTTTAAAGTATTTTCTAGTTCTTTTCAGAAAAAAAAAATACTTTATATTGCTTCTCGTTTAGTAGGATCTGTGTCGACAGTTCAAGGAATGAATAAATCTCGAGGTTCTTTTCTAAATGTAAAACACTTCAGATAACTAAAAATAAAGGAGATTTACGGAATTTTTATAAATGGGTAATACAAAAATAAAAATGTAACATGGCGAAAGAAATATAAACTTTAGAATGTTAATCCTTTTTTGAAATGGAATTTGGAAAAATATTGGATTACGGTGTATAGTATGTGAATTTTACAAATTCTGAGTCATTTAACTAACCCCTCTCTGACTGTCTTGCAAATTGTCTAAATTGTAATGTTGTTTTCTCTGTATTTTATTTTAAATGCTAAAAAAAGGATGATTATTCCAAAATTATTTTTTAAAAAAACCTTAATTGTATATAAATGTAATCCTTTAAGGTATCAATCATTACTCAATGTATTAAAACTGCATTACATTTGTAGAATTACAATAATTTTTAAAATGTTTGTATTGCAGTGAAACCTGGAGCTTAGTAAACATATAAACACCGGCTTGTCAGTGAGAGGGTTAATTATTAACAGCACACTTATAATTTAAAAGCGAAACTAGAGCCATATGAAGCGGAATACGAATATATACATACATACATGCATAATTTTATGAGTATGGTGGTAACCACACAAAAGAAAATAACTATAGAAATCAATCACTTATTTCTAACAAAGACTTTAATCGTATATATTATTTCTGTTCTCAACATCCCTTTTTCTAAGAAAATACAAAACGCAGAACGATGAATGACATGTCATATAAAATGATTTTGAACAGGCTGCTGATATAGCACACTTAAATTTCTTTAAAACATGTTTTTTGATTAAAACATGTTTTTGATTAAAAATTGGTGTTAATTAAAAATTAAATCGGCATCGTTTTCATAAATGAAATGAAAGGTTTTCTCAAATCAGTGTTGCCACAAAAATAAGATACTGCATTATCAGATGAAGTTATCCTATAATGCAATTGAAATACGATCGTTAATTTGTTTCTTACGCGTACTTTTTTGAAAAAATATCGAGCTTTTAATGAGGCTTTTATTTAATCTTTAAGCGTGCGTCACCTATTGTTTATTTGTTTACTTTGTTTAATCATGGCTGTGTATATGCGTACTGTATCGGAGCACCAATAGATTACGTAATTTAAGGATTATCTTCCATTTAGATATACAGTTCATTAGGATTCACAAAAATTGTAAGTGTTTATTGTTTAATATTTCATTAAGCTGTTAATACGCCAATGAAGTCTGACGTCACTTAAAAGACTGTTGGACCACAAAGTTTGAACATCCCACGTTTAAGTAACCATAGGCTTGCAAAAAAGTGGTGTACCAAATATTGATTTATGTATTTAAGACATTTCTGGAACAGTTTAGAAAAATCTGAGGAAATGCTTTCATATGAATTCCCTAAATGTCTGATGCAGTGTTTCATTTTTTTTTTTTTTTAGAATTCGTTTTTTTTTTTTTTTAAGTATAAGGGTCTAACAACCTAGAGAAATGACCTTGGCGAGAGATGGAAATTTGGCAAAAAAAATTCTGACAACCTATTTCCATTTTCTTATACTCAAGCAATCACCATATATAATATTTCTGTTGTCAACATACTTTTTTCTATGCACATACAAAACATACAACTATGAATGAGGTATCATTCGAAAAGTTTTTGAACAAGTTTCTGAGGTAGTACACCCCTATTTCGTTAAAACGTTGGATTTTTTTAAATCAGTTAATTAAAAATTAGGGCTAAAATGTACCAGGAAATAATCTCAAAGATTGCAGTCCGAAAGCTTCGCGCCTGTCCTTATAGTCAGATATTAACAGTAAAACTACAGTGACAATATTTCTATCTTAAAGTAAAATCTTAATAGACAGTACTTTCAAAATCAATTTTATTAAAAATATATCATCTTATAAAGATTTATGTGTTTGACAACTCATTAAGTTTTAAATAAAAAGTACATATTTTTCCACGATTCAGATAGAATTTTATTAAGAAGTTCTCAATTTTTTTTCATTGCGATTTGCATTGTAATCTGGCTCATTCACTCATCGAGTAATTATTCACTTTGACATGGAAAATCTTTGTATTAGTCAGTGTTTTTTAAAAACATCTCAACGGGGAAGTTACAACGCACTTGTTTAATACAATGCATGCACAACGTAGCAGGTATGAGACAATTGTCCATTCGGTAAGTCCGTTTTCTCTTTGTATAGATCAATTATCTATAAATCGCTACGGTCGTTTAAAATAAATCTATTTTCATTTTATTAAGGAGTTCTCAATTTTTTTACATTGCGATTTGCATTGTAATCTGCCTCATTCACCCAACGAGTAATCATTCACTCTTAAGACATGGAAAATCTTTGTATTAGTCGGTGTTTTTTAAAAACATCTCAACGGGGGAGTTACAACGCACTTGTTTAATACAATGTATGCACAACGTAGCAGGTATGAGACAATTGTCCATTCGGTAAGTCAGTTTTCTCTTTGTATAGATCAATTATCTATAAATCGCTACGGTCGTTTAAAATAAATCTATTTTCATTTTATTAAGGAGTTCTCAATTTTTTTACATTGCGATTTGCATTGTAATCTGGCTCATTCACCCATCGAGTAATCATTCACTCTTAAGACATGGAAAATCTTTGTATTAGTCAGTGTTTTTTAAAAACATCTCAACGGGGGAGTTACAACGCACTTGTTTAATACAATGTATGCACAACGTAGCAGGTATGAGACAATTGTCCATTCGGTAAGTCAGTTTTCTCTTTGTATAGATCAATTATCTATAAATCGCTACGGTCGTTTAAAATAAATCTATTTTCATTTTATTAAGGAGTTCTCAATTTTTTTACATTGCGATTTGCATTGTAATCTGGCTCATTCACCCATCGAGTAATCATTCACTCTTAAGACATGGAAAATCTTTGTATTAGTCAGTGTGTTTTAAAAAGATCTCAACAGGAGTTGCAACGCATTTGTCTAGTACAATGCATGCACAACGTAGTAGGTATGAGACAATTGTCCATTCGGTACGTCAGTTTTCTCTTTGTCTAGAACGATCATCTATAAATCGCTACGGTCGTTTAAAATAAATCTATTTTCATTGTGTGTGTTTAAAGAATTAAAATGTTAAAACAAATATGATTTCATATTTATTTAATTTGTGAATCATTGCGTGTAAAATTTAGCTATAAACACAAACGTAATATTCATTAATTTTTATAAAATTTAAAATAAGATAATTTATTTTATTCTAAAACATTTTTAATACTAAGTCTTGCATCTATAGTGAAACAAACAATATTTTAAATTATTCTTCACTGAAATATTATCATCATTGCATTAATTTTTCTTCGTTGCCATCAAATGAACATTATTTGCCAATGCCAGCAAAATACTAAATTTCCAACCAGAAATCTAATCTTAATTGTAAAAATACTAAGAAAATGCGGTACACTTTTTGTTTTTTTGCTCTTTATAAATTTGGCCTGAAAAGGTATTTGAAAAACCTTGAAACATCTCTGCGTTAAATATATTATGCCTGATTTTTGCGGGTTTCTTTTACGTCAGTTTTTCACAGAGCAGATATTTTAAACTAATAATTTCATGAGTTTATCTACTTTGCATCATTATATTTGTTTACAAAACTTTGCCTTCACTATAATGTTTTAATAAATAAATGATACTTATGTTTTATCCGAGTCCTGAAGATACGACTGCGCCAACAATGACGCCAATAATACTAATTTCAGTAACCTTTACTTTTTGACAACCATATAGTTCATTTATTAATTATAGTTTATAGTTTTTTAAATTATGATTTAGTTTTTTTTGTTACTTATTTATTATAGTTTATAGGGGGTTTTATTATTATTTAGTTTTTTGTTATTTATTTATTATAGTTTATTTATTTTTATTTATTTTTATTTTCTATTAATTACCATTTTAACAATAATGTGTGTTTAATGATGTCCAATTACTGTTTTGAACGTGATTGGCAACGATAAAGGAAATTTGTCAATTGACAACCCTTTTTGACAATCTGTCTTCAGGGCATGGTTATCATGAATTATTTATATGTAAGTACCGATTAAATAACTAAAACTAATATGATATCGAATTTAGGTAAATTTTTTTAATGAACGTATATCAAGACTCGTCTTAAAAACAATTTCGATATTAATTTAAAAACAAAAATAATTTTAAAGATATAAAACATTAAAACAATCCTGCCTTCAAGTTTATGTAAATCACTAATCAGAATATATCAAAAATTTTCTTTGAAAACAAATTTAATATATGTTCTTTTCAAAAGTGGAGCTAGAGGTATTTATTTTAGTATAAAATCAAATTATTTTTTGAAATATACCTTGCATCTAAAATGCGTAACGAAGAATGTTTTAAATTGTTCGTCTCTGAAAATTTTATTATGCATATATCAATTTTTCTTTGCTTGCCTTCTAATGAATTTTGTTATCCAATACCATCAAAACACACTCTGCAAACTGAACACAAAAATAATAAAGCACTAACATTAACCCTACGTTATCGGAAAATATTAACTTTTAGGTGGAAATTTATTATAACCAAGAAAACCTTCAAGTAATATCTACGAGCTATTTTATGAAATTTATTGTTTATATAATGATTTTTAAAAATATTAGGAAAGTCTGGGAAATCTTCTATAGAAAATAAGAAGGAAAATTTAATATTTTCGGAGAAAAGGTTTTGTTTGCTTCAGATTATATATGCATTTTTTGTTTCCTTTATATCAAAAATTATTTAATTACTTTTTATTTTTTAGTAATGCATGTTCTGATGTAGCTCTTAAATTATGCAAAGTTGTAAAATCATCGTCATTGTATTAAACTAACTTAGAACAGTTCTTATTTGCGAAAATTAATTAATTTATCATCCATTTTACTATTGGACTTTCTTGTTGATTACAGTTTTCAAAGTCATTATTATTGAATTAATTAGAAAATGCTGTTTCTTTTCTAAAAGTGTGGTTTTAGAATGATAAACAGTAGGTTTTTAGGGTCCAGTACTTAAAAAATAAAAACGGAAACATTATAAGATCACTCGTGTATCTGTCTGTCCGTCTTCACAGACGTTTTTTTCGAAAACTATTGAACGTTGAAAGTTCAAATTGGCAGAGTTATAAAGGTTACTGATCCACATATTTAATAGATTATTAGCCTCTCACAAATATTTTCAGAAAATATTTAGGATGGCTAATTAAGTTACTTGAAAAAAAAAATTGTGTGTGTGTGTATCGTGAGTGGTTTCGTTCGAAAGCTCTTGTAATACTGAACTCAAAAATATATTTGTTTTAATTTTAGGTATTATATTTTCAGCGGTATCATTGAAAATTGATTGCAAAAATATGACTCCGCCCCCTATTTTCGAATCTACCGAAACTAAAATTCTGATTAAATTAGGCGTAGTAAAAGTTTATTTAAACTTTGCAGGAAAACCATAACGATTATCCTAGGTTACATAGTTTTAAGAAAATCGTTTTTTTTCGCTACACAAATCTTTACTTTGCTGGCACTCAGCGGGGCAGTTGAGGGCCACTGGTGATACCAATCGACGCGGAATCATCCAAGGATTGATGATAATGATTTTCGGAAAAATTTGTCGGTAATTAACCGAGATATTAATTAAAAACCTATCTAGAAAAATGCGTCACGGACAAAGGTGGAGTCGCAACTTTGCGACCTCCTTTCGAAGCGTGCTTGACACAATGTCAAGTTTAAACTTTGTATAAGGTTTTTTGTTTTAGGTAAGACGAATATATTCAACGATTTTCATTTCAATTGAATTCAATTATTGAACAGAATTATTGAAGAATAATTCATAGAATAATTACAAGTCTTATTGTTCTTTTAGCTACGACTTTTAGTAATATTTCAATTAGTAATTAATAAATTTATTGTACGGAACCGTTTGTATGCGAGTAAAAGTCTCACTTGACCGATTTGTTTTTAATTTATCCGAATTTAAAATTTTCCCTATTTAAATTTCAGACAAGAATTAGTTCCCAAAGTCTTGAAAATCCTCTATGTGAAACTTGTTATGCCTATATCCTACAATTTTTTAACATCCCTCTTCCTTTTGTAGACATTATGAAGTAAGCATTTAATTTACTTCTGTATCTTCAATTATAATATTTTTTATAAAAAAAATCTATTTCAATAGTACATTTTAAAGGAGTAAATTTTTAAGCTAATCCAATTTTATATTTATGTAAATTATTAGTCAATGCAAATCAAAATTTATTTTAAACATAAATTAAATATTTGTTTTTCTCAAATTTTAACTAAAATTGCTTATAACTTGTAAAACTGAATTACTTTTGGAAATATTCCTTGCATCTACAGTGTAAAAACAATATTTAAAGTTGTTTTTCCCTGAAATTTTTCTTTGCTCGCAATTTAATGAATCTTGCTTCTCAACACTTTCAAAACATATGTCCCTAATGAACACAAAAATTATGAGACACAACCATTACTCCTGCATTATCGGAAAGTATTAACTATTAGATGGAAATTATTATAACCAAGAAGACTTTCTAGTCTTATATATTAAAGCGAGAAACAAAAATCTTAATTTTTCAATGCAAATTCGACCTTACTGCACATGCCTCAACTTTTTTTGAACGGTGAATAAAGAAGGAAATAGAATTAAAAAGAATCAAGTGCGTTTGGGAAAGAATACCTCGCCTATTGCCCTGCACTGCTTGAAACCCTACCACAAGAAAATACTCCTTCTAAATTCTTCTTAATTCTATTCTTATTTCCCCCTTCCTGGAAGTAGCATCTATTCTTCCACCTGCTTTGTTTGAGGGAGAGTTGAACAAAAGGGAATTGGGGCTTGCAAGGGCAAGGGAGGGATTGAAAAGGGAAGGAGACGTTTTCACTATTTTGGAAGGTAGGAATGGAAAGGGAAATGGGAGGGGGCAGTTCTCCTCTTCTATAGATTTTGATAAAGGCTATTTACCCGGAAAGAAAACTTATTTATTTTACAACCAGATAACAGTATTTCGGGCGTAATTTTTGCACGAGCTGTAAAACCTTTATATTTATAACCATTACAAATTTCAATGGGGTTTGGACAACAAAAGCTTTTTTTTATATTTTCTTACGAGAACTTTTATCGCTAATTATCAGTATTTTTTTATTTGGGGTTCATTTAAAGTTTTAACACGGACCCGGGCAACGCCAGGCGGGTCAATCTTGTATCCATGAGCTATTAATGATCCATGAGCCATTGGTCTCGTATCCATGAGCTATTTTGTGAAAATTATTGCTTACTTAACATTTTCAAAATATTAGCAAAGTCTGAAGAATCTTCTTTTAAAGAAAAAAAAATCAATATATTTTTTCTTAATTTTAAAACTTATTTACTTATTTGTTTATTTCACGCAATTTATTAACTGTTTTTCGTTTGTAGGGAAAATTAATAACTTAATAAATAAATAAATAATAAAGGGCAGACTTAGCTTTCATTCTTTAGCAACAGATGTTCTGACTAAGATGCTTAAGATGTAAAGTTACAAAATTATATTCAATCTATTAAATTAACGAAAAATAATTCTCACCTATGAAAATTAATTAATTATCACTGATCTTTTCCTGTATAATAAATTAGAATGTCATGATAATTAAATTTTTGAAAGTCATTATTACTGATATATTTAAAAAAGAAAATTTTCTTTTATTACAGAAGAATTAGTGTGAAACAAAGTGTATTTGGCATAAAGTTTACTGAAAATGCACTCTGGAATATTAAATATACAGCATTATTTTAACATTCTAATCAATTTTATTTATGATTTTTTAAATGATAATATTTATTACCTTAACTTATAATTATTTACTTTAATATATATATATATATATATATATATATATATATTTGTGATTGCTATGTTTTGTGGCTTTATCTTCAGTTTATCAAAAAATAAATATTGAAAATCAAACATTTATCATAAGACATTAAACAGGTTGCCCATCAACACCGCCCAAACTCTGCACAGCCAGATTCCTCGCTTGTAGTACATAAAAAAATGCGAAAGAATAGTATGACGTCATATCCGGTGAAAAATATGTATATATATTGGAAACATGAACATCATTATTTGCATATGTTTACATAGGAAGATGTTCAAAATATCGACCGCGCATATCGAGACATGCATGCGCGCGCCGTGTATTGACATCAAGCCGTCATTTGAATCGTATTTAAAAGGCTGCATTTACCTACTGGTAAACTTTGTATTGGGTTAATAAAGGCTCTTATAATCCGGGCAGACTCACGCCGCCATTTAATTGCCTGTAGGGGTAAAACGATTGGCCACGCCGCATCGCGCCTCGTGGGCAACAATCGCTGATTGGTTTATGTGGGCATCAAAATGCTTGATGATTCAGTGTATTCCGCTCGAGAATATTGCGATATATACTTTATATTCGGTCAATATAAGGCTGTGTTTATTTCGCAGACTTGCAAGTTTGCCTGAGGAGCCGTAAATAATATGAATTTGTAGTTTTCAACAAAAGGAAGGGGAGTTTCAACAAAAGAAAGGGGCAATGATGACCTGCCTGACCTCTAAACTTCAGACATGCTAAGAAAATCGTAAAAGATGAAAGGAAGCGATTCATAATGAACACAGCGCCAAGTTAGACTGCGCTCTATCTGTACCTTAATGAACCTTTCGAACCTTTCTTCTGTACCTCAATGCCTTATGAACTACCAGGGAGTATGCCATTCATGTTTCCAATAAAGTTTTTTTTCTTTTCACTAGATATGACGTATATGACGTCATACTTTTCTTTCTCATTTTTCTGTAAAACCATGGGTCGTAGATGTATAGTTCTTTTAGGCATTTTTAAGTACTCCAAGCGGCAAATCTTGCTCAGTAGAGTGTGGGCGGTCATGATGGGACACCCTGAATATCAACCCTGTATCAAGATGCTATTAATATTTTCCTTCACGTTGTAAATCAGTGAATTGATCTTGATTGTACTCGTACTATTTTTAATCCCTATAAGTATCATTATAGACAAGCCGTACAAATACATTGTTGACGTGTATCTTTCTTTCAAATTTTCATATTCATGCGTCTTCAGTCTCTATATTTATGAAGCAAAAATCCGTTTTCATTCTATGTTTTTTCAAAAAATAAATTATTAAAACAGAATTGGTTTAATTCTTTGCAAATTATTAATCAGTGTACGTCAAAACTTTCTTTAAATGCAAATTTAGTATTCATTTTTTTAATATTTCAAACATAAATATTTATTTTAATTTAAAATCAAATTTTCCTTCGAAATATTCATTGTATCTATGGTGTGGCAAATAATATTTCAAACTGTTCAACTGTAGAAATTTTATTACCCTTGTGGCAATTTGTTTTTGCTCACCATCTAATGAACTTTGTTACCTAATAGCATCAAAACGATCATAAACAATAAAGCGCAAACATTGCACCTACGTTATCGAGAAATATTACTTATTATATAGAAATTTATTATATACAAGAATACTTTCAGGTAATATCCAAAGGGTACTTTATAAAAATTAATTGTTTATTTAAGAAGATTTCCAAAATATTAGTAAAGTCTGGTTAATATTCTTTTGAAGAACATGGAAACTTTTATATTTTTGGAAAAAACAATTTTGAATATTTTAAGTTGTTTTAAAAAAATTTTTAGTTCGTAGAGAAAATTAATAAACTTCCTTTAATTTATTGATTACAACGCTTAATAGGCAAAACTATAAATTTATATTAAATTCATGTATCTTAATTTTATCTAAAGAAATTAAATTATATAGCATTGATTTTTTTTTCTTTATTAACGCACGAATGCTTTGTTGATTGAATATATGCAAGTACAGTATGTTAATTACAAACTACTGTTTTTTAAAAATAGTTTGTGTGAAAAAGAAGTACATTTTAATTTTAATTTATCAAGATCGTGATTCAGCTCTTTTTTATTTTTAATTAGATTGAAACTCTAAATGTCTTGAAACTGCTCTGTGGTAAACGTATTATGTTTATATCCTATAACACTTTTGCGAGATTTTCGGCTGTAAATTTTAAAAACTAAAATATTTTATTTAAATATGTTAAATAACTACATTTGTTTAAAAATTTGAAATTGTATGTTTTAAAAGAAGAAAAATATCAAAACTTTTTTTTTGTGGACATTATTAATCGTTGATGTCAAATTTTACATGGAACACAAATTTAATATTCATTCTTTTTAAAAAAAATAGAACAAAAAAAACTCATTTTACAATAAAATTAAATTATTTTATGAAGTATTTCTTGTACCTATAGTGCGGCAAAAAGAAAAAAAAAATTTTCTTCTGTGAAAATTTTATTATTCTTGTATCCATTTTTCTTTGCTCGCCATCTAATGAACTTTGTTACCCAATGTGCTCAAAACATACTCTTCATAATGAACACTAAATAAATAAATAAATGAATAAATAGAGCGCAAACATTATCGGAAAATATTAACGATTAGATGGAAATTTCTTATAACCAAGAAGACCTTGAAGTAATATCCACGAGCTATTTTATGAATTTTATCGTTTCTTTAAGGAGATTTTCAAAATATTAGCAAAGTCTGGTGAATCTTCTTTAGAATATGAAATAAATTTTTATTTTTCGAAAATAAAAAACTTTGTTTATTTTACATTAATGTAATCTTTTTATTTCTAACAAAATTTAATAAATTACATCGAAAATTTTAATATTCATTCTTTTTAAAAAAATAGAACAAAAAAAACTTATTTTACAATAAAATTAAATCATTTTATGAAATATTTCTTGTATCCATAATGCGGCAAAAAGTAAAAATAAACATATTGTTCTTCTGTGAATATTTTATTATCCTTGTATCCATTTTTCTTTGCTCGACGTCTAATGAACTTTGTTACCCAAAACATACTCTTCATAATGAACACAAAATAAATGAATAAATAAATAGAGCGCAAACATTATCGAAAAATATTAACGATTAGATGGAAATTTCTTATAACCAAGAAGACCATCAAGTAATATCCACGAGTCCATTTTTTTCTATGACGCTAGAATGTCTTGTTAATTATGCATTTTAAAGTACTTACTTAGTTATTACTGATTTACCTAGAAAAAAATCACTTTATTTTGTAAAAGTAAACTTATTTTGAACTATGGTATGCATTCCATCTAGGATTTGTTGAGCTTAATGTTTTGAGCAAAGATTTTAGTATTCATGAAACCTAAACATTCTCTAACTAACAGGTTTTTCAGATAAGATGTGTAGATAAATTTTATGTTGATCAACTTGTTATTTTGTGATACATTTTGCCATGTAGCTCTAAACCATTAGTTTAAAGTAGTCATCAATTTTGTATTCGAACCCTAGACCTACTGTTCCTTGTTCTCTTCTCTTACAATTGAATTAAAAGATTCAATAAAATTAAGGGTACTTCTATGTTAGCCGGGCGCCAGTGATCGCCAATTTTTTTTTCTCGCCAATTTTTAACATTAGCTAACAACAACTAGCCAATATTTTAATATTGCAATTTAATATGTTAAAAAAATTTACTTAAAAATAGGTTAAACATAATCATGATAAAATTCGTAAAACGAACATATCAATACAAATAACAAAATCTCACGTAATCGGATTTGGCTTAGAACATTAAATTGATTAGGCTTAACAAGATTAGGCTTAACAAGATTAGGCTTAGATTATTACAAAAATGTAAAAATAAGATGTAACATAAACTAGAAACATTTTATTTCATAATGAAATCATCGTATCTAATTATATATGCACAAAATTATAAGATCCCAAGATATTTTAATATTATTTAGAATTTGTAAAAATGTATCATTAGTTGTTAAAATCGTTGTTCAACGGATCGTTAGTTGTTTGCAAGTCAAATGATGCCCAATTGAAACAAGATTTGGCAAGTTATCACTGGCGCAAAGCTAACATAAAAGTATCAAATTAAGTTAATTGTGAACAAGTTAAAATAATTAATTTAAAGAATACTTACTAATTCTCCTCTATTTCTGCTGTAATTGATCATCAGATTGTTTTATTGTAAAACATAAATAATACCATGCCTAATTTTATGATGTTATGACACATTTTATGCTGTTATATAAGAGCATAAAATTCAGAATTTTAAACTTCAAATCTTTTATTACCTTGCTGTCTCTTTTTAAGATCTATTATCATTGTGTTTACTTACTATGCAGAAAATTAAATTTAATTTGTAGAAGTTGTAAACATGTTATTCTACCTAGAATATTTCAAATTTGTTTCCTTCTTTGGTAATTAATCAAACACTTATTTTTTACTTACTTTAAACCGTAAATATTATCGCACATCGTTGTATGCAGCTGTAAAATATATTTTTATCTCGTTTCTTGTGGACACAATTTTGCGAATTCCATGATGAAAGAAAATTTTCCGCTTGAATGCAGCGACATGCAATGTGGGATAAAATAATTTCCACGCATTCAGCACAACACACCAAATGATTCTCGTCACGTTATTCTATCAGAACTAAATACCCGAAGATTCTTTCAGAAATTCTAATTTTTGCATTATGTACAAAGAAGGAAATGTTGGCGAATATTTAATCAGGAAAAAAAAATATCTTCAAGCGTTTTAGAATAATATCAATACAGTATTTTACACTGATGCAAATTAATTCGTGTAAAAATTTGGAAATGCTAATTCCAACTCATTTTTAATATGAGGTTAAAAAATGACAATTATTGAAAATTGTCGTCAATATTTGTGAAAGAAAACATTGTTTATTTTAGCATACGTGCAATAGCAATCTATCCATTTATTGGGTTTTGTGTGTGATACATTGTAAAATCCCAAACCAAATGCATATATTATTTTAAAGTGTTTTTAAAATATTTATAGATATATTTATTAAAAGTTCATAAAGTGAAACATACATTGTTTGAATCATTAGAATCAACATAGTCGAATATCTGACCAAAACAAATTTTCGATCCATGGCCATTCCTTGTCACAAAATCGCTTGCATTTGAAAAAAAAAATAACATTGCATATATCCTTATTTTATTATTTACAAAAACATTTACGGATAACTTCCATTCTATTTTTTTTCTTTTCCTGTTGCAAATATCCAAAGATGGCATTTTCTTTAACTTAAATCGTAAATACTGTCTCACATAAGTTTATGAAGTTGTGCTATCTTTTCTTATCTTGCTTCATGCGGACACTATATTGCGAATTCTGTGATGAAAAATAATTTTCCCGTTTGAATACAGCGGATTGCAAGATGGGATAAAAGAATTCCCAGGCATTCAGCACAAGACCTGAAATGATTCTTGTCACGTTATTCTATCAGGTATAAATGTCCCGGAATGCTCTCAGATTTTCTAATTTTTGCATTGTGTACAAACATGAATCTGTTGGTGCAAAAAATTAAAAAAAAAAATTAAAAAAAGAAAAAAGAAAAAGAAAAAGAAAGAAGGAAAGTAAAAATGTTATCTTCAGGAGTTTTTTTTTTTTTTTTTTTAAATCAATGCACTATTTTACATTGCTGCAAAATAGGGCTTGAGAAAATACGCGAAAATGCTAATTTTAAAACATTCTTTATTTAAGCATACATATTCTAGCCATTTATGTATTTTATTGATGTTTTATATGAAATTTCGTAAAAGGCTATTGGATGAAAGTGTTTTTTTAAATATTAGTTATTGAGAGATATAATTATTAAATGTTCCTATATTGAAACATACATTTTTTGAATCATTAGAAACAGCATGAAAGATAATTTTTCCAAAACAAAGTCTATGATCATCCGTTTTCACATTATAGGAAATATATAAAAATAACAACATTAAATATTCTTTTATTTGATTACAATTGAAAAATATTTCATGCCAGTTAAGGTTTGCTAAATAATAGTAATTGTGAGAATATTTATCTATTATAAGAAAAGCAACTTTACTCTTGATAAAAACAAATAATGACAATAGCTTTAATTTAATAGTGCAACAATATTTTTGTTGAAAATTTATTCTATTCTCCTTCTTTCATTATGCAATTATGTTTCTCTCTCTCTCTTTTTTTTTTTTTTTTTTTTTTTTTTTTTTTAGGGTTCCGTACGTAAAAAGTAACAAGTTGGAAATTGTACGTCAAACATGACAAACGAGGTGCGTTCGTACTATAGCTAGTTATATAAATATTCAGATCTTGGTGATTTTTAATTCTGTGAAATGAATTATATCGTCTGCAGATTAATTTCTGTCATAAAATAAGTATCTCGGTCGCTTGACGATTAAACCTCGGAAGCTCCTCTAACAAGAAAGCACCAATTTTTTTTCTTTTCATTCAAATTTCTTAATAAATATTTTTATTAATATCTCCTAAAGTTTTGATTCGATTTAAAAAAAAATTGAAATGTCTCGACAAAATTCTGCAAAGATAATATATCTTAAATTTCAAACCATTCGGTTAGGTAGTTTTTGCGTTGTTATATGCGGACAGACGGACAAACAGACGGACAGACAGACGGACGGACCAGACGACGACAATAGGTGCTATGTATTTATATAATTACGAACGCACCTAAAAACGGAACCATTATAAGATCACTCCTGTGTCTATCTGCCCGTCTGTCAGAGTCCTTTTTCTCGTAAACTAAAGGACGTAGAAAGTTATAAAGCCTTATTACTCACATATTTTCAGATTATTTTAGCTATTCACAAATTTGCTTAGGAAAAATTTAGGGGCCTAATTAAGTTACTCGAAAAAAAAAGTTTTCTTTTTGTATATCATGTGGGGTATCGTGCCAAAGATCTCGTAATATCGAACCCTAAAATATATTTATTTTAATTTTAGGTATTATGTTT
Source organism: Maratus michaelseni (assembly GCA_963931845.1). Taxonomy (NCBI): domain Eukaryota; kingdom Metazoa; phylum Arthropoda; class Arachnida; order Araneae; family Salticidae; genus Maratus; species Maratus michaelseni. The sequence continues at coordinate 93,808,514 of OZ007593.1, forward strand.
TCAGAGATATCGTTGAAAATACACTGCAAAAATATGTTCCCCTTACTCTATTTCCGAATTTACTGAAACTAAAATTATGAACAAAATAGGAGTAGTAGATATTTCTTTAAGCCTTGCATGAAAACTATAGTGATTTTCCTAGGTAATATAGTTTTTGTGTAAAATGTTTTTTTTTTTTTTGTTACACACAAACTTTACTTTTCGAGATGTCGGTCGGCGGGGGAGTTGACGGGTGTTCGTTATGTCTATCGACACAGAATATTTCAAGTATATTTAATAATGATTTTCCAAAATCATTGTAGGTAATTACTCGAGATATTAATGAAGTTACTTAAAAAAAACTTTCTTTTTATATATCGTGTAGGATATCGTTCGAAAGGTCTCGTAACATCTAACTGGAAAAATATGTCCCCTCCCCCCTCCCACCCTCCTATTTCCGAATCTACTGAAACTAAAATTATGAAAAAAAATAGGGGTAGTTTATTAATTAATAGTAATTAATATATATATATATTTTTTTTTACGGAACCCTTTGAGCGTGAGTTATACTCGTACTTGACCGATTTATTATAATTTAAACCGTAAATATTTTCAGACATCATTTTGTGAAGCTGTGATTTTTTTTTCTCCTTCTTTCATGCGGACGAAGTATTGCAAAGTCCATGATGAAAGAAAATTTTCCTGCTTGAATGTAGTGACTTGCAAGAGGAGATTAAAAAAAAATTCCTTTCATAAGCCACAAGCCACCAAAAGATTCTCGTCACGTTATTCTATCAAAACTAAATATCCGTGGCTGACCCCCCCCCCCCCCCCCCCGCACCAGATTTTTAAATTTTGCATTGCGTAAAAATATGAAACCGATGGTTTATTTTTAATGCATTTGCAGAAAAAAAAAATTATCTTCTGTAGTTTTTGAAAATAATCCATGCACTATTTTACATTGATGCAATATAGTGCATGTAAAAACGTGGAAATGCTAGCTTTATTCAATTTTGAATGAGTGGTTAAGAAAATTTCAATAACTAAAAATGTATACCAATAACTGTTAAAGAAAAACATAGTTTATTAGAGCATACATACTACTGCAATTTATTTATTTTATAGATATTTGTATATGATACATCCTAATTAAAAACTGCATGAACTAATTTTTTTTCCTAAGCAAAGTTCATGGTCATTCGTTGTCACATTATTAGGCAATATATAAAAATAACAACTGTGAATATCATGACAGTGACTTACAGTTGAAAAATGTTTCATGCTTTTTCATGTTTTCTAAACAATAGTAATCATGAGAACAGATAATATATTTAAAGAAAAGCATATTTAGTCTCAATAAAAAAAGACTATACTCCTATTTTAATTAGTTACAACAACATTTTCGTTTAAATTTTACTCTATTCTCCTTCGTTCAGTATACAGTTATTCATAAGATTTTTAATTTTGCTTTAAACCGAAATATTTTCTAACATAATTTTATGAAGCTGTGATTTTTTTGTGTTCTTTCATGTGGACCCAATATTATGAATTCCATGATGAAAGAAAATTTCCCTGCTTGAATGCGACGACTTGCAAGATGGGATAAAAGAATCTCCACGCATTCAGCACAAGACACCAAATGATTCTCGTCACGTTACGCTAACAGAACTAAATGTCACGGGCTGCTCTGAGAATTTCTAATTTTTGTTTCGTGTACAAACAAAAAACATTGGCCTTATCTTTAATGTTATTCGGAAAATAAATTTATCTTCGAGCCTTTTTGTGCAAAAATGAATGCACTATTTTGCACTGAAGCAAAATAATGTCATGTAAAAAAGTGGAAATATTAATTTAAGCATTGTTGAATATGTGGCTAAGGAAATATACGCTACTGTAAATTGACACCAATAAAACAAATAAATAAAAATGATGTTTATTTAGACTAAAAGTGCTGCAATATGTTTTGTATTTCAATACATTATTTATACGATAGATTTTAAAATCCAAAGAAAATACATATGCATATTACAGATTAAATTGTTTTTGAAATTTTATTTAATGACATATATATTAAATCTTCATAAATAGACTCATATATTTTTGTTACCCATTAAAATCAGTCAGATTGAAACTCTCCAGAAAGCAAACTTTCTATTCATGTCCATTGATTGTCACATTATGGAAAAATATGTAAAAGTATCAGCACTAAAAATTCGCATATTTGATTAAAATTGGAATTGTATTTCATAGTATTTCAGATATGCTAAATACTCACAAACGTTGAAACATGTATGAATTTCAAGATAAGCACTTTTACTCTCGATAGTATAATAATAAATATACCCTTACTTTAATAGTTACAGTATCGTTTTAATTCAACATTCATTCTATTTTCCTCTTTTTCTGATGCGATTAATCATAAGATATGTAGAAAGATAGATAGATAGATAGATAGATAGATAGACCATAATATGCAAGTATTTATATCAGAATCAGAATTCCATACAATATTTAAACATTAATTAACAAGTGAAAAACAACAAAACATCAAGATTAAACAAATCAAACCAAAAAAATATAATGAAACTAAGAAGGCTGTGGTCTCATCGGCAGTGGGTATAACATAAATAATTTTCATTCCATAACATGGCTGTTATTTTTATATTATACCCACTGCCGATGAGGCCACAGCCTTTTTAGTTCCATTATATTTTTCTGATTTGATTTGTCTAATTTTGATGTTTTATTGTTTTTCACTTGTTAATTAATGTTTAAATATTGTGTGGAATTCTGGTTCTGATATAAATATTGCATACTATGTTCTATATATAATAATTTGTGTGGTTATTGACGGCTGTAGCACTTATCGCATAGATACTGTTGTTTTATAATTTTAATTTGGCTTATATATATATGTAGGATTTCAGTTTGAACACTTCACTTCATCAAATGAACTAACTACTATTATTATCCATGGTTAGACACTTCACTTCATAAAATGAACTAATTACTATTATTATCCATGGTTAGACATGTGCGAGTTGTAAATAGTTTGAATCGCGAGATTTGGCTAAGAGCCAGTCTCCTAGTTTTTGTTATGAAGCAAGATATATAAAAATGGATATAGCCGGTAAAGGCGCGATTAGGCCTAGTTGGATTATTGTAAGGTAAATTTGTTATATAGTTTTAACCAAAAGTGTATTAGTTGAAATTAAAGTTCGTATTTTGTTGTTCATCGATTATTGGTTCAGTAAAGCGACTATTTACATATCATCTACTTACATATATATTTATTTACTTATTTATTTACTTTAAATGATAAATATTATCTTTCACAGTTTTATCAGGCTGTAATATATTTTTTTAATCTACTTTCACGGAAATACAATATTGCGAATTCTATGATGAAAGAAAATTTTCCCGCTTGAATGCAGCGGCTTGTAAGACGGGATAAAAGAATTTCCAGGCATTCAGCGCAAGACACAAAATGATTCTCGTCACGTTATTCTATCAGAACTAAATATCCCGGGCTTCTCTCAGAATTTCTAATTTTCGCTTCGTGTACAAACAAGAAAACGCTGGCGAATCTTAAATGTTTTGCGTAAAATAAATTTATTAACGATTTTTTTTAATCACTGCATCTTTAATTAGAATGTTTATTTAAAAATTTAGTTTTGTTATGGATTTTTAATCTCATAGAATAATAAAAAAGTTTTTAACAGAATAACTAGATGACTCGCCCGGCGTTGTCCGGGCCTGTGATAATATATATATATTTTTTTTTAAATCAAGTTTTTATTAGTTTGTATATTTAACCCGATTTTGTATGAAATTATATTTTAAAATGAAAAATTCGCAAAAAAATATTGATATTTAGTGAGAAAAACACTCATTTTCTTGTTTTTTCTTGTTTTTTGGGTCGTTTCATAGTTTTAAAATAAAAAGTTATTTTTGTCCGAACTCATTGAAATCTTTATTGGTTATAAATAAAACGATTTTACAGCCTGTGTAAAAATTTCGAAAAAAAAATTTTTGTTATCGAGTTGTAAAAGAAATATTTTCTACTCGCTTTTTGTTTGTTTGTTTATTTTCACGTCGAACCCGTTAACAAAGCAATAAAAATTAGTTCCCATCTTCCGAACTCTACGAAATTTTAATCGGTTACAAATATAACTGTATCCAAGCTCTCTTTAAAATTTCGCGAAAAAAATGTATATTTAGTAGTGAAAACATGAGTTCTTAAAAAAAAAAAGAAAAAGAAAAAGAAAGCTTTCAATGCAACGGTCATATTACGCCAGCCGTTTTCAATTAACCCTTTTCAATCTCCTTGGGCTAAACAGGTGAGGGCTAAACACGTTTCCCGTTTCTGAAGGAAGAAACCTTCAAAAAAACCTTGAATCACGCGCAATGAGACAATTTTCGTGTGGAAAAGAGAATGTGAAATTTGACAGAATGCTCTTTTCGCTTTAAATATATAGATAATCATGAATCTTTATGAGGTAAGTGTTTCATTCATGTGTATGTTATGGTCAATATGATTAATCCGGACATTATTAATAATAACCGGTTATTATTAATAATGACCGGATTAATCATATTGACCATAATATGTGTATCACAAGTGTTTCAGTGGAAGCATATGGGATTCATCATATAGCACAGTGCATACATGCTATTTTAACGTATAACCAAGTCTTTGAAATTCGGCTTCAATGTTTTTCTTAGTATTAAGAAATTTTAGTAATTGTTAATTTATCTATAAACTTTCATGCCTGAATATTTAACTTTTATCAAAAAAGCGTACAATCACACGAGTTTAGGGACTTATTAATTAACAGCATAGTCAACGTAAATATTTTTATTCGAATATTTCTGGAATGAAACAAAATTATAACATTGCTAATGTTTTTATAGTTATCTTTAAAAAAGTGTAAAATTTAAAAATATATATGAGATGAATTATTCTAGATTCAGCAACAGTTGACAGGCCAGCCACGATCTCTATAATTTTAAACCAGATCATAGCACTATTATTCCACCGCCACAAGTTACTAACGCTGTTACATGCTAGATGATGACGGAAGATCACAAATTTACTCCATATAGGCAGTCGCACGTAACCGGAGAAAAGGCAAAATAAATCAATCCAGGCAATTTTCCACTCAAGAACAACAGCATTGACGAGAAAACTGTTTATTAGAATTAAACGTTGATTTAACAACTCCACTAAATCTCATCAAAAACTCGAAGATATTTAATGCATTAGATGACGGCACAAAGTTATGTTATTGAAGAATTCTCTACCGATGACGTACGCATTTTGACCCCCTAGTGACTGGGTCTAGTTGACAGAAGAAAAACGTACAAAATCTGTTCTCCAAGCCAGCACAGCCTATTTTAAAGGTAAAAGGCGAATGAATATTTCCGCAATGCAGGAGAAGGACGCGCCAATAAGAAGCTTGCAAAGCTAGGGAACTCAGTACTATCAGTGGCATAATTTTGAGGTGAAGCGGAAGACGCGGGAGCCGAAAGGATTTGGGATATCGAATGATAATTTTAATAAAAATAAAAATGATATTAAGAGACGTTCTAAATTAATAAAATTTGAATGTTTCAAAAGAAGAAATAAATTAAGGTTTTTACAAAAACGTGTAGCAAACAGATTAAGATTTTTAGAATGATAATTAAAAGAATATTTTGATTAAGCTATGGAATAAAATATAAATTAGATTTAAGAGATATTTTAAAAGAGAGGGAAAAATTAGAATTGCAAAAATTTAGAATAAATTAATTAAGGAAAAATGGCGAAATTTTTTTTATTATTACATATCCCCCACCCAAAAAGACGAATGAATTGGTAGGTCATATGACCTGCAAGTTCATAGTTCAGAAATGTTACACGGACTTGGATTACAATTCGTCAACTGGAGAAGGTCAAAATAAGTACATTTCCAAAAATTTTCATTAATGTCAAATAACATTAAATTTAATAACTATAACGCGAACTAGTGGAGTTGTTAATAAAAATACATTTACAAGATATTAATCTTGTTAACAAATGACATAAAAAGCTTTAGAAATATTAAACAAAATAAGAAAACCATTGCAAAAATTCAAAATAATATATAACATACTTCAAGAATATCGTATTACAAAAATTGTTGCAATTTGCTTGTAGAATTGTTTGCTTAATATTTCGTTCAGTTCTCTTATGAGTGGTAGTCCAATCCAATAATGTTTGTTGCATACCTCATTAAACTGAACATTGACAAATTGAAAAAATATCCTTCAAACGTTAGACTTTACTAATCTTCCTTATTAAAGTCTATCTTCAGAAATTAAAGTTCATCTGAAATGCTTTATCTTTATACTAGCAACAACTCGAAAATAGTAATAAGACTAATATTAACAACAATAAAACACATTAAATAAAATAATACAATAATAATAATAGCAAGAACAATAGTAACAATAAAAAAATTTAAAATAATAATACTTGACAATAACAATAATCATAAGTTCAATATTTGAAAATTCTGAAAACTCTTAAGAGATTTTTTTTATCATGGTATAGTCTGGCATAGTTTGGCATAGTTTGTCTGACAAATGGTAATTAATTTAATAAGGTAAATAGGTAATGTAAGCAGTATAAGATACCTATTAGGTATCGAGTGAGTCCAGAAAATCATTGCATAGATAATTAAACTCATTCTCAAAACTAGACTTGATACTTTAACAACATGAATTTTACTATTAACATTATTACCTTTATAACTTCCATTACCTTTACTACTTTATTACTTGATTACTTCTAGAAGTAAAATTTATATATCTCAACATATTCAAACTCAAGTAATATTCAATTTCAAGTAATATTTAATCTCAAGTATCATCAGTATCAAGTTAATTCATCTTGTTTATCATAGTGATCACTAGTGTTCTTCATTATAATTCTCTCTCAATATCAATTATAAATAGTATAACTAATAATAATAATATTCAACAATAAATTCAGCAATAACAAGCAGTATAATTCAACATATCACACACTTTCTTTAATTACTTTCTTAAGTATATAATTAATATCCCATCCATATAATAGTGAATGAGGCATGATAATATACTCAAATGAAATACATAATATAAAATAAGGAATAAATAAGAAATATTTGTGAACAACAATCATTATTGGTGTAGATGATGGTCATATAATTATCTTGCTTTCAGTCAAACAAGAAAACATAAGTTGTGAAATGAAAAAAATGAGACCTTGTAGCATATTAAGAAAGGTTGGACAATTCGCAATTATTATTAAGATATTTGATTATTTTAATATATAATTTAATCCAGTTTATTTTATTAACTTAGTTAATACTGTTTAATTTATTATTCTAATCTAATTCAATTCAGTATCAGAAACTCCTAACTTAAATCAACTAAATTACGCCTGCATAAAAAAGTTAACTCAAGTGGAAACCTCAGCAGTGACACTCTCGTGTGCACAATTCGAGAACACCACTGTTATACAGAAGATAATTGATTAGTTAATGCTTATTTATTTTATTTTATTTCGTTTATTTTTGGACTATAATAAAATTAAGACGAAACTATAGATTTAACATTAGTTTGTTGTTGGTTCTCATGGGATAATTTTAATTGATCAAGAGGATAATAAGGGCGTAATTTTGACATGTACTATTTCAGTAGGTTTATTTTAAATCTGTCTATTAATTTCAAAATTGACATCAGATAACTTATTAAGGATTTGATAAGGACCACTAAAGACTTGTGAAAGTTTTCTGGTATTACAATATTGGAACTCTTCATAAATTACAAGATCTCCAATCTCAAATTTTGGTTCTAGATAATTTCGATCATAATATTTTTTACTTCTCCAATAAAATTCTCCAATAAAATTCATCAGTGCATTTTTAGCAAGTTTAAGGGCTTCTTGAACAGGAGGGTAATAATTTTGTTGAAGGGGGGAATCATAGGGTAATTGGCCAAAAAGTAAGTAAGCAGGAGGGAATTTAGTGATAAAATGAGGTGTATTGTTATACTCATTAACTACTTCTGTCAAAATTTTTGTCCAAGGAATTTTGGAGTAGGTAGAATTGACTTTACACTTCAATCTAGTAACTATTGTCTGGTTCACTCTCTCACATTTGCCATTCGTTTGTGGGTGATATGATGTGGTTAAACGTTGCTTAATATTGTGGTTCCGCAGGAATTTTTTTTATCTAGATGAAGTAAAGGCTGCATTTCTATCACTTAATACATTTTGATGGGTCTGGACATTAATAATTTTATTAAAACAGAAGAGCTGTTGTGGGGTTTGAATATTAAAAACTTGTTTTAGACAATTAGTATAAGTTTCTGTGGTAACACTTTTTGAGGGAAAGGTCCAAAAATATCTAGTGGCATGGTTGGTTATAAGATGTATATATTTTTTGTGGAATTGTAGTAATTAAAACCTCCCACAGTATCAACAGAAATGCATTCAAAAGGTTGATCTGTAGTGTTCATAGCTTGTAATAAGCCAAATTTTTTCTGTCTCAGTTTTTTATTCTTTTGACAGACATCACAGTGTTATACAAAATATCTTGTTATACAAAAGTTATATCTTGAGTCATATCAGGCCAATAATAATTAGGAGATATTAAGTTTAACATTTTTTGAATACCAGGATGACCAAATTTTTCATGAGTAACATTAAGCAATTTTCTTCTTAAAGACATGGGTACTACTATTTTTCTAAAACCTTTCTTTTTTACTATCATAAGTCCATTTTTATTTAAATAGTTTTTTCCACACACATTATCTTTTTGTTGCATCTCTATGACTTCCCTAACATCCTAAAGAAAGGTAAGTGGTTGAATAAGATATGTAGTAAGATTTCTGGACAACATGTCGGCTTCGACATTTGTGGAGCCCTTTAAATATACAATATCATACCTCGAACATACTTAACTTTAAGGACCATCTGAATAATCTTCCTCTTAAATGTTTGACATTTCTTAACCATACAATAGACGCATGATCGGTGTGAATGGTAAATTTAACACCATGGAAGTAGTGATAAAATTTGTCTAAGGTGTCAATGATGGCAAGACACTCCAGTTCTGTAATAAAATAATTCTTTTCATAACTTCTCAATCCTCTAGAATAGTATGCAATTGAATGTAAGAAATTAATATTATCAGGCTGCTTAAGGACTGCACCTACTGCCACCTGTGAGGCATCAACAAACATATGGAGGGGTAATTTAGGGTAAAAAATTTTCAAAACAGGTTTAGCAATTAGGGCATCTTTTAGTTTTTTAAAGGATTTTAACAATCTAAGTTCCATTCCCATGTAGTATATTTTTGAGCAATTTATTGAGAGGTTGCCTGATTTCTGCATATTTATTAATAAATTTATGATAGACATTAATAGATCCTAAAAAATATTTGGAGTTCTTTAACATTTGAAGGGGGTTTGAATTTTTGAATAGCTTCTATATTATTGTTAGCAGGAGTTAAAGTACCATTTTTTATCTCATAACCTAAGAAATTAATTGTATTTTGGACAAAGTTACACTTAGATAATTTAAGTTTAAGATTTTCCATTCTGCATAATACAAATATTCTGTTGAGATGTTGTAAATGTTCTTCCAAAGTTGAAGAAAAAATAATTATGTCATCAAAATAGTAGCAAGCAAAGTTAATTTTGTGTTTAATAAGAATTCTCCTAATAGTTCTATTGAATATTGATGATCCTACCTTTACACCAAAAGGGAGAACATTCCATTCCCAAAGTCCACAATTGGTAGTAAAAGCTAATTTTTCAGTGTCTGCTGGATGTATGGGTATGTGCCAGTAGCCTGAGGCTAAATCCAGTGTGGAAAAATACTGGGCACTACTTAATTTGTCTAAAATTTCGTCAATATGGGGTAATGGTTCTGCATCATTTTTCATTATGGAATTAAGTTTTCTATAATCTACACATAATCTAGTTTTTTTACCTTCATCGCGTTTTTCTACTAAAGTGACTGGTGAAGAATATGGGCTATTGCTTTCTTTGATTAATCCAGCAGATAATAATGATTGAATTTGTTCAGAGATTTCTTTTTCTTCCACTGTCGAAGTACGATAAGGCCTCATAGATATAGGTAGGTCAGATTTGAGAAAGATACGCTGTGGCTTAATATTAATCTTCCCACATCATATTTATTTTTTGAAAAAATATCCAAATAATTTCCCATTATATCCCTTAAAGTTTTGTTTTCTACTGTATTTATTTCCCCTATTAAATCATAATCATTAACATTAAATTGAGCGAAGGATTGAGGAGTCATGATACTTCCATAATCAGGCTGCACATATTGAGACTGATCTTGAACATTAAAATGCAATAATTGTAAATTATTACTGGATATGTCAACATTTTGATTTGAGACAAGATCTCCTTGAGTAACTTGACAATTTGCACAGTCTATGATTAAGTTAAATTGGGAACAATCAGGCAATCCTAATATAGCATATTCCAAATCACTGTCACATAACAAAAATTTAATATAATGTGTAAATTTATCTATTTCTACTAATAAATTACATCACTTATCAATTGTAACTTTACCCTTAGCTTGACAAACAATAATAGGTGAAATATTTACAAATTTAGCACTTAAATAACGAATAAATTTAAATGAAAGAATAGATGTTGTCGATCCTGAATCAATAACGTAATTTAATTTTTATTATTGGCATACCCAGCAACAATTAATTGTCAGGCATTGGATTGACTTGGTGACTGACTACTAACAGGAATATTACCTGTTTGTGGAGGGTTTAAGTTAAAAATACAATTCCTCTCCCAATGATAAGCTTCTGAAATTCTCCTATTCAGACACAATCTACATGGTCGACTAGGAATCCTTCTCTGATAGTGGTTGACAGGCAATCGGGGACTAACGAACCTGGACGTTGAAGGGTTAAAATTAGTTGCTGCTTGGAAATTTGGATTCATGTAATTGGGTTGAGGCCGAATCCAATGTCTAGGTGAATTATTTGGCTGAGAAAAAGATCTAGAATTTTGAGACATATTTCTAACATTACTATTATTGTTACTGCTAGAATGAGATGGAATGACAACAATTGTTTAACTAATCTATATCAATCGGTAGTAGATTCAGGAGGATTTGCTATTAAATAGTTCTGGTATTCAGGTTTTAAGCCGTCGGTCAATCCCTGTAAAATAATGGTTTCACATAGTTTAAGTTGTCGACCAATCTCTATTTTCTGACGAAAATATCTTTCTAGGTTGTTTAAGTCATGCAATTTCAGCGAGGCGAAATCAGAAAAACGAGGAACTGTTACTTTTAGAAATTTTTCAGTTAAGATCTCAGCAATTTTTTCACACTCTTTACATTCTAGACCTTCATTAACATAAACCTTTAATGCTTCGCCTTTCAAATATTAAGAAATATTGTTGGTTTCCACTCTTTTTTATCTGGAGAGGATGAACCTTCAAAATGCTTCAGCCAAGAAGTGATATCCATTCCACTTTCTGGATCAAAAATAATGACATTAAGATCTTTTTCAGCCATTTTTGTTTGAGTACCCTTACTTTCAGTAATAACTTTAACAAACCCTGACTTTAATAACATGAAACAAAATAAACAATGTATAAAGAATTCTTTAACTTAACAACAACTGTAAAAATATCTAACTCTTAATAATTTAAATAACAAGAACAAATAATATTCAACAGTAAAAATGTCAAATTCATATTTAAATTCATTCCACTATTATAGTTCAATGTCACTAACACAAAATTCCGCGTCTTTTTTTTTTTAAATAGTAAATGTAAAACTGCTACTCTAGTCTTTCGATAATTAGATTTTTCTGTATATGAATAAATATCACAAAAAGAAAAGTAGAATGAAATAAATAAATAAAATACTTTTTTAAATAAGCAGCATTATTTCGTAAGAACAAATTTTTTGGCTCTTGCTTTGTCCTCTCGGAGCATAGTATCAACAAATAAAACAAAAGTAATGAAATAAACAAATAAATTAAACTGCACACAATAATTTACCTTTCCAATGTTACGCAAGTTCAGCGCAAAGCTTCCTTTGAGATAACATATTTTTTTCTCTTCAAATTAATAAACTTCTAAAGCTATTTTTGCGAATATTATGCAATCATTGATGTAATCGGTATTTAATACCTTCCAATAAATTTTATTTAAGTAATAAATGAAAAGATATTACTCATATTTTTTTCGATAAATAGAAATTATTTCATATGAATAAATATCACAGAATGAAAATGGAATAAATAAATAAATAAAATAAGAACATACAGAAATAATAGAATTAAGTTACTTTTGTAAAAAAGAAGTAATAAATAAAAATTATACCAAACAGTCCTAAAGTTGTGACACCTCCTTTGCAGTTATTTAATTTTATTTTAAAAAAGAATAGACTGCATCATCGTAAAGAATCATCGTAAGGTGATTTTCCATGTCCCTACCATTAAATCTACATTGTTGTGAAGGATAAGTCTCCTCAACTGATGAAATTGGTCGGTAGAGATCTTCATCCACTAGGAAGTCTTGGAATAGAGGAACATCTTCGCACTTAATGCTGCTTCGCAGGCCAAGTTTATAATCCTGCCCGGCTTAATTGAGATGAATTATTCTAGATTCAGCAACCGTTGACAGGCCAGCCATGATCGCTATAATTTTACACCAGATCATAGCACTATTATTTCAAACAAGTTACTAAAGCTGTTCCATGCTAGATGATGACGGAAGATCACAAATTATACTCCATATAGGCAGTCGCACGTAACCGGAGAAAGGGCAAAATAAATCAATCCAGGCAATTTCCCACTCAACAACAACAGCATTGACGAGACAACTGTTTATTAGAATTAAACGTGGATTTAACAACTCCACTAAATCTCATCAAAAACTCGAAGATATTTAATGCATTAGATGACGGCACAAAGCTATGTTATTGAAGAATTCTCTACCGATGACATACGCATTTTGACCCTCTAGTGACAGGGTCTAGTTGACAGAAGAAAAATGTACAAAATCTGTTCTCCAAGCCAGCACAGCCCATTTTAAAGGTAAAAGGCGAATGAATATTTCCGCAATGCGGAGGAAGGACAAGCCAATAAGAAGCTTGCAAAGCTATGGAACTCAATACTGTCAGTGGCATAATTTTGAGGTGAAGCGGAAAGGATTATGGGATATCGAATGATATTTTTAATAAAATAAAATGATATTAAGAGACGTTCTAAAGAAATAAAATTTGAATGTTTCAAAAGAAGAAATAAATTAAGGTTTTTACAAATACGTGTAGCTTCAAACAGATTGAGATTTTTAGAATGATAAATAAAAGAATCTTTTGATTAAGCTATGGAATAAAATATAAATTAGATTTAAGAGATATTTTAAAAGAGAGGGGAAAAATTAGGAGTGTAAGAATTTGGAATAAATTAATTAAGGAAAAATGGCGAATTTTTTTTATTATTACATATATAACTATTTTTTTCCCAAGAATGAAATTGTTAAAAGATACTCGAGTAAGAGAAATACAATTGGTTAAATACTTTCAAAATTTATTAATTATTTTCTAAAAATCAAAACAAAATACTTGTTAATGAATCACTATTTTTTTAAGTTCATAATCTACATAATAAGAGAAAATGTTTTCAAATGTAAAAAAATCCATAAAATATGATTAAAAATTGGTAGTATTAGCCATTCAATTTTAGTAGATGTGGTAGAATATACACAGATATCTGTTTAGAAAGAATTTGGGTTCTATAAAGGAACCCTTCATAATTAATTATATCTTAAAACAGGGCCTTCACAAAATTACTTGTCTAAAAAAGGGACCTTTTGCAAAGCTTTTTCGTATCAAAAATGAATTCTTCGCTAATTTAATCATCTTAAAAAGAAATCTGGTCTGTCTTAAAACAGCTGGAATCACAAAACCACCGTCTCATCATAAAAATAATGAAAATATAAATTTATATATTTAAATTTAATGCACGTATATATTTTTTTTTCATTAAGACAGAATCTCGTAAAATCCATTTGTCAAAACAGGAACCTGAATGTAACGCTTATTTCAAATTCACAAAATTATGATTAAATTTTCCCATAAATATAAAACACCGTTGACAATTTTCTCAAAAACAGGATTCTGTGATAAAAGTCTGGATATACATATATATGGATATATATATATATATATATATATATATATATATATATATATATATATATATATATATATATATATATATATATATATATAATTTCAATTAAAAAACACATGCAGAACCAATATCACAAAATCCAACTAAAATCTACAAACCACATAAATACAAAACAAGAAAACAAAGCAAACCAAATTAACACAGAACCAGAAATCACAACTGTCTACTTAAACTCAAAACAAAAGAACACAACAAATTACAGCAAAAATGAAAAAAACAATAAACAACAAAGAAAAAATAAAACGACCTGTGTCAGGTGGCATGACTTGAAACATGCACTGCTGGGTTAAACTAGTTTTACGCATGCAACAATTCCCTATACCTGACAAGTACAGACTGAAAATGAATGAAAAAGACATGACAAACGGAAGCAAACTATAGCCAGGCTACACCATCACGTTCTCAACTTTCATCACGGCAAAAAACCCTCTACACCAACTCTCCCACAATTATCACTTCAACAAAACATCTCTCGTATTGATCATTCCTATACACGATATTTCCTTATTTTCAGATGTAGCTTGCGAGGCTTATTAACGCACTTACTATACATTAAAGATCAATTCTAAGATACACTGTTCTGCAAACTACATGATGTAAATGCAGCAGAATTTCTGTTTTTAACTCTAAAATTAACACTCTAAAGTGAGGAGGGTCTTCAACCGAATGGTACCGAATGAATTTCAGGCAGAAAGGTTGAAACTTTTACTCTAAAGTTACATAAATCCTACGTTACATAAAAAAAAGTCGTAAAAAATAGATAACATTGCAAACATGTATTTTTTTTTATAATTATGATACATAAATTTTAATGATTATAGTTACTTATGTTTCAAATTATAGTCACGCATAAATTGTATTATTTCAGAATTATTTCCAAACCAAACCTTAAAACAAATTAGAGATACTCAAACTAAAAATATTTAGCCTGAAAATTTTTATCGTAAATAAATAGTTATTGTATTTTTTTTTCATAAAAATATATCTAATGGTATTTTCGATTTACCTCAGATTCGTCTAAATGTTTTCTATCCAAAAAGTAATTTTTGCTAAATTGAGTGTTTCGATTTAAATTTATTTTGTCACGTATGCGATGAAACATCATTTCAGAAAATGAACGCAATATCCTATTTTGTGAAGAGACATTCGTAGTACATGAAATATGTTCGTGCGAATTCTGAAAGGCATTAAAACGTTTAATTGTCAAGCTATACTTTTATGTGAAAGGGTGGATTGAGTTGATTGGGTTGATTATTGACGGCCAATTATCTACACTAGGGATATAGGCCCGGGGGGAGTGCCCTTCGTGGGGGTCTTTCTAAGGGAACCTAATCCGTATTTACGCATGGATAAATCCACGGCTCGAAGAAAACCACGAAAACTCCGAACGATTAGACCGACGGGCGCGATTGGGATCGAACCCAGCACCTCCCGTCTACCAGCTTCGAGAGCACAACCTCTCAGCCACTGGTGGGGCCGTGTGAAAGGGTGGAAGATTTATGTTTGTTATTAAATGTGTACGAACATATGCTATTCGTAAACTCCGTTTCTGTTAAGCAAATGTGTATACTGACGATAAACTCTCAGTGTAGATGGAAAATTTGTACTGGAAATTATTTTTTAAGTAAATTAGATAACTGTATATATTCTAAAAGTAGTTCAGATATGTATATAAAGTTCTTGAGAGGTAAATTAATAGCAAAAAATTTAAATCTTTAAATTTTAGAACGGGATTTGTACATTTATCGGGCAATTTTTCTTTATTGTTCGTATTCTCTATCCAATAGAGATTCTAGTGCAGTAATTTGAAGCAAATTCCATTTTAAACTGAATTGTCTTTATTTATCAGAAATCTGAAGAAAATAACTTATTGAAAAAAAGGGAAATTAATATAGGAGATTTACGCTTAATTATTTTTACCTAACTTGGTGCCAAATATAAAATGCCTGTAAAATGCGTGTTATACATAATATCATTATCCAGTGACTTTTACAAATACACTATAAATAATATATATATATATATATATATATATATATATATATATATATATATATATATATATATATAGATAGATAGATAGATAGATAGATAGATAAATAGATAGATAGATAGATAGATATTTCTCAATCTACTAAAATATATTATAACCACGAACGAAAACATACACTCATCTTAGCTGTCTGATGCTGTTATTATGGGTACTGATTGCATTTTTGGTTCGTGGTGGTTGAATTTAGATCAGTTTTCTCGGAATCTCTTAAAAAGATTTCAGGCCTCGTAGATTATCCAAAACACACACTGAATGCATCAGAAAGTAAAACCTCAAAGATGTGATGCCGACATGCTATTCACAAAATGTTTCTGCCTATTTTTTGCTCAAGAAGAGTACATGCTCCATTTAATCTTCCACTATTTGTATGGGCTGTATCGAAACACATACCAATTACCTGAGATTCACATTTAAGAGCTCGAAAACAGCATCAGCTGCTGCTTTGTCAGTTCCAGACAATAACTTAGAAACTCCAAGACGCTTAGTACTTTTATCTTTCGAAGATGAAACTAGTAACGCTAAACGATCAATTTTTTCAGTGCATTTTGATGACAAATCGGCTAACAGTTTTCCATCCCAATGAACAACTGACTTTGACGCTTCATACTGTGTTTTTAATTGTTTAGCAGTTTCTTGGCGAAGACGTTGGCATTCCCGATTAACGGAATCTGTTTCAAAAGTGAAACAAAGAAAATCGCACAAGAAACCACAAAGAAAATCGATAAAGTAATCAACAGCAGAAATAAAGATTATTCTCAGCTATCCAATGCAAAAAAATCTTTTAAAATATTGAAATGCAAACGAGAAAAATAATGCCCCATAGGATTCCCATTAGCGAGCGGGTCTTTTCGCGTGAAGGGTTGGGTTGAGTTGATATTGACGGCCAATTATCTACACTTGGGATATAGGCCCGGGGGGAGTGCCCTTCGTGGGGGGTCTTTCTAAGGGAACCTAACCCGTATTTACGCATGGATAAATCCACGGCTCGAAGAAAACCACGAAAACTCCGAACGATTAGGACGACGGGCGCGATTGGGATCGAACCCAGCACCTCCCGTCTACCAGCTTCGAGAGCAGAACCTCTCGGCAACTGGTGGGGCTTTTCGCATGAAGGGTGAGGACCCTTAATGAAATCCAGCAGATTAATAAAGATTGAAGAACATTGGAAGAGTAATGATCAGAAAAATGAAATATGGTACTCGGATAGATTTTTACAATTATACAATTTTATTTAAAAATGTAATAAAAATATAACATCAGATGAAATCATTGTTAAACATGATAAAGTGTTCTTAAACAAATTTTAGAAAAAAAGGTTGTAAGAGAAGTGTGATAGAATTCTGCAATCCTGCATATTAATTAGAAATTCAAATTTTCCATAAATTTCCTATTTTCTACTAACTTAGAAGACCTCTAAACCTTTGTGAAATGACTTGAATTTTTTTGTAATATCATATTATGACAGAAATAACATTTTTAAAAGGTGAGACTTGGCATTTTCAAACATTTTATTATTTTGGCCTCTCCTGGGACACCCCAATGTAGAGCTCAAAATTCAAGAGATTAAAGATGTTTTTACACTGTTTTCTCATTGGTCTGAAAATGTTAAATTGCAATTTTTTTTTTTTTTTTTTACTGAATCGTGTCGTACGCAAGCATCAAAAAACAAATATCCTTACTTGATCTCCAGGATCTTGTGATTTTTCACAAGTTAAATTTATAGAAATATTAATATTAGTACAACAAAAAAACATACAAACATTTTCATTTATAATATTTTTTTTTATTTTGTTACCTCTAAGTTTTTTTTTCCTTGACGTTCTTAATGTCATTCATATTTTTCAAAATCCTGCAAAATATTCATAAATGCAAATTTTTCGTAAACGTTTTTGCTTAAATACGCTTATGCTCTTAAAAAGGGAATTTATTGTTCTTTGATATAAACCACCAGTATTAAATAAACTGCATTAATATTTTTCTAAGCTTCTTATCTTAATTTATGCATTTGAAATAGTTTTTTCATTAGCATATTTTAATTTATTTATTTTATGCTAAATTATTTTAAACTAAATTCATATTATAGCGGAAATTAAGCTTTTATAATCATCTTAAATCACTTTTTATCTCTATCCTTTTTGCACAGCTTTTTGTTCATTTATAATAATTCAGCCTTCTTTTTAATGAAAGCCTTCAAGGCTTTTTAAATCTTCCACGTGCTTTGACATTACAGCTTAATTTATGTGTATTTTATAAAAAACGTTAAGGGTTTCGCAAATATTTTTAATCATGTTATTTTCTTTGGTTAGAATAAAAAAAAAAAGATAAGATTAACTAAAGAATGAAAATGTTTAGAACAAAGAAAGGGGAGTTTTTTAAGAGATAATTCGGGGTATAAAATAATGGGTAAGCTTAAAAAATCCATCATTGATTAAATAAAGAAACGTTCAAAAAAATATAATTACGGTGCTTTGTTTATTATTTCAGCATGTTTGCTTTTACTGTGTAGCACCTCTGCATCGTCTAAAATGAATATGCGTTTTTATTTAATAAAAAGGTAAAATTGGAATAACTGAGATAGTAATTGGTATTTTTTTATATACAAATTCTCAACATAAAACAAATAGATGTTGTTGTTTTTTTTTTTTCTTCTTTTATGGCATATATACTGTCTAACTGCTGACAATCCGTAGTATTAAAACAATATTAAGCCAATATTGGATATATGCTGGCAAAATATTGGCATGAAATATTGGCCCAATATATGGGTGTTCACATTTTTCCAATATTATGCAAATATTGGGAAATAATATTTAGTCAACATAAAGTCAATAAAATTAATTACTAATATTTAAATAAAATTGATATTTTTTGCAATATTAGACAATAAATGCCAATATTTGCATCACAAGGCCAACATTTTATCAATATTAGCATTTTATCGCAAGTATTTTTTATGTAAATCCAATATTTCTGCAATATCGGCGTTTCTTTGTTAACACATTCAATAACCAATATTCAATAAAAATCGGAATTCCATTGGTAATGTTTACAATGAATGACAGTATGTCCAATATTGGTTTGTTGCAGGACAAGGAACACCCATTCTAGATTTTTTTTTCAGCTTAATTCAGGCCAAACATTCGTCTTTACTTGCAGTCATCTATACTAATATTATAAAGGAGTAAATCTTGTTTGTTTGTTTGTAGGGGGTAATCTCTGGAACTACCGAACCGATTTCAAAAGTGATGGTGGCAAATTGATGGTGACAACCCCTGCTCCAACATAGGCTATATTTTATGTCGGTGCCACTAAAAACAGGGGGTGCAGGAGCAAAAAACGTTCTAAAATTGCGATTTTTCAGTTATCACACTGGCTGTCAAGCCCTGAGAGCTTGGCAGCCGGTTCTGTATGTATGTATGTACGTACGTAATACGATAACTCTTCATAGAAATATCCGTTTTCCTTCAAATTTTGTTTATAGGTTCACTGTGTTAAGGCGCTTCCCTGATTAGTTTTCGGGATTGATTGGTTAAGTATAAAAGGGGGGAACAAGGGGCTAATTCCCCCCCCTTTATTTATAGAAATGGGTTTTTCATGCAGAATTATTCCGTTTTCCTTCAAATTTTGTTTATAGGTTCACTGAGTTAAGGCGCTTCCCTGATTAGTTTACGGGTTTGATTAGTTAAGTATAAAGGGGGGGATCGGGGGGGCTAATCCCCCCTTAATTTATATAAATGGGTTTTTCATGCAGAATTATTCCGTTTTCCTTCAAATTTTGTTTATAGGTTCATTGGGTTAAGACGCTTCCCTGATTACTTTTCGGGATTGATTGGTTAAGTATAAAGGGGGGAACAAGGGGCTAATTCCCCTCCTTAATTTATATAAATGGGTTTTTCATGCAGAATTATTCCGTTTTCCTTCAAATTTTGTTTATAGGTTCACTGTGTTAAGGCGCTTCCCTGATTAGTTTTCGGGATTGATTAGTTAATATAAAGGGGGGGATCGGGGGGCTAATTCCCTCCCTTAATTTATATAAATGGGTTTTTCATGCAGAATTATTCCGTTTTCCTTCAAATTTTGTTTATAGGTTCATTGGGTTAAGACGCTTCCCTGATTACTTTTCGGGATTGATTGGTTAAGTATAAAGGGGGGAACGGGGGGCTAATCCCCCCTTAATTTATATAAATGGGTTTTTCATGCAGAATTATTCCGTTTTCCTTCAAATTTTGTTTATAGGTTCACTGTGTTAAGGCGCTTGCATGATAATTTTCGGGATTGATTGGCTGAGTATAAAGGGGGGAACGGGGGGGGGCTGATCCCCCCCTTAATTTATATAAATGGGTTTTTCATGCAGAATTATTCCGTTTTCCTTCAAATTTTGTTTATAGGTTCACTGAGTTAAGGCGCTTCCCTGATTAGTTTTCGGGACTGATTAGTTAAGTATAAAGGGGAGGGGGGATCGGGGGGCTAATCCCCCCTTAATTTATACAAATTGGTTTTTCATGCAGAATTATTCCGTTTTCCTTCAAATTTTGTTTATAGTTCACTGTGTTAAGGCGCTTCCCTGATTAGTTTTCGGGATTGATTGGTTAAGTATAAAGGGGGAGAACGGGGGGATAACCCCCCCTTAATTTATATAAATGGGTTTTTCATGCAGAATTATTCTATTTGCTTCAAAATTTGTTTATAGATTCATTGGGATAAGCCGCTTCCCTGATTAGTTTTCGGGATTGATTGATTAAGTATAAAGGGGGGGAACGGGGGGCTAATACCCCCCTTAATTTATGTAAATGGGTTTTTCATGCAGAATTATCCCATTTCCTTCAAATTTTATTTATAGGTTCACTGTGTTAAGGCGCATCTCTGATTAGTTTTCGGGATTGATTGGTTAAGTATAAAGGGGGGAACAAGGGGCTAATTCCCCCTTATCTATACTAATATATAAAGTAGTAAAGATTGTTTGTTTGTTTGTTTGTAGGGGGTAATCTCTGGAACCACTGAAGCGATTTTAAAAGTGATGGTGGCAAATTAATGGTGATAATCCCTGCTCCAACATAGGCTATATTTTATGTCGGTGCCACCACCCCCAGGGGGGTGCAGGAGCGAAAAACGTTCTAAAATTTCAATTTTTTGTGTACTGAAGGAGATAGAAGTATCAAATTTGGTATGGTAGTTACTTATAAGATGTAAATGCTCTCTAAGAACAAATTATAAAAACATTCGCAATTTAAAAGGGTGAGATGAGGAAGAAGCGTTCTAAAAACTTTCTAAATTACAATTTCTATGGAATCTCTGAAACTACAGAACCGATTTCAAAAGTGATGGTGGCAAATGGATGGTGACAGTCCCTGCTCCAACATATGCTAGATTTTTTGTCGGTGCCACTGCCCGCAGAGTGTGCAGGAGCGAAAAACGTTCCAAAATTATGATATTTTCAATAATGAAGGAGTTAGGAACTTGACATTTTGTATGGTCGTTACTTACAAGATTTAAATGTTCTATAAGAACAAAATCTAAAAAAATTCGAAATTTAAAAGGCTGAAATAAGCAAAAAATTTTATAAAAACATTCTAAATTACAATTTGTATGGAATGTCTGGAACTACTAAAGCGATTTCAAAAGTGATGGTGGCAAATGGATGGTGACAATCCCTGCTCCAACATAGGCTATATTTTATGTCGGTGCCACTACCCCGAGGGGGGTGCAGAAGTGAAAAACGTTCTAAAATTGCGATTTTTGCGATGCTGAAGGAGCTAGAAACTTCAAGTTCGGCATGATTGTTATTTATAAGATCTAAATGCGCTCTAAGAACAATTTCTAAAGAAAAATGATCTAATGATTCTGTGATTTTTCAACTATTGAATTTCTAAAATTACCAAATTTCACAATAGAGTACCATAGCGAAACCTTCACGCGTAAAAAGATAATGATAAGGGCGACGTGTCCTGACGTGTATATTGACTATAGCACGAGTCACAAATTATAGTATCCTTATTATTCTGTTAAAATATAAAAGTGAATTATGAAATGTCAATATTTTGTTTGATTAAAGGTTCGTTAAGAGAAATTGACCAGCGTAGCGGGCGTAGCTTGCTAGTTACTTAATACAACGGTTAATTCACTCGCTACTTATAATACTTTTTTTAATGAGATTTGCATATTCATTTAAAGAAGGTGGAAATTTTAATAATCAAACACTTCTGGCTTTACACATTATTCAGCGCGTAAGGAAGTTCTCAAAAATAGATTTTTTTTTTCCTCGTTCAACAACACGAAAATTTCTGAGTAATTTAAACATAAAAGCGTAATACTTGCAGGCTTGATTATTGAAGAATTTGAAATGGAACAGCTTTTCTTTCATTTTCCGGTAAATGAATCACATCTCGAGTTAAAAGCGATTGTTGTCTCAGGACGGCAGTTTTTTTCTCCATTTCTTGAGCTGTCGCGTTCGGAAATTCAGTTCAAAATGCCAACTTTGACAACATTTCCTTAAAAATCTTCTGTCTTTAGTGAAAACGGAAAAAACTGTTCGATTACTTATATTTTTAATAAGTGCACCTGCCAATTTATACGTTAGCGAAAAAATTTAATTTCAAAATGTGTCAGAAAGTACATAGTTTGGATTTCAGTTCAACTTTCATACTAAACGTCCAGACTTGCGTTTCTACATATTTTTTCCTTCTATGATATGTTATTTGTAATATTTAACAGTGAAAGTTTCATCGACAACTCATTTAAGCTGCTTCACTGCTCTGTCAAATGGTACAATTTGAAGAGTTAATTTAAAACGTATTTTTCATTTTTCTACTTCCTTTTGTTTTTTTAGCTCCAAATCTTTAGACATAAATTTATATTCTGAACTTCTGTAATAAGAGTTTCTGGTTGCTGAATAATTTATTTGAAACTGCGCATCTCACTTTGCTGGTTTCTTTATTTCATATGAAACTTATATCGCAATTCAGAATTAATTTATGGGAATTTAATAATAATTTCTCTATTTTTTTATTCGATAAATCCAGTGAAAGATATAGAGGGTGGTCACACATTTTTTAACGATTTTGGGAAAAGAAATATGTAAACAAAATAAAGAATTTCTTTTTTTTTTCTTTCGGATATCTTCAATCTGATTGCCCTTTAGCTGAACTGTAATATTACATTTTGATTTTCAAGATAAGAGAGCTTATCTTTAAATATCAAGATCGATTTTGTTCAATACATCGACCACAATCTTCCAGAGTTCATCCCATCTTTAAGGATACCGCTTATAAAGAGCTTGTTTTAAAAGTTCAAATACACAGTAATCCACACAAACCGTCCGGGAGGCTTGAGTGGAATGCATTTGAATGGAATAGCCTGAAATCCGGTTTCGTTTATTTTCTAAAAATATAGCAGTAGATTTAGAAACATGGCTGGTAGCCTTATTCTGATGGAACTTAGTGCAATGAAAATTGTTTAAATACAGTTATGAAATGTCTTCTTCGAAAACAGGTGTTAAAACATATTTATGATAGTAATCTGAGTTAATTTTGACATTTTTTTTCTACTTTCCTTATTTTAAATTTCCATTATAAGAAAATCCAGCAGTAATCATAAAATCTCTTTAAAAAAATTCTTGTTTTCTCTAAACCAACATTTCAGGTCTTTTCTCTCCTCTTTTTCTGTAGCAAATCGATCTTTTTCTATTTCAATTAGATAAATGTATCCAAGTCACATCAATCGTAACTACATACTTTCATTTTTCACCAACTAAATAATTTTCATACTGCTTTCATTCTCAAGCTGCAGATAGTGTTAAGATTAGAAATATGTTTTCACATTAGTCTGTTTTTTGTTGTTGTTGTTGTTGTTTTGATTAGCTTTAAATCAGATTGTATAATTTTGTTTACAATTCTTCTAGTTAAAAAGATTTTGCGATAGGTCTTTGGAGGATTTTATTTTCTTTTAAGGGGTCTCAGGACTCTTAAATCATCAAAATGTTCAAAATTTTAATTTTTTTATAGGTTAAACTCCTAAATTTTCTGAACATTTTAATGTAATTGTTTCCCCTGAATTCCCATTACAACAGAAATTATGGCTTTTAGAATTATACCCACTCAGAGCAAAAGCGGTAAAAACAAATCTTTGAAGTAATTTTCTCAAAATGATGTTTTGGGTCATAACGCGCAGGATATCTCAAAAACTTTTCAACATTTTTTCATGAAATTTTCAAAAAAATTGTTTGATATTAGTCTGCACAAACTGAACCTAAATTTTCAATTCTATTGTTCAAAAAAATATTTTTTCAAGTGGTTATACTGTTGAAAATTTCAAAATTTTGTATTGAAAATATAAAAATGTTTTAAATACAAATTTATTTAGGTTCAGGGTAATAATTATAATCTGAAGTATAATTAGGCACCAAATTTTTTGTTCTAGATGCAAAATTTCTTTTGTAATCCTGCGCGTACTCTGTCATGTCAAATTTTTGCTCGAAAAATGTCTTACAATTTGAAACCCCCTTATAAATATAAATTCCGCATATTATAATTTTTTTTTTAAAATATGAAATGAAAGAACATATACTTACATATTTCAACTATTCAAAAATTGTATTTTAAAGTCATATACATTTTAAGATATTAAATGTTTAAACTGATCATTTTTTACAATTTTAAGAGTCCTGAGACCCCTTAAAGCATGATTTGGACTTTAGATATAATAAGAGGTGCCTTATGTGGATATGCACTTTTTTATCTTTTTCCCAGTCAAATGTAAACTTTGACGTTTCTTTCCTTTTTTTATTAATTGTGTTACTTATTTAATGTGTAGAAATATTAAAACTGTGCTTTACACACCTTTTTTTTAATAATCGGATAAGATTATTTATCTTCGTAAAGCGCAAATACATAGCCTTCGATTCATTGTTTATTTCCCAGAGACATTTGAAAGCAAAGAATATTTTTAATGATGCAGACGATAATTAAACCCTATTCCGAATTGATGCCATAAAGATTTTTTTCATTAATTATACCACTTACTTAATATGTGGAAAATTAAAACTGTGCTTTACACACTTTTTTTTAATAATCGAATAAGATTATTTATCTTCGTAAAGCGCAAATACATAGCCTTCAATCCATTGTTTATTTCACAGAGACTTTTCAAAGCAAAGAAAATTTTTAATCGTGCAGATAATAATTAAACACTATTCCAAATTGATGCCATAAAGTTTTATTATTATTATTATTATTATTTATTATGTCACCTATTTAATGTGTAGAAATACTAAAACTGTGCTTTACGCACCTTTATTTAATAATCGAATAAGATTATTTATCTTCGTAAAACACAAATTCATTGCCTACGATCCATCGTTTATTTCCCAGAAACATTTGAAAGCAAAGAATATTTTTCATGAAGCAGACGGTTATTAAACCCTATTCCGAATTAATGCCATAAAGTTTTTTTTTTTTTTTTTTTTTTTTTTTTATTTAAACCAAATCATAGAGAAAGTCAAAATCGTTACAAAAATGTTTGAACTGTGGTTTATAAAAACCACTCTTTTTTAGAAAATTTTCAAATATACTACGAATAGCTAAGAATGTCTTTTATATTTTGAAACACATAGACACATTTTATTTATATTTTAGCTGAAATTATACATTTAACTATTAAATAGATGATCATTTAGCATATTTTTTATAAATGGCAGTTGGATTTTCTTAATATTGCTGTATATAAATATGAATTATACAGTTTAAAAAATTAGATGGATCATACTTTAATTTAAACTTCTAATTTAAATTTCAACAAAGCAAATGTACAACCAGTTAAAAAAACACTTCTACCAATTCTGCCACAAATCACCGCATTAAAATGTGACTAGTACCAATCGATTAGTAATAACGTCTACTAATTAATGATTTGAGGGTCATATAGATAGAGAAATTTTAACAAACTGTAAAATGTTCAATACTAAAACTTAATTTTGATATCATAAATGTATGTATATCTTCAACAACAACAGCTATATCAAACAATTTGGCTGTGATTTATGTTAAATATTAGCTTGTTTGTTATTATCTAGTGCTTAATTTAATATGAGTAGGAAAGTTTCTTTTTTTTACGATCATAATTTATTTCAGAAATATCGAATACTAGAAATCCGAAAAATTTTTGCGATCTGCATCACTAATTAATGTGTAAATTAAAATTGCTATTAGTTGATTAACCTCCTTACTTTCAGATTTTTGATCTACCTTAAAATGATGACGTACGCAGTGTACGGCATGGGCGTGAAGGCGTTAAATACAATTTCAATTTATATAGAAATTATCATTTTCTGATTTATTTTACTTACCCATCATACTTAGTAGAAAGTAAGTCTTGTAATCGGTTTGAAACTTCGAAAAAAAAAGGATTTACAAGTTTCAGACACTGGAGATTCCGAAAAACATATTTTTAGAGAAAAAAAATTTGCCGTCCGTCTGTGTGTCAGTGTATGTGCGTCTGTAAACGCTCTATCTCCCGAACAAATTGAGATAGAGACTTGAAATTTGGTATGTATTTAGTATGTAATTATGGGAAGAAGCTTATTGAATTTTAGTAACCTCGATTATCCGGAACTATTTTTTCGTACTCTCGAAATATTCGGTCTGATAAAAGGTATATAAAAATTTTCGAAACTATTTTTTTAAGGAATGACTATAAAAGACAATAAAAAAACATAAATTTTGCATTAAAGATGAAGTGAATCGGATAATTAGTTGCCGAGATATTTGTAATCACATTTGCCACCCACTTCGATTTTCCATGACCCTGTATTTCATTCATATTCTAATTGGAAATGAGACGCTTAATCCGACGCAGTAAACCGTTAGTTAAAATGATTATCAATTTTGGAGTTATAAGGATGTTTCTTTTACGCAATTCAGTAATAGAGCATTTAAAGTTTATGACGTCCTCAAACCACGATTTTATTCTAATTGCAATGCATTTTATAAGTAGTTTACTCATGTTTTATTTTCATATTTTATATTGTGCATATCCATGATGGGTAAGCATTACGGTGGCCCCCAACGACTAGTTTCTATCCGCATGAGAAATGCAAGGCCTGTTAAGACAAGTAGTAAAATTTTCTATGCCGGAAATATAATTAATATCCTTATTAGAGCTATACAATGAAGTGACAGAGTAGATGCAATTAAACTTGAATTATGGATAACTGGCAGAGTGTCTTCATATTGTGTATTCCCATTTTATGCCTGCCATTCTTCACGTTGTAATGTTAGCGCATCTCATTAGAGTATACGTAGTGCAGCATTTTAAAATGTATTAAGGTATCGTAGCAATAAATGATGTAAAAGCAATATATTCAAGAAAAGAAGAGCCGGATATCTTCAATATTCAGATTATATCCCCAGATGACAATAAATCTTGTCCACGTCGCCGTCGTCTGTTGATTAATTGGCTAAGGCTTACAAGACATTAATTTTGTTTTTATGAAGCAGTTCCTTATCTTGAGATATGCAAGTTTTTCATTTTTCTATCAAAGTCAGAACATAGGGTATGATTTCAGGGTATTTACGTATTACAGGAGATAAATCGCCAAAAATGGTTGCGAATTGCCAATCTTGTTTATCGTTTCCAATCATGTTCAAAACAGTAATGTAACATTATTAAATACATAACATTCTTAAAAATGGTAAATAATAGAAAACAAATAAATAGATAAAATATAATAAATGACCAATAATAAATAAATTATAAAAAATAAATTAATTATTATAAATTATAATTAAAAAAACTATAAACTATCTACTTATAATAAAATCCGAAGGCAAGAAAGTGTCTGTAACGCTTCCGGGTTCGACAGACTGGTCTGCGAATCGACCATAGTTAAACGCCGTGTTAGGCTTAGTGAAAAATCTATGCTACATCCGATTTTGCTGTTAAAATATTTGTAAAAGCATATTAAAGCTTTTAAATATTCTAATTTTGTTTAAAACCTTCAAAAACTATTTCATATAAAACATGTATATCAACATTTCTGTAAACATTTTTTTCCTGTAAGCACTTTTTTTTTCAGAAATAGGGGTGATTTATTTCGTAGGTAGGATTTGAAGTTGATTCAGTATATCATCGCCATCTACCGGCGGATTTTAAAATTTGCTTCCATCGCAAATACAGTACAGAACTCATTATCCGGAATCCTCGGGAGCAAAGGCTTTCCGAGTTTTGGAATTTTCCGGATTTCGGGTCCTCTCGAAGTTCACGATTATTTGACAAAATTCATGTTTTTTTTCGTGATTCTTTGACAAAATTTGCAATTTTTTCTGCCATTCTTTGACAAAATTTCCGTTTTTCTTCTACGATCCTTTGACGAAATTTCCTTTTTTCGTTGTCCTTTGAAGAATTTTGCGTTTTCTTTTTGCAATCCTTTGAAGAAATTTGCATTTTCTGCGATTCTTTGAAGAAATTTGCCTTTTATTTACGATACTTTGACAAAATTCGAGTTTTTTCCGAGTTTCTTTCACGAAATCAGCGGGGTTTTTTTTTCGATCGTTTGACGAAATTTCACTTTTTTCGCGATCCCTTAACGAAATTAGAATTTTTTTTCGCAGTGCTTTGAAGAAATGTGTGTCTTTTTTTTGTTTTTGCGATCCTTCAACCTTATTTGTGTGATTCCTTGATGAAATTTTACATTTTTTCGGTGTCCTTGGCAGAAATTTGCCTTTGACGGAAATCGCGTTTTTCAGCGATTTGTTAACAAAATTAGCCTTTTTTTTCTTTCTTTTTTTTTTTTTTTTTTTTTTTTTTTTGCAATTCTGCGACGAAATTTGCGGTTTTTTTTTTTCGATCCTTTGACGAAATTCTCGTTGTTTCTGCAATCTTTTGAAGAAATTGTCTTTTTTTTCTGCGAACGATAGACATAATTGATTTTTTTCGGCGACGATCGTTCAAAATTCGAGATATTTTTTATGTTCGAAATAAATCTTCATGCTGTTTGCTTGTATGAAGTCTTATGAAAATGAAACGCACATCAACAATCCGTCATTTTTTAAGGGGTTATATACTAGTATTAAATAAAATTTCAAAAAGTAAGGTTTACTTTAATTTATATAATTGGCGTCATGCTTAGCGCAATTGTAACTGACATGGCCCGGATTATACATAAGTACCGATTTGAGCGCACTGCAATGTTGTTTCACTTAAGGGAGGTTCTAAAAAAAAAACTTTCAAAAGAAACCATATTTTCTTTTTGCATTTTTTGAACCCTTAATGTGATTTAAAAATGCCCTCAAAACCATTTTTTGTTCCTCCCTATTCTTAAATTGTGACAACCCGTTTAACATGCCGGTGTCACGGCTAACAAGAGGGCTAACTGAAAACTTTAAAGACCTTTTTCTTTCAGTTTTTTTTTTTTTTTTTTTTAACGGTGTAATCTTGTGCTTAAACCGTTCAAGCTATCGACGTTCTGTCTTTTGCGAATTAAACTAGACTTTTATAATTTGGAGAACAAACCTTTGAAAAATTAAAATTTTTAATAATTTCGACTTTTTTCAAATATTTTCGAAAAGGAAAAATTAGTACAAAAAAATGACTTCAAAATTCAAACAACCATTTTGTGAAATTTTGATTTATCTTATCTAAAATTGATAGGATAAATCAAAATGGATTTGATGGTCAAATCAATGATGGATTTGACCACCAATTAATGTAATATATTTTTAAGAATGAATGGGCATTGTTTGTTTCAGATGTTTATTTAGAGCGCAATCAGCCTATTTACTGTGCACGCTATTATTAGTGAACTTTCAAGTAGTTTAGATTGATTTAAATATTAATATATTTATATGATATTGCTCCTACACGCAGAAAAACAATAAATTCAATGTCAATAACCTTTTTTCCTTATTTGTGCTTTATTTAAACAAAAGCAAATTCCTCACAAAAAAAAACGTATGTTCAACTTTATCGAAGAAAAATACTTACTGTAGAATTATTCTGACATCAACAATTTGTTTTTTGAAAAAATAAAATATTCACTGATATATAATAAAAAAAATTAAGTAAAAACTATATATCTGAGACAAATTATAAATCTTACTTTTTATTTTGATTAATGGATATAATTTATTTTTTTTTATATAAATAAATACTAAACTTTAAATAACATAAGATTTTTTTAAAAATATGTACTATATTTGTGTCATGCAAAATCTTTAAAAAAAAATCTATCTTAAAGCAGATATAAAAATATTTTCAAAATAAAATTTAAAAAAATAATATAATTTTAAGCTATTTCTTACTTTTTTT
Organism: Maratus michaelseni; assembly: GCA_963931845.1. Classification (NCBI taxonomy): domain Eukaryota; kingdom Metazoa; phylum Arthropoda; class Arachnida; order Araneae; family Salticidae; genus Maratus; species Maratus michaelseni. The sequence goes on from OZ007593.1 coordinate 93,839,123, forward strand.
AAAATTTTTCATTTTACTCAGTTGTCAGTAGAAAACATTTAAAATTTGAAAATTAAAAGTACATTGACAATTCAGATGATACTTTGTGCAGTGCAATATAGGCAGATAAAACACGTTTCTAGCACCAGAAAATTTTAGCTAATTACAGCCTAGTTTCTGCAGCATGTGTTTATTGTTATCAATACCTGACGCTGCACGCTGATGCTACCAAACTAGCATGCAATTAGTTAAAAAGTTCTGGTATTTAAAACGTTGTTTTATCTAGCTAAAAATATGTTTCAAAAACAAAAATTAAAAATAATATAATTTTAGATATTTCTTACTTAAAAAAAAAAAAAAAAAAAAAAAAAAAAAAAAAAAGATACATTATTTAGTACTTAGTAGAAAAAGACATAAAATGTGAAAATTAAAAGTATATTGACAATTAAGATGATACTTGGCGCATTACAATGTAGACAGGTAAAGCAACGTATTAAGCACAAGAACTTTTAACTAATTGCACCCTCGTTTCCGTAGTTTCAGTGTATTGACATCCAGTGTCTGATTCTACCGAAATTGGCATGCATTAGCTAAAATGTACTCGTTTTTAAAACGATGTTTTATCTGCCTAAAAGTACATTGTTTCAAAATCAAAATAAAAAAATTATATCATTTTAAGGTATTTCTTACTTTTAAAAAAATCACATTACTCAGTATTTAGTAGAAAAAAGGCAAAATTTGAGAATAAAAGTATATTTACAATTTAGATGATACTTGGCCCAGTACAATACAGGCTAATAAAACAACATTTTAAGCACCAGAACTTTTTAACTAATTGCAGACTAGTTTCGAAACTAGCACGCAATTAGTTAAAATGTTCTGGTGTTTAAAATGCTGTTTTACCTTCCTAAAAGTATATTCCTTCAAATATTTAAAAAAAAAATCTTATAAAAATCCAAAATCTTATTTCATTTTAAAAATCTTAAATAATTATTTAAAGCTGGATGAAAACGAAAAATATTACATAATTATGAAATGCAATTGTGGAAACTTTATTGCTCAGAAATATTCTAAATATAATTCAAACTCCAAATTTATTTACCTCATAAAAACTGTATTATCGCGTTTGCTACTATTTTAAACATTCATAAGTGTTATTGCAAGTAATTTTCATAATATTGTAATATTTCACGTAAGCTCTGCATAATTTTCCTCAAGATTTTCCTTCGAGATTTTATAACATTTCATGTTTACGCAAAATAATTATTTTGAAGAAAAAAAAAACATTGACGTAAAAATTTATTGGAAAACTGAAGTTTATCTAATAGATTAAAGAAGGTAATTAGTATATTTTTTTACAATCCATATATTACTACATATCTTTATAGTTTTTATATGTTAATCAACGCTTTTGCAATAATTTAAATACCTTTTTTAACATAAACATATTTATGCATACATTCATCTGCCTTTCTTTGCGAAAAATCATCAAAACATAAGATGTTCAGTTTATTAATAATATTTTCTATGACCATAGTATTTATTTTATTTTTTATGACAACAAATTAAAGAGGGGAAACATAATTAACGATAAATACATAAAAAGTTGGGGGCATTTTTGTTCTTTTCTTATCTAAATGTTGATGGGTGGGTGATTTTTGATAATCTAGCTTTTACTAAATATAGATAAGTACAAAAAGCCATCCTGATTTGTTTCTTATCATAATCATTGGTTTTTTTTAACATAAATAAAAGATAATTGGATTAGAATATTTCTTTTATGTTGATTAGTTTTCGTTTTACAAAAAAAAATAATAATAACAAATATTTGCTTGCAACTTTTATATTAGAACTAAATCCTAAATGTTTAATATATTTTGGAAGATATTTTGCAGAGTTTATTTTTTTTTCTTTTTTTTAAATTTTAAAATGAGCAGTTGACGCTTAAATTAAAAAAACAACTTTTGTGTGCTTGAAATTTAAAAAAAAGTTTAAAAAATGTATTTTTTAAACTCTTGCGATTTTAAATTTATCCGCTTGTATTTTTCTCCATAAAATGAAACGAAATAATTTCTTTAATAATTTTAAAGAGATTTTGTATATAAAAAAAAATGTTGCCTAAAGTTTTTTCGTCTTTTTTTTCTTTTTTCTTTAAATTGTAGATATTATTGGTAATATATTTACTGTAACCTCGCATGAATTTTAAATTAAAAAGATTTTAAACTCTTTAAGTTCCGAAAAAATTATTTTGATGTCTGAAGCTTCAAAAATTTTGTTGATCTGCTTGATATAATATTTAGCTATCAAAAACTCTTAAAAATTGTACACCCATCATATTGATGGTGGCAACATCTGGCCAATAATTTTTTTCTTTTACTGATTTTTTTTTTTATTTACACAGTCTTATAAAGTAAATGATTAAAACGGTATCCGAATTTACTGTTTTTTTTTATTGTTTTAAAAATAATTTTCAAACATTATTATTTTTTTTTTTTGTCTATCGTGCGCAGCCCTATTACAAAATATTAATTTGTTTGCACTTAAAACAATATAAATAGTTCAGCAATTGTTTCATAGTGAAATTAAAACTTCATCAATACATAAATAAGATAATATAAATAAATCCCAAATTTAACAGACATGTAATGGAACTACTCGTTTTGCCTCTGAAATTATCAGAATTAAAAAAAACTGCTCCAAGTAGCGGAATCGTTGACGATTTCTTCGATTACTAACTCCTGGCATGTGGATAATACGAAAGAATCGCTTTTATTAAATTTCAAAACTATTTCCATAACAATTTAAGTGTACTTATATCTTCATAACAAATATCCTATTACTTTAATATTAAATTATTGAACACTGTTATTAAGTTTGCTCGTGTAGTATGTTTCAATATTAAAAGTAAAGTGGTAACTGCTTGACAGGTGGGGGAGGGGCGAGAGTTGTTGTTGCTTGTATAAAAATATTTTTTTCTAATTTCTTTGCTCTCTATTGTATATTAATAGAGATTAATTCTTATAAAGTAAAAATCGTGATAGCAAAAACTAAGTTAAGAACTGTTTAAAAATGCCTGATTATTAAAAATATTTTTTTTCATTTGATACAATTAAAACTACCTCATATATTTGGAGTTTTTATACTTTTTTAAATAATTTAAATATTTCCTTAATATGAATAGTTTAATCAATACGTTTATGTGGCCTTCTTAATAAAAAAAAATCAAAATATTTTTCCTTTTATTAATAGTAGATTTTTATGACCATACTATATATTTTATTTTTTATGGAAAGGAATTAAAGATAGGAAAACATAATTAACGGTAAATACATAAAAAGTTGTTAGCATTTTTCTTTTTTTTCCTCTGATCTAAATGTTGATATGCGGGTAATTTCAGATAATCTAGCTTTTACTAAAAATAGATAAGCACAAAAAGCCCTCATGAGAATGTTTCTTATCACATACATTGTTTTTTTTAACATTAAATAACGGTTAATTGGATTAGAGTATTTCTTTTATGTTGATTAGTTTTCGTTTTACTATAGGGAAACAAAAACTTGGTTATAAAAATATATGATATTAAAAAATAATATTCTAAACTACAACAAAATATTTAATGTTTAATAATTTTTCGAAGTTATTCTGCACAGATTAAATATTTCTATTTTGTTTTTTAACTATTAAGTGAGCAGTTGACGTTGAATTTAAAAAAAAGAGTTTTGTGTGATTATAAATATAAAACAAAAAAATATATAAAAGAAAAGAAATATTTGTGATTATAAATTAAAAATGTGTTTTTTGAAGCTCTGGGTATTTTTACTTTTTGTGTTTGTATTTTTTTCTTCGTGAACTTAATAAAATCTTTTCCGTAATAATTTTTAAAGGGTTTTGTGTAATATATATATATATATATATATATATATATATTTCTTCTTTTACTGTTAGATATCATGCGCACAAAAAATATCAATATGAGATTCGATAGATCCCACTTTACTTAACAGGTGACATTTAAAAGGCGCAAATAGATATTAAAAGATGTTTAAAAACTGTCCAAGTACTTTCGGCCGGCTTCTGCGACCATCATCAGGGAGAGAAATTCCTTATTGACTGCCGTCTTACGCATCTGAACTCCAGCTTCGTCTTGAAGTGGAAAGTCCATTATTTATTGTGTGTTGCTTGAATTGGTTTCTAAACAAACTCTGAATGATAGTGTAAACAGCTTTGTGAACTATGCGAAAAGGAAGGGGGGGGGGAGAGGTGTTCGTCCACTATATCTTCTAATATTTAGGACATTAAACCATATATTCGGTATATTGTATGATACTGTATCGTTGCTAACCTGATCTCCAACACACAAAATATCTATATATTCTCTGATAACGAATGAATGGTAGTTAGATGATGGATAAATGATTTTTCCTTGATTCAAATCTGTTACAATATTTTGTTTACATTTTAACCAAGATAAAACAGTTGACAGAATCATTTATCCATCATCTATATACTATACATCCATTATCAGAGAATCTATAGATAGTTTATGTAAAGGAGAACAGGTTTGCAACGATACAGTATCATACAATATACCCAATATAAGGTTTAATGCCCTAAATATTAGAAGATAAAGTGCACGAACCCCTTCCCCCTCCTTCTCCTTTTCGCATAGTTTACAAAGTTGTTTACATTATCATTCAGAGTATCCATAGAAACCAACTCAAGCAACACCCAAGAAATAATGAACTTTCCACCTCAAGACGAAGCTGGAGTTAGGATGCGCAAGTTGGCTAAGTAAGGATTTTCGCTCCCTGATGATGGTCGCGGTAGCCGGCCGAAAATACTTGGACAATTTTTAAACATTTTAAACATATAACATATATTTGTGTCTTTTAAATGTCACCTGTTAAGTAACAGTGGAATCTATCGAATCTCATATTGATATTTTATGAATAAAATAAGGCGAAATTTTCATTTCGCCTTATGTGTTTTGATCGTGCGTACCTTTACTGTAACGTCGTATGTAGTTTTAAATTCAGCTTACGTCACGTTTCTCCCTGTCCGCCGTTTTATGTATTTTACTTAACAATATTTCTTTTAAATTTTTACGGTAGAGTCATCCGCAAGGCAAAATACTTTTCCGGCAGTTTTCCATAGTCGGGATACGCGCATGTAGATTTCTTTCTTCCAGACGCAGTTGTACTGAGAGTTAAATGATTTACAATAGCGTCATGGTCTATCAGAGACCATCCGTATGGGCAGTCGTTAATATTAAAACAACATATTTACTATTGTCATTCTAAGCTTTAATCAAAGTTTTTGTAACAATTTATATATTTCGTTCATATATTTTTTTTAATATACAAGGGGCTCTGCACCTTAAGAGCTACGCTCGCCAACCTTCGTTCTCATACCGCAAACTCTATAAACAGGCTAATTTTATCAACTCTACATCGATTACGGAGGATTGAATTATAATTAAACGACCAGTGGCGATCTGCTGTAATAGGGTTCCCATTCATTTTCATTTGATTGAGGGATTTTAAGTCCGAATTAACTGCTGTTGAAACAGCTAACAACTGTTTTTGTGATTGATTAAATAAGATCAATTAAACATTTGAAAATCAACTTGTGTAAAATGGCTAAATAAACAATGTCGCTGCATCGAAGAATTGTATAACGATGCTACAGAAAATTGGTTACTTCTCCATTATCCCGTCGACTACTTTCTATAAAAGAAAAAAAAACTGTCGCCAAAATATATGATGGTTGCGGTAGCCGGCCGAAAGTACTTGGACAGTTTTTAAACATTTTAAACACCTTTTAACATCTATTTGTGTCTTTTAAATGTCACCTGTTAAGTAACAGTAGGATCTATCGAATCTCATATTGATATTTTATGAATAATTGAGGGATTTTAAGTCCGAATCAACTGCTGTTGAAACAGCTAACAACTGTTTTTGTGATTGGTTAAATAAGATCAATTAAACATTTGAAAATCAACTTGTGTAAAATGGCTAAATAAACAATGTTTCTGCATCGGGAAATTTTATAACTATGCTTAAGAAAATTGGGTACTTCTCCATTATCCCGTCGACCACTTTCCATAAAAAAAACTATCATCAAAATATAATATTTAACTCCAAAATTGCATGACCGTGGCGTCAGATTCAAATGACATCAGATGCGTTACAAGTGTTTGTTAGGTCATCGAGTGATTTTTAATTCGACGTTTATCTGTATTTTTAATGATATTTTACCAATTTATTAGTTATTTCGTTAATATAAATAATTACGACCTTAATTGGCTACGACATGATATTAAAAGAGAAAAAGCATTTTAAAAATGTTGCTATGCATAGTTACGCACAACAGATCCGTTTCAACTAACGTCATAAACGCTTATCCACAAGCCGAGGGGGATAATTAAGAAAAATATTATAAATAAACAAGTATTTAAGTTTTTTTTTCTCTTTTCATTAATGTATTATAAATTTTATTGTTTAAAGTTACTGATAGTTGACATTTTAGAGATTAGGACTTTTTCTAATTCCTTGTACATTTTATTATTATTATTATTTATTTATTTTATATTCCATTGCAACATTCTTAAATTTGTTTTTGGGGCGTTAGAGTTTGGCGATTAGTTTTTTTCTTTAATGCTCAACGGGATAATGGAGAAGTACCGAAATTTTTTTTCATTAAGACGTTTTAAATGTAACGTTTCCAATAAGACGTAATTTGCACCACAGTTGTCTTCCTTTTATTAAATGTAAAAATATAGTTTTAAATTGATAGAAAATATTATTATTTACGCTGTTTTAAAATTTCCAACAATAGGTAAAAGATTTTGTCTAAATAAATGAATCTCTCATGTAAATATATTTTTAAAATGAAATTGTTTGGAAATATTGTTATTTGAGCGTTTGAAATATGGCGTAAGCTTCTCCCATTTAATGCTTTGAATGCGTAATAATTTAATTATGATTTTCAAATTTATTTGTCTTTTTAATATTTACGCGTAAGTACATTTTTATGACGTAATTTTATCCATTTACTGCTTTTAACACGTGATCATTTAATTATTACATTAAAGTTTTAATTTCTGTTTTTAATAGTCATGTGTAAATACATTTTTTAATTGGAAGTGAATATTATTTTGTGCGCTAGTTTACAAATTGGCAACAATTTAAATAATTGACTTTTTGAAATATGAAATAAATCTTCATCAAAATAGTGAAAATTCAAATAAAAAAATTTAAAAAAAAAACCCTTCAAAAAGAGTCAAACTAAAAAAGTAATTACTCACAGAACGCCGCAAGCTTATCAACTATGTCCTTTCAAAATATTATTAAATGCCTATGCATAGTTTTTGTTCTTATAAAAAATTTTAAGAGAACTATTTTGACTAACTTTAATATTAAGCATCTTTTTAAATAAATTTTCGGCCTAAAAACTGTCTGCTTCAGCATATTTATCGAACATTTCGCTGTAAAACTACCAATTTTCATACTTTTATATGCAATAGTTTTCTGAATGACCCAGAAAGACACAAAAAAATTCATTGACAGCGGCGGCGGCGATTACTTTTTTTTTATATAGATAGATACTAGCTGCGTGACAACCGGATATGTTGCAGTTAAATTGCATGAAGTCTTTCAATTTTTTGGTTTAAGATAAATCTAGTTTTATTGTATAATCAGAAAATATTCATAATAATTATAATAAATCATCATAATTTTATTAAATATCAAATTTTATGTAAGGAATCATGTTTCGTTGTAGGTTAAAAAGTTTGTCATTAAATATACACGTTTCCAATTCCGTCTTAGATAAAAGCAATTCGTTCTAACAGATCTTGCTTTTAGTAATTTCAGATCTGATGGAAGGAAAATGACGTCATTTTGAAGAACTTATACAAAAAATATTTCAGTGCTATGAAATAAAATAAATGCTTATAAAATGTCGTTTTTACTCGATAAACCATTCCACTTTTAGCGTCCTTGTGAACAGATTCAACCGCCATCTTACAGAAAAAAATACTCGAAAATCTATGTTTTTATGCAAAACTAATTCTTCTAAATAGTTTTCAAGATCTTTTCAGTTAAATGCGAAGTGCTTAATTGTATGTGATAATTCACATCCTATGAATTCATTAATTTCCAGAGTAATTTCAGATCTGCTGCAGATTTAATTAGATATATACATATTCACTGATATTGGATTTAATTTGTCCCATGCATGCCACTGAAGTTTGCTTATTTGTTTGTTTATTGAGCATACATCTATCTAATTTGTGTTTCAAGTGCCCGCTTATAAGTCATCGTCAATATACAAGGATGAGATATCCACAAGGAAATTTACAACACCAGATAATTACAATCCGGATCTCCACAAACTGTGTGCAATGGAGCTGGCGGGAGTCGAACCCGCCGACCTGACTCCTACGCACTCAAGTGATTAGCGGAATAGAGTCTTAACCACTCGGCCACGGACCCCACCATTTAAGTTGTGCTCATGATTAACATTCCATCTTGTGCTGCAGAAGTTGCAGCCTTACCATATAAGAGTGAGAGAACTGTCGTCCTGGTTGCTTAAATGGTACTTAATGGTTGCTTAAGGGTGATCATCACTTATATTTTCCTTATACTGCTAATGCTGTATTTTTAACATCAGAATTACGCATTTACTATTGAACCGATTTATTTAAAAAAAAATTTTGGTGATAAATATGACTTATTTCTTTGAAACGGCGCAAATTTCATAAGTGAGATGAAATTACACTTTTTTTAATTTAAATTTTAAATTTTTTAATTTGTTTCCTATAGATTTCACCAGAGGGCACTACGGGTGCTGCAGATTTTCGACATAGGTTACAAAACGATTGTTTCAGGCAATTTTTATATATTTTCTTCTTAATTGTTGTCATTATCTTGTTATAAATTTAATAAGGGGTACTTTTTACACGATATTATATAAAAAATATCGTTCAACAAGCATTTTTGCCTTTGCTGCAGTAATTTTATTCCCAGCTGCCATGTCAGAAAGACAAATTTTTCCAAATTTTCAGCAACCCTAAAACACTTCCGTTGAGGCAAATCAACAGGAGGGTTGAGATGAGATTTCCGATATCACCTTTTTCTCTACGCTTGCCTTTGAAGGGGAAGGGAACGGGAGGAGGGGGGGGGAGGGGATACATTTGTGGTCATTTGCTTTTCTCTCTGTAAAAGGAAATTTGTCTGCTTTGTAGAAAGCATTTATTGAAACTGGGAAAGGGGACTGTTGGTTGACCCCCTGACCCACTGTCTATGTTCCAAAGGTTTCAGATTTTCAGTATCACTAGGTTTGCAAAGGGATATCTTCAAAATAGGTAACTTTCTGTTAGCGAAAGTTTTACTTTCTAAAAATAAAGTGAAGCAGGCGATTTTTGTTTCTTTGATTTTTCCCTTCAAATACATTCGTTGTATAACTTTTCCTTTAAAAAAAATAGTTTTCATTCCTTGTTACCTTTAATTGACATTGCATTAGATGTACACAATTTTTAATTGAAAGAAATTAATGTACATTTTGTGTGAAAGAGAATTTAACGTCTAAACAATGTAAATTGCGCCCAATGTAAATTCGACACACACAAGTAAGCCGAATACCGAATATTCAGTCGGCTGAATACTCCAATGTTCCAGGGTTAAAATATTAAAAGGTTAAATATTAAAATAGCTTTATCTCATATTTAATACAAATGCTGCCTCAATTTAAATTTTTTCTCTAACTTTTAACTTTATTCCTATTTTTATGAACATTACTTTCTCACAAGTAAACTTCACACTAAAAAGAGAAGGGGGAAAAAATCTGTTTCGAATTATTAAATAAGATAATTTTAATACTTGTAAATAACGCTTTTAACTTTGGCTTTCTATGTGAATTAAAATAAAATAATACAAATTTCGTTTCTACCACTTTTTGTAATATCATATTTCAGATAAAGCAGTGTAAGTCTGATAAAAATATCGTAACAATATCTTTACTATAATTAAAGTTGGGAAAAAAAATTCAAGTTCGGCTTGAAGTGAAATACTCTGTATTTGAATAAATGGATTAGAACCTGGTTTCCTATGCAAAAACTGTCTGAATGAAACTGTAAAGTAAAACCTATATTATAAATTCTTTGTAGATTTTTCAATTGCGTAAAATGTGTAAACTGTATCACGTCTTATTTATTTATAATCGGCTGCACTCTTGAATCCTCGAACACTTTTTTTTTTTTTTTTTCTGAAGGAAACGGATATGTATTTCGAATGAAACTGTAAAGTATAACCTACATTATGAATTCTTTGTATAGATTATTCAATTGCGTGAAATGTGTAAAATGTATTATGTCTTATTTATTTATAAGCAGCTCTATTATTATTATTATTATTATTATTATTTTGCTGTAAGGGTTGGTCCTATAAAAAACTTGTCAGTATAAAAGTTGTAGATAATATTAAGAGGATTAATAATACATTTAAGCGGATTTGATATCTTGTGAATTGACAAAGTTATGATTTTTTTTCTTCTGAAACCCCTCTTTTTCCCCTCCTCGGCGCCATTTTTAATGATATCAAAAATCTGTCATACATAATTTTTTGGCCGTTTTCCTAGAAGTAATAATAACTTTAAACGGATTCGATACGTATCATAACTAAGATTCATGGGGATTTTCTGTTTTCACAAAAAGCCCCCCCCCCATCCCCCCCCCCCATTGGTTCGATTTTGCCCATTAACAAACTTGACAGAGATTTTATGCCCCTTGATTCTATGTATCAGTTTGGAAGAGATTTATGTAGAATTTTTCAAGTTATCGTGTCCATAAAAAAGTTGCATAGATAGATAGATAGATAGATAGATAAAGTTTTGAACTGGGGGTGGTTTTGGGTTCTGGGAGTCATGATCGGTGTAGACCTGCAAAAATTTTCCAGAAATTCCAGCAGAGTGGAGAATGTAATAGGTAGTATTTCTTACGAAATCTTAAAAAAATGATCAAACACTAAACACGTTGCCCGATAAAAATGAGTACAGTTCTTACGACAGTTGATATATCATATGCGTCAAATGGGAGCTCAATCAAAAGCAACGTTTAGACGCTATTGTGTTCACTCACATATATACAAATACATATATAGGCATCATCAGAAAAGTACCATAAAAAGACACACATGGTCTGAAAACGAAAAAATACCAACATTCACGTATACATTACGGAATAATTGTAAAAAATATCAAACCTTCAACATTTAAAGACATCCTCAAAATGTAAAGATATATAAATGTTTCCATAATAAGGTTTTTATAATGATTACAACCATTTTCCCAGCACTAGATGTGATCGAAAAGTAAAAATGTAAATAAAAAACTAAGAATCACTGGGCACATCAGTTATGTTCTTAGTAACATTAAGATTTCTTTATAAAAAAATTAATTTGGCAGATTTAAATATGATATAATATACACATGAATTGATGCCACACAATCCTAAAATGTACGTGTACCAAAGAAAATATAAATTCTACAGATACGGTAATTATAAATTTACCTGTACACCCGTGCAATGATTTCGCACTGCAGTCTAATATTTTTTAGATGCAAGTTTAAATTTCTAAAGAAAAATTAAGGACGAAAATATCTGCAAACAGCATTAATCAAGCCAGAATATCATGTTATTCATCCCATCAAAATTGAAGTAAAAACTAATCAAAGATAGCAAGAGGCACGCACGAGGGAAAAAAAATAACAATCGTAATTTAACTTCATTGGAAGATGACGTCATCCACTTCGGGAAAAACACGGGACAAAAAAAATAAATTGAGCACATATAAAATAGAATTTAATATAATATAACATAACATACATTTTAGACTACACGTAAAATACCACTGCTTCGATCGATCGATGGTGTATTTTTCTCCAAACATTTGAATTTGAATTTTGTTTTTTAATCATAAATATAAAATAAACCCGTGCGTCCCGCTTTATCTTTTATTGTGATATTTATTTCTTTATTTTTAATTATTGTTGAGCACAATATAATGTAGTATATATATTTTTTATGGCAACAATGATTTGAGAAAAAAAAATCATTTCATTCAAAAAAATGCTGATTTAATTTTTAATTAACTGTAATTTTTAATCAAAAAACGTGTTTTAAAGAAATGTGAGTATACTATGTCAGAAGCCTGTTCAAAAACCTTTCGAATGATAGCTCATTCATTTTTGTGCATTTTGTAAATGCATAGAAAAAGGGATGTTGGCAACAGAAATAATACATATGATTAACTCATGTAAAATTTTAAAGCATATGTAAGTACAAGGAAGTCAGAAATGATAACTTATTGTATGATAAATCTAAAACTTCTAATATGAAAAATTACATAAATTTTTATTCTTATAATGAAAGCCTATATAAAATATTAAAATACCTACAATTAGGTATAATTGCAACTCAAGTAATTTATATATGAAAAATCCCTGACGGCTCGGCCTATAGGCACAGGTAGATTTCGAAGACGCAGATCGTGGGGCGCCTGTTTGTTGGGAATTGCTGAAGAAATGACCTTTTTGCCATGATGCGGCAGTTGGAACCGCCTACTTCAAAACCTAACTTGTTTGCAGGCGGAGCCAACAGGGATTTTTTTTCTGCTATACGAGTTGGTCCTATAAAAAACTTGTCAATATAAAAGTTTTAGATAATATTAAGAGGATTAATAATACATTTAAGCGGATTTGATATCTTGTGAATTGACGCAGTTATGATTTTTTTTCTTCTAAAACCCCCCTTTTTTCCCGCCTTCGGGGCCATTTTTAATTATATCAAAAATCTGTCATACATACATTTTCGGCCCTTCGATTTTGCCCATTAACGAACTTGACCGAGATTTTATGCCCCTTGATTTTATGTATCAATTTGGAAGAGATTTGTGTAGAATTATTGCAGTTATCGTGTCCATAAAAAAGTGACATAGAGTGGTTTTGGGTTCTGGGAGTCATGATCGGCGTAGATCTGCAAAATTTTTTCAAAAATTCCAACTTAGGTGAGAATGTAATAGATAGTATTTCTTACGAAATCTACCTAAAAAATAAATCGGTCTCTTATCACAGTTATTTTGTAATTTATTTTTAGTTTATATAATTCGTGTAATAAATCAAACTGTGTTTTAAATTTTTTATCACTTTAAGGTGATTTTGATGTTAAAAAATAGTAGAAGGAAAACAGCGTAAAAGTTGGCAGCTATGCAAACATCGTAGAATAGCTTTCACGCGTATCAAATGGTACTGTTAGTAAATGTATTGCTGCTAGCGATTTTCTGATTCATTTTTAAGCATAAAAGCATATTACTTTCAAGCATGATTATTGAAATGATTGAACAGTTCTTTATTTTCAAATAAAGGAATTACATCTTGAGCTATAGGCTATTATTGTCTAAGGACGGCAATTTGTTCCTTTCCTGCGCTGTCACGTCCTAAAATTCAGTTAAAAATGACAACTTTGACAGCATTATTTGAAAATCTTTTGCCTTTATAGGAAAATGAAAAAAATATATATTACATAGTTTCTTAATAAGTTTGTGAATAACAAGTAATATAATTTTTTTTTAAAGTCAATTCCTACTTTTTAATCATAAATATACAAAATAAACCCGTGCAGCATTAATGTCCCACGTTATCTGTATTGAACATTATTTTATAATCATCGTTGCTGTATTTCATTTCTGTGGTTACTCATTTGAGATAAATCTTTCATTTCATTTATGAAAACAATGGGAGGAATTTTTTTTTCTCTCATTTAAAACTAAAATTAATTAATTAAATTTAATGAATGAATTAATATTTGAAAAAACTGTATTAACATAAAGTGTCATCCACTACAAGTTTAAAAAAAAATTATTTGAACTTGAGTGGATGAATAGAAAATATTTTATTAACGATTGAAAATTTGAACAAGATATATATAGAGAGAGTGTGAGCTAATAGTATGAATTTAAAAAAATCAATTAAAAAATGTGTCAAAAAGTGCACAGTTTGGATTTCAGAACAGCCTTAAGTAAATAAAATGCATATGCGAAAAAATTAAGTCAGAAAATAAAACAAATGCATTATGTAATAATATTTAATAAAATATATTTACTGATAATTATCATATATTTAAAATTCTAAATATTTTTTGTGTTTAATTAAATTTATATTTACAAAGCTTCGCTTAATCTTGATTACTATTTTTTTCAATTTCGGTTCGGATTACTGGGTTTCTATTGATATGGGTAAGCAGAAATATTGATGTACAATGCTTCCCCCCCCAAAAAAAAAAAAAATGAACCATTAATTTGGATAGCTAAATACATTAGCAATTTAACTCCAAATTTGAGGAAATATAATTAAAACATATCAATATTTCGGAAATTCTGAATCTAGATCCTTTAATTTAAAAGCGTTATTGTTATTTAGCGCAGCTATTTTCCTCCTGTTACATTACAAAATCCCTTTTTAATTATAGCTAAACCATGTGTTTCTCTCAATAACATGAGATTACAATTGACCAGTCGATATCTATTAAATTATAAAAAAATAATAATAATAATAAAAACTGGCTTAAACCGCGCTGGAGATCTGCATGGGCTGAATGAAATATTCACAACTGGGCCCGGCCCGAATGAAGCCATCTTGTTCCGGAGTCCCCAGAAAGTAAAGTCCAAAACCAAAACCCATCCTCTATACAGATCTATAACCAAAAGCTAATCTCTAATCTTCTAACTTACATTTACTTGGCCCAGAGCCTCTGTGTTTACTCAGAATCGGCTTCAAACGGGAAGTGACGTTTCCTAGAAAAAATAGGGCTACCAGAAAAAGAAGTTTTTCGCCCATGCGAAAGTCAGCACCATCTATTGAGTAAAGGTGATTTTCATAGTATCTGACGCTCCTTTTTAAAAGTACTTGGTGCACTGTACCAAGGTATCCGGTTTCAATCGCCGGTCTGGACATTTTTTCACTCTGTTAGTTTCACGCTGTGTATAGTAAAGTGATAATTCACTTCCTTTGTATTCATTAATCCCAGGGTAATTCAGCTCTGCTGAAAATTTAATTACAGTTTATTTTGGTTTTATCTTCGTGGTCGAATGTAAAACTAAAATGTATTAGAAGGAAATGCTTTTCAGATTTGACGGCAGACGATTTTTTTTTAATCCTTAGAATGAACGGATTCTTGAAAATTCAATATGTGAAAATATGATTTTAGTTCATCACATTTTCTGAAAAATGTGATTTATGAGGATTCCCATATATTCTTCTGAGAGTAATCCACCATGAGAGCAACTGTCGCACTTTTGTCTGTATAATTCCCCATCTTAAATATATATTTTTTAATCCATTACGGTCTATGGAAATAAATATTCTGGTGACATTCTGTGTGTTTTTTCTGTTGTTGTTGTTGTTGTTGTTGTTGTTGTTGTTGTTTTTAAACAATGGAGTAATTTAGTTGAAATCTTTAGAGGAACTTCTTTATAAGTTGCAAAAAAAATAATATCTCTGTAACTAAATATATTTTTAAATTCTGAGAGCTTATATGACATCATAGTATCCGTGAATAGGTGTTAATTTCATTGATCTGCGTTCCATATTCTAGGAGGGGAGTTGAGAAATATTAACATACAGTCAGATTTTAATAGAATAGATTATCTTTCAAACAGGAAAATCTCCAGACATTATATTCTCATTGCATTAAAAATATTTTATGACAAAAATATGTGATTTATTTAATTTTTTAATTACGTTCATCATTAATGTTTTGGTAATAATTTAGATATTTTTAATGCGAACATTTTTTACATAAATACTTATGTTTTCTTTCAAATGAAAGATCATCCAAATGTAAGTCGTTCATTTTATTAATATTGTTTTTATGGCCAAAATATGTATTTTATTTATTTTGTTTTATTATTTTCATGCATTAATAAAAATTTTGTTAATATGTTATATTTTTCTGTAATGTAAACATATTTTACATAGATATTTGCAATACAAACAAAAGCACAGACAAAAGCACAGAAATATTCAAACAAACCGAGTAATTTCATCTCCGATGTTTCCGAGTAACATAAGATATTCACATTGTTAAAGAAGTATTTCTTATGACCATGGTGTTTTTTTTTTTCTTTTCGGAAAGCAGCTAAAGACAAAAATAATTAACTTTAAATATATATAAAACTTGTTTACACCATTTGGACTATTTTTGATCTATCTAGATGTTCATATGTGTGTAATTTATAATATAACATTCAATAAAAATGTAGATAAAAAACCCTCATAACATTTTCTGCCTCATTCGTGTTTTTTTTCTATCATTAAATTCAAGTTAAGTAGATAGTAATATTTATTTCACAATAATAAATTTGTTTTAACTTTTAAAACAAAATAAAAATATTATCTTCAACAGTAATTAACTAAACATAATTAGCTAAAACATACATGTGAAAAAAATATACATTCGAACAAACTATTAATTTTTTAATTATTTACGAAATGTATTTTTAAAGACTGAATTTTTTATTTTGTTCCTTGGAAATTTGAATGCACAGTAACTAATTTAAAAAAAAATTGTGTGATTATAACTAGATTTAGAAAAGAAAAAAACACTTCTTTAACCACTTGGGATTACTCACATTTCCAAACTTTTTTTTTTATGTATGAATTTTAATAAAAACTATAGCTTTCTCCTCAAAAGATGGTTTGCCTAAAAAGTTATTTAATAGAAGAAAAAAATTCAAGGTATAAGTAATACAGTTAATACTGTTCAAGTTCCAACCTTTTGTTTTTTATATATTTTATTGAATAGAAAATATTCTACGCTTCAATAAAGCAACATTAAAAGAAATAAATTTATTCTTAAAATTAAATTTCTCGTTTGAAAATAGACAAAGAAAATAATAATTTACTTACTTATACTTTCGTTGAATAATAAATACAAAAAATAGATGTTCAAGAAAACAATATATGTGGAAAAAGTACCGGTTATAGGCCATTTAATTTTAGTAGTCCACTTTTACCAGAAAACAATAGCTAATTTATAATACAAAATAATATATATATATATATATATATTTGCTGTTGGGGGGAGGGGAGGTATCTCATAGTAGCCAACTATTATAATTATATATCGCAAACGTTTCATTATATTTTTTGTGTTGAAATGTGGATAATAAAATATGCCATTTATAAATTATTTAAGTAAATATATGTACATTTTCTTCATTGTGAGATTTCAAACAATCAAACTTCAGTTCTTATTAAAATATAAAATATACTGTTTTCATTATTTTCTACTTCGTTTTATCAAAACAGTGCAAATTAACTTTCAAAAAATATTTTTTGATTTAATGTATTATTCGTCTTTTTTTTTCGAGGGGTAGGTTTTTTTATTTTTTATCTTATTGTCCAATGGATGATAAAACTGCATAAAAAAGTATATTTCTGGTACTTTAGTATAATTAATAGTTCTTCCTACGCTTATTAAATATGAAACATTGTGCTGAAAAGAGTTAATTTTGAGTAAATTATGTACTTAACATTTTGGTGTAAGATTACTACAAAAAAGTTATCATTGGTCCTGATGCAAAACCGAAATACCCTCGAAACATTTAATAACTGCATAATTTTGGGTAAATTATGTACTTAACATTTTGGTGTAAGATTACTACAAAAAAGTTATCATTGGTCCTGATGCAAAACCGAAATACCCTCGAAACATTTAATAACTGCAACTTTCATCAAAATTTTATAATATCATGTTTTTTTTTAATAAATTTCTAAATATGTAAATTACAGGTCCTTGATCTCAAACTTTAAAATAAATGTATGGGAAAAGTTATTTTTTACCTCCAAGTTGTTTCTAAATAAGAAAAAATGAATACAATAACTTTATGGTTTTAGAGGCTGTAACGATTACTTTTGTACCATTTTAAACGGTTATATGGAAAAAGCTGTATTACTTCATAAAAAAAGTGTATTTATTGAAATCCCTGTGTCCTTTATGGGAAATTATCTATTAATACGAAAAAGAAGATAACAATACACAATTTGTTATAGGTCCATATAGCTCCAATTATAGTCCATATAGCAATTATAGGTCCATATAGGTCCTTCGTTATAGGTCCAAATAACTCTTAGAAAAGCCCTATTAAACCCTTAAGCACCATGTTCAAATTAGTGATAGTATGCTGAATACCAGATATATTAAATTTCGTCAAAAGTAGTTTATGTCGTTATTTTTAATTACATGTATTTAATTACATATGTGATGTAAGGAGATGAAATAAAGTTTTATTTATATTGCACTAACGGAAATAAGGTTTGAAGTTCCTATCTTCATCGCAGTGGGAAAACTAATGAGTTTTTTTTTTCATTTAATACTATCTATTGGGTGCGAAAACATTCATTGCTATAAAGCCCGTAAAAAACCAATCACAATAGCAATTAGCGACGTGAAACCCAGATGCTTAAAACATTGCAGTCTGAACTTAAATATGTCGTATAATATGTCTTAAATAATCGTATGCACGTACGTCCTGCTATTTCAAATAAAAGAGCACATGACGTACGCAGGTACGTCGTGGTGCTTAAGGGGTTTAGGGTTGTCTGGGGACCAAGGTCCATCACCTTATTTGAGGACCTTCTCAAATCAAAATAGCCGCTAGGAAATTTTGGAACGTGTACGCAATTCCTATATGTAGAATGCATAGTATGTAGAACGTGAGACACAATTGTGAGTTACAATTGTGCATATTACATATAATTTGTATTATTAGCTATTACGATACGATTGTCGGTTAACCAAAATCTCTTTTCGATTTTTGGTCATTTCATTCCAGAAAACTGCATTTTTAAGAAAATTTTTCAAAATTATTTTATTTATTTTGTGGCCCTCAGCCATGGTATATCAAAGACTGTGGCCTAATTGGCCTGTGCGGCAATCAGGTTCTGCCTGCCATTTTCTGCTTGAATAGACGCGTGTTGTATATTTGTTAAGACAGCAATAACGTTAATATATTTACGAGGTATTTTATAATAGTAACAAGAAACAAGTTAGATAAACAATTATATAAATTAGTGGTAAAAGTTAAATTTTAATTTTAGCGTCATATGTGAGAAAAAATTGCTAGAAATATAACATTTATCACAAACTTTATGACAGTGTGTTAAATGTTAAAAGGGGACATTAAATTCACAGAAATATTTAATTATTTAACAAGGAAAAATGTGGCTCTTATTTCAATACTGAAAACAACATATCACAGTCTATCTTTTTTCTACGAAAGGGAACATGAATAGCACAGAGGAGAAATAAAAATAATGTAAATAAACATTCTATGTAATTTTTCTAAGTGACATTGTGTTGATGTTGTATTTTACGCCGATTATCTACGCGAGGGGTATAAGCCGAGATAGCGGTGCCCTCCGTAGGGCTTTTTCTAAGAGAATCAAACCCCCTATTTAAACAAGGTTACCCAAGAACGGAAAAAATCCACGAAAAACTCCGAATGATCAGGGCGACGGGCGCGAGTGGGTTCGAACCCAGCCACTCCCGTCTACCATCTTTGAGAGCAGAACCTCTCAGCCGCTGATGTGGGGCGATGAGTGACATATGAGGTTTGAAAGCTTGTGGATTTAAATGTGAAAAAGAACAATCTTACTGTTCAAAGATTAGAAATCAGAAATCAACTATCAAATTATGAAATCGCAAATAGTTTGTAAAAGTATTCATGATATAAATCTCTTACGTCAAAATATATTTAAACATTTTCGCTGTGATACTTCAAAAAGCAGAGCTTTTATAAGGAAAACAAGTAGATGGTTTCGGATTAAAAACAATTCCCTAAATTATTATTTAGTGAAGGAGTGGCTATAATAAATAATCAGCTATAAAATCGTATACACTGTCATATTAATGTTAAAATCGATCAAAATATTTAAAAATTTCAAAAATGCATTTATTGTACAAGCATATTCGATATAAAAATATTGGTTTTGTATAGCATTACTTAATAATTGCGTCAGTTATTCTCGTCCAAACAAATTCTGAAGTATTAACCTCTTATTTCCCTGATATTTTTGGATTAACTGAAGATTTTGGGAAGATAAAACTTAAGGAAATAATCTTTCTGCTTTATATATCCCTCAACTCTAATCTTCCAAAAAGCTAGATTTACGAAGCCTTCTTAATTTAAAAGCACATGCGCAGAAGATTCAATACCAATAATCATTTTCTGCCTAATTTAGCCCTCTCCTTGATAAAAGCACAAAATTCTCCTAACGTTAAAAAAAAGAAAAAATTCTAGTGCACAATTCATTTCCTTTGCGCAGTGTGCTCTAAATAACAAGAAGACATTTAATACTTAAAGAACTGCTAACGTAGCGCTATTCGTCCTGACCATCGCCATTAGAGAGTGAACTACTACTCCATTCTTTACCCTGACAGCTAATGGCCCCTAACTGCCGTTACTTTAAATTGCGCGACATTAAAAGTGATCTCTTTGGACACGCTTCGTTTAAATATGCCATAAAAAAAGATTCAGTGGTTTATTAGTGACTTCATTTTTACTTGGAAATGCAGAACTTGTTGATTAGCGGAAATAAAAGGTGATTTAATTAAAATATTCTCTTTTGTAATTGCAAATGAAAGAATCAAATGAGATATTTAAAATAATAAAAGTTAATTTGGTATGGAATATTTCATTACGCACGGATTTGTCATTTTGTCAAGGGAAGGGGATTTTTTTTTTAACTGACATTAACATTAAATGGATATTTTTAGAAGTGTTAATTAAAAACACTTATTTAAGTGAAAAGGGTGATTTATTTCCTAATTGTTTAGCTGAAATGGGGCATTATAAATAAAATTGTTTAGCTAAATGTGATCTCTACTTTTCGCGTACAATTGAAAGTGCTGTAATTTATAATTTCATGCCATATTTATTATTTAAAAATATGGATTAAGGAGCTAGAATAAATATATAATAATTAAAGATATGGTTTATGCTTGGTATAGCAATGAAAGTTAAATACATTTGGAAAATTGAATTCAATTGATGGAATAGATCTGATATGGTTGTATTTACTTAATTATCCATTTTACATTAATGCTGTAAATTACAGCTTTCGCTGAAATAATAACGATGATTTTTTTACATTGCAAAACTAGTTATAGCACGAAACGAACGCACCTCATTTGTCACGTTTAACGTACAATTTCCAACTTGTATAATTTTTTGCGAAATACAAAACTTATAATATAAATATAAATGCTGGACGATTACACCATGAAATATTACAACATTAAAGACGTGAGTATAAAACACCACAAATTTTACTGAATGGTGTATACAAATTTAAAAATTTATACATACATTAATATTAAAAATATCGACGTTTCAACCACCTTCAATGGTCATCCTCAGGAAAAATTGGAAATTTGGAATATTGTTTTTCACATTTGAAACTTTGGAAGCAATATCAAAAAAATTCCTGCGGATGACAATAGAAGGTGGTCGAAACGTCGATATCTTTAATTTTAATGTATGTATAAAATTTTGAATTTGTATACGCCATTCAGTAACATTTGTGATGTTTTATACTCACGTCTTTAATGTTACAAAACTTATTTTTGGTGGAAAGTTCATTAAACATTTAAATTTTACTGAAGAACAAAATATATCTTATTATACATTTTCTTTAAACTTATTCTATAGAACAAGACTCATTTAATAATTAGTTTAAAAAAAATTAATAAAAAAGATCATTTATGAATGTTTTTTTTTTTTTTTTTTTTTTTTTTTCATACAAGTTTATTGGAATTTATTCAATAAACCTTATGCATGCCATAGAAATTGATTTCCATTCAAATTAATATTTTACAATTATTTTAGTCCATAAAAATAACGTAAAACTGTGTTGTGAACGAAAAGAAGTCAATTTATCACTATTATTTTAATTTATTCCTTTTTTGATTGTATTATGTAAAATATTCTAACTTGTATTTTTTATTCTCATTTCAGCTCCTCCACGTTGGACAACAGAACCTTCCCATTCAGAAGCTGTTCTTGGATCTGACGTTATACTGAACTGTGTTGCAGATGGCTTTCCAAAACCTCAGATCTTGTGGAAACGAGCGGAAGGTCTGTACAATTATAAAAATTCTCATTAAAAATACATAAACTAGTCGTTGGGGGCCGCCGTAATGCTTACCCATTATGGATATGCATAATATAAAAAATGAAAATAAAACATGTGTAAACTACTTATAAAATGCATTGCAATTCGAATAAAAACGTGGCTTGATGACGTCATAAACTTTAAATGCACTATTTACTGAATTGTGTAAAAGAAACATCCTTATAGCTCCAAAAATTATAATTATATTAACTAATGGTTTATTGCGTCGGATTAAGCGTCTAATTTCCAATTGAAACATATCTTTGAATTGAAATTTGGATGAAATACAGGGTCATGAAAAATCGAAAAGTGTGGAAAATAGAATTACAAATATCTCGGCAACTCATTATCCGATTGACTTCATTCTTGATGCAAAATTTATGTTTTTTTATTGTTTTTTTTTTATATTCACTCCTTAAAATAAACCATTTCGAAATTTTTTTTTATACCTTTTATCAGAACGACTATTTAGAGAGTCCGAAAAAAATAGTTCAGGATAATCGAGGTTACTGAAATTCAATAAGCTTCTTCCCATTATTACATATTAAGTACATACCAAATTTCAAGTCTCTATCTCAATTTGTTCGGGAGACAAAGCGTTTACAGACACACAGACATACAGACACACAGACGGACGGTAATTTATTTTTCTAAAAATATGTTTTTCAGAATCTCCAGTGTCTGAAACTTGTAAATCCGTCAATTTTTTTTTCGATTTTTAAAACGATTACAAGACTTACCCTATACTACGTATGATGGGTAAGTAAAAACAACAATTTGTGCATGAATTCGAGCCATAGATCCATACGTTGGAACGAGGTTTCACCCTCTTGTGTTTGCAACTACTGCAGCACCAAAAGTTAATCTTAACCCATCACAAAATTTTTAACAGTGTAGCTACAAAAGTCGTCTCTACATTCAAATATATGAATATTAGCATAGATGGAACTTTTATTGATAACGCTTATTCGAAATCTCTATTGTTAAAAAAATTGTTGAATACAGAAAAGAAATGAAAAGTCAATAACTTTAGAAATTTCAAAGATGAAATCGAACTTAATAGCAAGTCTATCACTGGTGACTATTTTCATATTATTTTCTCAATCAGTATTTCTAAAAAAAAAAAAAAAAAAATCTTCTTCGAAGATTAGCAGATATCTGCTTATAATGATCTTGTATAAATGATTTTTCTTTAGCAATATTATTAGACAAAATAATTAAAAACAATATTCGCCAGTATCATTCTTGTAATAAACATTTAAGTGCCATTACGCCAAGTTAAAAAAAGTATCGCACTGCGAAATGGATTCGAAATGAAAAATGGAATCTAAATCGAAATAGAGTTTTATAATTAGAGTTGTAAAGACTAGAAAAAAACCCCGGTTTAAACCTAGGAAAGCCCGGTTTAAACCGGGGAAAACCTGGTTTTTTGGGAATAAACCTGGGAATAAATCGGATCTATTTCAAATAAACCCGTAAATAAACCAGTTTTTTGAAACTCTATTTATAATAGCACATCAAGTGAGATATCCTTAACTGCTTCTGAAAAGGCTCGATCAAAACACAGAATTTAAAATTCTAATTCTAAAAACAAATTTTGTGCAGGTAATGACTACTAAAGAAATAAGTGTAAATGGAGGTTTATCTTTGTAGGCCACTACATATATTAGTAACGATTACTTTCGTACTAGTTCACTAAAAATAAAGATCAAATGAATACACAGGAGACATTATATTTCCATATATCATTTAAAAACATTGCTAAAGTTCTGTGAGGAAAATTAACCTCTCTCCCTTCATAAACAAAATGAAATCAACCTCTCGTGGAGATCCAGCCGTTAAGCATAGATACTTTTCTCCACGAGGGGAAATGTTTATTAAAAATTCATATTTTAGAATACAGATGCTGAATATTACATTAGAGATTAAAATAAAATTAGTACAAAGTTAGTTTTTACAGTGCTGGTTCAGATCACAACATTTCTTAATATTTAAAAAAAAAAATGATATAAGAAAATGTATAAAAAAAACGTAATTAGAAAATTTATGAAAAGAATACTTAATCATAACACAACTAGTGATTTTGCATGGTTCAAACAGTAAGCTGAAATAGGAACAGTATGAGTACAAAAATGTGATCAGTGTGTGAACTATAGTATACAAATTTCAATCAAATACAAAATTCGAATACAAAATGTATTCTTTTGTTTAATATATATATATTTATTATATATATATATTTATATATATATTTATATTATATATATATATATATATATATATATATATATATATATATATATATATATATATATATATATATATATATATATATATATATTCTTTTGTTTATTTATATCTATATATATATTCTTTTGTTTATTTATATATATTTATAAATACCTTATAAATGCAGGAAAAAGGATCATAGATCCTTTTTAATAAAGGAGAAATGTTTATTCAGAATGTTGTTGGAAAACGCATAACACATTCGAAAACCCAATTTCAGCAATTAATTTCTGTAGTCGTAAAATATTCGAATTATTTTGTGTAGCCCTGTATATTATCTGTAGATTTGTTTACATACTAAATTCACAATATGCTGAAATCTAGTTCAGTTAGAACGCATAGCACAGTTGAAAAATCTCCTTCATCAATGTCCGCAATAAACGAAAATGTACTCGAATTCTTTTGTGCAGCCCTGCATATGATATATAGAATTTATACATACCAAGTAATATAAAAAAAACTGGTACTTCTCTATTATCCCGTCGACCGATTTTCATAACAAAAAACTATCGCCAAACTGTAAGAATAAACGCCAAAAATGTAGTCCCATTTACTTGATGTCAGAAGCATTATAAGTGTTTGTTATGTCATCAAGTGGTTTTTAATTCAACATTTGCCTGTATTTTTCATTATGTTTTACTGATTTATTAGTTATTTCATTAATTAAATTAACAATTGTGTCCTTGAACGGCGGTGCCATGATATGAAAAGAAAAAAAGCATTGAAAAAAATCTTATATTTTTTTATATTTTATTTATTTATACATTTTGATATTCCAATGACAACGTTCTCCCGTTTATTTGGTGTTACAGTTTGGCGATAGTTTTTTGTTATGAAAATTGGTCGACTGAATAATAGAGAAGTACCAACAAACTTAAGTTTTAAAACGCTTATCACAAATGAAAGCGTACTCCCTGCAGTTATCGCTCATAGACAGTATTGTAAACGAATTATTTTGCGTTTCCCTGTAAATTGACACAAATCCTAGGCACACCATATTCTACATTAAGCTCCTTGTAGTGACTTATATCACTTTAAATATATAAAGACAAATAAACTTTTTAATAACACCATAAAATTAAGAAATTTGCGTATTTCTTTATTTTATGGTGATATTAAGAGATTTTTGATTACTTTATTTATGTATCACACCACTTCGTTCAAGAAGTTAATTTAAATATGTTTGAAATAGTGTCACATCATTAAAATACATTTCAAAAGATTTTTTCCCATAGAACATATTATAACGGAAATCTTTTGAATGTCCCTGTAAATTGACAAAAATTCTAGGCACACCATATTCTACATTAAGCTCCATGTAGTGACTTATATCACTTTAAATATATAAAGACAAATAAACATCTTAATAACAACATAAAATTAAGAAATTTGCGTAATTCTTTATTTTATGGTGTTATTAAGAGATTTTTGTTTATTTATGTATCACACCAGTTCCTTCAACAAGTTAATTTAAATATTTTTGAAATGGTGTAACATCATTAAAATACATTGCAAACGATTTTTTCCCATAGAACATAATATAACGGAAATCTGTTGAGTGTCCCTGTAAACAAACAAGAAATGCTACACAGATAATTTTTAATAACGAAAATACCATAGTAAAAATTCAATTACATATATCATTTACATGGCAATCCGAGTTTATTTACGCAAGTTAGAGTAGGGCCAGACAAGACAGACGGCCAGACAAACCGAATACATTAACATTTTTCAACTATTTGTGAAAGTGTTAAACAGCTTCAGTAGTTATTTATGTTATATATGTGGGGAAAAAAATTATTTCTTTAAACTCTTTTGCTAACGACTATCATGGAACATTTTAAGAGAATTTCACAGAAATATATATATATATATATATATATATATATATATATATATATATATATATATATATATATATATATATATTGGAAACTAATAAAATGATGTTCTCAAAAAAAAGTAATGGAAAATCAAATCAGTTCTTGTGTAACTCATAAGTACTAAAAATCAATATAAAGGTTAGATTTCACATTTTACGATTTTTAAAATATTTGGGTCAACTCCTATATGGATAAATATTAAAATATATTTTTTTGAAAAATGAGAATTCTCCACGCGAATCTAACAAATAAAAACAATGCATAAAGTATTAGGTATCTACGTACATGGTGACAAGTAAGAAGCGCCCCAATTTTAATATTCAATAATTCATTAAGTATAATAAATATGAAGATGAAAAGAAGTGATATTTATATCTGGTAGCTCTTAAATTTCATATGCTGTAATTTTAAAAACAGTTCAAATTTTCGTCAATAGAGGACACTGTACTGTCTCTAATTGTATGAAGGCTCAAATTAACATGTAA
The DNA here is from genome assembly GCA_963931845.1 of Maratus michaelseni. Taxonomy (NCBI): domain Eukaryota; kingdom Metazoa; phylum Arthropoda; class Arachnida; order Araneae; family Salticidae; genus Maratus; species Maratus michaelseni. The sequence continues at coordinate 93,865,989 of OZ007593.1, forward strand.
AATTGCATTAAAAATATCTCTAGTTTTATTCTTTACTATATTTAGTGATTGAAATCCGAAACTAGTCGTTGGGCACCACTGTAATACTTACCTATCATGGATATGCACAATATAAAGTATGAAAATAAAACATGTGTAAATTATTACTTACCCATCATACGTAGTATAGGGTAAGTCTTGTAATCGTTTCGAAAATCGAAAAAAAAAAATTACGGATTTATGCGTTTTAGACACTGGAGATTCCGAAAAACACATTTTTAGAAGGAAAAAAAAATTGCCGTCCGTCTGTCTGTGCGTGTGTCTGTGTGTGTGTGTCTGTAAACGTTCTATCTCCCGAACAAATTGAGATAGAGACTTGAAATTTGGTATTTACTTAATATGTAATAATCGGAAGAATCTTATTGAATTTCATTAACCTCGATTATCCGGAACTATTTTTTTCGGACCCTCAAAATATTCGTTCTGATAAAAGGTATATAAAAATTTTCAAAATTGTTTATTTTAAGGAGTGGATATAAAAGACAATAAAAGAACATAAATTTTGCATAAGGAATGAAGTCGATCGGATAATTAGTTGCCGAGATATTCGTAATCCTATTAATCCAAAGATATATTTTGATTGGAAATGAGACGCTTAATTCGACGCAGTAAACCGTTAGTTAACATGATTATCAATTTTGGAGATATAAGGATGTTTCTTTTACGCAATTCAGTAATAGAGCATTTAAAATTTATGACGTCATCAAGCCACGATTTTATTCGAATTGCAATGAATTTTATAAATAGTTTACACATGTTTTATTTTCATATTTTATATTATGCATATCCATGATGGGTAAGTATTACGGTGGTCCCCAACTACTAGTTTATAAAATGCATTGCAATTCGAATAATTATTACATACTAAGTACATACCAAATTTCAAGTCTCTATCTCAATTTGGACGGGAGATAGAGCGTTTACAGACACACACACAGCAATTTTTTTTTCTAAAAATGTGCTTTTCGGAATCTCCAGTGTCTGAAACGTGTAAATCCGTCAAAAAAATGTCGATTTTAAAAACGATTACAAGACTTACCCTATACTACGTATGATGGGTAAGTAAAAAGGCTTGAATTTTGAAATTTATTTAAAATTTTTAATGTATTAGGCGCTACATCACCATCTATTGAAGAAAATTCGAGCTGTTTTTAAAATTACAGCAAATAAAATGTAAGGGGTATCAGATATAAGTCCCTTATTTCATCTTCATATTTATTATAGTGGATCAATTATTACATTTTCAAATTGAGGCGTTTATTTCTTGTGACACTGCATTATTTAAAATCATTGCTAAATTCATCTCAGAAAATTTGACTTCACTATATTTATTAACAAAGAAATTGTCAGAAATTAGCTATGCGAAAATATTTATTTATTTATTTTATCTTTTTATATCTCATTTCTAACGGATATAAGATGAAATATTTTTAAAGATTTCCATAGAAAAATTATTCTCTTGGAGACAGATAAAATGATGCGCAAGAAAAATATCCATTTTTTAGACGGAGCAGAAAACGGATAAAAGAATATCTTTCTTCTAGAATTTCTTTTTTAGCTATTATTCTTCTTTAAGGGTCAACTTGTGATATATATGTGATTGAGTGTATATATTACTGAATGTTTCTTATAAGAATGTATTTATGAAAAATATTTAAGATTTGCAGTAAAATAAAAAAAAAACCTATTATAATTTTTTTTTATAAATACTTATCACTGAAGTAATTTGTTATACAGTTTATTATACATTATCATTATGTTATTCTTTCACAGATCATTATATTATTCTGTTAAATTCCGATAAATTGTAAGATTGAATAAACTAATGAATAAGATTGAATTCCACTAAGTCCTTTTACATTTTCAACCTTTTATTGCAAATGCAAATGAACAGATATGGGTATGAAAAGTAGTACAATATTAGGAGCATATATTGAAGTTTTCCTTCTCTATATGTGTATCATAGGTTTCACGAAGTACGTCAATCTGATAATCGTCAACATTTTCCTCTGATACTCTTTTTCGTCCACTCCTTGCTTTACCCAGTACTGAAGCGGTCTCCATGAATTTCTTGTTCCCTTGTCCATCAAATCGTGAATGGCATAATAAATTCATAGATACCGGTTTAGTATTGAATAAAGCAAGGATTGGACGAGAAAGAGTACCAGAGAAAAACGTCGACGATTAACGCCAGGACGTGCTTCGTGAAACACATGATGCACATATAGAGGGTTATTATTTGATGAAAAAAATAAAAAAAATCAATATACACACTTAATATTGTACTACTTTTCATATATGTACCCGTTCATTTGTTCATGTAGTAAAAGCTTGAAATTGTAATGATACTTTGTGAACATTCTGTATATTCCTATACTGAGTAAACTCTTTACTGCATAAACTCTAAAATGGACCAGAAATAATATAAACATTTTAAATGTATTCCTATTTAACATATTTTAAAAACGACATTTTTTTTCAATTTAATTTGATTTATTATTTGATGAGATTTCATTTAAATGCTGAAAAGCCCCGGAGCTATATTTACAAATTCAAGAGATAAACATTTTTAGTTGGGCCGATCATTCAATAACATCCGTTACACGTATCCACGGATGCATTTATAAAATGAATTTTTCATCAGATAAGCACTTCGTTCCTTTAAAAGTGCTGAAACAAATTTGAGTAATTACCCTTTAACTGTTTTTCCAAAGCAAGGGGGTGTGTTATTCTTGAAAGTTTTTGAAAATGACCAACGCTACTTCGCAAAAAAGGCGGTCGCGCGCCCATCAGAGGTCCCTATACACTTTCAAGTCTTGAACGGAACGGTAGTGGCAAACCCGATCATGGAAGAAATCCCCAGAAAAATTTAAAAGCTAAATTCAATAAGTTCGACCATCGGGATTCGAGCAGGCGGGGCGTTTAATTTGTCCGACGACAGCTGCGGCTTTGAGATGATTATAGCTCAAGTAATCTGTTATACATATTTTATTCAAATCTAATGAAATATAAGAAGATGTACATTATAATAAAGCCAGGCGCTATATCATAGAATCAATGATGAAGTAGGATTCGGGCAGGTGGGGCGTTTAATATGTCCGACGACCGCTGCGGTTTCGAGATGATTATAGATAAAATAATCTGTTATACATTATTTTATTAAAAATAAATGAACAACGTGAAATAGCACAAATAATTTGTGCTGTTTCAAATTATTTGTGCTATTTCACGTTGTTCATTTATTTTTAATATAACGGCGCAAAGTTTAATCCACCTTTTTAGATAGACATATTTTATTCAAATCTAATGAAGGATAAGAATATGTACATTATCATAAAGCCAGGCGCTATATCATAGAATCAATGATAAAGTTTTTATTGATAAGATTGAATAAACTCAATAAAAATATTCCTATATTAAGTAAACAGTTTACTTCATAAATTCTCAAATGGACAAAAATATATATAATCTAGTTAAATTGATTCCTACTTAACATATTTAAAAAATGACAAAAATGTTCAATTTAATTTTATTTATTCTTTAATGAGATTTCATTTAAATGCTGAAAAGCCCCTGAGCTATATTTAAAAATTCAATAGCTAAACATTTTTAGTTGGGTCAGTCATTGAATAACGTCCATTACACGCATCCATGGATGCATTTATAAAATGAATTTCCCATCAGAGAGGCACTTCGTTGCTTTAAAAGTGCTGAAACAAATTTGCGTAATTACCCTTTAATTGTTTTTCCAAAGCAAGGGGGTGTGCGATTCCTGAAAGCTTTTGAAAATGGCGAAAGCCAACGCTGCTTCAAACTGGTTATTAAAGCGCGCAGAAAATTTTACTGATGCTGTAATTAGATAACTTAATTATAGCTATTATGAAAAGAGTGGCGTGATCGAACGGCCTCGTTGCTTGAACAAGTGCTCTTTACGTCATTTTGCTAAGGTTTGAGTGAATATTTATAACCACTAACTTCCATAAAGCATTTAATATTGCTTTCGGCTACGATTTTTGAAATAGTGACGAACAATAACGTATTCTTGCTTGTTGAACTTTTGAGGGGGAAAGACATCATAAATAAATGTGATAAAAATTTACGTAAGATAATTTATCACTGTACCGATGGCAAATATTTAAAAACCACCGGCTTTGTTGTGAATATATGGGTTTTAAAATGCTATTTGTTGTTTCTGAATATTTTCGTAAAATATAAGTTAATGTACCCCACATATGTTAACCCACATATATTTGATACGAAATTTGTTGCAACATATTTTTCATTATTCAAAGAACTAAAATACAGTTCAATAAATAAACAATTTTACTATTAGAGAAACAAAAATGTATATACCGTATATTAAGGCGTATATCTCGCATTTTTCATACAAGAAAATTGATCACAATTTACAGGTGCACGTTATAAGCCGGACATATAATTAAAAGGTTAAACATTTTAAAAAATGCGAGAAATAATTTAGATTTCTACATTGATAAACATGCTATTTACTTACAAAGAGGCTCTTTAAATTTTGTATTAGTTATTATACATTCAATGTCCTTTAATGTATTCTTACGTTGCATATTTCATGAAGACTGTTTTGCAACGCTCTGGATGTGTGTTATACGCCGAATATGCAATATAAAATAAAAATTCAAAATAATTGTGCATTACATGCAATAGCAAATAATTACTATTCCTTTCAATGAACGAATATTTATGTAATATATATGTATATATACTAGCTGATTTGCCCGGCGCGGCGTTGTCCGACCTCATCAAAAAATAGCACAAAACGCAAAAACACTCTAAGAATCGTTGCTCGAATTCCGAATAAACTTCATTGAAAAGAGAACAAAATTTACTACATTAGGTAGAAGATTGAAAACGGATTTATTTTAATAATCTGGAAAAATCACCGCGAAACTATAAAAAAACGTAAAAAATCTCATAAAGATCGCCAAAATTTCCAAACTCGCAGAGGACAAAATTCACTACAGTGGACTAAAACATTGTAGACGGAATTATTTCACAAATTCACAAATCGATGCGAAACGCGAAAAAACGCTGAAAGTCATGAAAATTTATTTCAAACGTCGCAGAAGACAAAGCTAAAAGATTGGGCTAAAAGATTAAAACAAGATTCCTTTTATGAATATCGAAAACTTGCTGCGGAGCACGAAAAAACTCGATAAAAAATTTGCAAACATTCAAGAATCGCAGTATGAATTCCGAATGAACTTTATTGAAAAGAGAACAAAATTTACAATATTGTGCTGAAAGATTAAAACCAGATTATTTTTACTAATGTGAAAAAATCTCAAGAAACTGTAAAAAAATTTCATAAAAAATTGCCAAAAATTCAAAACTCGCAGAGGACAAAATTTACTACAGTGGACTAAAACATTGTAACCGGAATTCTTTTACAAATGCACAAACCGACACGAAACGCCAAAAAAAAACCCGCTAATATTCACTGAAGACAAAATGTGCTATATTAGGTTAAATGCTTGAAACTAAATTCCTTCTCCGAATATCAAAAAATTCACTACAAGAACATTAAAAATTCCTAAAAATCACAATAAAATTCGCTAAAAATTCAAACATCTAGGAGTATAAAATTTACTGTAATCTAAAAGTTTGAAACCGAATCCAGTTTTACTAACGTTGAAAACGCGGAAAAAACTCGTTAGAAAAAATTGCGAAAAATTCAAAAATCGCTGAACGAATCCCGAATAAGTTTTATTGAAAATAAAACAGTTTACTACAGTGGACTAAGACATTATAACCGGAATTATTTCACAAATGTCAAAAACTCGCTGTGAAACGTCAGAAAACTCTAAAAATTCCATTCAAATTCGCTAAAAAATTAAAAATTGCAGGGGACAAAATTTACTATAGTGAACTAAGCCATTGTGGGCGGAATTATTTTACAATTGTCAAAAAATCTCCACAGAACGCAAAAATTCAATAAAAATCCAAATAAAAATTTCAATAAAAATTCGCTAAAATTCAAAAATCGAAGATGTCAAAATTTACTATATTAAACTAAAAGTTTGAAAAAGACATAATTCTTTTCTTATCATTAATTTTATTCATTACTATTGTGCTTTTGTCTATTTTATAAGTAAATATCTGTGGTATCGTTAGTTTTCCACTAATAATAAGAAAAATTACCGTCCTATTTTTTACAAAAACTTATACACCTATATAGAATATTTTTCTATTTCTGCTCTAAAATTTTCAAATCGATATCTTAATTAGTTTTCTTATTATTCACTGATTAGTAAAAGTTCTCGATTTCTTTCGTTTACGCTCGGAAATCAAGTTTGATTTTGTCATTTTGTAAAAAGCAATCGCTTTTAATTGAGGGTTTTCATTAATATCCCTGCTAATTACTGACCGATTTCTTCGAAAATTGAAACTCCGGATTTCCCGCATTTTTCAGCATCGGTCGATACCTTCAGTGCCACTCAACTTCTCCGCGCGCGGAGCCTTTCCCTGCAAAACGTGAAAAAAACGCTAATAATCGTATAAAAGATTAAATAACAAATAATAATCAAAAAATCTAAAATTGGACTTCAAGGTGCATAACTACATACATAGTATAATAGTGAATTCCGAATAAACATTATTGAAAATAAGACGAAGTATAGTATAGTGGACTAACCCATTGTAACCGGAATTGTTTCACAAATGTCAAAAACTCGCAATTCTACCTTGCTACCAAATTTTGTAGACAACAAGCACAGACTTGCACAGACAAACTTCTTTTCTTATTAGTATAAGGAAAGATTCCTTATTATTATTAGATCTGTATTATTATTAGAATCAAGTATAAACTGTTGAATATAAAAATTTAACTCATTTAAAAGTAGATAGATCACAGTTTTTTAACAAAAACATTGTGGTTCTATCCGCGAAATTTTAATGTTTAAAATTTCACATTTATGGCATTCCTCTATGATATAAACTGTCATTACACTATAAAAGTTAATTAAAAAAACATACTTCACAGTAAAAAAATTGCAGTAAAATTACGGGCAGAGGTCGGCAGCAGAGATTCCAGTCATACCCCGTAAAAAAAAAAAAAAAAAAAAAAAAAAAAAATCCATGCCCATCATTTTGTGCAGCCCGTAATTTTACGGGGCAAAGTAATATAGCATTATAATGCACAGGATATAATGCACTTTAAAACACAGTAACACTTTTCTTACTGTTCCGTAGCACGTAGCACGTTATATAATCATCACAGAATCGCTGTTTTAGCGGGTTAAAATTTTCGAAACACGAGTAAAATGAAGGGTGACACCCTAGCGGAGGACAATGTATGGGATCGTACCGTATTTTTGCTAACATATGGGCTAGAACTGTAAGAATATGTAGATTGCTCTTAATTTTCTAAGTATCTAAGGGGTAAGGCTGCTTATTTAGTGGATCAGACCGTTTTTCATCAAATAAGGCTGTTGCCCGTGAAAATTGAAGGGTAAACACTCATAAATTTACAGTTTTTTCTGAGAGTGTTGAATACCATAATACGAAAATCATGGAAGTTTTGTTATTCTACTGCAAAATTTTTCAATTTAGTCTAAATGTTTTACCAGTACGATACATACTATTTCTAATGTATTTTCAACTGATTAAAAAAAATTAAAATAAATAAATGGAGAAAAAAAAAGAGAATAGAAAATAAACTCTGGTAAAAATTTATGACAGTAAAAAAAAAGGATTCAGTAAATTAAAATAAAATAAATCCTTTATGAGGTAAGATAAATATTAAAATCGATAACGGCGGGCTCGAAACGGGCTCGGGCTTAATTTTTATACCAGCTTTCGGGCTCGAGTAGGCTCGGGCTCAAAGTAAAAATGTTATTTATTCACAAATTTTAAAAAGGACAGAAAAAAATTATTTTTGAGAAACAAGAATATAGTTAACATTTCTTAAAGTGTTTTACAATTCTTTAAAAATCAGTTTGAAAGGAAACTGAATTTCTTTTGATGGGATATAAGGAGAAATATTCTATATGATTCTGAGCCAAGTTTTCCGGTAAGAGTTAGTAACATAAAAAAGACATGGGATATCCCTTGTCTATCGTCGTTTTTTTTGTTCCGTTTCGAGAATTACTAAAGAACAACACTCGTGTCTTTCTGCTATACTTCTGCAATGGTATATTAAAAGACTAAAAAATGTGACTTTTGCCAATTTCTGCCAATTTCAGATTTCTGGTTGGGTATATAAATTTGCTCTTTTAAACAGATTTTCAGGGAGATGGAAATCACTAAAAGTTGTCATGTGATAATATTTAGGATTAATATTTATTTCTAATGTAAGAAGTTATTTTTATTTAAGTTAAATAAGCTTGAAACAATTTCAAAATGTTATTATTGATTTTATACTGAGCGTTTCTGGTATAGGGCTCGGGCGGTATCGGGGTCTAATGACACAAGATTTTTCGGGGTTGAGCGGACTCGGGCTCCAAAAAAAGGGCCCGAACAGGCCCCGAATTCATATCTAGAAGTAACCCTCATTCAGTTGTTACATATTTTCAAATTACAAATACCCCATTAATGGAACAATATCGTAGAAACTTTTAATGTTTTATTGTTATTACTCGAGTTTATTTTATCTACATTCTTCTATCATATTTTTCGCTTGAAGGACAACAAAAAATTTAAATAAACATGTAGAAGTTTGTACATGCTATCATACAAATAATTACTTTCAAATAAAATTAAACGTGTAAATATGGTATAAATGTACATTCAAATTATTATTACAAAGAATTGCGTTATTAAATTTTAATCTATATTTGCAAATAAAATCTGAAGAAATTTGCAAGTTTCTGTTAGTTTTATAATATTATAACAGTCGCATTAATTTTTATTTTAAATGCAAAATCACTTGCATCTATTATACAGAATAAAGCTTTTCAAATTTTTTTTAATTTTCAGAATCAAATTGAGACTTATAATCAAAAAGTCAAGAATCTGAGTTTTAGGGGCATTGGGACCTGTTTTCGTCTACCCGAAAACAAATTTCCAGACCTTTACGTGTGATAGATTTCCCTAGACATCGCCAACAAACTGACACACACCACACACAGAGAGAGGGGGGAGGGAGAGAAAGAAACTATTTACTTTATTAATACAGCTATAGGAAGAATTTATCTGAACCTTGGTTGAACAAAAAAAGTGGACCTAATGCATTTTTGTTTTGAAAGCCTTATATAAATTTATATTAAGAATATCAGCAGTAAGTTTAGAGTGCTTTAAGCCTTTCAGGGGCAAAGCATTTCAATTTCTAAAATGTTGAAATGAATTAATTGCACCGGAATTAAAGAACAAATTTATTTGCAAACAAGAAAAAGCTATATTTCACAAACATAATAAATGGAAAATTTTATACTAAAATTCTGGTGCCATTGTGGCATTTGGGGAGTAAAATTAAGTGGTTTCATAAACATACCACCGCTCTTGAAAGGGTTAACAACCGAAAAATAATTCTAGAGATTATTTAAAAGCCCGTCCTGGGTCTCAACAGATGAGGCATCGGCTGAAAACCTATTAATAGCCACTCAGTTTGCAGTTCATAACAAAATTGAGTGTTTTCCTTATTTATGGTTCATTTAATTTGAAGTGGAAATTCATTCCACCCATTATACAGAATATTATTTCTGAATTTTTTTTTTCTATATTCTAATTGAATGGTTAGTCATAAGAAAAATGCTTAACAAAAATACAAAATGATTATTTTTTGGCATATTTATTATTCGCCGCAAATGAGCTTTTACAGTTAATGATTAAAATTGCTTTTTCCCTGACTTTAATTAGAAAAGTAACTTTAACTTTTAGAAGAATAATCAAAATATTTCAAACCTTTTTTCCCTTTAATATAATGGAAAACTGTTATTATTATCTAAATATTTTTTTTTAAATGTTATAACATATTTATGAATAATTTTAAAAAATCAATTTGCAAGTCAAAATGTTGTTTACATGATTTTCGGTTTTTGTAAAAGATACAAATTTGCATTTTCTCTCTAGTGATAATTAACGTAAATAAATTTTCAAAATAAGAAAAAAAAATATTTTGAGTGAATATAAACAAGTACAAAATAATTTTATCACACATATTCAATTATATTTTTACAAATAAAAACTCACTACATTAAAAATGGCTACAGAGCATAGCTCATAAATATAAACCTTTTGCATTTTTGAAAAAAAAAATTCTCATAACTACTAAAAACATTTTTAAAAACGCATTCTTCAGAATTTTAATATTTTTAAAAAGTATTACCTAAATCTTAGTAATTACGAAACATAAATAATAATTAACTATGTTTACCACCTTCTTTAACGTGGAGTACGACGATAAATCATAGGAAAATGCACAACAATTTTCACGAAATGTTACTTTTTGTTCTTATGTTTCACTTTAGACATTTAATTTTTTATTTCTTGAATTGTTAAAGTAAAAATTTTTTGTTTTGTTGCCTGTATTATACATGTGTTAGTTTTGTGTTTCAAAACGTATGTTGTCTAATTCACTTTAGGAAACTAATAAAAGTTACACTATCAATGCATGATCTATGGTTGTGTTAGAATTTTTACTTTATTATTTTAAAAGGCAACGTATGATTTTCAACTTATACTTTAGATACTTTAAAAAGATTGTGTACTGCTTAAAATCTAGATAAAATTGAAATGTTTCCAATGGAACACATTTTTCTAAGAACATTTTTCATTGAAACTAGAGCTAATATCTTTAAACATTTTTTAATTAATAACAGCATTCTTTCAACTAAATCTTTACAGAGTGTGATTAAAATTACTTTTCTTATAATCAAAGTAAATTTATTAATGAAAATTTGTAAATTTAATAATCAAAATGAATTTATCTTTTGCAAGAATTTCCACAATATTTTACAGCGTTTTTTACCATGATAAACAACCTGTTTTCCAACTATTTAAAATATTTTTTTTCGATAGATAAAATTTAAATATTTCAAAAAATATATATTTTTTTAATTTTAAAAGATTTGTTTTTGTAAATTATTTCCTGTTGTTAAATAATAATAATAATAATAATAATAATAATAATAATAATAATAATAATGCATCTATTATGGAGAATAATGCTTTTCAAGTTTTTTTAATTTTCCGAATTAAATTGAGACTTATAATAAAAAAGTAAAGAATCTGAGTTTTAGCTGCATTGGGACCTGTTTTCGTCTACCCGAAAACAAATTTCCAGATTTTTACGTGTGATAGATTTCCTTAGACATCGCCAACAAACTGACACACACCACACACAGAGAGAGGGGGAAGGGAGAGAAAGAAACTATTTATTTTATTAATATAGTTATAGGAAGAATTTATCTGAACCTTGGTTGAACAAAATAAAGTGGACCTAATGCATTTTTGTTTTGAAAGCCTTATATAAATTTATATTAAGAATATGAACAGTAAGCTTACAGTGATTTAACAACCGAAAAATACATCGGGAGCTTATTTAAAATCCCGGCCTGAGTCTCAACAGTTGAGGCATCGGCAGAAAACCTGTTAATAGCCACTCTGTTTGGAGTTCATAACAAAATTGAGTGTTTCCTTGTTTATGGTTGATTTAATTTTAAGTGGGAATTCATGCAGCCTTTTATACAGAATATTATTTTTGAATTTTTTTTCTATATTCTAATTGAATGGTTAGTCATAATGAAAATGCTTAAGAAAAATACAAAATGATTATTTTTTAGCATTTTTTTTTATTCGCCGCAAATGAGCTTTTACAGTTAATGATTAAAATTGCTTTTTCCCTGAGTTTAATTAGAAAAGTAACTTTAGCTTTTAGAAGAATTATCAAAATATTTTACAATTTTTTTTTTTGCCTTTAATATAAAGGAAAACTGTTATTATTCCGTAAATCATTTAAAATAAATTGTTATAACATATATATATATGAAAAATTAAAAAAAAATCAATTTGTAAGTTAAAATGTTGTTTACATTATTTTCGGTTTTCGTAAAAGATACAAATTTGCATTTTCTCTCTACTGATAATTAACGTAAGTAAATTAAAAAAAAAAAAAAAAAAAAAAAAAAAAAAAAAAAAAAAAGGAAAATATTTTGAGTGAATGTGAACAAGTTGAGTGCAAAATAATTTTCAATTGTATTTTTATAAATAAAAACTCAGTACAGTAAAAATGGCTATAGAACATAGCTCACAAATATAAACCTTTTTCATTTTTGAAAAAAAAAATTCATAACTACTAAAAACATTTTTAAAAACGCATTCTTCAGAATTTTAATATTTTTAAGAAGTATTTCCTAAGTCTTAGTAATTACGAAACATAAATTTTAATTATGTTTACCATCTTCTTTAACGTGGAGTATGACGATAAATCATAGAAAAATGTACAATTATTTTCGAGACATTTTATTTTTTGTTCTTATGTTCCACCTAGACTTTTAATTTTTTTTACTTCTTGAAATGTTGAAGTAAAAATTCTTTGTTTTCTTGCCTGTATTATACATGTGTAGTTTTATGTTTCAAAACGTATGTTGTCTAATTCACTTTAGGAAATCAATAAAAATTACACTATTATTTAATGCATGATCTTTGATTGCGTTAGAATTTTTACTTTATTATTTTAAAAGTCAATGTATGATTTTCGACTTATATACTTTTTAGATACTTTAAAAAGATAGTGCTTTGCTTAGAAACTAGATAAAATGTAAATGTTTCCAATGTAACACAAATTTTCTTATTTCAACTAGAGATAATCTATTTAAATATTTTTCTATTAATCAGACCTAAACAACTAAACCAGCGGTTCAACCAGGTTTCAACTAAACCAGCAGTTCTCAACCTTTTTTCTTCCATGTACCCCTTGTCGAAAAACCAGCTTTCTACCATTCAAAATCAAAGTATATTTCAACTAAATCAATTTAAGCGTTAAATTTAAGCATAATTTAAGCTTTTTAGCAAATAAGTTCAAACTAGTTTTATATTCGTGCTGCCGAAAGTTTGACTGAACTCAAATTAAAATTCTATCTATACATATGTACTCATAACGAAATAAAAACTAGTTAAACTTGTAAGCTTTAAAAACATCTATTTCACATTATGTACAAAAGAAGGCATTTCAATATTTTAACACTACAAATCTTAAAACGTCACAATTAATCTTTTAAATTACCAACTCCCTTCGAGAGTTTTAAAGACTCTGAACTTTTAACTTTGAAGGGGGGTGGGCTTTGAGACCTATCGCTACTAGGCTGTCGTCTCGAATGATCCATATACATTTTTTTATTCACAGAAACACAGACATGACTTCAACAATTACATAAATCTTGACGAGACAGTACAAGGAAATTTACAACACCAAGAGTTACATCCGGGAGCTCCACAAAGTGTGGGCAATGGAGCTGGCGGGAGTCGAACACCGCCAGCCTTGCTTCCTAACCTATGAAGCGATTAGCGGAGTGGTGCCTTAACCACTCGGCCACGGAGGCCCCTTTAAAGACTCAACTCCCTTTGTTTGTTTGTTTGTTTGTTTATTGAGAACATACATCTGACTTGTGTGCTTGACATCAAGTGCCCGCTTATAAGTCATCGTCAATATAGAGGGAAGAGATAACCACAAGGAAATTTACAACACCAGAGAGTTACATCCGGGAACTCCACAAAGTGCGTGCAATGGAGCTGGCGGGAGTCGAACCCGCCAGCCTCACTCCTACGCTCACAAGCGATTAGCGGAATGGTGTCTGAACCACTCGGCCACGGAGGCCCCTTCAAATTCAACATAACAAGCAAAAAACAATCTAAAAAGTTTACCAATTCATTTCAGTTATAAAGAAAAGCAAAGAGAATGGGCGCGTTCACAGACTGAACCCCGAGTTACATAGGGTAACGCATGGGTAACCCGAAGCGTTCATAGACCGATGTCACGTGACTTTTTGCGGGTCTCCTGTAGCGTTCAGAGCCGGAAATTACCCAGACTTCGGGTAACCTACATTACATGGAGAATTTTGTTGGGTAAAGTGATCACGTGGTTGGGAAATCTGATTTGTTTGTTTGATTTATAGCTAACTGCGACTGTTAACTGTTGCTCTTTATGACTCCTACTGTACACTTGAGTCCTGACCATTTGATTGGTCTACCTTTAACAGGACTATGATATAATTGGCCAACTTCGGCTAGGATAGTTCCTGCAATGTTCGTACAATCAAAATGTAATGGTAGATTGATTGACGGAAGTGTTTGACTGTAAACATGCCTATAACTTTACCCAAAAGTGTTCACAGCCGTTTTAACCCAACTTTACCCTGAGAAAATCAGATGACGTCATTCCCCAATTATAGGAGTAACCCGCGTTTCGGTCTCTGAACGCGCCCTTTCAGTTCCATTCAGGGTACCTAAAATCCGAGATATACTGAAACTTCAGTTCAATTCAGGAATCACTGCGAAGTATAACAGATGGAGCCAGCCACAACTTACTGGTGTCGAAAACCCGGGATATACAAAACTTTCAATTCAATTCAGAAATTATTGCGAAGTGTAACAGATGGATCTGGCCGCAACACCCTTGCTTAGCCTTTTAATTTATGCGTACACCGGGTCGCATAAACCCGTCCCAAATATTTTTGTTTTCGTTCGTTAGTAATGCTCTTATGCTGGTAAAAATGTTAGATATAGTCGTCTTTAGAATTTTTGTTTCCAACCACTTATGCATTTTGAACCAAAACACGATATCAACATAAAGTCACTCAAGACACTAAATATTAGCTAAAGATTTCAAATTAAGCACTCACAAAGAAGGAATGAATTTGCATTCATTAATACACGTCAATGAGTTTATGCTAATAATGCCTAGTTCAATATAAAATGATGTCCTACTTTCAAATAGGTTTTTAATTAATTTCCTGAAATCAGAAGTCCCAATACGATTCACGGTTGTTTTCTAGATATTTCTAGAATTACTAGAAAGAAAAGGAGGAACACATGCAAATAGAATTCGCGGAGCGCGGCGTTTCGCGTGATGGCACTTTGCTATATCCCTTTTATACCGAGACACTTGCGGAAGCCAGGTACAAAGAAAAAAAATTTCTGAAAATTGAAACCGGGCAAATTTAAAAGGAAAATGAATAAGTTAAACGCGAAATGCGGGAAGAGTTGGGCCCGGAACTCTGAATCTATCGACGAACCCCTGCGGCTTCGAGCTCTATATTATATTATTAGGAGTGGACGGAAATAATGGGATCAATTACTAAGTTTAATAAGGTTACAATTACTAAAGCATTTACCTTCATTTTATGTGTATAGCCTATTTGACTTTTACGCAAATTTCTTTGTAAACGAAAAGTTTAAAGTTTTGTTTTTCTGTTTTCATTTTGACTTTCATTGCTTGCGCTTGCCGCCATTACCAACGTAATTTCCACGTACCCCAAACTGGCGCAACACGTACCCCTAGAAGTACACGTACCCCAGGTTATGAATCGCTGAACTAAACCTTTACTATTGTGATTAAAATTGCTTTTACCAAAAATTTAATAATCAAAATAAATTTACCTTCTGCAAAAATATCCATAATATTTTACAGCGTTTTTTTCCATGATAAAAAACCTCTTTTTTTTCCAAATATTTAATTTTTGTTTTCAAAATATAATTTTCTTAATTTAAAAATATTTCTTTTTAATTATGTTCTGTTATTTTCTGTTGTAAAAAAAGTATAAACATGTAAATGAAGTAAAAGTAAAATAAAATAAAATATTTGCGTTATTCTGAAAAAGTTGCATAGTTTTATCTTACATTTTCAGTTATGTTTTCAATAAATATAAATTTTGTTAAAACAAAGTGCCTATAAAGAATAACACATGTTTAAAGTTGTTACATTTTTTAAGAATTTCTTCTTTCATAACCACTGAAAGAACCATTTTTAAAAATGCTTTGTTGAGAAGTTTAATATTTCTTAGAAGAATTTCTTAAGACTTAGTAATTACGAAACATAAATTTTAATTAATTATGTTTACTGCTTTCTTTTCCATAGAATGCGACGATAAATCATACAAAATGTACAACAATTTCCACGACAATTTATTTTCTGTTCTTATGTTTTACCTTAGACATTTAACTTTTTACTTTCTGAATTACTGAAGTAAAAAGTCTTTGTTTTATTGTCTCTAGTATGCATTTGTCAGTTTCATACTTCAGTACTCATGTTATTTAGTTCATTTTAGGATGGAAATAAAAATTACACTGTTATTTTGATGCATGGTTTTTAGTTGTGTTGAGATCCGATCATTTTTCTTTATTTTTTAAATGTCCCTGTGCAGTTTACAAATTTATAGTTTACATGTTTGTTTAAAAGCTTGCATAACCCCTTGACAAGTTTCGCTCGTACACATAACGTGCTGGAATAGTTTTCTTGCTCCGTTACTGAAAGCTTTTAAATATCACTAATTTTTAATTGTAATCTTATTTAGTGACAGACATTTTTCGATACGACGGAAATTTTTTACTATGGAAAACGTGATGTTTTGCTCCTATTTTTTGTTTATTCTCGCAAAAAAAAAAGAAAGAAACTGTTAATGTATTAAAAGACAAATAAAACCAGGAAGTTTTTACTTAAGCATATTTTACAAATTTCAATTATTTTTAATCTATTTGTATATTTTATTGTTAATCAATTAGCACAACTTTTAATTCAGTACCATGTGCATATATTTATTTGGCATTCTTTTTTTAGCCATTAGATTGGCAGATGATAAGAAAACAAACTCTTCATTAATTCTATTATTCTCATTTTATAATGCATTATGCGCCCATAATAAAAACGTGTTTATGCTGATGATTTTGATTGAATTCTAGCAGTGCCAAGCTACTGCTTTATGAAGGTAGTCTGTGGTCGAATGAGTTTTGAAGATTTTGAGTGCGATCGTGTTGTCATGTATTCTAACATTTGTGCGGGAACGAGCTACTTATTCTGCAATTTCTTTAAATTTTGCAAACTGTGCCTGAACCTCCGGGAATCTGATTTTCACGTTTATTTTGTGCAATGTTATTATAAGCAGGTGTCTATGGTTGTTTGGCTGCTATAAACTACGGTAATAGTTAGATTCGATGGATTAGACGCATTTCGTTCATAATGGTAATTGAGTCAAGATTTTTATCGCTTCCTGATTTTGAAGGTTGGGTTTTCTACGTACTTTAGTAACCAGTGAAGTTTTCATTGAGGTAGTTTTGGAGTAGAATTTCTCCAGGGAGATTTGAACGTAATAACAATTTAAAGTGTAGTAATTCAAATAAAAGCCTATTGGAGTCCATGGTGTTTTCTTGATAGAGATATTGTCATATTTAAAGTGACGTTTTATAGTTTTATAACAGAGTTTCTAGTGACGTATTGTGGTAAACTAAAGTGATTGTTTCTAAGGTTCCGGCAAACAATCAGCGTAGCCATTTTGTTCTGAGCTAAGCCTTGAATTTAGAAAGCTTCTTGGGAAAGCAATGCCCCTATCAGTCTTTAGTGATTTGAGCTATTTTTATCATTTGTCAACTCCATTGCCATCTACCCTTAGTATAGTTTTAAATAAATTGATGTTATTGTTAAATCTTGTGTCGTGCTACTTTTAAGGCTGATGGACTCGGAGGGTTCGTGCTTGATTCTAATAAGTATCAGAAATTACCTTGTAATTTACATCACAATCTATTGATTCGTAGAAGAAAATGATTCTATTAACCAACAATTCATATGAATGGTAGTGAAGTAGAAGTCAGCTTTGTCGTAAATATATTTTGTGTGAAATGTTGGTTTCATATGATCTTGATAAAATGCAGGATTAAATGAGAATTTATTAGTAAATAAATTTTTAAAAGAAATTAAAGCTTGCAATAAAAAAAACAGATTGCATTTATAAAAAATACTTTATTGCTATTTATCTTCATATTTTTTTATATGAGTTGCTCTTATTACATGAAAGTATTAAATATGATCTTCTTTTATGATTGGTTTTCAATCGCAAGAAACCCTCCATTTTTTATGACTATAACATATAAACAAAAGATTCTAGAAAAAAAACCTTCAACGTCCTTTCTACAGATTTCCTAATGAAAATTTTAATTCTTATAGAGAAAGTATTTCTTTTTCAAAATACCTAAGAGATACAGCATTTGGAATATCTTTAGTCCTACGCAAAGTTTCTATTCGTGTTTCAGTTCATCACTACGTCCTGTAAGAGTACTTACTAATATTCAACTTTTCGTTTTTTATGTTAGGGTAGATTAAAGAAAGACATAATTTTTACCATACGGATGTTATCCAGAGGATAAATCTGTGACAAAA
The DNA here is from genome assembly GCA_963931845.1 of Maratus michaelseni. Classification (NCBI taxonomy): domain Eukaryota; kingdom Metazoa; phylum Arthropoda; class Arachnida; order Araneae; family Salticidae; genus Maratus; species Maratus michaelseni. Next base: position 93,884,368 of record OZ007593.1, read on the forward strand.
GATGTAGTATTACATAATCTGTATAAACTGCCTATTAAGGCTAATATGCTTATGCTTTACTAAGAATTTTCCATTAAACACTAACTCAAATCATCGTAGATTTATCTGAAAAAACTAAAAAAAAAACTAAAAAAAAAAGAAAAGAAAAAAGGTTAGTAACGCAACCTTTATTAATGATATGATAGAGGGCTATATAGCAAATGAAAATCATCTGCATTGGATATTTTCACTGATATAATATTAGTAACTTTCCTTAGAATATACTTTGTATGCATAAAATGATCGATGTAAAAATAAAATTTTCTTTCACATTTTTTAAATAAAAATTAATAAACATAAAATAAATACGAAAATCTAAAACTGGATATATATGTAAGCGTGGAATTTCTTTTTTCCTCCAAATAAAAACACCCAACCTTAAAAAACAATTAAACATTTACCTACCTAAATATAGAGAAAAAAAACAGGTTTACAACACTCGTTTAGGAGTAATTTAATGTACTCACACAAATCACACAAATATAATGTCTAAGCACTCTATTTAGTATTGTATTAGCCAAAATACAATTTACACGCAGATTTCCTTAATATTAATGTATGTATTATTATTTATGTATTATTATTTTATTAATGTTTTCTCCTAAAACGAAAGAAAATATAACACTTTTTTAATAAACCATTTCTAAGGCGTATTTGCTTCTAAAAATAAAATTTAAGATATTTTATAAAAAATTTCACTCTATATACTTACTTTAATTTACTCACAATATATTTATTTTTCTTTCTTTAAGTAATCTTTCTAACTAGCAAAATCAATTTACTTGTTATTCGTGAAACAAATATGAGAATATTTACTAGCTAATGAAGTGTACTTAATTATTTCTGTCTGTTTGGTATACAGAGTTATTTACATAATATCTCCATAACTATTAACTTATTCCTTTTTATGCTTGGCATCGTTGGTTTCTTTAATAAAGGTGCATTTCAACAACAATGTGAGTGATTAGCTTTGCTCCACCCTTGACAAATTGCCAAAATGAATTAGAGTGTTTAAATACATCGTGTATTCTGAGTAATTTTGTAATGGTTTATGTATATAATTTTTCAGAATACAAAAGGTTTATCAAAAAATAATTACATTTTAAAAGAAGGCAGTTCTGTAATTCATCATATTTATGATAGACACGGATTTTATCATTTTAGTTGGCCTAAATATTTGCATATTTATTTAACCTGAACGGTAAAATATATCACTGCGAAGCACAGTATATAGCTTTCAGTATAAGTTACTGCAAACTATAGCTTTCAACTTGAAATTTGGATATAAATTTAAGTTTATAATGTTTAATCATTTTATGCTATTTATTATACATTGTTTAAATGCTTCGTATATTCTGGATAATTTTGTAATGATTAAGGCATTATGATTTTTCACAATGCAAAATGTATATATCAAAAACAATATTTACAGTTTTAAAGATTCCATGCATATGCCTTTTCTGAAATTCCTCATGTTTATGATAGAGAGAGATTTCCACATTTTAGTCGGATTAAATATTCGCATATTTATTTACTCTGTGTGGTAAAATGGATTACAGCAAAGCAGTTGCAGATAAAGCTTTCTAATTGAAAGGGGGATATAAGTATGAATTTATAATGGTTAATCATTTAAGCCATTTATTATAAATTTAAATTTATATTGATTATGATATATATATATATACAGTATTATAGTAATACACAACATTCAGCCCGACGTTAGGTACTTAGATTTATAGCAATGAATTGCATTAAGCAGGTGTTGCATTGTCATATAATGTTTATATAGAGTCTACAACTATTTCCAAACTATTATCTTCGTGCTAAATTTCTTTTATATGTGAAATAGAAAAATACAACAAAGATCTTATTTTTTAAATAGTGGTGGAGAATATATAAAAAAATATAGAGGGTGCTGCTATTGCTGAATTAAAGCAGACGGCATTACGAAAATAAAATTTCCTTGAAAGCGTTCAAGAATGTATTTAATTTTTATTTCAATAAATTTTGACCGATTAAATTTGACATTCAAAAAATCAAAATAGGCTGAACGTATGAAGTAATCACTACCACATTACTCATGATATTAGTATATATTTAATAAAAAAGTAATCTGTAATATAAAAAATTGTAAAAGGAAAATAATTACTTAAAAATTAGGCACTCGCTTTGTTTAATTTTACTTCAAACTTCAATTAAATTTATATTCTATGAAACCTCTAATTTCACAAAATATATTTCGGAATTTTTATTACCGAAAAAGGACCAAGACATCCTGAATAATATAAAAATAATCGTATTGAAAATTCAAGAGTAACACTTTCAATTAATATAAAAATTTAATTAGAACTCATAAAGATGTTAGTACTTTACAAAAATCTATAAACATCGTAAAATCTTTTTCCCAAACAAAATAATTTGAACTTTATATTGTGGAAGCTCTCTTTTGATGCATTTTGCTTCAAAATGACAATGTATAACACAGCTGCTTCGATAATTAAATTGTTACGAAATCACTAATAAAGAAGATGAAATGAGAGCAAACCATTTACTTTTTTACAAGTTTTTAGCATTGTATTATGCTGTTATCAAAAGTTTCCCTTCTTATATTAGCACTGTAAATAATAATACAGAGGTTTTTTTTTTTGTTTTTTTTTACAATTTTACTTAGAAATATTTTTATTGAAGCAAGTTAAATAACAAGTTATTTTGCGTGAAATTTCCTTTTATTTACGTCATTCTGCTTACGCACAATACTTCGTAACTTTTTCTTTAAATGCACTTTTATACTAACTATATGAACTTACATGTTATCTGTGTAACAAATATGAGAATATTTATCTGCTAATGGAATACTTAATGATTTTAATTTGTTTGTTATACAGACTTATTTACATAATTCTAAACATACTTAATGATTTTATTTTGTTTGGTATACAGACTTATTTACATAATTCCTCTATAACTATTAATGTATTCTTTTTTTTAAATTTGGCATCGTTGTTTCTTTAATAGAGATGCAACTTCACGATTCAGTGAGTGATAAGCTCCTCCCTTGACAAATTGCCAAAATGAATTCGAATATTTAAATACATCGTGTATTTTGGGTAATTTTCTAATGATTTATGTATATTATTTTTCAACATCCAAAATTTACGCTACAAAATACTGACATTTTAAAAGAATCCAGGCATATATTTCTAGCATTCATCATGTTTATAATATAGAAAGATTTTCTCATTTTAGTAGGGTTAAAATATCCTCATGTTTATTTACTGTGTATGGTAAAATGGATTACCACTAAACAGAGTTAGATAAGATAAGACCTTTGAAATTGGGAGTGGAATATAAGCTTAAATTTATGGTAGTTAAGTATTTTATGCCATTTGTTTAAGCCATTTTTTATCAATTTAAATTTACGCCGGTCAATAACTCTATGCAAGATGTTAGAAACCTATATTTACAATAATCAATCAATTTAAGCTTTGAACTAGTTTTGAAATTTATTGTAAAACCGATCGTTTTACATTTATTGTAAAACATTTGTGTAGTTATTGTTGTGTTTTGAATTAGAACTACGGAAATTTCCTCTACAGCTACTACGGCTTACATATGCTGATATATGGTCCCCAGTATATATTTTATGTGTCAAAAGTTATTTTACTTAAGTATATATGTTAAAATATACATTTATGCATATAAAATTCATGAAAGTTTGTAAAATGAATACATGCAAGTATGTAAAAGAAGTATGCAGATATGGAGATAATATGTTAAATACCACAGGGTTTCAGCATGAAATTTATTTAAATATTAAAATGTACTTATTACTCTTTTAACTATATGGCAGGTAAATAAACCTACCAATAAAGCATATCAATTCCTTTTTTATAAGCTAAGATATGTCCTTATTTTTCCTTATTAATGCTTTCTCTTACGACACAAAATGTGTAAAAACAATAACAGTTGTTGATTTATAAGGTAGGAAATTTCTATAGAATATTTCAAATAAATATCTGTACACAATTTATTTGATAACTGGCATGTTCTTCTTTTCCTTTCAGCTTTAACTAACTTGAAATAATAGATGAAACCAGACTAAGATTTAGGAGAAGTATATTTATCCTAAAATATTACTGAAAGTCCAAAACTGTAACTAAAAAGCAAAGCCAGTTTGGCAGAGAGTTAGAAAGCATATCCTCCTACGTGAAACACAGAGGGGCAAATTACTTTGGGGAGAATGAAACTGTTCAAAATGTTTACAAAAAGCTCTCGGGAAGACCAAAATCATCAACAAATCCTGGAAATAAAGAGATATGTGGTATATCTGTTCGGATAGTTGCTGATGGGGAAAAACTGATTTTCACATACCAAAATATTTCCTGTTTTTCACATTAAAAATTCCTTTTAACTGGTGAAATTTATTCCTTTTTCTTTAAATAAATATGAGAATATTTATTTGCTAATAAACTAAAATTTATTTTGTTATTGTTTATTATTCATATTTATTTATATCATTTCGTCATAACAAGTAATATATATAAAAAAAAATTCTCATACAATATTTATGAACCGATTCGGATGTGACTCAGCGTGTGACTTACTAAGGTCCCAACGAAGTTCGTTGGCCAGCTTCATCCGCCATCTTGTTGCAAAATAGCGTCCAATTAAACATTTCAACTTCAAAAATACGTACAAAGAATTCGAAATCCAAAACTTTATTTCTCTTAAGTATTCCGCTTTGATACAAGAATTCCGGAGCATTTTTTTTTCGTCTATCTTTAAAAATATCTGAGGTACAGCAGTTTGAATTTCTAAGGTAGCAGACATTTTGAAACAACAGATTAAAAATGAGATTCATCCATCAACGGACTTAATGTATGAATTTTTTAAACGAGGTTTCTCGCAAATTTTCTTTTATTGTTGTAAACATTGTTCCAACTCTCATGCCTTAAAACGACATAAAGATATCTGCCAATTTCAAATTCTTGCCAACCTTGGCGATACTTTGCAGAATATTGCTAAATTTGGCTATAAAATTAGATCTATAAATGAACCCAACTTGGCGATAGCTTATAATTTATTTTAGATTCCCATTCGAATTCAATATTGACGAAAACTGAGAATCTTCTATAATCTACGTATTTTAGCTTAGTGTGTTTGAATAAAAGTAGATTAATACATAAAAACAAGAAATAGGGGAGCTACTTTTTCCTCCTAGTACAGGCCTGAAAAAAAAAAATCAATACACCCAGAAATAATGCACGGGTGAGTTAAAGTGATAAAACAACAAAAATGAGTGTGCTACATCCAGAAATGTGACAAAACCACCAGTAACAAAAGTTACAATGTGACAAAACCCACAATAGTGACATAATAACCAGTGAAACTCTTGAAAGAAGACCAAGTTTCAAAATGTGACAACCAGCTCTAGCACAACCAAGAGGTATCAATTTATCAAGAAAAAGACAAAAACCCAACGAAAGATAACAGACAGAAACAACCCACAACAGGGGTGAGCCCATAAAAATGGCAAAAAACCCTGTCAGAGACAAATAAAAACGAAAAGTGAAATCAGATCCCAAAATGTTGATAAACACTACAGCGACAATCCACCATGAGCGTGACAAGTCAACAGAGATGACAAATATGTAAATCTATGTACGCTAAAGGCGCCTGGTGCATTTAAAATCGTCGTGGCTGCAAAGTCCTCCAAGTTACCTGTGAATTATAACTCTGGGGGTGCCTAGTCAGCTGAAGGTCTCGTCACCTGATCAAGGATCTAAATTACCAGACCAATTAATTTCGCTTCCCTAGGGTTTGCTTTTTTTTTAAATCTGTCAATTCAACAAAGTTAAATAGAAACCTTGTACCGGCAAATAAAGATAACTGTAGCAAACCACTAGAGAGCAAGCACTGCAGCGATGCCAACAAAACTATAGTCAGGTGGATCACAACCATGCTGTGATCAGGCGATTTCCTCCCCGCTCTCAGGTACTAACTCGTCAAGCTAGGCACTCATGCCGGGCAGGTAGGGGCCTGGTTAGCGGTATAAAAAAATGTGTTTCATGCTTTGCGTATTTTTGTACAACCATGGGAGTGTTTAATTTTGCACTAGACTTAACGAATTGCCAAAATAAATTAGAGTATTTAAATATATAATGTAGCAGAATCATTTTGTAATAATTTATATATATATCATTTTTCAGCATGCAAAATGCACATCACAAAATAATTGCAGTTTAAAATAATCCATGCATACATTTCTGGCAAACGTCATATTTATGACAAAGAGGGATTTTTCATTTTACTCGGAATAAATATTCCAATACCTACTTGCTGTGAGTGATAAACTGGATTACTCCAAAGCAGCTGGAGATAGGTACATTCAAATTGGATGTGAAATATAAATTTTAAATTTATAACGGTTAATCATTTTGTACCATTTGCTATCAGTTTAGATTTATGCTGGTCATTTAACCAAGTTTTAGAAACTTATATTTATAATAGTCTTTCAATTTAAGCTAAATATTTCGTATGAAATGTATTGTAAAGTTAACCGGGTCTTAGAAAAAAAATAGATCCATATTTATGTTGTGAATTAGGATTATACATATTCGTCATTAGCCGTATTAATTTTATTTCGTGGAAAAAAGTTTTTTTACATATTGTATGTATAGAAAGTGATGTATGAAAGCATAGATGCATCAAGATGTGTCAATATGTAAGTGTTTAGTTTTGCACTAGACTTAACGAATTGCCAAAATAAATTAGAGTATTTAAATATATAATGTAGCAGAATCATTTTGTCATAATTTATATATATCATTTTTCGGCATGCAAAATGCACATCACAAAATAATTGCAGTTTAAAATAATCCGTGCATACATTTCTGGCAAACTTCATATTTATGACAAAGAGGGATTTTTCATTTTACTCGGAATAAATATTCCAATACCTACTTGCTGTGAGTGATAAACTGGATTACTCAAAAACAGCTGGAGATAGGTGCATTCAAATTGGATGTGAAATATAAATTTTAAATTTATAACGGTTAATCATTTTGTACCATTTGCTATCAGTTTAGATTTATGCTGGTCATTTAACCAAGTTTTAGAAACTTATATTTATAATAGTCCTTCAATTTAAGCTATATATTTCGTATGAAATGTATTGTAAAGTTAACTCGGTCTTAGAAAAAAATTTAGATCCATATTTATGCTGTGAATTAGGATTATACATATTCCTCATTAGCCGTATTAATTTTATTTCGTGAAAAAAAAAGTTTTTTTACATATTGTATGTATAGAAAGTGATGTATGAAAGCGTAGATGCATCAAGATCTGTCAATATGTAAGTTTTTAAAGTAGATACATGCATGTATATAGTTAATAAAAGAATGTGTGCAAATTCAGGGGAAATATAAGGCGTTTTCAAAACCAAAGGGGAACAAGTTAATTCCTTCGTTCAACTAAAATTAAAATGAATTCTTGATCTATAGACAATGATTTTTTCGGTGCTGCAGTCGTAAATTTAAAATTTGTTCTGGTGCTAATCTCATGTAGGCGCTAGTCACCTATCAATCTAAATGTAATAGAAGAGAACATGATCCATATATCTCTGAACAAGTTAATTCCTTCGTACGACTGAAATTAAGACGAATTCTTGATCTACAGACAATGATTTTTTCGGTGCTGCAGTCGTAATTTAAAAATTTGTTCTGGTGCTAATCTCATATAGGTGCTAGTCTCCTATCAGTCTATATGTAATAGGAGACTGAACAATAATAATAATAGTAATAGGAATTTGAACATAGTCCAAATATCTCTAGTTGTTATTTAAAAAGCTTGATACACTTTGATTTTGAACGCGACATATAATAAAAAAGGAGGCTTCAGCATGATGTTTACATATTAACAGGTAAATAATATTAATTAGAACCGCTCTGACATGAAAATAGAATCTGCAAAATAAAGCAAATCCACTCCTTGTTTTATTTTAATAAATGCCATATTTATCTTATTAAAATTTTTTCGCAAATGAAAAATTATGCAAAACTTTTCACATATTGCTCTCAATAGAAGGCAGAAGAATTTTATTATTAATCCTCTGACCGCTTATTTTTTTTTTCAAAATCATTTCGACCAGTATGCTCTCTATTATTACATATTTCAAATCATCATGTATTTGAAATATGTAGCAAATTTATCATTTGCACTTTCACCCTTTGGCTGTGTAATTTTTAAAAGAATATTGCTTCAAAAATTGTGTATTCTATATATATATATATATATATATATATATATATTACAAATGTCTGGCCCATGGAAATCAAGCTGTCAGATGGTTAAACATTTCAGTATAAATGGTTTTACATGAATTTTTTATATGACTTTTATTTACCGCAAACTTTCATTTTCAACTTTAAATACACTTTCAAAATATCAAAATCAATTTAATTGCCCTCCGTCTAACAAATATGTTAATATTTACTAGCTAATGAACTATATATAATAATTTCAGTTTGGTAAACAGACTAATTTACATAAATTTCCCGTAACAATTAATGTATTTATATTTATGTATTTATATATTTCATGTATTAATGCATTTATTTAACAATTAATGTATTTATTAACATCGTTATTCATTTAATATCATCTTGATGATTCAGTGAGTGACCAGATTTGCTCCACTCTTGCAAACAGCCAAAATTTATTCGAGTATTTAATTACATCGTATATCCTGCATAATTTTCTAATGATTTATATATATAATTTTTCAGCATGCCGAATGTGAATCCCAAAAGAGTTACAGTTTAAAAGAATCAATGCATCTATTTCTGGCATTTATCATGTTTATGATACAAGGAAATGTTTCTTACATTAGTCCGATTAAATATTTCCATATTTGTTTAGTGTGAGTGATAAAATGGTTTATTGCTTTGTAGCTTCAGATAAAGCTTTGAAATTGGGAGATAGATTTAAATTTGTACTTATAATGGTTATTGATTTTATATCATTTGTTATAAACTTAAATTTATACGGGCATCACTTTAAGACAAATGTTAGGAACTAAGATCTATAACTCTCAGTAACGTTAATCCAGACTCTACATGCCAAATTTGTTTTACAAAATTAATTTTACAATCAAATTTTATGAATGCAGTTTAAATTTGCTTTACTAAATTTATCAGTGTTTTATTTTATTATTTTTAATAACAGTATGCTTAAAATCTGAATTAATTTTAACATCATCATCGTTATAATACGAGGGTAAGTCATTAAGTAAGTCACAAAAGATAATTAAATAATAACTTACAATGATATTCACTTCAAAACTATTTTCATTTCTCCACATTTTCTCCACCAATATTTATGCACTTATATCACCGTTTTATCAGTGCCGTCAACACCAGCAGCATAGCATTTTTTGGGTTGCTGTCTCAAACACATTAGGACTTCAAGTTGAACCTTTTCATCATCTGTGAACATCATATTGCTTCCAAGATGGTTTTTTAGTGGACTAAATAGATAAAAATCGAAGTGCTAAGTCAAATCTGTATGGTGGATGTTGAAGAAGTTGCCAACCAAACTTTTGGATTGTCTCTTGTGTTCAATCGGAAGTCCTAACGGGGCTGAGACAGCAACCCAAAGAATGTTTTGCAGCTGGTGTTGGGGTACTGATAAAACGGTCATATAAGTGCATAAATATTGGTGGATAATATGTTTAGAAATAAAAATAGTTTTGAAGTGAATATCATTGTAAGTTATTATTTAATTATCTTTTGTGACTTACTTAATGACTTACCCTCGTAGTATATATTAATTACATTGTAGTGTGTACAGGGCTTTACAAATTTTATAAAATCTGGTAGCCAGCAAAAAATTGTAGTCGACAGTAAGAATATATGCCCCCCACCCCTCCCGCCGTCATTGATTTTCAGAAACACAAAAGTTGTTTTTTTATGAATTAATTCAGAAAAAAATAATAAGCACAGTTTAGAATTATTAGTTACATAATTTAGAATAGTACATATTTTAGAAAGATAATATAAACCAAGTTTCATATTGAAAATTAATGAAAATTATATATCTTTGGAACATTAACTTTATTAGTAATTCATTAACTTTATTATTAATTTATTATTATTAATTCATTAACTTTATTATTAATTCATTATTATTAAATCATTAACTTTATTATTAATTCATTATTATTAATTCATTAACTTTATTATTAATTCATTAACTTTATCATTAATTCATTATTATTAATTCATTAACTTTATTATTAATTCATTAAGACCAGAGCTTTACAAAATTCATAATATAGGGTAGCCAGCAAAAAATTATAGTCGTCAGTAAAAATACCCCCTTCCCCCCGCTCACCCCCCCCCCTTTCATTGATTTTCAAAAAGCACAAAAGTTCTTTTATGAAGTAATTGAAAAAAAAATAACATGCATAGTTTAGAATTATTAGTTACATAGTTTAGAATAGCACACAACTAAAAATGAAAATATAAACCAAGTTTTGAATTGAAAATTATAAAATTCATATATCTAGAAAAAAGAAAATACTGTAAAGGCTGAATAACCGGCATGTTCGGGAAATGCTTACTGCCGAATGCTTCAGATGCCTGGATAGTTGAGTGCTACAAAAAATTTATATCTGATGGGGTGCATTTTTTCATATTGCATACCTTTTAGGCGCCACAAAGGCTGAATTTACAGTATTTCTTATGGTTTAATTGAAATCTGCCCCCTTCCCCACATATTCTAATAACTTGACATTCTAGCTGGCTAGAGCAGAAAAGAATGGTGTTTTCTGTGCATGAGACGGAAAATGCCTTTTAAACTTAATAACTTTAATTATATTAATGATATTTGAACTTTTTTCTTCCCTTAAAAGTACGAGAGAAGAGGAATATCACTGCTTGTCGCGCATTAGTCGGGGTGGGAAAGAGAAAAAATGCGTTTGTGCTCATTTCTTAGTTAAATTTTTGTACAAAAAAAGAAAAAAAAAAGAAAAAAAGAAAGAAAAAAAAAGAAAAGAAAAGAAATGATAAATAAAAAGAAAAGGCAACAGTTATTTTAAAACAAACAATTAAAAACCCTGTCAGATCAAAACATTTGATCGCCAAAAAACTTGGTGGCCAATGGCCTGGTCACCACATTTGTCAAGCCCTGAGTGTGTAACATGAAAATTAAGACTACGATAGTAATTACTTACAAATTTGGAAGGCTCTCCAAGAACGTTTATTTCCGAACCACTAAACATATTTCAAAAAATTCTTTCAGGAATTTTAAATCTAGAAACGTGGCATACGACGTGATATCTATTTTTAAGACGTGCATGGTTGCTCAAAGCAGTTTCGAAATTTTCGAAATTTAAAAGAGTGAAATAAACGGAAATCGTCCTAAAACACTGTTATTTTGTAGCTACTCAACCCATTTGATATTTTCTCTGGGGATATTGATGATGAAAGTCTCTTCTTAAACCTACAACTACCGGAAATTTTAATCAACCTTAATAAAAACATTTTACGCCATAATTTTTATTTAAAACTATTTAACTTATTTATTCACTTTAGTTCTTTGTGGTTTATATTTAACTTATTTTATGAACCAAATTCTTTTTTGAATAGTTCTTTTGAATGTACCTGTCAGGTTTATTGGACCCGTCTGGAAAACGGAGGGTTAAAAATAGGCTGTATTTTATCGCTTTACAATCTACCATCAAAAGGGTGCAAGATTAAAAAACGTTCTAAGATTCGTATTTCTTTGATTCTGTTGAAGCTAATAATATGAAATTTTGTATGGTGAATACATTTAAGACTTTATGCTCGTTTGTTAAAATATTCGAGATTTAAAAGGATAAAATGATTATAAAACCCTCTATAATCATAATTACTCGGAATCTACGGAAAAATACAAATTTTATATTTAACATGTTTCTGTTAGAATTTGCTAGATTTCTGTTAGAATGTAATAAGTTTTTAAAATTAGTTGTATAAAGCAATTTGATTGGATGTAAAAAGCTAAAGAAATGTGATTGCCAAATAGATAAGGACAGAATTCATATTCAGCATTTCTTTGCATAAAAAAGACATTTCAATATACTAAAACAATTATTTTCCAACTTATTACTTAAAAGAATTTTAGTTTTTATTGTGATTCAAGTTTTACTAAAAATGCAAAAAAAAAAAAATGTTTGTTTACAGGAAATAGACTCCGAGACCTATTAGACTGAGGCAATTTTTTAATTTCTTCGACATTACGATAGCTGCTAAACAAAGTTACCAAGTAGACTTCGTTGTATCTGCTTTTTGTAAGGGGGTGACTGGAAAATTGTTGGAATGAAGGTTTTCTCACTAATTCAAGTCTTTTGTTCACCTAATGCAGTACAAAAATGAAGTTTCCTCAAAATGTGACTTAATTAGTAATCTTTAAATTATATGTAGCAGTATAATGTCCCCTTGTGTAAATAGGCATACATATACCACTTAGCGTATTTCAACAACCACTCGTGCAAAGCCACGGATTTTGCCAGCCATTAATAAAAAAGGAGAAATGAGTGCAAACCAGTTTCTTTTACAGAAGTTGATATCGCTGCATTATACGCTAAGTGAAAATTTTTCAGATTATTTTTACAGTTAAATTAATAATATAGTGTTTGTATTAATGAATATAATACACAGAAATACTCTTTATAAATAAAATCAAATGCCAACAATTTTCGCATTAAATATACAGGGTCATTCATAATTCCCTCCGGGGTTTCGAAACGTTATAGTAAAAAAACGAAGACGAATATGAAGAAAAGAATCATATGAAATTATTCCGAAACTATTCAAGTTTTACTTACATACATTACAGGTGTTCTATGTGTGAACCCTTGGTCACACGGCATACATCCATGCGATAGTCCAGTTCCTGCCATACTCCGTTTCTATAAATCTGAATCAGTGGTGTCAGTTCAACGGGTCTTTCGTAATAAATATCGAAAACAGGGATCAACTGACAAAACAATTCATGTGTGGTACCGGAAATTTAAAGAAACGGAGTATGGCAGGAACTGGACTATCGCATGGATGTATGCCGTGTGACCAAGGGTTCACACATAGAACACCTGTAATGTATGTAAGTAAAACTTGAATAGTTTCGGAATAATTTCATATGTTTCTTTTTTTCATATTCGTCTTCGTTTTTTTTTACTATAACGTTTCGAAACCCCGGAGGGAATTATGAATGACCCTGTACTTTTTACTTACTGACTTTAATTTACCCGAAATCCTTCTTTTTTTCTTCTTTATAAAAGCACTTTATAACTAGAAAAATCCATTTACTTGCTGCTCTTGTAACAAATATGAGAATATTTACATGGCATATAGACTTATTTATATAATTTTCCCCTAACTTTTTATGTATGCCCTTTTATAATAATTAGCATCGTTGTTCATTTAATAGAGATACATCCTGACGACTAAGTGAAGGATAAAAATGGCTCCACCTTTGACAAATTGCCAAAATGAATTCGAGTATTTCAAGACATCGTGTATTATGAGTAATTACTTACCCATCATACATAGTATAGGGTAAGTCTTGTAATCGTTTTGAAAATCGAAAATTTTTTTTGACGGATTTACACTGGAGAGTGTTTCAGACACTGGAGATTCCGAAAAACATATTTTTAGAAAAAAAAAATTTGCCGTCCGTCTGTGTGTCTGTGTATATCTGTGTCTGTGTGTGTGTCTGTAAACACTCTATCTCCCGAAAAAATTGAGATAGAGACTTGCAATTTGGTATGTACTTAGTATGTAATAATGGGAAGAAGCCTATTTCATTTCAATAACCTCGATTAACCGGAACTATTTTTTTCGGACTCTCGAAATATTCGTTCTGATAAAAGGTATATAAAAATTTTCGAAATTGGTTATTTTAAGAAATGAATATAAAAGACAATAAAAGAACATAAATTTTGCATAAAGCATGAAGTCGATCGGATAATGAGTTGCCGAGATATTTGGAATCCTATTTCCCACACTCTTCGATTTTTCATGACCCTGTATTTCATCCAAATTTCACTTCAAAGATATATTTTAATTAAAAATTTGACGCTTAATCAGATGCATTAAACCGCTAGTTAATAGGATTATTATTTTTGGAGTTATAAGGATGTTTCTTTCAAGCAATTCAGTAATCGAGCCTTTAAAGTTTGTGACGTCATCAAGCCACGATTTTATTTGAATTGCAATGCATTTTATAAGTAGTTTACACATTTTTATTTTAATATCTTACATTATGCATATCCATGATGGGTAAGTATTACGGTGGCCCTTAACGACTAGTTTTGAGTTATGTTATGAATTAATTATGAGTAATTTTGTAATGGTTGTAATTATGTATACCATTTTTCAGCATACAAAATGTTCATAAAAAAATAATTACATTTTTAAAGCATCCATGCATATATTCCTGTAATTCATCATATTTATGATAGACACGGATTTTATCATTTTAGTCGGATTATATATTCGCATATTTATTTACCCTGAGCAGTAAAATATATCACTGCTATGCAAAGGCAGATAAGAGCTTTCAACTTGAAATTTGGATATAAATTTATGCTTATAATGTTTAATCATTTTATGCTATCTATTATAAATTGAAATTTATAGTAGTATCACTTTGAGCCAGATGTTATGCACTTATATTTAAGAGGATCAATCACATAAACCAGACGCTACTTATAAAATTTATTTTACAAAAATAAATTTTACTTGCTTACATATTAATAAAAATGTATTTTTAATTTTAATTTAGGACTTTCCTTAGTAATACTTGATTAATTCAAATTTTTAATAAAGCTTTATATGCTGAAATTCTGATTAATATTTACAATGTTACATCGTGATAATAAAACATATTTAATAAAATGTAATGCGTTACATAATAAATAAGATAAGGAAAATAATAGCTTAAAGATTATGAAAAAAACGCTGAATTGTTTTTTACAATTTTAAATTTCTGATTTTATATATATATAGTTAAAATGAAATCGCATGTGTGAAAAACATAGAAAGAGATAGTATAAAAATCAAAAGAAAACATACTACAAAATTTAAACATAATAAAAGGAAAATGAAATACTCTGAATCTTCAGAGTACGAAATATTCAAGTGGAGCCTTCTTCATGTGGTTTATGTATGCCTATTTATACAAGGGGAAATGATATTGCTACATATAATATAAATATTAATTATGAAGTCACAGTCATCAACATTCCATATCTTATGGAATCTTCAGATAAGCTTCATAAGAATAAGTCACAGTCAAAATTTGATATTTCAACAAATATTGTCAGCATTGAGCCTAAACATGACAAAATTAAATTCCTTATAACATTCAAATATCAAAAAAAGTAAAAAGAGCAAGAGATCCAAAAATAAATAAACTATGATTCAACTGCAATAGATTAAAAATAATATGTGTGAAAAACAAAGGAAGAGATAGTATAAAAATCAAAAGAAAACATACTACAAAATTTAAACATAATAAAATGAAAATGAAATACTATGAATCTCTTCAGAGTACGAAATCTTCATGTGGAGCCTTCTTCATGTGATTTATGTATGCCTATTTACACAAAGGGAAATTATATTGCTACATACAATTTAAATATTACTTATTAAGACACTGTCTTCATCATTCCATATCTTATGGAATCTTCAGATGACCTTCATAAGAATGAGTCATAGTAAAAATTTGTTGAGACTACAAATGACAAAATTAAGGTCCAATATAACAAAAAAAAAAGTAAAAAGAATAAGAGATCCAAAATAAAATAAACCATAATTAACCTGCAATAGATAAAAAACCATAAAACAATAGACCCAACTCATCAGAAAATCAATGAGTGCAAATTATTAAACAAGATTTAAAAATACTATCAAAACGCCAGTCCATAGCCCATCACTAGAAAACTTCAAATAGCTGAGTCATATGCAAAACAAAATACTAATAATAAAAAAGGAAATGTGTGGTGCTACCATCTAGAATTTAATTTAAAAAAAGGAAAACTGGAATTACAATTGACCTTAAAAGGAAAACGCTCAATTGTTTTTTATTATTTTATATATACATTATCAGTTAAAATGAAATCACATGTGTGAAAAACAAAGGAAGAGATAGTATAAAAATCAAAAGAAAGCATACTACAAAATTCAAACATAATAAAATGAAAATGAAATACTATGAATCTTCAGAGTACGAAATCTTCATGTGGAATCTTCTTCATGTGGTTTATGTATGCCTATTTACACAAGGGGAAATTATACTGCTACATAAATTTTAAATATAAAAACGATGAAGTCACTGTCTTCATCATTCCATATCTTATGGAATCTTCATATGACCTTCATAAGAATAAGTCAAAGTAAAAATTTGTTAAGCCTAAAAATGACAAAATCAAGTTCCTTATAGCATTCAAAAATAAAAAATAAAGTAAAAAGAATAAGAGATCCAAAAATAAATAAACCATGATTAAACTGCAATAGATAAAAAATCATAAAGCAATAGACCCAACTCATCAGAAAAGCAATGAGTGCAAATGATTAAACAAGATTTAAAAATACTATCAAAACGCCAGTCCATAGCCTATCACTAGAAAACTTCAAATAGCTGAGTCATATGCAAAACAAAATACTAATAATAAAAAAGGAAATGTGTGGTGCTACCATCTAGAATTTAATAAAAAAAAAAGGAAAACTGGAATTACAATTGACCTTAAAAGGAAAACGTTCAATTGTTTTTTATTATTTTATATATACATTATCAGTTAAAATGAAATCACATGTGTGAAAAACAAAGGAAGAGATAGTATAAAAATCAAAAGAAAGCATACTACAAAATTTAAACATAATAAAATGAAAATGAAATACTATGAATCTTCAGAGTACGAAATCTTCATGTGGAACCTTCTTCATGTGGTTTATGTATGCCTATTTACACAAGGGGAAATTATACTGCTACATAAATTTTAAATATAACAACAATGAAGTCACTGTCTTCATCATTCCATATCTTATGGAATCTTCATATGACCTTCATAAGAATAAGTCAAAGTAAAAATTTGTTAAGCCTAAATATGACAAAATCAAGTTCCTTATAACATTCAAAAATAAAAAATAAAGTAAAAAGAATAAGAGATCCAAAAATGAATAAACCATGATTAAACTGCAATAGATAAAAAATCATAAAACAATAGACCCAACTCATGAGAAAAGCAATGAGTGCAAATGATTAAACAAGATTTAAAAATACTATCAAAACGCCAGTCCATAGCCCATCACTAGGAAACTTCAAATAGCTGCGTCATATGCAAAGCAGAATAGTAATAATAAAAAAGGAAATGTGTGGTGCTACCATCTAGCATTTAATTTTTAAAAAAAGGAAAGCTGGAATTACAATTGACCTTGGAAGGAAATGCATAATGCTGCCATCTGTCAATAAAATAAAAAGGAAAATCTGGACCTACAATGTGCTTTTGCTGAAGATAAATTACAGACGATGTAGTAATTGCAAATTAAGATATAAATAAATATGAATATTAAAGGAGGATATGGTTGAAAACAGTATTTAAAATTAGAAAGTATGTAGTTAATAGTACTTAAAACTATGAAAAAATAAATGTAAATAATAACATTATATATATATATTATATATTTGAAATAAGAATTATTAAATCACAAGAAAATCAGCAATATATAAATGAACCAATAATTATAATGCAATATATATATATATATATATATATATATATATATATATATATATATATATATATATATATATAGTTAAATAATTCCCAGTTAAACTATATATATAAATGTGTGTAAACTTTTTGAAAAATACAAAAATTTTCGTATTAAAAATTCAAATATAATACTGAAATCATTATAGTATTTTAAATTATAAGCTCCTACCTAATTATAGCTACTGTACCTTACGAAAAGTTACAAATAGCGTAAAATATTTTTTCCCGACAAAATTAAGTTAAACTTTGCATTGTTAAAGCTGTCTTTTGATGCAGTTTGCTTCAAAATTTTAATGCTAAATAAAATATAAAATATAATAGTTGCTTTTATAAATAAACTGTTACGAAATCATTAATAAAACAGGCTAAACAAGTGCAAATTAGTACCATTTTTACGAGTTATTATCATTATACTATACATTATCGATAATTTTTCTTCTTATTTTAATAGTGAAACTAATAACACAGCGTTTGTATTTTTACAATATTTCTTGGAATATTTCTATAAAAGAAAATTAAATATTAAATAATTATGCAAGAAATTTCCTGAAACTTACTGAAAATTATTTCCCACAATACTTATTCTTCTCTTTAAGTGCGTTTTTCCACCAGAAACATCAACATCCTTGTTATTCATTAACAAATATGAGAATATTTTCCGGTTAATGGTTAAAATAACGATTTCAGTTTGTTTGCCTTAAAGACTTATTTACATAAATTCACCATAACTATTAATGTCTTGTTTTTAATGTTTGGTATCGTTGTTATTTTAATAGAGATGCCTCTTGACTACGAAATGGGTGATCAATTTTTCCCCACCTTTGATAAATTGCCAAAATGAATTCGATTATTTAAATGCATCGTATATCCTGAATAATTTTGTAAAGATTTATGTATATCATTTTTCACCATACGAAATGCGCATCACAAAATAATTACATTTTAAAAGAATCTATGCATACAATTCTGGAATTCATCATATTTATGATAGGAAGAAATTTTCTCAGTGTAGTCGGATTAAATACCACCATATTTATTACTGCGCGTGGTTAAATAGATTACTGCTAAGCAGCGATAGATAAGTGTTCCGAAATTGGAAGTTGGATATGAATTTAATGGTTAATAATTTTAACCTGTTTGGTAGAAGAATTTAAATTAATAGTGATCAATCACATTTAAGCAATCTAGATGTTAGAAATTTTGATTTATAACGTTCAATAACATTAAGCCAGAAGTTACTAAGGAAATTTTATTTTCAAAAATTAATTTTCTTGCTATTACATAAGAATGTATTTTATCTTTAATTTTGCCAAATTTTTGACTAAATAAATTTGATTTACAATAAACCACAATATTCTAATATTCTAAAGTGATACTTACCGTACTACATAGTGACAATTGGAGATATTTAATAAAATGTAATGCGTAACATGAAAAATATGATTAGGAAAATAATTATTGAAAGATTAAGGAAGTTGATGATAACTTTTGTTTTAATTTTTCAACATTAATAAACTAAATATAGATTTTTTTTAACTCTGGGTGATCAACTTTTCTACACCTTTGATAAATTGCCAAAATGAATTCGATTATTTAAATGCATAGTATATCCTGAATAATTTTGTAAAGATTTGTGTATATCATTTTTCACCATACGAAATGCGCATCGTAAAATAATTACAGTTTAAAAGAATCCATGCATACAATTCTGGAATTCATAATGTTTATGAAAGGAAGAAATTTTCTCAGTGTAGTCGGATTAAATACTCCCATTTTTATTTACTGCGCGTGGTTAAATAGATTACTGCTAAGCAGCGGAAGATAAGTGTTCTGAAATTGGAAAGTGGATATGAATTTAATGGTTAATCATTTTAACCTGTTTGGTACAGGAATTTAAATTAATAGTGATCAATCACATTTAAGCCAGATGTTAGAAATTTCGATTTATAACGTTCAATAACATTAAGCCAGAAGTTACTAAGGAAATTTTATTTTCCAAAATTAATTTTCATGCTATTACATAAGAATGTATTTTAACTTTTATTTTGCCAAATTTTTGATTAATTTAATTTAATTTTCCAAAATTAATTTTCTTGCTATTACATAAAAATGTATTTTAACTTTTATTTCGCCAATTTTTTTATTAATTAAATTTGATTTACAATAAACCACAATATTCTAATATTCTAAAGTGATACTTACCGTACTACATCGTGACAATTGGAGATATTTAATAAAATGTAATGCGTAACGTGAAAAATATGATTAGGAAAATAATTATTTAAAGATTAAGGAAGTTGGTGATAACTTTTGTTTTCATTTTTCAACATTAATTAACTAAATATAGATTTTTTTTTTAACTCTGGGTGATCAACTTTTCAACACCTTTGATAAATTGCCAAAATGAATTCGATTATTTAAATGCATCGTATATCGTGAATAATTTTGTAAAGATTTATGTATATCATTTTTCACCATACGAAATGTGCATCACAAAATAATTACAGTTTAAAAGAATACATGCATACATTTCTGGGATTCATCATGTTTATGATAGGAAGAAAATTTCCCAGTGTAGTCGGATTAAATACTTCCATATTTATTTACTGCGCGTTGTTAAATAGATTACTGCTAAGCCGCAGCAGAAAAGTGTTCCGAAATTGGAAGGTGGATATGAATTTAATGGTTAATCATTTTAACCTGTTTGGTAGAGGAATTTAAATTAATAGTGATCAATCACATCTAAGCCAGGTGTTAGAAATTTCGATTTATAACGTTCAATAACATTAAGCCAGAAGTTACTAATGAAATTTTATTTTCCAAAATTAATTTTCTTGCTATTACATAAGAATGTATTTTAACTTTTATTTTGTCAAATTTTTGATAAATTAAATTTTATTTTCCAAAATTAATTTTCTTGCTATTACATAAGAATGTATTTTAACTTTTATTCTGCCAAATTTTTGATTAATTAAATTTGATTTACAATAAACCACAATATTCTAATATTCTAAAGTGATACTTACCGTACTACATCGTGACAATTGGAGATATTTAATAAAATGTAATGCGTAACGCGAAAAATATCATTAGGAAAATAATTATTTAAAGATTAAGAAAGTTGATGATAACTTTTGTTTTAATTTTTCGACATTAATTAACTAAATATAGATTTTTTTTAACCTCTGGGTGATCAACTTTTCTACACATTTGATAAATTGCCAAAATGAATTCGATTATTTAAATGCATCGTATATCGTGAATAATTTTGTAAAGATTTATGTATAACATTTTTCACCATACGAAATGTGCATCACAAAATAATTACAGTTTAAAAGAATACATGGGAATACATGAATAGAATACAAAAGAAAAAGAATACATTTCTGGGATTCATCATGTTTATGATAGGAAGTAATTTTCTCAGTGTGGTCGGATTAAATACTGCCATATTTATTTACTGCGCGTGGTTAAATAGATTACTGCTAAGCAGTGGAAGATAAGTGTTCTGAAATTGGAAAGTGGATATGAATTTAATGGTTAATCATTTTAACCTGTTTGGTAGAGGAATTTAAATTAATAGTGATCAATCACATTTAAGCAAGCCAGATGTTAGAAATTTCGATTTATAACGTTCAATAACATTAAGACAGAAGTCACTAATGAAATTTCCTTTTCAAAATTTATGTTCTTGTTATTACATAAAAATGTATTTTAACTTTTATTTTGCCAAATTTTTGATTAATTAAATTTGATTTTGAATAAACCAGAATATTTTAATATTCTAAAGTGATATTTACCGTACTACATCGTGACATTTAGAGATATTTAATAAAATGTAATGCGTAACGTGAAAAATATTATTAGGAAAATAATTATTTAAAGATTAAGGAAGTTGATGATAACTTTTGTTTTAATTTTTTGAGATTAATTAACTAAATATATTTTTTAACTCTCTAATTTCATGAAAGAAATTCCGGAATTTTTATTATAAAAAAGAAATCTGAGTATATTAATCACCGGATTCAGTATTCAAAAGTAATACTGTCAATTAATGTAGAGTTTCTAATTAAAGCTCACATTGATAACCGTACTTTCCTGAAAATATACGCAACACCCCATACTTTTTTATCACCAAATTGTCGCAGAGAGATGCGAGAGGTACCATTTCATGTGGAATTGTGTATTCTTTCCGAATGTGAATGAGATTTTTGAAATAGAGATCCAGTACATTTTAAATATTGTACTAAATTGGATTTTTTTTCAAATGGTAACATTCGTTTTTGACACCATGATTAAGTTTTTTAAATCTAGGTTGTCCGAAAATAGTATGCTCTATATATTGTTTAAAATCTTCGTAGAATTAGAACAGGTCAAATTTTGACGATACTAAAGTTAAAGCCACAAGACAAACTTTAATTTATAATGTCTCAAAACTTCAAGTGATTGATTATTTTTTGTAATGACAAACAATCATAAACCAAATTATATCCTGGTATTTTTTTGGTTCAAAAATATTTTTTTTAATTATGAATATTAATAATAAATTTATATTAAAAAATATTCTAAGATATGACTTTCCTTATTTTGTTTTCATAAAACGAACTACAATCATCAAAAACATGCGTATACATGTTTACAGATCAGTCCAATAATTAGTTTTCAAGATATAGATAACTTTTGCTTTTTGACGATCTTCTAAATGGCTGCCTCTTGTTATAAAATAATCCACAGAAAAGAAAATCACAGAAAGTAGTTGGAAATATTTTATGGACTATTTTATAAAATATTTATAAGGCGAGTTCATTCTATATTTAAGTAATCTGTATAATTTTTCTGGTAACTAGTTGTACGTTTCAGGTACTTTTCATTTTAAGAATTTCATTTTATTTTTCAGAAATTTATGTATAAACCCCAAAAACTTTTCTTTTATAGCAGTGTGTTTTAAAATAAATAAAATTTTATAAATTAAACTTTTTTCTGCGCTGCTTTGATCCGAGGAATTCTATATGTTGTCAAAGTGGCTGTTACAATTTTAAAAATCAAAGTTGGTAACATTTTTATTTTGTAAACAGATTCCTATTTAAAAAATTGCTTTCATATTCGAAAATTCGGACATTTTTCCAATCTAATGGTATTTCCTCTTTCTTTTTGTGACAATCCGGTACTGAAATAGATTAGCCTGATTTTATATATTTTTAATTTTTTCCGGACTGTACTTAGGAAAAATTTAAATAGCGTAAAAACTTCCGTCTAAAAAAATAATATGTTTACTTAACATTATTTAAGCTCTCTTTTTAAAGCATTTTGCTTCAAAATGTTAAAGCGACATATATTTGTTCCTATGAAGTTATAAATTAAGAGTTGAAATGAGGACGGAAGAGTTACATTTTCGAAAGTTTGTATTATTATATTATATTCGAATCTAATGGGTTTTTTTTTTTCGTTATTCTAACACTGTAAATTGTAAAACAGTGTTTATATTCTTACAATCTTACCATAAATAATTCACTTAAAGAAAATTATATAATAAATAATTTTATATGATTTTGTTTTACATTTATTTATTCGCAGTGCCTCTTACCTTTCTCTATTACTTAATTACCTATTTTGACTCTCTATTACTCTATTATTTATTATCTCTATTACTTTTTCAATTTACTTATTATTTTAGTAATATATATATATATATATATATATATGATAATATTTATTTTTTAATGAAATATACTTATTGATTTCAGTTTGTTTGGTATACAGACTTATTTACATAATTTCTTCATAACTATTAATGTATTCCTACTTATGTTTATCATCTTTCTTCCTTTAATATGGATGCAGCTTGACAACCAAATGAGTGATCAGTTTTGCTCCACCCTTGACAAATTGCCAAAATGAATTCGAATATTTAAATACATCGTATTCCGCAATAATTTTGTAATGATCTATGTAAATAAAGTTTCAAAATGCAAAATGTACACACGAAAGTAACTACAATTTAAAAGAATCCATGAATTTATTTCTGGAATTCATCATGTTTATACAAGAAAGGGATTTTTTCATTTTAGTTTTTATAAGATATTCACATATTTGTTTACTGTGATTGGTTAAATGCACTACCTCTAAACAGCGAATAAAAGAGCATTGCTTTGAATTGGAAAAATTTTAATATAAATATGTTGTTATAAATTTAAATTTATAACGGTTATTAATTTTAAGCCATTTGTTAGAAATCTAGATTTATGGTAGACAATTAAAATTTATAGTGGTACCATTTTAAGCCAGATGTTAGGGACATAGATTTATAAAGTTAAATCACATTAAACCAGACGGTACTTGTGAAATTTCTTTAAAACATTAAGTTTTCCTTGCTATTATTTAAGAAAGAGGTTTAAATTTTATTTTATTAAATTTTGATTGGTGAAATTTAATTTTCAATATTTTAAAATGCCTTATGTCCCAGCTGCCGCGCAAGCAGTAATACGCTACCGCGCATGCGCGGTAGCGTATTACTGCTTGCGCGGCAGCGTATTACTGCTTATTTTACGGTTTAATACTGTTAATTTTACGGTATAATACTGGCAGCTGGGGTGCCAGTTTTATACTGTAAAATCAACAATTATTTTTTGCAGTGTACAATTTTAGACTATATTTTCCTATTGTTACATGTATGTACCGTATTGCGCATACCTCCTTATTTCCAGAGAAACATTCATCAGATAGATAGCATAAATTACAATAAATAACAAAAATAGTAATAACAACTAGAATAAACTTAAAGTAAACAAGAACGATAAATCATGCTTTAAGCATATATTATGAAACACTTTCCAACACATTCAGAATACTGCAACAGAATACTGCAACAAAAGGTGAAAGGTGATATTTAAATAAATAATTTTGGAAAACAAATAACATATTTGAAAACACAGTTTCAGAAAATTATCTTTAATAATAGGAAAAATTTCCGAATATTTTTCTACAGCCCTGTATATGATCTATAGATTTGCATATATGATGCATACTATGCTAAAATTTAGTTCAGTTTGGAAACGTATAGCAGAGTTGAAAATTTCCATACGGCAATTTCGGCCAATGAACGATAATGTACTCAACATCTTTTGTGCAGCCTTGTATATGGTCTATAAAATTTATACACACAAACAAATACAGTGGAGCCACGATTTAACGAATCGTTCGGGACTAGCAACTTTGTTCGTTAAATCAAGATTATTGGTTAAATCGGGATAATCAAAGGAATTTATTTATACAATAGAATAAGTTTAAAAAAGGCTATAAATGAAAAGCACAATGCTCACTTTTACCTTAATAATGATGTTATACATTTGTGGCTTTAAGAAATACACTGTATAAATAGTGATTCTTTTTCTTATGTACTACTGTAAATCAAAATCATCATAATTAAGAAAAAAATCTCATTTATTCACATTTTATCGACATAAATTATTTTTTAGAAAATAAATATTTTATAAATGTTTGTTTTCTTTATTTAGATTTTGTATTCCAATCTTCTTTTTCGATTTTTTTTTTCAAAGCTATGAAAACAGTATCATCAACATCACGAGCTATTAAATACCGTTTTAAAATATCCAAACTGCTATCTGCTTCTTTGAATGTTGCATGATTCATTTCTATTTCATCCTCTTCATACGATCCAATACTACTGTTGTTAATTACCTCGCTGTAATGTACATTTTCGAATGTAGATAGTCTTGCATCACAAGATACATGCTCAGAAAATTCACAATGCTGGAAACCTGCTTCTGAAAAGCATTTACTGATAGTGCGTTTAGAACCGCGTTCCACGACTGTCAAATACCGTTCGCGAATGTTCAGAAAAATGTTCACCCTTCTTCTGCGAGTTGTTTTTCATATTATCAAGAATTTTCCTGATAAGAAGTTTTCGATATTGAACTTTAAATGATAGGATAATTCCCGTATCAATGGGTTGTAGCTTAGGGGTACAATTTGCAAGGAGAAAAACCACTTTAAGATTCGGAAAATTAAAATCTGTGGGATCAGCAGGACACTGATCGATGAAAAAAATTTCTATTTATTGAATATCTTTTACGTTTTTTGATTCAGCCATTACAATAGCATAGATTTCAAGAACGTCTAGAGCAGAGCACAGAAACCTTGCCAATGCGCATTTTAGTGACTTCTCCCACCCTTTACTGATACATTAGAGAAGGGGATGGGAGTTTCTTCGAAGTTAGTCAAGGTCATTCAACAATTCTACATTCCAAACATTACAGAGCAATCATACATGGACTGAAAGGGGAAAGTGGCAAGCCATCTTCCGGTCCCAGGTTCACAGAACCCTTATGCACATGGGCCGGGCGGGCCTAGTTGACTCAGGACACAGCACAGAACCCATGCTTCCGGCCGCGATGGGTGCACTACCTAATGCACGTCACCCTCCCTCACACCCCAAACCCTTGACGACTTGTTGTCACGACATTATTACCCATGCACTAGAGGGTATTTACCACATTTCTCAGGGGTCTCGTGTCCAAGCAACTAGAGGCCACGGCTATGCCGGACACCCACAACAGTTACCCGTTCCTAGATCATAATTTCGAGTTTCCGGGACACGTAATTGCTTTATCAACGCTTTCAAACATGAACAAATCTACAAAAATAATCACTAGCCCGTCAGCTATGGATGGAGCAATAGGCGCCGCTTGCTGGCCCAGGAGGCTGCGGTAATGTCCTCCCTGGACGCATAGACATGTCCCTCCTTAGGTTGTAGGCTCCAGCGTTGGACCATCCATCCCCGAGCCTACGAACTTCAGAACACCTTATGTCCCGGCCACTTGCTCTCTAAACGCCGAGGAATTCCAAACCGTACCATGTGACCGGTAACAAGGGGAATAATAGACAGCACTAACAATCCCGGAGGACTGTGGATGCCTTCCTCCCGAGCGACATAGAAGCGCCGCCGCTTGGTAGTTAGTAGCTTGAAATTCAAGACACTCCTGCTTATCCAAGCGTCGGACTCAGAAAACTCCGAAATGTGCATGTATACGCGAACTGGTTCTCGACCCAGGGTTCTGACTATACGCCATCACTTTAACTGAAGAGCCTCCGACCCGGTTCTTCTTGGTCGGCTGATAGGGTAGAACGGGCCATCTCCCTACCAAAGCAGTAGTATCCACCGTAGTACCACTACGGTGGCTACGATGGGCATGAACTACCTTCTGGTCAATGGGACATCTCCCTTTTTCGACCGAACCTTGAGGGCGGCGCACAACTCTTCCAGATGCAGAGGGATCGCAAGGGATGAACGATCATGAGGGTGCTCAGACGGGAAACCCGGTCACTCGTGCCATTGAGCGGTCATACCTTGTCAATGGTCCAGCATCTACCAGTACCGAGGAATGCTTCACACCGCCTCACGCACTGGACAGACGACACTATGGAGCCGCAAGTGGTCCTTGCTCTTCAGAGTCCGTCCTCGTCTTCGTCTCGCCCTAGATAATCATGGATGTGGTCCTATCACATTAGCTAGCCTTTGCTACCCATGTCACCTTCCCGACTTAAGCCGGACACAGGGAATCGGCCTACGAGGTGCCTTCCTTCGTTACGAGCCGTCTCTTGCTCGGCCGTTTTATCCCAGTTTCTCCCAAGAACCGGTCTCGAGGGGGACTGTCCAGAAAACTGCGACCGCCTAGTTTATCAGTACGTCTTTCTTCGTGGGTCACCGCTCGGAGGTTGTGACTCGTCCATATACCTTCCACTGTCGAGCTAAACGCTACTACGTGCAATGCCAGGCTCTTGATCATCTTCCGCACCTAAGCGGCCAAGTCAGAATCCCCTAGAGGAGCTACCCACAAGCTGACGGGAGAAGACGGTAGCGGATATTTTATAAGAAACATAATGGGAAAGAAGACCAGTGAAGAGGTAAAAAAGGCTTAGTAAGAAACATTGATCATTTTTGATAAATATTAGAAAAATTCTTCAATTTTTCTTTTTTGGAATCGAAAAGTATTCGTTAAATCGGGATTAAAAATTCGTTAAATCGAAGAATTTTTGTTCCATTTTCGTCGGGACCATAAAAAAATTCGTTAAATCGAGAAATTCTCTAAGTCGCAATTCGTTAAATCGAGGCTCGACTGTATGCACAAAAATTAGTTAAATTTAAAAACGCGTGCAACAACTGAAAACGCGCTTCCAGCAATTATTGTTTATAGACAGTACTATACCGAATTCTTTTGTTTGTCCCTGTAAATAAACATTGAATGCTATGCACCCCATAATCTATAGTAATCATCTTGTAATGCACCTCAGTGATATATATCAATTTCAACATGTTTGAAATGTATTAACATCATTAAAATACACCGCAAACGATTTTTCTCTATAGGCCGTAATGTAATGAAATTCTTTTGAATGTCCCTGTAAATGAACTATAAATGCTACACTCTTCATTTTCAAAACCGAACATGCCATAGTAAACCTTAATAACATATATCAATTGTATGGGAATCCGTGTATATTTGTGCGAGTTATAGCACGGAAAACAGACTGACAGACGGCAGACAGACTGGCGGCAGATTGATAGACAGACAGACTGACGGCAGACAGACAGACAGATAAACCGAATTCATAAACACTTTTAAACTTTGTTGGAAAGTGTTTATAAAAGATGAGAAAATACCAAGAAAGGATATACGATATCGCTAAGCCCATATATCTACCAATGTATTTGAAGTCGTGTTCTGATTTATTCAACTAATCACGTTTTCTTATCTTATTTCTTAATATACAAATATAATTGATTATGGTTTAATAAGTATACTTTCTAAAGTTTTAATTCTTCATTTTTCATACCAGGCGTATAACGCGCACATGTCTATTGATCTATTTTCTTTTCAAAAATGCGAGTTATACGCTGGAATGTACGGTTATACTGATTTTTTTTAAGTAATATTAACCGTAGTGATAATAGTAGATATTTAATAAAATTAATTTAACCCATTATGACAGCAATTATTTTTTTCTTAAAAATGGAAAAAAATGCATTTTACACCACTTTTTTTAGAATAGAAATTTGGTGCCTCATTTTATCGAGGAATTTTTGTCATCAAATAAATAAAAAAGTATTTCGCTTCAGGATTACTGCTGTGCAAATAACAAGAGTGGTTTTAGCTATGGTGTTGCTTTAATACAAAGCTAGGCTAATATGGGTTAATAGATTAATAAAATGTATAATGCGTAACATGAATAATAATATTAAGAAAATAGATCTTTAATGATTAGGACTACATTTCTCACTTAGTTTTTTCTTTTACAGCCCTAATTATCTGCTTACATATTTTTTTTTAATTATCTAATTCCAGAAGATTTATCATAAAAAAAGAACAAAACATTCTAAATTACACAAAAATTATCTTTCTGAGAATTTAAAAGTAATACTTTCAATGAATATAGAATTTTTAATTACAGACTCACATAGATGATAATTACGAAAAATTATAAATAGTGTAACATTTTTTATCAAAGGAATTAATTTAAACTATACACTGAAATTCTCCTTTTGATGCATTTTGTTTTAAAATGGGAAAGTGACACATAGTTGCTTCTATAATTAAACTCTCATGAAATCATTTATAAAAGAGGTAAAATTAGTGCAAACCAGTTACTTGTAAGCACTGCAATATAATCGAATTGAAATGTCTTATTTCACTTTAACGCTGTAAATAATAATACATTGTGTGCATTCTCACAAATTTACTAACATATATTGCTATTTAAAAAAGTTAAATAAAAATTATTTTGCATGATTTTTATTTTTATTTATTTACTTTCATTTATTCTAGATTCTTATTTATATCTTTAAATACTCTTTTTAACTAGCAAAAAGATGTTGTGAACTGTTAACAATTATAAGAATATTTCAGGCTAATGAAGTATATTTGATGGTTTCATACAGTTTAGTATCAAGATTTATTTATATAAATTTACCATATTTATTAATAATAATGTATTCATTTTTATGTTTTGCATAATTATTCCTTTAACAGCGATGCATTTTTACGTCAAAATGAATGATCAGATTTGCTCCATACTTGACAAACTGTCAAAATGAATTAGAGTATTTAGATATATCGTATATCCTGAATATTTTTGTAATTATTTATGTATATAGTTTTCCAACATGCAAAATGTACATCACAAAACAGTACAGTTTAAAAGATTCTATGTATACATTTCTGGCATTCATCATGTTTATGGTAGACTTTTTTCTCATTTGATTCGGTATAAATACCCCCACATTTATTTACTACGATAGATAAAAATAATTACTGCTAAGCAGCAGCATATAAGAGTTCTGAAATTAGA
The DNA here is from genome assembly GCA_963931845.1 of Maratus michaelseni. Classification (NCBI taxonomy): domain Eukaryota; kingdom Metazoa; phylum Arthropoda; class Arachnida; order Araneae; family Salticidae; genus Maratus; species Maratus michaelseni. The sequence continues at coordinate 93,914,591 of OZ007593.1, forward strand.
AAATGGGTGTAAATTTAAATTTATATTGGTTAATATTTTAATGCCAATTCTAAAAATTTTATTTACAATGGTATCACATTAAGACAGATTCTAGGAATTTAAATTTATAACGGTCAATTGTATTAAATCAGACGCCATTTATGAATTATATTTTATAAGAATGAAGTTTACTTGCTATTATTCAAGAATGTATTATACATTTTGTTTTTCTAATTTCATTGATTAAATTTTATTTTCAGTGCACAATCTGCTGAAATTGTGAAATAACATTAATGGTATTACATCGGGATTATAGTACATATTTAATAAGATGTAATGTGTAACATAAAAATTAATATTGGGTAAATAATTACTTAAACATTATCGGAAAAGTGTTTTTTATTTTAGAAAACTAATAATTAATTATATGTTGTTGTTGTTTTTTTATCTCTGCACTTTGGTTAAAGAAATTCCGCAATTTTTATTATCAAGAAGATGCAATTTTTTTTTATAATAAGAATGAAAGTCATCGTTTAGAGAATTGAAAAATAATACTGTCTCTACTTTATGGAATTTTTAATTATAGTTCACATAGATAATTGTACTTTACGAAAATGTGAATTATAAATAGTGTAAAATATTTTGTCCACACGAAGTTAGTTTCAACTTTGCATTCTTGAAACTCTCTTTTAATGCATTTTGCTTCAAAATGATAAAGTGACATATAGTTGCTTCTATAATCAAACTGTTATGAAATGATTTATAAAAGTGGTGAAGTAAAGAGCATGGCTATTACTTTTTCTCAAGTTTTTATCGTTGCTATCAAGTTTTTATCCTCTCTAATCGAATTTTTTTTTTTTTATTTAAGTTCCATAAATAACAATACAGCGTTTGTATTCTTATAATTTTAATCAGAAATATTTGTATTAAAAATGGAATAAAAAATTATCTATATATGTATATATATATATCTTACGTGGCGCGGAAATAAGGCTGAATTTCTAGCTTACAGTTTGGTAACAAACGTAGTTTCCAGAGCTTAGACCAATGAATAGACGTAATGGGTAAGATCAGCTCTGCCTACAAATCAAATATAGCGGCCAGCGTGAGAGCAGTCAAATTCAAACTAGCAATTATTAAAAAATAAAATAAGATGTATGTAAAAAAAGCGTTTGAGATTATTCCTCATTTTAATTATAAGTAATATCGTTAATTTCAAATGAATTCTCAACTTTTATATGTAATATATTCACAAATTTCACTCACATGGAAATTGGAGAGAATAAAAATATCAACTGTCTAGATTGCACCTGCTGCCATCTGTTGCTATCTTCAGGAAGTAAAAATAATTTATTTTCCAAAAATCTATAATACAATGATTGATGATATATATAAACTATCTTCCTATCACGTAATATTTTTTTTTATGAATTTAAGCCGTGCTATACAATATTATACGTGCAATGAGTTTTAAACTAATTGTATTTCCAAGATCATTTTTTTTCATAGAATTTAAATGATTTATGCCCAGTGGTAGCACCAACTAACTGCATTTTTAATTGTGTTTTCAACGAAGTTTTCGTTTACCTTTTTTACATTAAAAAAAAATTGTCAATTTCATATGTAAAAATGATTTATGATAGCATTCATTCTGGCTAGAGTTGATGAAAAAGGTGACAAGCGAGCAAAGCGAGCTGGGACCGCGTACTGTTCCCAATGTGAATTGCGTCGCAATTCAGGGGGGTTCTACCCGAGCAGGGGTAGAACCCTGTTTAACAGGGGTAGAACCCAGTTTTCTTTAATTTACCGAGTTTCGTTTGCTCACTATATTTATAATTTATCTCTTTGAATAGACATTTAAACAATCAAAATCGATTTTTTTTTATTCGAGTAATAAATGTGAGGGTAATTATTTGTTAAGGAAGTTCACTTCATGATTTCAGTTTGTTTTGTATAAAGACTTATTTCCATAATTATCGTATATCTATTATTATATTCATTTTCATGTTTGGCATCATTTTTCCTATGTATACATCTTGACAACCAAGTGAGTGATGAATTTTGCTCCACCCTTGAAAAATTGCAAAATAAATTAGAGTAGTTAAATACATCGTATATCCTGAATTATTTTATAATGATTTATGTATATCATTTTTCAACATGAAAATTGTACGACAGAAAATAATTACAGTTCAAAAGATTATTATTCTTACATTCGTCATGTTTATGACAGAGATATTCCCTCATCTTAATCGGATTAAATATTCGTATATTTATTTACTGCGAGCGGTAAAATGGATTACTGCTAAGTAGCGGCAGATAAAGCTGTGAAATTGGAAGATAAATATAAATTTAAATTTATAAAGTTCAACCAGTTTAGACCATCTGTTATAAATTTAAATTTTTAATGATATCCCTTTAACCCAGATGTTAAGAACTTAGATATATAATAATAAATCAATTCAAGTTAAATATTTTTTTCGTAATTAACATTTAGAAATTCTTTGTAAAATTAAAAGTAGACATTGTAAAAAGTATTACCTCAGTAATAGTCGTATTGTGAATTAGAAATGTAAGATATCCATCACTAGTCGTCATTTCTGCTATTTGTTGAAAAATGATTTTATATGTATTATTTAGGTTGACAGTTGATGGATGTATGTATATATGATACTCGATGTATGTATAATATATAAAATGCATATAAACGTAATGTAGACATTGAAGAAAGCATTACCACATTAATAGTTGTATTGTGAATTAGAAATGTAGGATATCCATCACTAGTCGCCATTTCTTCCATTTTTTGAAAAAATAGTTTTATATGCATTGTTTGTGTTGAAAGTTGATGCATGTATGTGTATATTAGACACGATGCATGTATATATGCATATAAAATGCATGTAAACGTAATATACACATTGAAAAAAGCATTGCCGTAGTAATAGTTGTAATGTGAATTAGAAATGTAGGATATCCATAACTAGTCGCCATTTCTTCCATTTGTTGAAAAATGGTTTTATATATATTGTTTGTGTTGAAAGTTGATGCATGTATGTATATATGATACACGATGTATGTATATATGCATATAAAATGCATGTATGTATATATGATACACGATGTATGTATACATGCATATAAAATTCATGTAAACGTGTAAAATTGAATGCATGCATATATATAGATAGGAAAAGGATCTATGAAATATGGAGATATTATATTAACATGGAATAGTTATCGTGAAATTAATTTTAATGTTAAAATACATCTAATAATCCTAACTATTCTGTTGAATAAACAAACTCTGCCACTAAAGCAGATGTATTCTTTTTATTTTTTATTCTTAATATACGTCTTGTTTATCTTATTATTTTTTTTCGCCAAACGAAAGAATGAGTAGAGTTTTTTAATAAATGTTGGATTTTAAGGTTGGATGTATATACAAAAGTAGAGTATAAATACTTTAAAATTAAATTTCTTTCTACTTACTAACTTTCATTAACGTACAATACTTCTTGTTTTCTTCTTAAATCTAGCTAAAAAAATTGCTTCTTTATCTTTTAACAGATATGAGAATACTTATTTGCTAATGAAGTGTACTTAATAATTTCAGTTTGTTTGGTAAACAGACTAATTTAAATAATTTCCTCATAACTATTAATGTATTCCTTTTTATGTTTTGCATAGTTGTTCTTTTAATAGACATGCATTTTTACGACCAAATAAATGATCACCCTTGCTCCGCCCTTGATAAATTGCCAAAATGAATTCGAGTATTTAAATGTATTGTATATCCTGAATAATTTTGTGATGATTTATATAGATCATTTTTCAACATGCAAAATGTACATCACCAAATAATTGCAGTTTAAAAGAATCATATATATATATGATTCTTGCATTCATCATGTTTATGATAAAGAGAGATCCTATTATTTTACTAGGATTAAATATTCACATATTTATTTACTATTAGTGATAAAATAGATTACCGCTAAGCAACGACAGATAAGAGCTGTGAAATTGAAAGGTTGGTCTAAATTTAAATTTATAATCGTTAATCATTTTACACAATTTGTTATACATTTAAGTTTATATTGGTATCCCTTTTATCCAGATGCTAGGATCTTAGATTTATAACGGTCAATTACATTAAGCCAGATACTACATATAAAATATCTTTACAAACATAAATTTCTTTATATATTACTTATAGAACTAAATTAAATTTTATTCTGCTAAATTTTTTAATAATTACGTTTAATTTTAAATAAATCACAACGTACTGAATTTAGAAGTATTATTTGTCACATGACTTTGTGCTAATAGTAAGTATTTTTAAAAATGTAATATCTACACTTTTGAAAATGGAAATTTAAAAGTAAGTAAAATGTGATAATCGTTTGTATTTTATCGGCTTATTATAGTTCTTTCAATTTTGAGAAAAAACACATAATCACTTTTTAATAGGCATTTCGGTTTTGTCTAATTTCGCTATTATATAATTTCAGCTTTACGTATAAGTAACAAATATAGTCACACACGGATTTGATATAAAGGCATAAAGCACAATAAGTTAAGTTTGATTAAAGAATAGGAATGATACTGAATTGATACACTCAGAAAAGGAATTGATTAAATCTACAAAACATGTTTTGTTGAGTACATTTTGGTTGTTTTAGCAAAATTCAAGTAAAATTGAACCATTTTACTTCAATTAACAAAACATTTTTTGCTGACGATACAAAAAATTTTTTTGGAATTGCATAAACAATTTTTTTTTGTTGATTCAAACAAAATTTCCATTGACCTAATATTATTTAAACAAAAATTTTGTTTAAATATAAGGTCAATGGAAATTTTGTTTGAATCAACAAAAAAATTTCTTTTTTCCCAATTCCAAAAAAAATTTTGTATCGTCAGCAAAAAATGTTTTGTTAATTGAAGTAAAATGGTTCAATTTTACTTGAATTTTGCTAAAACAACCAAAATGTACTCAACAAAACATGGTTTGTAGTTTTAATCAATTCCTTTTTCTGGGTGTAACAGCTGTTTACATGTTATCTGATTAATTGCCAAAATTTGTTCTTCTAACTATTTGAATAAAAATATTTCTGAATTGAATAATAAATAAATAATTTTTCTTGAAATCACGGAGTAGTACGATATTATATTTATATTTATTAACGAAATTATTTTTAAGTGTGTATTGTCAATTGGTAATTGAGCTCATACATTTTACATTCTTCTCTAAGTTGGAATTGTTGAAAAAATTTTGCAGATCTACACCGATCATGACTCCCAGAACCCAAAACCACCCCCAGTTCAAAACTTTATATATATATATATATATGTGTGTGTGTGTGTGTGTGTGTGTGTGTCACTTTTTTGGACACGATAACTCCCATAATTCTGCACAAATCTCATCCAAACTGATACATAAAATCAAGGGGTATAAAATCTCGGTCAAGTTCGTTAATGGGCAAAATCGAACCAAGGGGGGAGAAATGGGATGGCTTTTTGTGAAAACAGAAAAACCCCATAATTTCTTAATTGTGATACGTATCGAATCCGTTTAAAGTTACTATTACTTCTAGGAAAAGGGCCGAAAATTTATGTATGACAGATTTTTGATATCATTTTTTATTATACAATTACTCTAACAAAAATGGTCTCAGGATCACATGTTCGTGTAGTTATTTTTAACACTTGTAACATAAAAACTAATTAGCTAATTATATATTGTTTTAAACTATCTAATTTTATATTAAAAAAATCTATAATTATATATTCTCAAATAGATACTAAATATCCATAATAATACATTTAAAATACAAAACTAAAATTAAAAACGCTGAATTTTTATTTGCAGATCATACAGTTGTCTTACAAAAATGGTCTCTCAGAATCACATGTACGTGTAGTTAATTTTAACACTGTAACATGAAAAATATGTCAGAAGGATATTTATATCTTCTGTTTAAAACAATAAAAATGTTTACTTGCTTTTTTCTAATTTTACAGCCCTAATTAGCTAATTATATATTATTTTAAACTATCTAATTTTATAAAAAAAGAATTCCATAATTATATACTGCCAAATAGAAACTAAATATTCATAATAATATATTTAAAATACAAAACTAAAATCAAAAACGCAGAATTTTTATTTGCAGACCATATAGTTGATTATGTCTTCTGAAAATTTATAAATAGGTTAAAATCTTTTATCCAAACAAAGTTAATTTAAACTTTACAAAGGTGAAACTACCTTTGATAAATTTTGCTCCAAAATGATAAAGTGACACAAAGTTGCCTCTATAATTAAACTCTTATTATGAAATGAAATCATTAATACAGGAGGCTTAATGAGGCGAACCATTTACATTTTTATAAGTTTTGTATCATTATAATGTTTTGATCAAAAGATTTTCTTCGTGTTTTAACTTTTACATTATTAATACTACATTTGCATTATTATGATATTGTCATTAATTAACTAATTATATATATTTAAATCTGTATAGTTTCATAAGGGAAATCTCCCATTTTTAACATAGAACAAGAACGGAAAATCATAGTCATGCATAGATTATGAAACACTTTCCAATACTTCCAAAATGCTTTTATAAATATTTACCGTTTGATAAGGGGAAATATGATATCAAGGTCAAGGTCAAACCGGGCAGGAAGGTCTACCTTTCGGCTTAAGCTCAACAAGTCCCGACCAGCAGGTTTGTTTACCTAATTATACTGAGCACTAAATTATACTTTTTGATATTGAGCAATAATTATACTACGGAATTCTAAAATACAAATTCTGACAATACAAGTTTCCATAAATACAAATTTTGATTTTTTTCTTTTTTTTTTTTTTTTTTTTTTTTTTTTTGAAAAAGCATAACACATTTAAAAACCCAATTTCAAGAATTATCAACAATATTCGGAAAAATATTCGAATTGTGCAGCCCTATATACATAATCTATAGATTTGTATACATATCACATAAAATGCTAAATTTAAGTTCAGTTAGGAAACGCATAGCGCAGTTTAATTTCCGTCAGCAAACGGAAATGTACTCGAGATCTTTTGTGTTGTCCTGTATATCATCTATGGAATTCACACACACCAAGCCATAGGCAAAAAAAAAAAATTAAAAACGCGTTCCGCAACTGAAAACACACTTCCAGCAATTATTGTTAACAGCCAGTACTTTAACCTAATTCTTTTGTGTGCCCCTGTCAATAAGCAATAAATGCTATGCACACATTATTATATAGTAAGTCTCTTTAATGCACCTCATTCATATATATATATATATATATATATATATATATATATATATATGTTTGAAATAGGGAAATATTATTAAAATAAACCCCAAACGATTTTTCCCCTATCGTAATGTTACGGAATTAATTTCAGTGCCTCTGTACAGGAACTATAAGAGCTATGCACACCATATTCTAGAGTCAGCCTCTTGTAAGGCACTTCAGTGATATATATCGATTTCGATATGTTTGAAATAGTGTAACATCGCTAAAATTAACTTCAAATGATTCCCCATAAACCGTAATGTAACGGAATTATTTTGAATGTCCCTGTAAAGGAACTATAATTGCTACACACATTATTTTCAATACCGAACATGCCATAGTAAACTTCAACAACACATATCAATTGCATGACAATCCTAGTATATTTACGCGAGTTAGAGTTCGAACAGACAGACAGACAGACAGACAGATAGACAGACAGAGAGATAGATGGCAGACAGGCAGACAAACCGAATTCATAAACAATCTTCAACTATGTTGGAAATTGTTAAAAAAACAACTCAATAAGAGGAAAATAAATGTTATATTGACAATTTTTGTTGTTTTATTGACAATTTTTATGATTTATTGATAATTCCAAACTATTTATAATTTGTAATTTCATCTCATTAAGCGGATTCGATATTGCGAAAATTTATACATATCGCCGAATTTTTTGCTTATTAAAAATTGATTTTAACTTTACAGAGACGAATCTCTTAATTCATAAATTAAACCTTTAACAACGTTTTAACGCACAAATACGTACAAACATAGCGCACAAAAAAAAATCACATACGGCCGTTTCGAGGATTCCTGGATCCCCTTCCTCAGTGCGGGAAAAAAAAAAAGAACTCCTAGAAGAAGAAGAGTTTTTAATTTATAAATAGCATGAAATCTTTTGTCCCAACAAAGTCAATTTAAACTTTATAACGGCGAAAGTTTAGTTTGATTAATTTTACTCGAAAATGATAAAGTGACAAACAGTTGTCTCTATAGTTAAACTTTTATTATGAAATCGTTAATTAAAGTTGTTCTATGATGGAAAGCATGTCACTTTTTCACAAGTTTTGTAACAGTGTAATACTCGGGTTGGAATATTTCCTTCACATTTAATACTGACACTAATATATTTGTAAATACAAAATATTGGAACACAAAAATATCCAACTGTATTTATATTTTTACAGTATTGGTCAGTTTTATTATTATCATTGATACAAAGGTAGAAAGTATTAGTAGTTAGTAATTAAAATATTAATTACAAAATGTATTGTATCAAAAATTCAAAATTAATATTATTTACAATATGTACTTCGTGATTTATTTTGATTAAGCTCATTTTCATGATTGTGTTGTAAGGAAATTTATAAAAAACGTAAAACATTTTCTCCAAAGAAAGTTAATTTAAACTTTACAAAAGCAAATTTTTGTTTGATCCATTTTGTTCTAAAATGATGAAGTGACATATAGTTGCTTCTGTGATTAAGCATTTGGTGTAAAATCATTAATAATAGAGGCATAATTATGGAAGTTAGTCCTTTCTCACAAGTTTTAAATCATTATTATTCTCTGGTCGACAGATTTTCTTCGCGTTTTACGTTGACATTACTAAAACTGAATTAGCATTCTTACAATATTAATCAATCATACCATTAGTGCTGATACAATATCAGTAAGAATGTGACGTAGAATCCAACTATTTAAATAATACTAAATTTATAATTACCTGACATACTGATGATTTTATCTTACAAAAATACCCAAGTAAATCGAAATTTTGTTCCCAAAGTTCCTTTTCGTCGATTATAATTAAAAATATGAAGTGGCAGGTAAATGAATTTGTAATTAAATTCTTGGCATGTAAACATTAATAAAACAAGGTTGAACAACTAGGCCCTTTTGTTTTCAAAATCATATGATTATTTTGCACTGATTGTAAAATTATCTTCTTGCTTCAATATGATATTATTTTTTCTTCTTTTCTGAAGTATGCAACATTAATTGCTATTACTAATGATACGATTTCAGTCATCAATAGTTTCGTAAATAAAAGCCTGAACCAAAAGCATAACATAATCAAATGCATGTTTGTTTATCAATATTTATGATATTATCAATTAAGGATTCAGATATAAAGGTAGTTATTACGATTACGAGAAGTATCTTTATCACAAATGTTTGTTTTTTTTTTTTTTTTTTGTCATCGTGCTCTGATAAACGTTTTTCTTTGTGTTTCATTAAGGACATTAATGTCTCTTACTTTGTATAGTATACAATATTAGTTTTTTATGCTAATGGTATAACTTCAGTCCTCTGTTATTTCATTTTCAAAAACAGAACCGAAATATTGAAATAATTAAATACATCCTTGATTTTCAATATAAATTATAATATCGATTAATAATTAATATATAATGGTAATTGTTACAAGACGTAGGAGAAAGTGGGGAAAAACATTACACTTCATTATTAGTTGCATTTCCCGCAAAATTTAATGTAACTTTGCACACATGTTTTGCAATCATCCTTGTAGCATAATATCATTTTAAATATATGATAAGCCCATCATATTTCAAAAAATAAATAATTATTCATAAAATGTGAAATCTCGTATATTACCCCACTGGTGGGTTAAAACCACATGAATTAATCTTACAGAAAAGGAAAAAGTTTAGACTTTCTTTAAAAAATAAAAACAATATATTTTATTTTACAACTTTAATTAAGGAACTAGAGTAATATTATTTCAATTGATGTATAATTCTTTAATATTTAACCACAAAAGTACAATTATCTTCATTACAGTTTGAAAAAAATTGCAAAAATGAAGTTCACCTCTTTATCAGCTTTTGTAAAAATTATAATCATCCTTTTCCATGTAACCTTTTATTCAAACATTGCTACGGATTTTTTAATTATTGTTTTCCAATATCATTTTAATACCACATTGAATATCCAGTTTTACACCAAGAGAATAATGGTTCCAAAGAAAGTCATAAAATTGTACCTATAAAAGCTAGGTTATATTGTGGAAAATAAATCCTTATTAAATATGTTACACAAATTAATACATAAAAAATTCCATAACTTTCAGTATTCATTTTTAAAAATTTTGAAAACTAGCGAACATTAATACAAAAAATAGTAAAATAAACTTTCCAACACAGAAACTACACAATTGCTAGTTTAGATATACCGTAATGACTGTTTTTTAACACTGTCCAACCTAGTTGAAAAGTGTTTATGACTTCGGTCTGTCTGGCCGTCTGTCCGTGCTCGAACTACCGTAAAAATACTCGTATTGCCCTGAAATTTTTTGTATGTTATTATCGTTTACTATATCATGTTCCCTATTTCAACTTAAGTGTGTAGCACTTATAGTTTTTTTACAGGGACAGTCAAAAGTATTCCGTTACATTACAGTCAATGGGAAATAATCGTTTCAAGTGCATTTTGATGATGCTACGTCATTTAAAACATGATGAAATTGATATATAATTATGAAGCCTATTAAAACATGCCTTTTTGTAAAATATGGGATGCAAAGCATTAATTATTCATTTACAGGGTCAAACAAAAGAATTCTGTTACACATTGTTCTATGGGAAAAAAATCGCTTGCAGTTGAATTTAGTGATATTTCACTATTTGAAACATAATGAAAATTATATGCATTACTGAGGTTCACACTATAAATTGCTCTTTTGAAAGTGTGGTGTGCATTGCGTTTATTTACAGGGACACTCAAAAGATATCGGTTACAGTACATATGCGATATTTACAGTCTATGTGTGATAAGGGAGTTTTCAACTTTGGTTTGCGTTTTTAAGTTTAACTAAATTTTTTCATAGTACATGTGTGTTTATCAACTTGGTTGTTCATATACAGGGCTACACAAGGGAATCCGTAAGTATTACAGACTAGGGGAGTGAATTGCTTAAAGGTAGTTTTTAATTGTGTTATGCCTTTTCTTGCTGAACTATAATATATTTAGTATATTTGTTTGTGGAATATAAATAAATTCATATACAGGTCTACGCAAAGAAAAATATAATAATATAAGATAAATAATATATAAATGATATATAAATAATATATAAATAATACAAATATAATAATATAAAATAAGATATATTGTCGTTTACGGTTGGTAATTGCTGTGAGTGAGTTTTAAGTTGCATTTTAGCTTAATATGTGGTATGTATAAAAGTCTTCAGATAATATACAGGGCTGTACAAAGGATTTCGAGTGCATTTCCATCGATCGGAGAAAATTTCTAAAATGTGTGTTTAATTTATAATTTTATATTCTAACTGAACTAAATTTTAGCATGCTATATATCTACATCTATTGATCACATACAGGGCTAAAAAAATAATTCGACTACTTTTTTGACACTGGAATGTAATTTCAAAAACTGTATTTTTCAATGTGTTATATGTTTTCTAAACTGTTTACTTGTATATCTTCTTTCACCTTATTTAACGGTGAAGTTTCGTTGTAGTTTTCTGGCTGTGTTGGAAAGTATTTATGCTTGACGCATGATTTTTCGTTCATTTTCTTATTGCCTAGAAATAAGTATTTCAATCATTAAGGCAGTGAACTTCCCGATTCTCCTCGCTAATGTTAAGCCTAAGGGCGTAGGATGCATTCGTATATTTAAAATATCTCCTCAGGAAATTAATATTTTTATCTTCTTTTTTCTAAGTACTATTCTTAAAGGATGTCACTTTTTTTCTTAGTTATCAAAATATTTCAAAAATGTGAGCGTAATTTATAATTTTATGTGTTAAAATCTTTGCAAAATTAAATAAGATTTTAACACTTCACATAAAATTAAGTATATATTTTAGAAAAATTTTGACAACTAAGAAAAAAAGAGACATATTTTAAGAAGTGTATACAGAAAACAGAAGCTAAATATATTAATTTCCTGAGGAGATATTTTATGTATACGAATGCATCCTGCGTCCATATGCTTAACACTAGTGAGGGGAATCGGGAAGTTCACTGACGAACAGCCTTAAGAGCCTACATCAGTCATGCGAAAAAATGCACAAGCTAATGTTAAGTCTATGGGAAGGTTCTTGCGCGATTTCTCGCTCGCATTTTAATATTTTTAAAAGATTTTTTTTTGTATAGGATAGCGGACGTCGATCTCTAACGTTGTTAGTTTTTACTTTTTCGATTTTGGTTCCAGTTTTTTTATATAAGGTTATACTTTCACTTTCAGAACCGGTTCCAACCGGTTCTAAAATTGAAAATGACCTCTTATGAAAAAACAGAAACCAAAATCAAAAAAGTAAAACCTAACAACGTTAGAGATCGACCTCAGCTATGCTGTGCAAAAAAAAATCATTTAAAAATATTAAAATACGAGCGAGAAATCGCGCAAGAACCTTCCCATAGACTTAACATTAGCTTGAGCATTTCTTCGCGTGACTAGCGTAGGCTCTTAAACGCTAGAGGGCTGTTCCAAATGAGTCACACTGAGATTTACGCGACTACACGGTATTACACTACTCTCCCCTATCTTTCTAGCAAATATTTTTGGTTGTTGTGCACTGATTAAAAAAATGTTCCTCATACTTCACAATTATCTTAACCTTTTCAAAGGGGGTCTTTTAACACTTTGCCGTGCGGCGACACCACAATGGTGTCGTACGTAAAGTAATTTAATTTTAATCCTTAAATACTACATTGGCACCAGAATTTTGGAATGAAAAATTCCCTTTTATCAAGTACATGAAGAAAAGATTCGACTTAATTTCGAATAAATTTGTTTCTAAATTCTTGTGTCAATCAATCATTTCAACATTTTACATATAGAAGTATTTTTACGAGACATGCGGACGGCAAAGTGTTAAAAACCCATTTTGTTCCGTGACAACTTCTGTCGCAGCCCCTATTATCTCTTCTTTTGAACAGTATACAATATTATTCATCAATACTAATGACATGATTCCACTTCTCATTAATTTCATTCTTAAAAGATATAGCCGGAATACTGAAGTAATCAAATACATCTCTGATTAGCAATATAAATGTTATTATTAATTAAATATTAATATATAATGGTAGTTATTTCAAGAGATATATTTTTAAATTTTCATCATTTAAAAACGAAGAAATCATTTGTTTTTAAAAGCACACATAGAATGAAAGTGGAAAAATTAATAAAAAGATTTTGTAAAAGTTACATAAAAATTTGCTGATATGGCAGAAAAGTTTAGAAAACATCAATGTAACAAAGAAGTTAATCGCAGTTTTAAAAAACCTTTCTTTTAGCTTCCAAAATTTTAGAAAATGGTAGGTTTCAGAAGTTTCCGAAAGTATCTCTGAAATAAAATGATCTCGTTGCTTAAATTTCGGAAAAGATTTTCCTGTCAATTTCGTAACCATATAGTAACCTCTTAGGATTCCGGTGGGTCACTCCAGAAAACGCTCGTAACGATAACAAAAAGGTTTCCAAAAACGTGTATGACTGCGCAATTACACTGATTTTTTGCATACACTTTTCTGTACTTTTATTGTTTTATAAAGTTGCAAAAAATATTAAAATAATAAAATATGGAATTATATCAGAAAAAACACTAATTATCATTACATATACAAAAAATTCTTTAAAATATTTTTATTGCACACCGACTAGTTTCGGACACTTCTAAAGGTAGCATTCTCAATGTTTGTAAATAATAAATGAACTATTTCCGCATACTTTTTTATTATATTCAATAAATAGTTCATTTATTATTTTCAAACCTTCACAATGTCACCATTAGAAGTGCACGAAACTAGTCGGTTTCTTATTAAAACATTTTAAAGAATTTTTTATATGTACTGTATTCGAATTTTGCATGTAAAAGTATTATAAAACATGACTGTAATGGTAGAAATATTTTTTAGGCACTTAGATTTTTAGGTGCGTTCGTAATTATATAAATACGTAGCACCTATTGTCGTCGCTTGGTCCGTCCGTCTGTCCGTCTGTCTGTCCGTCCGTCCGTCCGTCCGTCCGCATATAACAACGCAAAAACTACCCAACCTAATGGTTTAAAATTTAAGATATATTATCTTTGCAGAATTTTGTCGAGACATTTCAAATTTTATTAAAATCGAATCAAAACTTTAGGAGATATTAATAAAAATATTTATTAAGAAATTTGATTTTTTTTTTTTTTTAATCGGTGCTTTTTTGTTATAGGAGCTTCGGAAGTTTCATCGTCAAGCGACCGAGATACTTATTTTATGACAGAAATTAATCTGCAGACGATATAATTCATTTCACAGAATTAAAAATCATCTAGATCTGAATATTTATATAACTAGCTATAGTACGAACGCACCTCATTTGTCACGTTTGACGTACAATTTCCAACTTGTTTTATTGCGGTAATTTTGCTAATTTCAATTCTTTATTTATTTATTAATTTATGTATTTGTGAATTCAGAAAATATCCAATATTATTTTTCAAGTGTAAGCATAATTTCCATTACAATAAGTTTTATATAGTGATGCTGTTTTTTTTTATGTCTGTTCGCTATTTTAATTTGTGTCTATTAAAATTGGAAATGGCTAATACGTAACTGTATGGCTAATAACTAAAGATGTGAAAAATAGAGTGAATAAACTTGATTCAAACAAGTGTATCTTTTCGCGATATTTATTTAAATAGCTGTTTTTACTTTATTAGACGTGTTACTGAAACCATTTAACTCTTCTAAGGATTTTCTAATAATCCATATCTTTGCTAGATATAATTCAAATTCCATGTACTATCTATTAACCACGAACATTAATTTCAGATTCACTCCAGAGTGATTATAACACACTATTGACTGATGCACATATCCACACGTTAGTTAATGGATCGTTGTCTATACGCAACGTAGAGAAGACAGATGAAGGTTTCTACATGTGCCAGGCTACGAATGGTATTGGTTCTGGTGTCAGTACAGTCATATCACTAAATGTTAGAGGTTTGTATATTTATAATTAAATGATAAAATCACTTCATTTCATAGTCTGAATTATTTTGTTGACTAATTTATATTTATATGCTAAAATCTCTTCATTACAAAATTAATAGTATACTCAATCTTTTTAAATGCCTATATTTGCATTCATACAATTAAAATATAATTACTTTAATTACACGTTTGCAAAATTTTTGTTCCAATATTTTGTGTCTGGTATACAACGGAGAATGATATATATTTAATTTAAAGGTTAATGATAGATATTTACTTTGATTACACTGTTAACAATTTGCAGCAAACTGTCCAGTCGTTTGACAGTTTTTGTAGAAAACGGTTACATAACAGTAATTTAACTATATACTAACCATAAAATGAGTAATAATACGGTCATCGTGTAGTTAAATTACGGTTATGTAACCGTTTTCTACAAAAACGGTCAAATGACTAGACAGTTTGCTGCAAATTTTTAACAGTGAGATATTTCTAAGAAAAAGATACATTTTTAATTACTTAAATATCAATACACGTCATTGAGAACTGTTTCGGTTATTTTTTGTATAACACCACAAAATTATAAATAAGAATACAATAAATATATGCACACAACTATGAGTTTTAAAATGAAATGTATGCGAAATATATAGGGTGGTCATAAATTATTTCCCTGATTACAATAATTTACTGCACAGAAAACTAATATAATTAGCATATGCTTGTTTCAATATATTGTAAAGACATTTATGAAGTTTTAATACAAGTACTTACGTCAGAAAATTTCGATGCGAGCACCCTTGGTAGCTCGAAGAATGTCAAGGCAGTATTCCAAATATCGCTACGCATTGCCCAACATTTGTGCAGTCACACTAGACACAGTATCTGTGATCCTGACCTTGAGTGTAAAAATATATTTTATTGGTGATGCAAACACTCTGTCCTTTAGGTACCCTTAAAAGAAAAAACTTGAGGAATCGGTCCATCCATCCGATACATCTTCCAGGAAAATTGTCATCAAGAAACTCACGAACAACGGTTGAGATTGGAGTAAAAAAAAACTTAAAAACATCACTTTCCCATAATAAAAGTTTTACAGTATTACATTCAATGGTTATTTTTTTTTTTTTAATCAGGGAAAGACTTTATGACCACCCTGTATTTTAAGGTATAAGCTAAATTATGTTTTACAGGTCATTTTTCAAATTACCAGAACTGAATATCATAATTAAATCAATTAAGAAAACTTAAACAACAGAAATTTATTTTTAAATATAAACTTCGCAATTCCGAGATATTTTAAAATATTCCTTTCCTTTCATGTTTATTTTTCAATCTTAATGTCAACAATAATGATGATGGTCATGATAATGATAATTTTAACAAATCCATAAAAAAAATCGTTTTAATAAAGGACAAAAATGAAGTTCATTAAATAAATAATTCTATAATATTAATTTTGTTAAACTTAAGTTAAAATTAAAATTAAGTTAGTTAAAATTAAAATAAGAATTTTCGTTTTATAATTTTAAGAGCATATTTATTTCGCATCATTTTAAAAGATTACAAACATATATACCGAAAAACTACCAGGACTGAATATCATAATTGAATCAATTAAGAAAACTTAAACAACAGAAATTTATTTTTAAATGTAAACTTCGCAATTCTGAGATATTTTAAGATATTCCTTTCCTTTCATGTTTATTTTTCAATCTTAATCTTAACGATAATGATGGTGATCATGACTATGATCGTTTTAACAAATTCATAAAAAAATAGTTTGAATAAACGGCAAAAATGAAGTTCACTAAATAAATAATTCATTAATATTAATTTTGTTAAACTAAGTTAAGAATTTTCGTTTTTCAATTTTAAGAACATATTTATTTCGCATCATTTTAAACGATTACACACATATACAGAAAATAAGGAATTATAACTTAATTTCGCTAATTATTAAACAGTAAATCATACAATTAAAAATCATTTTAACGTGTATAATTATTTTTTTTTTTACATATTCTTTATCTTATTTAACGTGAATATAAAATATGTGTTCTGCTTTGAATATTTGACTCAGTTCATGTAATTATTAAATAAATCCTGTCGTATTTTAAAACTTCCCTAGGTCAGAGTAGTCGACATTTTCAATACTTTTTTTTACAGTATGTCAAATAAATTAATGTGAAAAAATTACTTTCCTCTGTTAACAGCCTTGCACAAATTATTTTATCTAAAATAAATTTATTTATTGTGTATTGTTAATTATAAATACTAATTAACTCTGAGCTTTATGAATACAAACATCTTAATACTGCGTGTGCAATCTATTTATAAAAATTATCTCTCTACGCAAGGAAATAATAAGTCTTCAAACCACCAGAAATTAGCAATTATGGAGCTCATAATAGGAATTCTACACAAATTCTACCTAATTATCTCGTCATTATCCTAATTACGTGAAAATAGCATGCTTTTGATATAAAGCTGTAATTTATTATTAATTAAATTTCAGCTGATAAAAATATTAATTATGTTGTATTGTAAAGCTTGTTATTGTTTAAATTATTTAATTGTGAGTAATTTAAGAGGAGAAAATTTCTTATGATATAAATGCATGTGTTTCAGTTTTTATTTCACATATAATGATAAGTACCGGATTTCATACGTTCGTTCAACTTTAAAAATTCATTAAAATGATACTAAAAAATTGCAATTCGCACGAATGGGATTAGAGGAAGGTCGGATTTTTTTTTATTTATAACAAAAAAGTTTTGATTCAATATCATGAACAAATGACATGAGTTCATTTGACGGCAACTGTGACGTGAATTTTCAGATGACGGCAATTGTCATCTTCAATCACATGATAATTGCCGATAGTTGGCGCTGGCATGCATAATATGAAACAAGTGTATGCAAATAAGGCTTATAGTAAAAGACCCGTTTTTTCGAAGTGTCTGACAAGTTTCAGTGTACCTTAGCAGTATACCTTGGCAGACCTTGGCATGCTGCCAAAAAAATAGACCATTCCGAAGGGAGGGAAGCGTTGAATTAGGAGGAGTACATGAAACTTTTCTCATCTTGAATCCTTTTGCCGTGCGAAATTTTCGTAATGCGCCGATTGGTGATTCCACGTTCTTATAAAAAAGCTTAACCAGCAAATGCTTGATCTGGTAACGATAATATACTACTGGCATCGAATGAAAAATCTATGTACTGCTGGCTCAGTCTTAAAAGATAGACCTTGGCATGCTGCCAAAGAAATAGACCATTCCGAAGGTAGGGAAGCGTTGGATTAGGAGGAGACAAAGTTCAGGTTTCATTTAACAACGTCTGACCACATGTCATTTCTTCACTGGTTATGTTCTTGTACAGTAGAACTCCAATTATCCGAACTCCGATTTTCCGAATCGCTGATTATCCGAATCGCTTTCAGAATTTCAGAAAAAAAAATTAAAACAAAAACGTACTGCGATTCCCAAAATAATGATTCTGTCTACGCGCGCTATTGCCCTTCCCTCCGCGGAAGAGACAGGAGAAGATGAGGATGACGTGCCACCTGAGGAATTCAGTAACCAGGATGTTCAGAATGTTCCTGGAATTCCTGGATGTTCAGAAGTTAGTGTTGAAGATATAGGAGAGTGCATGGTGTGTGATTCGTTAGAACCTGGGTTCCAAATTCTAAATGATGAACTTATTGAAAGTGTGAGAGAAGAAATTGTCGATTAATAAGATGACCTGAATGTCGAAGTTGAAGCAGACATGGGACCATCAGTTAGTGAAGCATTTGCCGGCCTTGAAACTGCGTTGAAGTGGATGGAGCGTCACCCCGAGTGTGACCACATGCAATTTCTCACTGTCAAGCGGATGCGCGACTTGGCTGCCCGAAAACGGATGAAGACTGTCAAACAGCTTACTTTAACCGAGATATTCAGCAAGCAACTTTCATTTACAGTACGGTACGTACATAATGTACTAATGTTCAGCACTTGTAAGTACGCTTAACATGTAAAAGTGTTGCCTTTTCATTTAATTAATTAAAAGTTCTTTTTTTTAGTAGTTTTTTTCTCCCATTTTCAACATACATACAGTAATTAATTAAAATACACCATTTTTTCGGTAAAAATCCAATTATCCGAATTTTTGATTATCCGAATGGGGTTCCGTCCCAATTGATTCGGATAATTGGAGTTCTACTGTACTAGTAAATACGAAACTATCGGAATTCTCCTATTCATCCAGCAGAAAAGCAAAACTAGGGGAGATTCTTTTCATTACCTACTTCCCTATTATCAAGGATAGACTCGTCTTACCCAGACCTGTTACTCACATGATCAGACTTTAAAGCTTGGTTCAGCAAGGTGTTTTATCAACTGTCTGATTTGCATAAATCTGCTTATATTATGCATGCTAGCGCCATCTATTGGTAATTTTTTGAACCACAACTTTTTTTGTTATTTAAAAAAATCCGGTCACCTTCTAATCCCATTCATGCAAACTGCAGTTCTTTAACATCATTTGTTCCTTTTTAATGATTTTTTGAAATTTTAACGAATTTATGCCGCACCCGGTAATACCGGTTTCATAAATGTATTAATCACATTGTTTTTTTTTTTCTTTCATAATGCAGTTCCAGCTCACTTCAAGGAAGAATTCACCGCAGAAACTGTTCGCAGAGGGGATAAAGTGGTCGTAAAGTGTCAAGCATTTGGTGATAGACCACTTACAGTTACATGGAAAAAAGATTCACAACTTCTCGATAAGCAGGCTGAAAAAAAGTAAGAAATATGACATTAATATAAGATAGTCCAGCGTTTACCAAACTTTCTTTATCTCGCAGCCCGGGTCAGTGACATACTTCTCCTTCGCATCCCAATAAATTTTTTAACCCCTTCACCCCCACCTCTTTTTATAGATAAAAATATATCTAGTTAAAGTAAATCTATTCATAAAATAAAACCGGTTTAGCAGCCATATACATTTTGAAAAAGACAAATATTTCTTAATCAAAGAATATTAATATATAACCACATATCTATATATACACTGTTAAAAATAATCTGAAATTCACGGGTATTTTTTTCCTGAATTTCACAGAAAAAGTCCCTTTTCACGACAAAAGGGCATTTTCCGTTAAAAATAGAAAATTTCCTCATATTTCCTGAAAACAACGGAACAGACGGTTAAGAAAGTGGCCAACGGAGATATTCCGTTATCTGCTGCATATTTATTTCCAATGTTTAAAAACTGACATGTTGCAAGACAGAAAAACTAAAAATTCAATAAATCAAAATTCCGAGTTTATTTAAAAGAACAAAATAGTTCTTTCGAATTAAAAAAAGCAACAATTAATTTCTTCAAACGGAGATTTTCCTTCTGTTATCTTTCAAAACGGAAAATGTACTAACGGAACAGAAAAAGTCTGTCAACTTTGCTGGCAGTAGTTTTACCGTGAATTAACGGATTTATTTTTAACAGTGTAATACGCAAGTGAGGTGACGATTCCGGGCAGAACCCATCCATCTAACACCAATTTCCTATCAAATTTAAACATTTTTGATTATAGCAGCTGCTAATAATTAAAAATTCACAATGAAATTCTTTCCACAGCAATTAATTTTCTATTGAAAGATATCCACGTGAAAAATGAAAATATAATAAAAAGTTTCATGAATGAAAAAAAAGATGAATATGACGTCATATTAGAAGTAAAACAGATATTTTCAAAAAGTTCTCAATAACACAAGGAGTATAAATATGAGAAAGTACAGAAAGCAGGTGATTATATAACGTCAAATGAGTTTGAGGAACGTATTGAATCATGATAAAAACCCGATTATGCAACTATTGGAATATTTTAACATTTTGAGGTTTTCGGAATTCGTTTTCGCTATTTTAAAATCTATTTCACATACGTAGATACGTGTGTGCATGCATATATATTAGAAGTTCTACAAATGTTCAGGTCCCCAGAGCTCATTTTTGGTGAAAAATTGAAATAAAGATTTCAGATTTTTTAAAAAATAAATAAAATTTACATGTTTATATTTCTTTCAATACGAGTCAGTAAGAGCTATTTGTACTGATATTGTCTTCAATCTAGATTTGTTTTCCTTCATTAATTAAGATAGATCTGTAATTTCTCCTCTGTTTTGTCATCTTATTTATATCAAATAGCAAATTTATTGTTAAAACCCCAGAGTGAGCATGCATTAATCAGGCCCTGAACTTAAAAAAACTGACATGAATCATTATTGTCGATATGTATATGAATATTTTTATAAATTATTTCAAATTTTAAGTGAAAACCATGATTTAGAACCGCCGTTCTAGGACGGGCATTTACACTAGTTAAAATATACAATAACAACTTCTGAGTTACTCACGATTCCGGAAAGCATTATTTATCTTTACCAATCTCAGAAACCAATATATTTTGAAGAATAAAAAAACATTTATGGGAAAAAAACAGTTTCTTTTGCTGAAATTGATTTTCGAAAAATTTTCCAAGTACTTTTTACTGTATATTAATCAGTTTCCTCAATTCGGAATATAGGTTCTTAGGATGCTATCAATTCCTAAGTAAACATTTTCATGCTCAACAAGCATGTATTATAGACAAACGCGATACATTAATATGAACAATATTAACATTAAAATTAA
Source organism: Maratus michaelseni (assembly GCA_963931845.1). Classification (NCBI taxonomy): domain Eukaryota; kingdom Metazoa; phylum Arthropoda; class Arachnida; order Araneae; family Salticidae; genus Maratus; species Maratus michaelseni. The sequence goes on from OZ007593.1 coordinate 93,936,532, forward strand.
TATTATTTTCTAACCCTTCCATGTATAAATTCAATTTCGCAGAAGAAAATTTTTAATTAAGAATTAATAGCATTCTAAAAACCTATAATCCGGTTTGTATAAGCACTATAGAACCTACTCACGAACGTTTCCGAAGATCAGTGGTAGCAAAGTAAACTTTGTTTTTATAAATGCTTCTCTAAACTTCATAAATATATTGATTTCAGAGGTTTTTGTAGGTAAAGAACACTTTTTTTAATCATGGGCACCTTTCGAAACCATGGGTTTACTTTCGGAAAAGGTTATCGTACATTTTCGATCGTGGTCATATTATTTTTCGTAGATTTAGAAACATTTGTCTTATATTACAGTGCATACAATGTTCAAATATCATAATAAAAAGTATTTACTCTTGTAAAAATGTTAAATTATTTATACAAACCAAATAATATGAAGTGTGGTGATATTTCTTGTTAACTATATTATTCAGATTTGGAGAAAAGTCTGATAATTTAATTCTCAAGTCCGATTTGACTTCCAGTCTGTTTCTATATTTAATTTTTAGAATCCCAATCAATATTTAAAGACTTTTTCTTACGGAACCCGACATCTTGTTTTCGAGGCCCGGTGCTGAGTCGCGTTGCTGCATTTGGAAAACAATGGGACAGTCAATTACTGTGAAAGCTCTTGCGTCACTACATTTTATTTCCATGTTTTTCTTTCCATCTCGCTCTTTCTTCCTTTTTTTCCATTTTTAATAGCCACCTTTTTATTTAATTTTCTATATAAAAATGTAACAATTAAAATTAGTTGGATGTGCCAATCCCAAAACTTTCTTCTATCTCATACATGTTATAACTTCAAAAAGCGTATTTTTTTTAATTATACATTTTAGATTTTAAAAAATGGAGCATAACAGCGCCACGATTTACACAAAAACCTAATTAGTACCAACTTATGTCAAGGTCAACACTCTAAAAACGACATTTTCAAAACTGAGCAAAAAATACTCAAATCTGAGTATGTCGCAAACTCAAAATGGCTCCGAATCAAAATTACTCAAGTTTGAAATATGTATAGACTCACTTCTGATAACATGCGCACACTCAAGAATAAAACATCAAGTGCTCATATTTGAGTATGTCCATGTTTTAAAAATGAGTATGAACTAACTTCTATGTGCTCATTTTTGAGTATGTCCATGTTTCAAAAATGAGTTTGAAAAGGTTCTAATCATTTTTGTGTTTGGCCATGTTTCGAAAATGAGTATGAACTGACATCTATGTGCTCAGTTTTGAATATGTCCATGTTTCAATATTCTGAGTATTTCTGGTATTTCAAAATTGAAAGTCGTCATATTTGAAACAAAAAATTTATAACAAAATGAAAACATCGATTTACACAGATTTGAAAGTGCCATTTTTCTCAGTGTAACAGAATATGAAATTTTATGAAATTCCGTGCATTAGTTCTTTAGATATAACTATCGTTAAAATTGTGTAAATCCTGAAAAATGCAGCATATAAGCGACACCGATTTACACCAAAAACTAATCAGCAACAACTTACGTCAACATCTAACTGAATCTGCAGTTTGATGAAACTCCGTGCATTAGTTCTTGAGATAGAGCGCCCATAAAATTTTACTCACATTTACACATATAAACAGCCTCAAAACCAGACATTTTCTAAAAAGCGTCAAATTGTGTTCCGGATCTTCTAAAAAATACAAAGCTGTTAAAAACCGGATGTCGAAATTTTTCATGAATCCAATACCTTCGTATTGTAAAGATAGAAGAAAGTAAAAATTATTAAAAAAGTGGTTGTGCTATGTAAGTTTTGAGTAAGTGCGCTTATTTTTTTAGCAGAACCGGCCGTTGACTTTTATTTATTTTTTTCCAAATATGAATTACGCTATTACAAATGCAAGATTTCTCATAATAATAATAAACGCCATCTTAGAATAGCAATTATTTAAATCAGTAGTAAAATTTTAATTTTAATTTCAATGTTTTTTGTGAGATCAAAAATTCTTAAAAATCACGTTTGTCATAAAATTTGAAACAGCTCCCGAAGGTTAAAAACGTTAGTAATACAAGTTCAAAACAATATTGGAGCAATATACTTTTGTTTTGGCTATATCTTGACTATATCTTAGTCAGTATGTACAATACTGGCATACATGTTTGTCCCAAAAGGAAATATTTACATTTTTGTGATTTTAGCAAGAAATATGTCGCTATTTCATTCCCAATACTTGAATTGTAAAGATAATATTTCAGCAATATTGAAATTTTATTTCAATAATTTCTGATGTAAAGTCAATATTTAACCAAAGTTGGTACTTGTACATTGTAAGTAAACCTGGTTAATGTAATATCGCTGCAATTTTGGATATCAATATAATCAACACTTGTTTGCTACTAATGAAATATTATACATCTATGAACTCAAAATGAATGTAAGAAATCGATTCATAGTCACCAGTAATACAATTTTTTTGTTTGTTTTTTGAGAATGTCCGGTACAAAATTACAGCCTCTGGATAGATCTGGGGGGGGGGCAATAAATTAAAGTCACTAAAAATCAAACTATTTTCTTATTTGATGATCCCTAAGACCAATGTAGGTATGTCGTTTAGAACAAAACCTCATATAGCATATATTTGCATATATAGAATCTCTAGATCATGATTCGTACTGCGTTTGACCTTTCCATTTCCCTTAGTCATGTTTCCCACAGTATTGCATGTATTCTTTTACTCTGGACCATGATCTAGCCGAGTCATTCGAGTCCCCTCCATCATATATAAATTACAAAACTTACTAAAAACGGACTTATTGATTTCTTTCGGGGAAGAATCATTGATTTACCGGTATTTGACAACGTTTCCAAAAAAAAAAAGAACAAGTTGGAAATTGTACGTCAAACGTGAAAAATGAGGTGCGTTCGTACTATAGCTAGTAATATAAATATTCAGATCTTGATGATTTTTAATTTTGTGAAATGAATTATGTCGTCTGCAGATTAATTTCTGTAATAAAATAAGTATCTCGGTCGCTTGACGATTAAACTTCGAAAGCTCCTATAACAAAAAAAAAAATTAAATTTCTTAATAAATGTTTTTATTAATATTTTCTAAAGTTTTGATTCGATTTTTATAAAATTTGAAATGTCTCCACAAAATTCTGCAAAGATAATATATCTTAAATTTCAAACCATTCGGTTGGGTAGTTTTTGCATTGTTATATGCGGACGGACGGACAGACAGACGGACGGACGGACGGACAGACGGACGGACGGACCAGACGACGACAATAGGTACTACGTATTTATATAATTACGAACGCACCTAAAAAACAGTAAAAGCAAAGTGAAAGATAAAATGAAATCTCAGTAGCGATTTAGCGGAAATAAATAGCACCCTTTATCCTTTCCTTTATCCATTTGGTCATCTATACAGAGAGAGCTAAAATTACACAATTAAGAAAACTATATTGCTTAACATTTTAATATTAAAGTATTTATCTTTATTGAGAAATATGCTTTATATATTTTTTACTTAAAATATAGCTTTCAAAACTGATATTCTACTTTTTTTTAATAAAATATATTGTACAAACTGTACAGTACTATATAAACTGTAGCATTCTAACCCCTCTTTTTTTCATAACTTTTATTCTACATCTCTTAATTCCATTTCATTTCTTTTATAAGCCTTAAAGGAATATTATACATATATCTATATATATGTATACATAAATTTGTGAGAAAATATCTCTCTTTCCTGTAATTTAAAAAAAGTGGATTATTTTTAATTATTTTCCTTTTCCGTCTAGCTACCTAATCTGCAAAAATGCTCGTAGAAAAATTTAGTCATGAATTATTACTTCCACGAAGAAAAAACAGTAGCAACATGGTTTCTACATAAAGTCACAAACTCGAAATAAAAATTGTAATATCCCATTTGTCAACATTTTTCATGATTTTGACTATTTCAGGTAGCATATACATTTTTAAAAACATCCTACTTTTGGAAAATAATCCCTGTAACATTTCAAAACGAAAGTCTGTCGCTTTTGAACTCTTTCATCTAAATGTTTAGTTTTTCGCTGTATGTGATTCCATTAGTGCCAAGTAAATTAAGAGGTTTTCTTCTTTATGGGGTTATCTTTCCTGGATTAAATTCATGATTGTTATGAAAAATTTCAAATTACCTCAATTAAAATATTTCTGCATATTTTTAGCTATTATGAGGATGAAAAGAGGTTTGATGATGTTTCTAAAAGTCAGTTAATAATTATTTTTAACATTTTGTTTCTGCCACTAATTTAATTTCCAAAAAAATATAAAATGAGTCTCTTTTTAATGAGCAAATACACCGTCCAATTTATAATTTTTATAAAGTGAATTTTTTTTTTTTTTTTTTTTTTTTTTTTACATTTGCGGAAATAAAAAACTTATCCTGTATTTTAAACTTCTGTTTTGAAGCGCTTCAAGACATTTCTCAATTTGAGAATTTATAATTACTCTCTAATCTATAATGTTTATTTTATTAAGTTTATTGAGGGATTATTATTGTTGTTTATTTGAGGGAATATTCATAAAATGTCGGATTAAAAAGTTTCTGTCATATGTTCCGTTGCAATTTTATTTATTCTTATTAATACGACGTACTGATAAAACTCGCACCCCAATTCGTATTGCTTTTTATTTCTTTATATATAGCAATAGCAATTTTTTTGAAAGAATCTCGCATAATAACATGTTAGTAACTAACTTACATATAATTTCTACATATAGTTATTTATGTTAGAGAGAAATTTCGGGTTAAAAAAGAAAAATCATTCGTAGTACTGAAGCTGTATTGATCTTTAAGTAATAATTACATACATATAACATTTTTAAAAAATTATTATCACACTTTTAAAAACAAAACAGAAATAATAAAATCATTTACCACTTTTGACTTAGATATTAAAAATTATTGCATCTGCAAAAAGTTTTTGTCCGGAAAAGTAACTTTTATTTGCATCTAGATATTTTTAACCAAATATTTACAAGGGTACAGAAACTAAAATAATTAATATGAAGTTTTTAAGCTGCTGTTTTTAAAACAAACGTCAGAAACAAATAAAATAATATCAACTTTAAAAATCTGACTGGTAGATTTAACATAATACTCTAATGTATCCTACAATGTTATACTCTAATAGCACTATGATCAAAATATGACCGCAATATGAATGCACGGGGATCCAAATAGTACAAGGTAAAATAAGGTTTTTTAGAGACTAATAGGGTTTTTTAGATGACTATTCACCAAATATTGAAAAGAATTACATTTTGGCCCTAGAAATGAAGATACGATAAGTTCCCAAAAAATAAAGTTCTTTTACCATATTTTGGGGGGTAAAATGGCATTTTAATTCAGGGAGGAATTCAACTATTTTTAAGTAGGTCAAGTGAAGTATGGTTGTTATGTATTTTTTAATTCTGAATCGAATGACCCCATCCGCAAGTCGATACGACTATTTAGTGCGGGACACTTTTAGTGCGGGAGTCGACTAATGTCGACATCAAGGAATTGGGTGATGTATACTACATTAAGCGTCGACAAAAGTCGCCTAGGCGTTCACAGCGTGTATTGTGCTCACTGTAGTGCGTCATGGGCTTAGCAGTGATGACGTATTGTGCCTGCGTAGTGCAGTAATTTGCCTATAACCAAAACCAGTAGCGTGCTTTTCGTATAACCATAAGATATGATTTTTAGTTTTGTATTGGGTCGTTCGGAAAGTCGTGTCCGTTTGGGAAAATCAATTCGTACCGGAAAATTCTGCCCGGTAATCAGATAAATAATGTCGCTTTTCTGGTCAAAATATTCCGCACAGTGCATTAACCCCCCCCCCCCCCCCTCCCCAAAAAAAAAAAAAAAATCCGCACTGAAAGGGTTAAATAGAGTTTTACAGTAACAACTGGTGGTCGTTCACGAACATTTGGGAAGATCGTTGTTTCGGCACTAGAAATGAAGATCTGATAAGTACACAAAAAATAAAGTAGTTTTACTATGGTTTAAGGTCAAAAGGGGGCATTTTAACGCAGGTGTGTGTGAGGAAGACTCACCTTTTCTTAAAATAAGTCGAGTAGGGTATGTTTTACCATGTATTTTGTAATTCTGAATTGATTGACACCTTTCGCAAGTAGATACAATCACTTGTTATAACTTTTACGAAAGGTTTTACGAATAACAAGTCGAAAATTATACTTTATGAGAGAGCACAACTTTATTACACTTATTGTAATCCACAATTTCGATGACCTTTAAAAAGACTCACATGACTCTGAGTTTGATTATTTCTAATTTGAGGACATTTAATACGTTTAAGATTATTCAATATTATATAACGAACATGTTTTGAATGTAAAATAAGCGTAATAAAGTTGTACTCTATCATAAAGTACAATTTTTGAAATTTTTATTCATAAAACCTATCATAACTTTGCAACAAGTGATTGTATCGACTTACGAATGGTGTCATTCGATTCCTAATTAAAAACTACATGGTAAACAATACCTCACTCGACCTATTTAAAAAGAGTTGAGTTCCTCCCCTTCTGAATTAAAATGCCTTCTTTTGCTCCCCAAACCATAGTAAAACAAATTTATTTTTCGAATATTCATTGAATCTTCATTTCTAGTGCCAAAATGAAGTTCTTCCCAAATTTTCGTGACTGGCAGTTGTTGCTGTACAACCCTATTTTACTTGTACTAAAGTATAATTTCCGGCTTTTTCAGAAAATTTGCCGTAACTTTGTAACAAATGACCGTATTGACTTGTGGACGGTGTCATTCAATTCAGAATTAACAAAATACATACTAAACGATACCCCACTTAACCTACTTTAAAAAAAGTTGAGTTTAACAATCCCCGGAGTTAAATGCCCCCCCCCCCTTCTTACCCTTCAGAAACATAGTAAAACAACTTTATATTTTGGGAACTCGTCGGAACTTCGTTTCTGGTGCCAAAACGAAGTTCTATTTTACCTATTCTACCTATTCTGAAAATATATATAAATATACAAATAATTATAAGCAAATACATCAGAACGCTTTTTAATATTTATGATTTTTCCTACATAGAAATGTATATAAAAATTTAGTGGAATATTTCTCTATCGTATATATGTTAAATAGTATTACAATTTATTATTTGTACTACTTTAAAATTATTAAATGTAACTACATACTTTAAAACATGCCGAGCAAATTAACTGAGTCATATTATTTCAGGTATACAATAGATGAAACTATGACTGATGAAGGCGTGACATCTGAAGTGCACATCCAATCTGCTGACAGAAGAGATTCTTCCCTATTCACTTGCGTCGCACAAAATGCTTATGGAAAAGATGAAATGAATATTCAGATTATAGTTCAAGGTAATAAATCAACTTCTAAATCATAGACTCTCTGCAAAGTTAAAGAGGTCTCTTCCTTTCATAAACCGTCCGAGAATGTTTCATGCAATTTGCATTCTGAATTTTCTCGAAGTTCAATATCTAGGAAAAGTTTGTCATTAATTGTTCTCTTCTAATTGCCTCACAATATTAATTTTATTTTTCAAGAAAATTTTGTTTGGAGCATTACAATTTTATGTCTCACTATATGTAAAAGCAATTTTTATCTGTAATGAACAAATAAATAATAATGTTTATTACTATTACCATTATTTTATCTGTAGTCGAAATTTTTTCAAACTTAAATATCTAGTCAAAGTTTTGAATTAATTTATTCTGTTTGAATTGAATATCTATTTCAGGAAATAACTTTTAAGTATTATTTCTGAAAATAAGTTTCGTTAGATGAATATCAATGTAATCCTCGCTATAATTGATCAATTTAATGACTTTTTGTTTACCTCTCTTTAAAAACTGCATAGTAAAGTATATGCATGTGACTTGTTTCCACATTTACCTAATTATTAACAAAATGCTGAAGTATTGCATTGTTTTAATCCATGTTAAATACCATTTTTCGAATTTGAAGATAATGTAGATGGAAAAACTCTGATAGAATACTGTAAATTATTGAACTTTCAATTTCAATGCAAACAGCATTTAGAAGAAGCCTACATTCACCGATGTGTATCTCGACTATGCAAAACAGCTGGGAAGGTATCATGATTACGGAGAACCCCACCGTAAAAAATTAAAAGAAATACTCGCTAAGTAAAAGCCATAAAAGAGTGGGAAGGGAGGAACGTGGCGTTTAATATTTATTATTGGATCAAAGCGGATTCGTATACATCCATTGCTCTACTCTAGACGCTACTTCTCTTCTAGACGCTATACCAATACTGATTACACAAAAAATGAAGTTATAAAAACTCATTAGTCGTCCAATTGATATACTGAGTAACTTTACTGAAGCTACCACTTTGCGCAAAGTGTATGCATCGATTCCACTGTCAGATGTCATTTGCATACTACCTATAGATGTCTTTTAAATTTTTCTCCAGCATCCAAAAAGATGGAATACTTTATTGGATGAAAATCACATCATATTTAATATGAATTATGTATTTTAATTCTTAAAACTGAAATATTTTTGTATACGTAAAATTGTGTCACTTTCCTACCACGCGTTTCGAAAGTTTTCACAAAACGATATGATTTGACAAATGTTGTCGCTTTTGAAAATAACGCTATTGAAACTGAGTTCATTATAAAGGAAGAGGTGACATGCGCACATGGTGCACATTGGGGTGGAAGATATAATGATAAGTTTCCCAATTTTTATCCAAAACGTCCTCAACCAATCTTTTTTTTTTTTTTTTTTTTTTTTTTTTTTTTTTTTTTTTACGCGCATGTAGTCATTCTTTTATAAAGGCCTATAAGTGTATCTAAATTATGTGAGCTTCATAAATTTTAGTTAAATTGCATTTTAAATATAATATTTTACTTATAATAAGATATTTAATAAAACTAATATTTTAAAAATATTTTTTTATGTAGAAGAAAGTTACATTTACTGTTTCCATAAAAATTCAAAACATGTCATATAATACAATACAACTGCAATACATCGCGTTACTATGCAGCTAGTTAGTGAATTAATGTGTAATTATTTAAGTCTAGATTATTTTTCCTGTACTGGGAATGATAATTAAAGCAAAAATTAATCGGTAGAAATGCTTTATTTTAACGCACTGAAGAAAATCTTAAGATTTAATTTCCATACTTATAGGAAAAGTTTTCATTTAAAAGAAATATTATTAAAGTTTCACTGGTTTTATTTTTTATATTGCCTTAAAAGGATTGCATCTGAAATCTTTGTCTTACACTTACAGATTATTTCATTTAGATCATGTTTTTATTCAATAATTACAAACTAGAAAATACTTATAACCATTCCAACAAAAATCGGAATTTGATTTTAATGCGTAATAGTAATTTAAAAATTTTAATAATTGTTTATTATATATAAGACAACGAACAAATTCTTTTATTAAATCTGACCAAATGTTTAACTTAAAGATGGCATGTAATTAATTTATATATATATATAACTTTTATTATTTTTTGCTAGATTAATTACTCTACATTAATTAAAAGAATATTTGGTTGAAATTCCTGATTCATACAATGTATTTTTTTCTTTTAGTCCTGTTGACATTTCAGAAAAAAAAAAAGGTAGTTTTTTCTCGATGAATTTATTACAATTCGGGTTAGAGTATTTGAGTAATTTTGTAGAATTAACTTATGCATAAGGTCTCTATAACTTTACAGTAAACAGTGTTTAAAATAATTCTTCAATAAATGTGGAAAGCGTGTTTTCCAAACAAGAGAATAATAACCCAAACAGGTTCATGTATACTGAAATTATATATCATATTACATTATTACAATTAAATCACTACAAATACGTTAGTGAGGGCAGATGTGTAAGAACTTTTTTAAATTGGTCTTAAAATTATTTCTATAAATATTTCTTTGTTAAAATGAATGTGAGTTTTATCTTAAAAAAAACTAAAATCATAGTTAAACAAATTTATTGGGTAAGATTACGTCAAATCTGTAACATTATTTCTAAAAGAATTACACTTAAAAATATATGAATGTTTTGAATATTTTACAAGTTATTAATTGTCTATTCATTTTGAATCTAATTAACGGCATTTAACTTATTAATTAAGCTTTAATTGACTTAAAAAATCTTGTTTTTCTTTTTAAACAAAAATCAAAGTACATGCCTCGAAACCTTGTTACATTATTAAAAACAAAATACGAAATTTTATCTAAATAGAACATTCCAAATTCATCTTTACAAACGCTAAATCTTACTTTAACCTCAATCCTAAAACTCATAAAATGAGTCATACCCGTCATTGCGAGAATATCTACACTGTGAAATATTACAGAAACGTTCTCTGAAATCTTTTCAGAAATCTAATGTAAAATCTTAGTTATTGACGATACTTCAGAAAAGCTTTACCTGAAATTCTTAAAACATTTAAAGAAGAATCAATGAGAAACCTTTATCGTCCTCAATGGGTTTCCAAAATTAAGAGAAATATCTTTTCAAAATTTAGATGCAGCAAAGGGACTTTTTTTTTTAGAGAGACGTTTCTGTAAACCTAAAAAAACATATTACTATCGATGTTTCTAATTGGTCCTTCTCCAAGTGATTTCAGAAGAATAGTTAAATTTTTCAAAATTGTGAATAAATGCAAAATAACTTTGAATTTTCACAAAAAAAATTATACAAATCTGGACTGGATATAATAATTTATTTAAAAAAATACTCCAAATTATATTTTAACGGATTTTCCAAAAATTTTAAGATTTATTTATTTTTTGGGAAGGGGAGGGTGGAGAGGCAATTTTTTACAGTATACTTGCATTTAAGAAAAGAAAATCGATTATGTGTGTGCATATGTACATTTGTTTGTACAAACACCGATAATTAATTAACTAATAACTCTTTTTTATTTTAGAACGACCGGATAAACCTTTTAAAGTGACTGTCCATGAAAGCACAAGCAGAAGTATAACTTTATCATGGTCGCCACCTTATTCAGGAAATAGTCCTATTTTAATGTACACAGTTCAGTATAAACTAGGTACTGCAGGTAAGTAAATCTGCACAAATTAAATATAAGTTAAAGACAACAATTTTACAATTTTATAATATATCTGAATTTTGTAAGATTAGGCTATATCAAAAGTATTTTCGTTTTTTCACTGTTTTTATGCCAAAGCATATAGCTGGCACTTTTTCACCCCTATTGTTGAACATAAAACGTTATTTAAACCTTACAGGGGCAGTGGTATGTTTATGAAACCACTTAATTTTAATTCCCAAACGCCACAATGGCACCAGAATTTTGCTAAAATCTTTTCCATTTAATATGTATGTGAAATATGGCCCTTTTCTTATTTGCAAATATTTTTTTTGTAAATCAAGGTGTTAGTCATTTATTTCAACCTTTTTTGTACTGAAAGTACTTTGTCCCTGAAAGGGTTAAGAGGATATATGTCACTTTATATTCTTTAATCATACAGGCTTCTTTCTTTCATTTTTAGGTGCCACACATAGTGGCACAAATGTTAAGATTTTGTGCATCTTAAGGCATTATTTTAAACTAGACCTACCTTCAAACCAATAAAGCTGTCCTCAAAACTTGTGTAGTTGGAGTCCAAGACAAGAGTAGTATCCGGACAGTTCAAAATAAATCTAAACGTTTTAAGGAAAGGGACCTCAGCGTTTAAATCAAACACAAAAGTGACAGGCCATCTGTTGGGAATTTTGACCGGTGGAAGAGAAAAGGGAGGAGAATCCATTCCCCACAATTAATTTTGATGCTAAAAATTAACAAAGCAACACATTCAAAAATTATTAATTTTACTTTTAATACAGCCTAATGATGTAATATGAATAATCTAGTCCTTATAACCAATAAAGCTGTCCTTAAAACTTATGTAGTTGGAGTCCAGGTCAAGAGTAGTGTCCGGACAGTTCAAAATAAATCCAAACGTTTTAAGGAAGGGACCTCAGCATTCAAATCAAACAGAAGTCACAGGCCATCAGTTATGAATTTTGACCGGCTGAAGAGGAAAAAGAGGAGAATCCATTCCCCACAGTCAATTTTGATGCTAAAAATTAACAAAACTACACATTCAAAAATTATTATTTTTACTTTCGTTACAGCCTAATTATACAATATGAATGAACAGCCTAATGACATAATGATATAATCTTAATTCACGCTCTGTTTCAAGCATCTCACTTTAAGATACCATTAAAACTGAATTAAAAATAAGAAAGAAACTAGCTATCAAATTATAAAAATGCATTTTATAATTAATGCATACTTTATTTTATTTATTTTTGAGTAAATCAAACAGCATGATGAATTATTATTAGAGATACAGAATTTTTTTTCAATTAAAATCTTTTTTTTGACGATTAAAGAGTTAAAAGCTATTTAGAGTTTATTTCATTTCATGTGAGGCTGTATATTCTGCAGATTGTTCCAACTTTAAGTAATTCGTTATATTATTTTCTTTACAGTTAGATTAATTATCTATATGGCATAAAAGTTTTATAAGGAAACTTGTAAAAATAATTAATTACCTTTTCACAAAGTATTTTGTATAAAAAATTGTTCAATTGATTATTTTGTTACATTTTACTTATACATTTATAAAAGTTTTCGTGCATTTCTCCAGGCTAACTGTTAATAAAACTATTAATCAAGTAAATTCTGGTAAGTTTAGATTTACTTTTTTCAGAAAATATATGTTCGCTGTAGCTTAAAAGAAAATTCTTCTTATGAAGTAAAAGGGAATAGGATAGTTTTTATAGATAAATGCATAGCGGCCAAACAACTTTACGGCTGATATATTGAAATAGAATTAAACAGAGCCAGAGAAGCGATAAAATTAACATTTATTTCCATTAAAATAATGACTATTACAATTTATAAATTAAAAAGATATCTTAAAAAGACATCTAATAATTCTACCTCAAAATTTAAATACATGAAAATTAATTGAGTAAATTTTCAAGGCAGGGATCTCAGCATTCTATATTTTTTACATACACTGTTAAAAATATCCCTGTAAAATTATGGGCAGAGGCCGGCAGCAAAGATTCCAGTCATACGCCGTAAAAAAAAAAAAAAAAAAAAAAAAAAAAAAAAAAAAAAAAATTCCATGCCCATCATTTTGTGCAGTGCGTAATTTTACGGGACAAAGTAATACAGCATTATAATGCACTTTAAAGCACTATAACACTTTACTTACTGTTCCGTAGCACGTAGCACGTTAGATAATCATCACAGAATCGCTTTTTTGGTGGGTTAAAAAATATGTTACGGTAGCTATTAAGTGACATTATTTTTGAAACACGACTAAAATGAAGGGTTACACCCTAGCGGAGGAAACTGTATGGGGTCGTACCGTATTTTTGCTAACAGATGAGGTAGAACTGTAAGAATGTGTGGATTGCCTTTAATTTTCTAAGTATTTAAGGGATAAGGCCGCTTATTTAGTGGATCAGACTGTTTTTCATCAAATAAGGCTGTTGCCCGTGAAAATTGTAGGGCAAACGCTCATAAATTTACAGTTTTTTTTCTGATAGTGTACTTGTTACCACTTTAGGCAAAGTATTTTATTCATAGTATATTTATTTAACATATGCAATGACAAGCTACCGCGAAAAAAAAAATTGTTAATGTAATGGTGGTCAAAATTTAAAAACTATAGGACACTGGGACCCCTATTTCAAAGGAAAAGCTGATGGAAAAAGGGGTAAAAAAGAAAGTTTAGACATTTTGATAAAATGACAACACATAAGAAGAATGTTAATTGTTGCGTTTATATTAAAAAATGCAAAGAAAAGGATATTCGCTAAAGTCAAATAATAAAGTCCCTTCACAAGTTTTTACACATTTTTTCTTCGAGTGATAAATGCTATTAATCCGTTAAAATGACATATTTTTCATATTGATACGAAAGAAAACAATTTATTTTTAATAAAAATATTTTGAATAAATAGTTGTCACTAACATTTTTCCAGCTCTCTTATTTGTTTTTCAATAAATGTATTTTTCCTATTTCCATTAACCTTTCTATAGGAATGCATTTTCTTATATTTGATTCTATCTAGCAAGCTCAAAAAAAAGGAAAAATAGCAACGTCGAATCTAGGCAGTAAAATGATTAAAAAATAACTAGTAAAAATAATTATGTAATATTTTTAAAAAACGTTTTGAATTAAATTTTATTTATTTACTTGTGTATTTAAATTTCATTTACACGCTTATATATACGTGTTACTGTATACATAGAAAATTTTGTAGGCTAAGTTAGTATATTTTTCACACACTATTTTTTGAAACAATTACGTTCTTGAGATTAGTAAAAAGAAATTAGGGCAATCGTTCTTACAAAGTAATTTAAGGTTTCCACTAATCAGAATCTCTTATTTGTTTTTCAATAAACATTTTTTTTTTGTTATTTTCGTTAACTTTTCCTGTAATGCATTTTCTTACATTCAATTCTTTACTGCACAGAGAGCCACAAAGAAATGAAAAAGAAACTACAACGTCGAGTCTAGACAGCAAATCGATGGTGACTGTTCTCCAAATGGCTTAATTCTTCCCATTAAAAATAATTAATTAACTTTGAATTTAAAAAGAAACACACGCAATGCACAAAACGCAATGTTTGCATATTTATTTGCATCTCATATAACAATTTATAAAACTTTCTGCATATATGTAGACTTATGGGTAAAACCTATTGATCACTTTAATTCCTATTTCTGATGTTCTTAAATTTTATTTATTTACTATTATTATTATTAGAAAATTATGTAGGCTAATCTAGTATATTTATCACTCACAATTCTTTCGAAAAGATTACGTTCTTGAGTTTATTTATTTTTTTTTTTAAAGGACAACCTTTCTTTCAAAGCAATTTAAAATTTTCCTCTAATCAGAAACTCTTTTTTTTTTTTCAATAAGCGTTTTTTTCTTTCTTTTTTTCTTTGCTATTTTTATTAACTTTTCCTGTAATGCATTTGCTTACATTCCATTCTTCTAGGTGCAGACAGTCACAAAGAAATGAAAAGGAAAATACAGGGTGTCCCAAAAGTCTCCATACAACTTCAAAAATTGATTACAAAAAAAATAGAAGGCCTACCACAAAAATATTTACAACAGTACATAGAGTAACTTAAAAAGTTTTTTTCTACTACCTTAGTATACTTGTACATGAGATCCTTTCGTTGCACTAAGAATATTAAGTCGATATTCCAATTCCATCCACGTGCGTTTCAGCATGCTAACATCAACAGTAGTTACAACTGTTTGATGAAATAAAATGTTGAATTGAAGATGTTTGATGAATGTTTGATGAATGAATGAAGAAATGTTTGATGAATAAAAGTTAATAGTCTCACGGAATTGAAACAAAAGATCCAAACAGCAGTAGCTACTGTTGATGTTAGCATGAAAAACGTTCGTGGATTGAATTGAAATATCGTCTTGATATTCTTCGTGCTACGAAAGAATCTCACGTTGAAGTTTACTAAGGCTGTAGGAAAAAAACTTTTTAAGTTACTCTATGCACTGTTGTAATTATTTTTGCTGTAGGCCTATTATTTTTTTTTTTGTAATAAATTTTTGAAGTTGTACGGAGACATTTGGGACACCCTGTATAATGTCGAGTCTAGACAGCAAATTGATGGGGGCTGGTCTCCAAATGGCTCAAGTCTTCCCATTAAAAATAATTAATTAACTTTGAATTTAAAAAAAAAATTAACAAAAAGCAATATTTACTTATTTATTTGCATTTCATCTAACCACTTATAAAACTTTCTCTATATCCCAAAATATGTAGACGTATCGGTAAAAACCTATTGATCACTTTAATTCAAATTTCTGGTTTTCTGTTTGAGAATTTTGCATTTCACTTACACTTCAATTACAATTATTCACGTGAAATAACATAAAACGGAAAAAATAACAGAAACAAATATACAGGATAAGAGATGTGGGGGGGGGGGGAAGAAATACGATGAAAAAAAATTATAAATATATAAAAATATATCATAGAAGAGAAACATTAAGGGCTCGTTGTGAAAAATTATACAAATTTAGAAATTGCTTAGAAATGTCTTACACATACTTAGAAAAAGCACATGATCTTGATCTGCTAAGAAAAGGAGATATTGAATTAAACAGTATTATTCAAATTGATAAGATGGGGTTGGGGAGTTTTTAATGTAAGTATTTCGAATAAATGGTTTCCCCTAACCAGAATCTCTTAGTTCATTTTCAATAAACATACTTTTCTTGTTTCCATTAACTCTTCCAGCAATGCATTTCCTTACATTAAATTCTGTTTCTGCCCAGTGAGCTAGAAAGAAGAAACCATGGAAATTACAACGTCAGATCCAGACAGTACATTAATTATGATTTGACTCCTAACAGCTACGTCATACCGTTAAAATTAACTAATTAACTATTTTGCACAAAATGTGAATTATTTATTTATTTGTAATTTAGGGATAGGCTTTTAAAAGTTTATGTATATCGCAATGTAATATATATATTTGCAGTTGCTGATAAAAAATCTGTTAATCACTTCATTATATACTTTTATTTTGTTATCTGAAATGTATATTTCATTTAAATTTCGGTTTAAATAATTTCCGAGAAAGGGGCTGTACATATATAACATTATCAACATTTTGGTAATTTTGTACCCCCTCACCACTTTACGTTATCATACGTTATCATTCTTCGACTTCCCCCCCCCCCATCAATGATGTCGTTATCAATGTCTAAAAGTCTTTTTATTTATTTTTTGTCTTGTTTTATTTTCTTTGTTTTTTTTTTCTATTTATATGTTTGCCGTGATATACAGATATGGTTATACATTTATTATTCGCATACTTCGGGGATTCAAATAAAGAAAAGAAGTCAATAAAATATCATTATTATACATGAAATAATTTTACATCAAATAACATATAAAAGAAATACTAGTTACTATTCAAAAGTATTTAATAATATATTATTGTTACATAGTACATTCAACAGTAATATTAATAAATAGCTGATCCGCCCGGCGTTACCCGGGCAGACTATCATTGAAAACTATAACAGTGGAGTGGACTTCATAAAAAAAAGACTGAATAATATTTATTTATACTAAAAACTTGTAAAAAAATTAAATAAGAGCTAAAATTTCAAAAGTATAACAGTTACGTTTAAAAAAAGAAACGGTCGGGGGAAATTATTACACTTACTTTTCCCTTTTTACTAAAAATCCCTTTTTAAAAAGCATTGCTTTGTTTACATTTTAAATTTTATATTGCTGACAGTATTTAATTTATAAATATTAAATGCTTACAAAAATCAATATTTCAAATGAAAATGTATAAAAATATATCTATTTAATTGTTAATGTTGACAAATTATAGTTACCATTTGAAATCATTGTTTGTTTCGCTTTTATTCCTGTAGATGGCAGCACCAAACAGGCCAAAAAATCCTGCCAAAGGACTTAACTAATGTGATTCGTTTCATTCAGGCGTTGCCATTATACAATTAACAAATAATCGCGATTTCTGTGCCACGTACGATAGCGTAATACATATATAGATTGTCTTCTTGCGTTTCCCCCCCCCTCCGCTCGGGGAGGGTGAAAGCAGAATTTCTTATCAACAAAACAGGTGGACAACATTCTTTCTCTTTCTTTACTAGTAAACACAACAAGTACAATTTCAAACATACTTTGCATCTGGTTTCTCAAAAAAGCTGATTATATTCGCATATGGTAGAAGAACGGGAATGCCGAACGTTGGGGTATTCCATACGTTGGAATTAAATAATATTAAAATCATTCAATGGCTTCCATAATATTTACCTAAAAACAGATAAGATTAAAAAAAATAATAATAATAATAACAGACTATTTTGAAGTAAAGCAAATGTTACCAAAAAAAAGGTTTTGAGCAAAAATGATAACTATATAAAAAGACATAGCCCCCCTCACCCTAACGATATCTTAGTGATAAAGTTATATATGCACAGCCCCAAAGGACAAAAAGTACTGCAATTTTTTTAAAGCTGTAACTAGATCTGGGAAAACTAACGTAAACTTTTTCTAGAAAAATATTTAAGAAAGTATATAATTTAAGATGAATGATTTGAGAACAGTCTTCATGGGAAATAAATGAAGCGGAATAAATAAAAAAATAAGTTTTAAAATTTAGACAGAAGTGTAGTGCATAGAAAATAGTAAATTGGTACTCGCTTATAGTGCTATATTGAAAATTTCCCATAAATATATTTTACAAATAAATTTTTTGCATGTATAGGAAAAAATAAACGCATTCAGGGACAGATAGAAATTTCTTTTCATACAAGCATTTTGAATAAAATTTTTCCCACTAACAAGAATCTCTTATTTGTTTTCCCATAAACGTATTTTTCCTATTTCCATTAACTCTTGCAGTAATGCATTTGCTTAAATTAAATTTCTGTTTCTGCCCAGCGAGCTGGAAAGAAGAAACCTGGAAAATTACAACGTCGGGTCTGGACAGTAAATTGATGTTGACTGATCTCCAACTGACTGCGTCATACCATTGAAAATAATGAATTAACTTTTCACAAAAGATTTGTACAAATTGTGACTTGCTAGCTTTTTCCTTTGCGTTTTATTTATGCAGTTATGAAAGTTTCTGGATATTACAAAAAAAATTGTTTGCTTACTAGTAAAAAAGTTATTAATCATTTTATCACATATTTCGATTTTCTTTTTCAAAAATGTACACTTCGCTTAAGCATGGGTGGAAATTATTCTCATGAAGAACATACACAGAACGGTTTTGTTTTTAAAAATACTTTACAACTGTCACACGGCAATACGTTTAATCTGCAGAAAAGTATTTTAACCTATAGACTATCTAACGGTGCCAGTAATGCTATAAAATATATAACCTCCAATAATAAAAAAAAAAAAAAGGTTTAGGAAAAATTTATCATTTAAGATGGATGAATTAAGAATAACCTTTAAAGAAATAAAGCGAAAGGTAATAAATTTAAAACATGCTTAAAATTTTAGGTATAGATACATATAAAAGAATAAATTAATGGTCAAAATTCATTAAAAAGACAAGAAAAAAAGATATCCATCGTAATTCTAAATTGTAATTCTTCATATTTAAATTTTCTACATTATTATTTGGAGAGATAGATGCTTAAAAATAATGATGTAATCAAAATTACATACTTCAGATTGAAAATAAAGAGCACAATAGCTAGAAATTACTTTTTATAAAAGAAATTTTGAATAAATTCTTTTCGCTATCCAGAATCTTTTATTATTTGTTTATCAATAAACGTATTTTTCCTATTACCATTAACCCTTGCAGTAATGAATTTGCTTACATTAAACTCAGTTTCTGCTCAGCGATCTGGAAAGAAAAAACCAAGGAAATTACAACGTCAGGTCTAGACAGTAAATTGATGGTGACTGGTCTCCAACCGGCTAAGCAATACCATTAAAAATAATTAACTTTTTACAAAAGATTCGCACAAAATGTGACTTGCTTACTTTTTCATTTGCATTTTATTTATCTGTTTATAAAAGTTTCTTTAGATCACAAACTATTCTAAACTAGTAAAAAAGGCCATTAATCATTTTATAAAGCCGTGTACTATTCATTGTATAAAGCCATTAACTATTTTGATTTTCTTTTCAGAAAAGCACACTTCGCTTAAACATTGGGCAAACTAGTCTCGTTGTGTTACTCAGAAAGTTGTAGTTAAAAAAAATACTTTACAGCTGTCACGAAACAACACGGTCAATCTGCAGAAAAGCAATTTAACCTATAAGACTATTTATCGGTGCTAGGGAAACTATAAAACTAACATATACTACCTTCAATAAAAACTGATTTAGAAAATCTTTTCATTTAAGATGAATGAATTAAGAATAACCTTAACAGAAAATAAGCGAAGGGTAATAAATTAAAAGAATGTTTAAAATTTGAAACATGGATATATATTTAAAAATATATATTAACTGTCAAAATTCATTAAAATAGCAAGGAAAAAGAGAATAATTTGTAATACCAAGTTTTATAGATTCATTTCTAAATTGTACAGATTATTACTTGGAGAGACAGATGCTAAAAAATAAAGAAGTCAACAAAATTTCATTCTTCAGATTGAAAATAAAGAGCACAATTGCTAGAAATTTCTTTTCATTTTGGATAAATGGTTTCCACTAACCAGAATCTCTTATTTGTTTTTCAATAAACGTACTTTTCCTATTTTCATTAACGCTTCGAGTAATGCATTTGCTTACATTAAACACTGTTTCTGCCCAGTGAGCTGGAAAGTAGTAACCAAGGAAATTACAACGTCGGCGGGTCTAGACAGTAAATTGATGGTGACTGGTCTAAAACCGGCTACGACGTACCATTAAAAATAATTAATTAACTTTTTACAAAAGATTCGTACAAAATGTGACTTGATTACTTTTTCATTTGCATTTTATTTATCTGTTTATAAAAGTTTCTTTACATCACAAACTATTCTAAACTAGTAAAAAAGCCATTAATCATTTTATTATGTATTTTGATTTTCTTTTTCCGAAAAGCACACTTCGCTTAAACATGATGCAGATTATTCTCGTGATGTTACACAGAACTTTGTAGTTAAAAAAGAAAAAAACTGTACAGGTGTCACACAACAGCACGATCAATCTGCAGAAAGGCAATTTAACCTATAGACAATTTATCGGTGCTAGGGAAACTATAAAACTAACATATACTACCTCCAGTAAAAAATGCTTTAGAAACACTTTTTCTTTTAAGATGGATGAATTAAGAATAACCTTTAAAAAATAAATGAAGGATAATAAATTAAAAGTATGTTTAAATTTTTAAATATTGATATGCAGGGTGACTTTTAATTAACCTACAACATTAAGCTGAAATAACTTCTCTGAACCTCACTAGATGGTGTCACGAATGAGTGCATTGAGAGAGGGCATAAAAGGAATTTGTTTAGTGTCAGTTCCATGCAGTTTTGAAAATGTCTCCCAAAGCGTCATATTCAACTTATTATTAAAAATTGATATTTATGTGGTGAAAATCCAACACTATTTCTACAGATCTTTGACATTCAGAATCCGACCTAAGCCCCGAGTTATCACCTATCAATACCCAAATCTTTATCATGCTGCATTGCGTTAGCCACCTTATTCACCAGATATGAATCCATATGATTTTTATATTTGGGTCATATGAAAACTTTGGTGTATAAGAAGAAGCCGGCATACCTTATTAGCCTCAAAAGTTCCATAACTCATTCATTTTCAAGCATAAAAAAGAAACGCTCAATTTTGTTATTGAAAACTTTGTGACTAAGTTGCGCTATTGCATCACCTCTGAAGGATCTCACTTTGAAAACATTATCCATTAAATTCCTTTCCCACGTTGTTTTCAATAAAAAAAAAAGATGTTTGTACTGCTATCTGCAACAACTCAAGAGTTATTTCAGTTAAAAGTGGTAAGTTAATTAAAAGTCACCCTGAATATTAAAAAATATATTAATTGTCAAAATTCATTACAAAATCAAGGTAAAAGACATTCACTTGTAATGCCAAGTTTCTAAGATTCATCTCTAAATTTTACTCATTTCTATTTGGAGAGATAGATGTTCAAAGATAAAGAAGTAAACAAAATTACATACTTCAGATTAAAAATAAAGAGCACAATAGCTAGAAATTGCTTTTTATAAAAAAAATATTTTGAATAAATGGTTTTCACAAACCAGAATCTCTTATTTGTTTTTCAATAAACGTATTTTTCCTATTTTCATTTACTCTTCCAGTAATGCATTTGCTTATATTAAATTCTGTTTCTGCCCAGCGAGCTGGAAAGAAGAAACCAAGGAAATTACAACGTCGGGTCTAGACAGTAAATTGATGGTGACTGGTCTCCAACTGGCTATGCAATACCATTAAAAATAATTAATTAACTTTTTATGAAAGATTCACACAAAATGTGACTTCCTTACTTTTTCATTTGCATTTTATTTATCTGCTTATAAAAGTTTATTTTACAGACTTTACTAGTAAAAAAATTATTAATCATTTTATTAAAAATTTCGATTTTCTTTTCAAGAAAAGCACACTTCGCTTAAACATGGTGCAAACTATTCTTGTGATGTTACACAGAACGTTGTAGTTAAAAAAACACTTTACAGCTGTCACACAAGAACACGGTCAATCTGCAGATAAGCAATTTAACCTATAGACTATCTAGCGGTGCTAGAAAATCTAGAAAACTAACATATACTGCCTACATTAAAAAATGATTTAGAAAACTTTTTCATAAGATGTATGAATTGAGAATAACCTTAAAAGAAAATAAGCAAAGGGTAATAAATTAAAAGTATGTTTAAAATTTTAAATAAATATATATATATATATATATTAATATATATATATATATATTAAAATATATATTTTCAAAATTCATTAAAAAGGCAAGGAAGAACACAATCAATTGTAATGCCAAGTTTTAAGGATTCATCTCTAAATTTTACACATTATTATTTGGTAAGATAGATGTTCAAAGATAAAGAAGTAAACAAAATTACATACTTCAGATTGAAAATAAATAGCACAATAGCTAGAAATTGCTTTTTATAAAGAATATTTTGAATAAATTATTTCCACAAACCAGAATCTCTGATTTGTTTTTCAATAAACGTATTTTCCCTATTTCCATTAACTTGTCCAGTAATGCATTTGCTTATATTAAATTCTATTTCTGCCCAGCGAGCTGGAAAGAAGAAACCAAGGAAATTACAACGTCGGGTCTAGACAGTAAATTGATGGTGACTGGTCTCCAACCGGCTACGTCGTACCATTTCCGTGTTATGGCAGAAAACTCTTTTGGAAAGAGTGATTATAGCTCTTATGTAACTGCGACAACTGATCTTGAAGGTATGTTGAACATTTTAATTAAACAAATATGTCATGAATATGTGTATAAGCCTCATTTTTCCGTAATGCATATTATATAATATATCATACAAAATGTTTAATTAAATGCCTCATGTAATGATTTCATTTTTAGCCCAAGAATACAACAGTTCTGGGCAAAATTTATTTCAGATAGTTTAATTTATAACCACATTTAGCAAAGTAACCTTTTTTAGACAAAATTTATTATATTAATATTATGTAGTTAAACACATATTTCATTTAAAAATCTGTATTTTAGTTCGTAAATAGAATTAGAGTCATAATAATTACAGTCTTGCTTTTTTATTGTAAAAAAATATAGATAGATAGACAGATAGATAGATATAGATAATACATCTACATTAGTAATAATTATGTGTATAAATTTTAGTTTACGGTAATGCATCTTTAAATTAATAAGTTACAGAAAATATTCAAATTAATACCTTATGAAACAATTTTCTTTTTAAGTCAAGAATTCATCCATGAAACAATAAATGAAATTTATTTCGGACATTTTATTTAATCAACACAGTTTTTAAATTAATTATTTTTTTTTAAGAATTTCCAAACCTTATTATTTAATATTATGTATTTAAAAATATTTCTTTTATAAAATGTGTCTTTTAGTCTTTAATTAATGTTTACAGTCTTATTTTCTTTGCTGAAAAAAATAAAGAAAATGGACGATTTATTAAAAAACATTGAACAATTAAGAAAAAAATGTTGCATGTAATGAAATTAAAGGAAATACTTTGTTTTTTATCCAAATTTCAAGAATTTTCTTCTAAAAAATAATTAATTTCGATTGAAACAGAATAACTAGAATTCCTACGTAAAAAAATTGTTTACGATGTAAATAATTTTCTGCAATAAAATACATTATTTAAGATTTCAATTTTGCAAACGCTTTGTAAATAAACTGTGTATCTTTTTTTTATCTTTATGGAAAATTTATGGTTTATTAAAGAAATATTTATTTATTTATAATTTGTAAAATTTAGTATTTTTATTTTTTAGGAATATTTATTTTTTAAATATAATAAGCTTAATACGTTTTAAATTGAATGGTTTTAGCAAAAAACTTTTAAAATACGAATTTTTATCAACTGTTTGATATATACGTGAAAATTATTTATAAATATTTACTGTTATGAATCTGGTAACTTTGCATGCATCATTAGTCAATGTTTCAAATTTATACCAAAGATATACACCACAATACGCTCTCAAATAATTGATACTTACTATGTAATATTGTATTTTACTGGATAATTCTTTAAATGCAATGACATTCGCCAATTCATTTCATTTCATAAAAATCGGTATTGGTTAGTGTAAAGTGTCATTGTTTTTAAAGCAAAACATATAATAAGCACTGCAAATCAAAACAGATAAATGATAAAATTGTTAATTCCTGTCACGTAGTTACTCAAAATATATTATGGAGTTAAGGAAGTTTTTTGGCTTGGAATTTAACACATTACCGATAGTATGTTTTTATGAAATATGGATTTTAAAACAGTAGAAACTTCTCCCTCTTGTGAAAATCTTTTGTAAATTGGTTTTCTATATAGGTTTCTCAAGTTTATGCATCAGTAAATATCTTTCAATGTACGGATTTAATAAAAAATGTCTTAGAAACTAAAAAATAAACAACATGATATAAATGCATTTTCTATAAGGTAGAAGCCTCGCTCTCAGTCAATGGGGATTTTTGAATAAAAAAGAGATTTATCATTTCCCGTCGATAATGCGCTAATCATGTTTTATAAAGCTGTTTTGACAAGTTTAATTAATATAGTTTCTTTACTCTAATCTACTACGTTCACCCAAGAGTAACACAATAATATTAATTGTTAAAGTGAATGCTGTTGATGTATCATGTTTGAAATGTAAAATGTATTTGTTGAATATGAAAGTGTTTACTTGAAAATTGATAGCATCCAAAAAATCCATATTTGGGGGTATATAACAAATTACCATTTAATTTTTAAGTACCATTTTTGTTTTTTAACAAAGTTTATTTTCCTGCCACAGATTTTCGGAAACGTTTCCGAGTGTTTTTTATAGTGTATTATTCAGGTTTTTTAAACCAGAATATTGGTTTTAGGATGCTGTTAATTTTCAATTAAACGTTTTCAGCTGCATAACGGAATGTATGCATGCAAGAGTAACAAAATAACATTAGTTTTAATGTTAATGTGAATGTTGTTAATTTGTTATGTTTGTTGAACGTGAAATTATTTATTAAAAACTTACAAATTGTTTAATTGTTAAAATTGTTTACTAAACTAAATTACACCAGTCATAAAATTTAATTTTTAGTGTATATTGGTTCGTTGAGCAAATTTGCAATAGGAAAAGTCATTAAAAATAGAGAATCAATGTTACTAATATTTAAATTTTAGTTTTATTAACTTTGTGTTCTTGTTCCCTTATACCATAAATTATAATAAATAGCAACTAAACGCTTCACTTTTTTGACATTGTAGAGCAGGGGCGATGAACCTATGGCACGCGTGCCATAAGTGGCACGCGTGCCATAAGTGGCACGTAACTGAATATTCTCGGCAATTGCGTTGATTGAGCTGCTATATCCAAGTAAAATGAAAATACACAAAAGAAAGGAATTTAAACAATCTGGGCTTGTATATTTTTTTATTTTGCTGTGCAATTAAAAAAAAATTGCTCATGAAGGGTTGTGATCGTTTTCTGAAAAAATAAATATTAATAAATGTTAAAAAAAAAAAATGTTATCCACATTTTTTTAATTCTAATAAAAAAGAATTCAAGTAATTTGATTCATTGATTTTGATCAACCATATGTTTTATTAAGTTGTTAACACGTCAGAGGCACATAAAATTCTTTATAAAACAAATTGTCACGTGGATGTGCAAAGGTTCGCCGTCACTGCTCTAGGAAATAAGTTCTATGAATGTCCTTTTCTCTTACCTATATTAAGAATATTGACCATGTTCACGTCAGATGTGACTTTGTATTAAAATTGGTTGGTTTGTTGCAGACTCTACGCTCATTTTTTGCACATGAGGGCTAAACTAACATATTTTACATTAGGGTTATTTTATTAAATTAGCGTCCGATCCAATTATCATATGTCGCTTCACGTATTTCGTTTCTGCGAATTTTCGGAACTCTTTTTAAGTAGTTTTTATAGTGTATTAATCACTTTTCTCAACCCAAATATAGATTTTTCGGGTGCTATCAATTATCAAGTAAACACTTTCATGTTCAACAAACATGTTTTAAAGTCAAACATGATACATTAACAACATTAACATTAACAATTAAATTAATATAATTTTGTTACTATTGAATGTGCAAATTCAATTACACAGCTAAAAATGTTAAATTGAGAATTAATAACATTCTAAAAACTGATATTCCAGTTTAAGGAAACTGATTAATATACTATAAAAACTACTCCGAAATATTTCCGAAAATTAATGGCAGTGAAATAAACTTTGTTTTTATTTTTTATTTTTTTTAATGATTCTTTAAATCTCGAAAATATATTGGCATTTGTGGTTTCTTATGATAAAGAACGTTTTTTCGGTATCATGTTTAACTCGAATGTTATTGTATATTTTCATTTGTGATTCTATTATATTTTCGTAGATTAATTTTAAAAAATCTATTTTTATAGTGTTCTATCATCTTTTGCACACGAGGGCTAAACAGACATGTTTTGCGTTAAAATTTTATCAAATTAGCGTTCAATCAAATTGCCGTACGCCGCTTCGCGTATTTCAATTTCTCCGAATTTTAACCGAGTACAGCTATATAAAAAATTATGATGTGTTTTTAAAATTTAAAATATTTTCTATAACTCATTTAATTTTATTTATTCGTTTTAGTGCCTGGAGGTCCACCTCTTAGTGTCCAAGCTGAAGCAGTTGGATCGCATACACTCAGAGTTACATGGCAGGTACGATATATATTTTTACTAAAGTTAAAAGAATTTTTAATAAAAGTGTGATTTTTCTTTAATTTGAAGTGTCACTTGAATAATGTTTACCAAATAATGTTTGCCAAAAATAACATAATTAATTTTTGACTAACATTTCCATTTGAGCTACTTCATTTTATTTATTTAAATGCTTAAAATTTCTTCCATTTTCCTTTACATGATAATGTAATCTAAATTTACTTTTTTTTTTCATGTAAATCATGTCTTCGTAATAACATTAATTATTTGTGACATTACTAATGAAAGTTATTTGTAAAATATTATGTTATACGCAAATATATTAATAAAACTTTACGAAAAGTTATAAGATACTAGCGAAAAAAAAAAATTTGTTGCAACTAAAAGTTACTGGTTGAAACAGTCAAAGTTTCAATAAATTATTCTCTCACAGACATTTTCGATAAAATAATAACTTTAGAGATTGAAATTTTCTTTGAAATGTTTTATAATCATTTTCAAATAGTTAATGCATTATTTATGTCTATAATAAGCACACCTGAATTGTGTACTGAATAACTGAAATATAATAACTGTTGAATACAGTTAATAATTATTGATATGGTACTTTATATTTTTATGAAATTACTATTATTAAAAAAAATTTTACGCTAAAAAAGCAGATATTTTATCATTGTAATAACCAAGTGAAAAAATATACTGATTGGACAAAAATAGATCATCAAATTATAGATAATCAGATTGGATTATTGTGCAATGTCTTCCATTAAAATGTTACAGAAAACAATTTCGTGATATATTTTTTAAAAAAATAATTACTTAAAACAAAATATAAAACCAATTATGCAATTACATATTCAAGTTCAAGAAACTTACAATTATGACGCCCTTAAATTTACAAAGCCGACAGCTACTTTGATAAAAATGATGTCTATACAGAGTAAAGTGAATCCGCGCTCTTCTATGACACTAATTACAGTATCCTTAGCGGTAAAATTAAGATTTCGCTCGCTCTTATATAACACTGGACGAGACACTAGAAAATATATATTCTAGTTCAAGAAACTTACAATTATGACGCCCTTAAATTTACAAAGCCGACAGCTACTTTGAAAAAAGTTATGTCTTATACAGAGTAAAGTGAATCCGTGCTCTTCTATGACACTAATTACAGTGTCCTTAGCGGTAAAACTAAGATTTCGCTCGCTCTTATATAACACTATACGAGACACTAGAAAATAATCCTATCCTAATCCTAATAATACTAGTAAAACCACAGATCAGAGACCTCAACGTCAGCTCTACAAATCATTGTTCATTAATTTCCCTAATTTTTAACATTATCTGCATAATATTTCATATCCAAAAATTCAATTTTTTAAAGTTATTTATACATTTATAAGAATATGAAATTTATCGAAAGTTCCGGAAATATTAGAAGTATCGCATTAAACACAATGTTATGCAATGATAGGATAAACTACTCATTGTTGTATTTTTTTTTTTTTCAGAATAACAATACATTACTTTTTTCCTGTAAAATTTAATTAACCATTTTAAGTTGCCAAGCATTATCGTTGCCAATAAATACAAAGCCTGGAAAAATATTCTCCCCCAAAAATTAATTTTTAATTTACCGATTTCCAGGTGTAAAACGAAAATTTAAAAAAATTCAAAAGAAGATGAATTGCCGTAAAATTTGAAATGAAAATATGGAGTGTTTGTACATGAAATATGAATACATGAAGTTTGAATGACGGTTACGTTGAGAAGAGCTTTTCTAGCAAAAATTGCGTTATAATTAGAAGAAAAAATGAACAATAATTATATTAGTAAACGTCGATTTCCACGATTTTATTTGGCCCTCCTTTTTTCCATTAGGCGCAGTTTCATTTTCGAGATTATTTGGCACAAAATAATCGTCGATTTCCACGATTTTATTTGGCCCTCCTTTTTTCCATTAGGCGCAGTTTCATTTTCGAGATTATTTGGCACAAAATTTAACTTTTTTAAAACTGAGTTATGTCTAAGCCTCGATAACAAAGAAATACCATATTGTCTTTTATGAAATGTGATAAAGGGTTAGATAATTATTTATATTTTTAATAATCAGGGGTGAAATATTTTGCTTAATTAATGCATTTATTCTTTTTTTAATGTTACGTGAACGAAGTCACGGGTAACAGCTAGTCATTCATATAGTTGTAGAGCAGCATCAATTTAACACAAAAATAAATCTTGCACACATAAATGTTAGGAATATAATGTCAGTTTTTTCACCCGATATACTATGAAATGTGCGGCGGCAAATTAAAACACTAGTCCGGATGTGTGTTATAGCTGAAGTAGAGCAGATTGTAAAGAAATAAAAATATATCTAGTGGCAACTACTTTTTTTTAAACTTTTCTCTTTCTAACACGTTTCAGGTTACGTTACAATTTTTGAAATCACGACCAAACAAATGAGCATTTTACGCGATCCATTTTTTAGCATTTATGTCAGCAAGGTTTTTTTTATTTTTTTTCTTCTAAATCGATGTTGCTTGATAACTTCGTTATGGACTATTTTCCCGGATTTCGAATAGTTTTCGAGTTCAGCACGCAAACTGTTAATTTTACCGCTAAACGGCTCCCTAAGAAGTGCCATGATAGAGAATTTACAACTTAGTAACTAAAGTTACTAAGTTGTACAGAGGGCGTTCGCACATTTTTTAGACGATTTCGGCGTTGTTTTTTTAGCGTTTAAAATACTAATATTGCTTTCTGAAATAATCTATATGATAATCTTGTTTCTTGATTCTAATTGTGCGTAATGCTTTCGATGGTAGAAGGTTTTTTGTAAAATTTACAGGGTTATTGCTTCCCATGCCTCTTTAAAACTTTCCAGATTCGATCAATCGTGGTGGTTTTGCGCTTTGAAAGAGCTCTTTTCAGCAGACCAAATGCACAATAAACCATAAGAGAAACGTCAGGTGACTTCTTAGGAATATGTTGAAAGGTATAAATGCAATACCTGTGTGAGTTTTTAATGTTTTCAACGAATACAGCTGTAGTTTTTGAAGTATGAGCGGTAGTTTTGCTTTGAAGCAGTTTCACCCTTTAAAAGTCGTTGAAATAAAGAAAATAGCATTTTTTCTGTAAATATCAGATGTGACACATTCTCTTAATAATATAATGAATCGATTGTGACATTTTTGTCCAATATTCTTATTTTTATTTTCCCATTGTAAGATAAATTTGCGACAGTCATAAATCCTTACCTGAAACTTCATTTTCAGCCATGAAATGGGCTCTTTTTTTCCCTGTTTTTTTTTCCATCTGGTATCTTTTTACTATGTATACGTACTGATTTTTGAGATTGCACTTTCCAATCAATAGTTATGTTTATTTCGCACTAAAAAGTTTTTATATTATGCGCTTTGCAATCCTTTTAGACTGTCGAATTAGCATACTTCTGTTCGGACAAAAATAAAAAACGCATCTTCCCATTCACAGCTTTTTTGCATGCGCAATCTTTAAATAAGAATAAATTTGAAAGTATCAGTCGATACTAAAAAATTACACATAAGTTGTTGCCAGAATTTTTTCCTCTAAAAGAATTCCATTTTTTTAAATCATTTATAAAATTTGTCTGAAAAATGTGCGAACAGCCTCTGCAGATTCTCTATGTCATCGAGGAGTACGTAGTCGATTTACTATACCTAGACACAATGTTTATCAGGATAGCTCTCGGCGTTCAAATGTTAAGGACATTAATTTTTTAAGGTATTTCTGAACTAGAATACGCAATTTCATAATGTGTTTATAGATTTTTGTTTTAAACAATTGAATTTTTCAAATAAGCGCCATATATTTTTGAAACTTTAGTTTTCATTTTTTGAAAGATATTGTATCAAGAATCATTCTGGTCAAGACTCTATAATTTCTGTCCGAGATTTTTTATATTTAACGTCTTATTGCACTCAACTATAACATTATCTTTAAATCAGTCAATCATTTGAGATATTACAATTTTGTCTAAGATCGATACTTTCAAAATCAATTTTGCTTTTCTACTTACTTAGTAATACTTTTACATCAAATATCACTAGTATTACTTAGTTGAATGTAATATTTATTTCCTCACAAATTTAATCAGTAATTTTTCATGGCTAGAAAGGTTTTACCCCCTCCCCCCCCCAACATTTCTTTACAGAAAAAAAATGCGAACTTTTAAATTATCATTACCAGAGTAAACAATAATCGCTTTTAAATAATCACATTTCAATGATGCCACTTAAATTCAAATTAGTGCACTAAAAATATCATCTAACATCGTAAAAGATGTTTCATTATAATCTAATTTTTTAATGCCATTACATAACATTTAAGACGTTATGAGTGATACATCTGGCGAGCAAATGGCTCCGAAAATGACACTTGATAAATTTAATGTATAATTATCGAATAAATTATTCTTTATAATGTATGACTTCGCAGAAAAGGGGTCATTAACTCCATCGATAATGAAGTAACCAAATTAAACCTGGAAGCTATTTTTTTTTCTTTCAGTATAATATGATAAATAATGTTTGTTGAACTTGTTATGAAATTTTCCCGAGATCATTATAAACTAATTCCTTAAGATATATATTTGACACCACCTTTGTTCATTTATTCGTTTAGTAATCGATAGAGAATAATGTTACCTGTCATTAAGAAAATTGAAGTAATTGTGTATCTTAGAAGAAAGATTGTTTGTTTTGCGTATTTCTTGAAATATTAATAATTGATTAGGGATATATAAATAAGATAGATATATTTACCTCCTTTGTTTGATCTAATTATCTTTGTTAAGCAATTAATTAAAAATATGCATAACTCTGATTGGAGGAACAACATACGCAACACAGATCACAGAAAAGCGGTGTTTTGAAAACAAACTTTCGATGTCACCGTAGAGGTTCCGCAAGAGTTCCTAAATCGGTGCTCCTAGAAACAAATAATTAGTCAATTGTGAGTTTTACAAGCATACAAAGAGTTCCGTACAATAAATTTATTAATTAGTAACTGATAATTACTAACAACTGATACTACTAATTAGTAACTTATAAGCGATTGTTGTTTCAAAACTACTGACTTTGAATGTCTTGGAAATTAATCTATGAATTATTTTTCAATAATTGAATTCAATTGGAATGAAAAACGTTCACTATTTATCACTATGATTCGCCGTACCTAAAACAAAGGCCTTGTACAAAGTTTAAACTTGGCATTGTACCAAGTGCACTTCGAAAGGAGGTCGCAAAGTTACAATGCCGCCTTGGTCCGTGCTGCGTCTTTCTAGATAGGTTTTTAATTAATATTTCGGCTAATTACCGACATTTTTTTCGAAAGTCATTATCAGAAATCCTTGGATGATTCCGTGTCGATAGGTACTTCGAGCGCCCCTCAACTCCCATACTGAGAGGCCGCAAAGTAAAGTTTGTGTGTAACGGAAAAATGCTATTTTCTCAAAAACTATGGGACCTAGGATAATCAGTTACCCCTATTTTTTTCATAATTTTAGTTTCAATCAATTCGTAAATAAGGGAAGGGGACATATTTTTCAGTACATTTTCGATGATATCTCTGAAAATACAATACTTAAAATTAAAACAAATATATTTTTTGAGTTCCGCATTACGAGATCTTTCGAAAGATACCCCACACGAAATACAAAAAAAATAAAAATAAAAATAAGTAAGTAACATAATTAGCCCCCTAAAGTCTTCCTAAAAATATTTCTGAAAGAAATCTATCTGTATGTGAGTTAATAGCCTTTATAACTCTGCTAAGCTTTCCACGTTCCATAGTTTTCGAGAAAAACAGCTGTGACAGACGGACAGACAGTCAAACGAGTGATCTTATAGTGGTTCCGTTTTTACTTTTAAGTAAGGAACCTTAAAATTATATACGATGCTAGTAATCACAAAGTCTGTAAATGTAAGGATTCATCAGTATTGATGTTTTATCCAAGTAAAGAGAAATCTTCGCCACTTCAAATGTATATCAACGCTGATTTAGGTGTTAATATGAAATGAAGTGTTTGTTAAAGCGATTTTCAAAAGAATATTTTCCCCCCGACAACAGCGGGAAATTTTCCAACATATTTTCTGACTCATTTTTAAACATAAAAGCATGATACTTGCAGGCATGATTATTGAAGTGATTTGGAATCGAATAGCTTTTTTTTTTTCATTTTCCGATAAATGAATTATATCTTGAATTATAATAGATTGTCGTTTCAGAACAGCAGATATCTTTTTCCTTTCCTATGCTATCGCGTTCGAAAATTCAGTTCAAAACGACAACTTTGACTGCATTTTATGAAAATTCTTTTACTTTTACCGAAAAGGGAAAATGACAGTTCAGTGACATAATTTTTCAATAAGAGCACCTGCCATTTTGATATGTTTGCAAACAAAAATGAATTAAAATATGTCCAGTTTGGATATGATAACAGCCTTAACACAATTTTGAGGGTGTTTCAACAGCGAATTTTGAGTGGAAATGCTTCAGAATTATGCATTATTATATACCGACTGGCACCAATATAAATTATTTAATTGTTTGTAGAAGAATTAAAAGTAATTGTGTTCCTTTCATTCACTTTTTCATTCTTTTAGAAATAGAGCCATCCATAATAAAGTAACAAATTAAACATGGACAAGAGTTTTTTTTTTTTTTTTTTTTTTGGCATCTACCCTATTAAAATCCATATAAAATACCGTATCGATCTATGTAACCTCAAAAACTCGGAAACCACAGGGCGCAGGGGTGCGAAATTTGGCACACAGGTTGCTGGTAGGGTGCCCATGAACGATTGGGGCAAAAAATTCGAAAATTGTTTAGTAGATTTTTTTTTTATGTTTTTGACAAATTTTTGCCTTTCTTATGTTCAACCCGTAATCGCGCGAGTTCTAACCAGTTCTAAATGTTTACTGCAATGTAAGATATACATATTACGTACGCCACGCTGCAATACTAAGAAGCTGTTGTGGTATTACGATAAATATTTTACCTAGCATGCAAATAATTAGAGATTATTTAATTGCGCTTAATTATTACCTTTTTAAAAAAAATAAAGTAAAACATTTCATCACAAACATCAACAAAACTTTTTATTCTATTTATTCCCTTATTCCAAATATATCGTTTTATCGTATGCTGCCATAGCAACATGATAAATTAAATTTCATTAAAAAAATGCACAGTTAATAGAAAAATATTTTTCTAAATCGGAGAGTTATTTAACAACTCAACACTTTAACAGGGGAATTCTTATTTCTTATTTAGATATTTTAAAGTTGTTTGTTTGGTTGTACAGATTTTTATTTTTAATTTTGGTTTTAGAATTAAATTCACGAACTTTCGTGCGTAGAACGGGTTAAACAGCTAGTAATATAACTAATGATTGTTGAACTTGTTATAAAATTTTCTCCAGATTATTTTTAACTAATTACTTAAGACATATTTGACACCACTTTGTTAATTTATTCTTTTAATAATCGATAAAGAATAATGTTACCTGTCATTAAGAAATTGGAAGTAATTCTGGAAATATTTACCTGTATTTTCTTGGAAATTGTATACTAACATAATTAATACAAAAATAATTATAATACTCAGAATTAATTGTCAAAGTTATATATGTTATACACTAATTAATTTTTCAGCAGAGCTGAAATTACGCTGTAAATTAATTAAATACAAAGGATATGAATTATCACTTTACTACACCGCGAATAGACGAGAACGAATAGAATGAAAAAAATTCTAGACCGGGGTTCAATCCAGGATCCCTTGGTAGAATGAGAGAATGCTAGACTGGATTTCGTCCGGCTGGCTTAATTGGTAAAGTACTTGGTGCGTTATACCAAGTGATAAGGGATCGAACCCCGGACTGGACATTTTTTCACTCTATTGGTTCTACGCTGTGTAGTAAAGTGATAATTTACATCCTTTGTATTTAAATATGTTATTTATAAATAAAATAAAATCTACTAAAAATAGTTTTAAAAAAAATAATTGTAATTGATTTGTGGATTCTGAACTTGAATCTTAATAATAATAATGAGGAGTGTTTTTCTAATTTTATGTGAGAAGAAAATCCTGACATAGTGATTAATATAAACAAAGCTCATCATTAAAGCTCGATAACATTTAATACGCCAATGAAAATGATATTAATTAAAATTTATTTAAATATTTATTTATTTAAAATCTTAAGAAAGATTTCAGAAACATAAAATTTGCTTAGTTGCGTTTTAATACAAAATGACTTCAATTGAACATATTTAGGATTCGAAAATTAATAGCAAAATATTTCCCAATTTTTATCTGATTTAATATTCTTTTATTAAGCGATAGAGGATAATGTTACCTGTCATTAGAAAAGTTTAAATAAGAATGTGTCTTAGAAGGAAAATTATTTGTTTTGCATACTTAAAAAAAAAGGATTAACAGAAGTAATCAAATAATTAACATATAATATTAAGTCTTTCCTTTGTGAATGTCATTTTCTTTAGACTGTAAAAAATAAACACATAACGCAAATCCCGATATTTTCACATTAACATTTAATGAAAAAACAAAACAGTGACTATTGGTCGTTTAATTGGTAAATTCGTACGTGAATCTTGTATATCTCGACTTAAAACGCCATTTTTACATTTTTACAGACAACCAAAGGTACTGTTTATTAAAATATTATGAATCTTTTTTAAAAAAAATGCTTAAGTGTTCATTTACTGGTCGGACTACCCTATAAGGTAAAGCCAGGAGAGATGGCGCGGTCGGAGAGATTGCGCACATAGAGGTTCGGGGGGGGGAGGAGTAGAGTGAGCGTGCAGCGATTTTAGGTAGTTGTACAACAGCAGTAGTGGAGTGTCTACTTGAAAGTGCACGTTGATTGTTTTGAGCATCTAAGATAAAGCATTGCTATTTTGTTTTGTTTTCCCAAAGTAAGTGCTTGAATTTTCATAGCTATCCGTCAGAATTTCTATACAATGTCAGTAGTACAAAATATTTTAAGCGTAAACGATTTCTCATAAGCTACTAATCTAGACTAACACTGTGAACATCAACGGTTAGTTTTAGTAGCGGCCATGTTTAAATAAAAGGCCGCGCAATCTCTCCTACCGAAATTGGAGAGTTTGCGCATCTGCTACTTAGGAGAGATGGCGCATTGTTTCCATTAGTTTCCATGCTAGGAGAGATTACGCAGCTTATTGATAAAATTGCATAAAAAAATGAAAAATGAAAATGGACTAATTTTAAGTTAAACGTGTTATCAAGTAACTTAATGTTATTTTGTAATCTTATCTGGACTTGTTTTTTCTGATTCTTTTTTTTTTACGTTTAATTAAAACTTTTTAGTCGTTCTTAAAATTATTTCCTTTTTCTGATTCTTTAATCATTAGGTTGAAATATTCACTCTTAATACAATAATATTTGTTCACAAAAACCTTACAACAATATCATTTAAGTGTAATTATTATTGTTAACAATTTAATTGTAGTTATTATTAGTAACAATCTCTCCTACCCATGTGCACAATCACACCAACCCTGTAAGGACAGATTGCGCAAAATAACTTTCTTGGTTTTATTACAACTGTTCTATTAAATTGCAACATAACAACAAAATAGCAATGGAAATGCATAAAAAACAAATGAAGTAAAAATTATCCATGAATAGTTTAGCAAAAAATTAATATTTAGACTTTTTATTGTTATTCTTTTGAATTGTGCGCAGACTCTCCTAGCTTTACCTTATCTTAAAAATATCTATTTAATAGTTGTTTCAGACAATTTTGTAACAAATTATGTAAACATTCGCTGTTAATAAATCTCGCTTTCTTGTCAACAGCCACCAGCTCCAAGTCTGCAGAATGGAAGATTAGCGGGTTATTACGTGGGATATAAAGTACACGGCTCCAATAAGCCCTACACGTATAAGACTCTTGAAATAACAGATGGTTTCAGGAACGAGTGTCTCATCACAAATCTTAAGCGTGTGACGACTTACAGTGTTATCGTGCAAGCCTTTAATATAAAAGGCGCTGGGCCTCCATCGGATGAAGTAACTGTGAAAACAAAGGATAACGGTAAGTAAAATTTAAGTTTTGATATAGGATAAAACTTTCTAAAGCTGTTACATATCCTTCAAAAGTGAAAGTTTTATAGAAAAATTAGTTGAAATTAGAAAATAGTTTAATGTTTATATAACAAAGTATATGTAATAATACGCTTCTTTTTATTGCTAAAATGCATAAAAGGTTTTTAAAGCATAAAAACCGTTAAAAGTTGTTAAAAACCCAAGCGCTTTCAACTGCTACAAAACAGCCGCCATCAGGGGGATTTCAGAGGTGTGAATGCTCATGAAAGTTCGTTGGTTAAATAGTCGGAGGCGAATAATGGTTTAAAAACCTTTTATGTATTTTAGCACCTTTTTAGTAAAATAAATCATATGTTTTAAAAACATTTTATGTATTTTAGCACTTTTTTAATAAAATAAATCATATGTATTAAAAGCATGTTATGTATTTTAGCACTTTTTTAGTAAAATAAATCATATTTTAAAAACATTTTATGTATTTTAGCCCCTTTTCAGCAAAATAAATCATAAGTTTCAAGTTTTATATGTTTCATTTAGTAATCAAGGTGGACATAACGTCCAAAAATTATAGCTAAACTATATTTTTATACTGCTAAAATGCGTAAAATAAAAACTTTATAAACAATAAAATAAGTTTTATTACACTGTTGAAATGTTTCGACTCCATCGGAGTGATTATCTAAACAAATAAGAATATTCTACAATTGTATGGTCTATGAAATTATTATTTGAAACGCCATCATTTTATTTTCACATACTTTTTCAAATTACGCACGTTCTTTTTTGTTTTTACTTGGATGTTTATTTCCATATTTGTAACCATGAAGTAACTCGAGCCACAATTTTGGTAAGTCTAATGGTGATGCTGCATCGTTACATCGTTACATCGCATTTTTACGTGTTTCAATCACTATGGTTTCTCTTATAATTGATGGATAGTATAGATAGGAGAGAAAAATTATCTTACTTTCGTTGAAATTTATTTAGGTGGTTTCTTCTTGATATAATCTTGTATTAATATTTATTATACTATGTATCGTACTTATTTTACTGTTTATAAAGTTTTTATTTTACGCCTTTTAAAAATTAAAAGAAGTATAGTTTAACGTTTGTCTATTTATTTACAATATATTATTGAAAGAAACTTCATTGAAGATATGAAATGATTATTTATTGATTCTTTAAAGCTATATAGTTTTTATCTAACTTCAAAATTAATTAATTATTTAATTAACTAATAAAAGGAAGTTGGTCAGATAAACCGTATATATTTTTCTATATATTCTAATGTTTGTTTATTTATATACAATATCTTATTGAAAGTAACTTCCTTGAAGATATGAAATGGTTATTTATTGATTCTTTAAAGCTATATAATTTTTAATCTAACTTCAAAATTAATTGATTAATTAATAAAATGAAGTTGGTCAGATAAACTGTATATTTTTTCTATATATTCAATTTCACGTACAGCTTTTAGAAGAATGGTGTAATTTTGATAATTCCTGTTTGGTTACAACTTCACCAACGCCTGGGAGGCTCTGCACCCAAAGCTGGTAGATAGAATGTGCTGGATTCAAATCCAATCGCGCTCGTCGGCCTAATCATTCGGAATTTTTCGTGGTTTTCTTCTAACTTTGTGTTAATACAGATTAGGTCCCCTTGGAAAGACCCCTATGGAGGGCACATTCCCCTGGGCCTATATCCATCGCGTAAATCTGCAGTAATAAACAACACCTTTTTTGTTAAAAAGTTTTATTTTCCGAGTGATTCTGCGTATTTTTTAAAAATTCATAAATGTTGCATCTATCAGTCTATCAAATTGCTTGATATGATTAGCTCTAATTAGAAATTAGCTCTAATTTTAGAAAAAAAATTGCAATTTCATTAGAATAGACAGAAAGTAGATTGAACACATTTGATAACAAGGTTCCAATCTAGACTGTTCAAGTTCACGAAACAAGAATGTGAACACTTATAAAAAGTCATTTTATCTCATGCCGAATTTTGAAACCGAAATTCGTTGGAACAAAGTTGTGGGATTAATAGGACCCAACTAGTCGTCTACTAAATAATGATTCATAGTGAGTCGTCGTCGTCTTTATTATCAGACAACTTCATTGTAAAATGTAGTCAATCACATAGATTTAGAATCATTAACAATCAACGTTTGCTTAAAATAGATAATTTTCATGTTACATAGACGTACAGGGCCGCAATTCATGTTTTTTTTTTTACCCCTCCCAATATTACCTTCTCTTAGAGTACGAGCTCTCCGGAGGAAGAGCACTCTCGACTCATGAGAGGAGGTGGAGCTGCTCCACTACTCCCACCTTCCTCTGGCGCCGAATTCGCACTTTTCCTCTACCTCAAATGCATAAAGTATTGTCAATCATATAATCGTTAATATCATTAATAGTTAACGTTTGCGTAAAATGGTTAGTTTCATATTACATCGAAGTACAATGCCGTAATTCTCGTTTTTTTTTTTTTTTTTTTTTTTTTTTTTTACAATTTTTTGTTTTTAACACCCATTTATGTGGCACTCTCACGGCTAAACCATTGATCAGAGAAAAAAAAAACTTTCAATACATAATATGTAGGAAATTTCATTCTCTTTAATTCATATACAGTTGACTTTCACGCAAAATGATAAATTTTGGAGTTATTTTGAAAAAGCTGAGAAAAGTCCGTTTTTTAAACGTTTTTTGTAAAAAAAAAAAAAAAAAAAAAAAAAAAAAGTATTTCCCGGGAAAAAATTGTTGGAAAACCTCGGATTCGTGTTCAGCAAACCAAAAAACATAAAAGAACCAAATATCAAAACTACACGAAAACTTTCCTTTATTTTCTATCAAATGACTGGACTACTTCTCCTACATCACGGTTTCATCCGGTAACTCGATGACGTAGTCATTTTTGTTGCCACCGCCCGGTCTAAAACTGTTTTTGGAACAGATGTCGCAGCCGCATAGGTGTTAGGCGATTGTTTTTTTATTGTTATTCATTTTTTGAATAAAAACCCCGTTTTCGAATACTTGTTAGACCTAGAGTGCGAAAACAGCATGT
Organism: Maratus michaelseni; assembly: GCA_963931845.1. Lineage (NCBI taxonomy): Eukaryota > Metazoa > Arthropoda > Arachnida > Araneae > Salticidae > Maratus > Maratus michaelseni. Next base: position 93,976,729 of record OZ007593.1, read on the forward strand.
TAGTTTTGTTTAAATATGAGGCAGTTTATTTTAATACAAAACACACACAACTTATTATAAAACACACATATTTAGTTTATTATAAAACACACACAATTTTCGTTCTAAAAACACACAAATTATTTTGTTATAAAATACATACATTGTTTAATTTATTATAGATAAACACACAATGTGAAAAATACAACTGACTCAGCTATTATGAATCTCGAAAAACACTAGAAAATTCGTTATGAAACACAACACCAATGACGTCAAAATACGTAATATCAAGAATTCACGAGGCTAACGAAAAAGACAGGCTACCGCGGTGCATTCCACTTATCTTTTTTTACAGACCGCTAGAGTGACGTGTTGCTCTTTTCGTACACCTACATTGGTGCATTCGAGCATCACGTGACACCGGCGGTCTGTAAAAAAAGATACGCGTAAAGCACCGCGGTAGCCTTTCTTTTTCGTTAGCCTCGAAAAATTCAAGAAAATCGACGGAAGAATGGGTATTGTGCTATTTGCGGTCTGATTTCTCGCACGTGTAGTAGCTTTTCTATGTAACTAACAAAAAAAAAATGCCACAGCGTTACGTTAAAGAATTTAAGTACGGATGTGTGACTTTATTTTTAACATGCTATTCATATATATTCACATTCGTATTCTTATATCATTGACTAAAGATTTCACGGAAAAGTAACATTTAACATTCGTTATTTTTTTAATATATAAAAAAATGACTGCATTCTGCACACCGCAAGCTCATCAACTATGTCCTTTCAAAATATTATTAAATTCCTATGCATAGTTTTTGTTCCTATAAAACTTTTTTAACACAACTATTTTTACCGAATTGAATATTAAATATCTCTTAAAATAATAATACTTTGATTTAAAAACTATCTGCTTCAGCGTATTTATCAAACATTTCTCTGTAAAACTACCAATTTTCATATTTTTATATGCAATAGTTTTCTGAATATTAACATAGAAAGACCTCAAGGCACAAAATCTTCATCGGCAGCGGTGTTTACATTATTTTAATATAGAGAGAAGACTATTGTTAAAAAAATAAACATTGTTGTAAAAACGCATTACAATTGTCAATACTAAATTTGAATTTAAATGAAAAAACCATTATTAGCCACACACAGGGTGGCTTATTCTTTCAATCTCTATCATTTATCATGTTTATGAAAAGTCACAGCAATCCATCGTTGCCACAGATTAATCTCGGTAAATTAAACATTTGAAGTTACTTAAAAAATTAATAACTCGAAAAGTATTTGTCACAAAATTGTTTTACAAACTGCGTTAGAATGGTAAAAAATTGTATTTTTCTTGATATAAATTTCAAATCTAATGATTATGTCGTTATTCAAATATTATATTTCAAAAATTACAAAACTTCACAATGGAGTACCGTCGCGAAACTTTTACGCGTAAAAAGATAATGATAAAGGCATTGTGGCTCGACGTGCATCGTGTATACTGGTCATAGCATGAGTAACGAATTATAGTAAACTTATTATTCTGTTAAAATATAAAAGTGAATTATGTATATACATTTTAAAAAAATAAAGAAAAACATTGTATCACAAACATCAACAAAAAATTTTCTTCTATTTATTCCCTTATTCCAAAGATATCGTTTTATCGTCTGCTGCCATAGCAACATGAATTAAATTTCATTAAAAAGAATTGCTCAGTGGTAGAAAAATATTTTTCTAAATCGAATGGTTATTGAACAACTCAACACTTTAACAGGGGAATTTTTATTTGTTATTTAGATATTTTAAAATTGTTTGTTGTCATTGCGTTTTTATTCTGAGTTACAGTTAGTTTATTTATTTTTTAAATAAAAGCCGTGTGTGGCAATCTATATTCGGCCTTATAGCAGAATTTTCCCCTCTTGTATTTCTATTTTCCTCTATAAAGAAATTTTATGTAATGATAACCATATTTGATATTTGTTGCTAGTAAAGGCTACTTAATAGAAAGGCTGCTTCAGAGCATGCTATGCCACAACTGTAGTGATAATTAGAAGTATTTGAAAATATTTTTCTATTTACCTTGCTTTTCTATAGGAAACTTCAATTTAAAAAAAAAAAGTTATCGGTAATGTTTGTCAACCGTCACAATAAATGTTGCAGTACTATTTCAAATATTTCTATTGTATAATTATTTAAAATTTGAAGAACCTATTTCAGTGACATATGCGGTTTTTAGAAATACTCGTTCTCTGTTATTTACTTTATATTCTTTTAGTTTAAACGCCTACTTTAATTTTAAGATTGTTAAATTATAATCATATTTTCCTTATTTTGTTTTAAGTATCAATATACAGGTATCATCATAATATAAGGGGTCAATAAATATACCATACTAATGTCACTGAGCTATTTTTTAGTCTTGATTCTGAATAAAGAATTCATTTTCTTTTATCTGTTGAATAAAAAGTGATCCTCCTGTTAATGAATGTTTTGTTTATGACATTTTACTCTGACTATACATAAAATGCAAAACAATGTTAGTTTCAGTACATGTTCTTTTTTTAAAAAAATCTAACTTTTCAATTCGATTTACAGCCTTATTTTCAATGAATAAACAAAGTAATTAAATTTTGAAAGTTAGATCGAATGTAAAATTCGTCATGGTAAAAAGTTTTCATTTTTGTTGACACTTCGTTCTTATTAAGAAATTTTCTGTAACTACTATACTCAGAGTTGAATACAGTCATTTTTCTCCGGGGGAGGGGGAGTATTTCGCACTTTTATACAATACCAAACACAAAACCTCAAATCTCCCGATGGAGACATTTTGATCATCCATGGTGGGAATTCCTCCCACGTCCATCCCCTGAATTCATCTCTGTTTCAGCAACTTTTCGTTAGGCAAAGAGCGGGATAAATTGTTCCTTAGTCAGTAGATGGCAGCACAAAACTTTCGGAAACAAAATATGGAAATGGAATATAGACTCAAATTTTAAATAAATAATTCCCAATGAATTTGTAATTCGTATGCATTTCAAATTCAATAGGTGATATAACTAGTCTATATAAAGATAGATATTTGTATTTTTGTGTTTACCCTTGAAAGACAGTGGTAAATAATTTATAACAATTAACTTTAATTAAAATATCTACCAGATTTTTTTAATAATATTTTGCTAAACTAAAGATGTAATTAATGCATTAAATGATAAAAACATTACGCAAAAAAGCTTAAAATACCTTTTAACATAAAGATGGCATGTTTCGTACTCTCAAACGGCAACTTCTTCACGATCGAAAACGATAAATAAACTATTTTTGCTAGGTTTTTGAAAATAATAAACACAAAACGCCAGATCACATGTATAATGAAAGTATGTGCTTAAAAAAGTTAAACTGTAAACGTGAAAATTATTATTTTACTTATTGCTTTTGTAATTTGTAAATCAACTCGTGCCTTCAATTTCAAAAAGTTAGCGAAAATAGTTTATTTATCATTTTCGATCTTGAAGAAGTCGCCATTTGAGTGTACGAAACATGTCTTTATATAAAAAGGTATTTTAAGCCTTTTTGTGTAATGTTTTTATTACTTAAACATTAATAGCATCTTTAGTTTAACGTTAACAAGTAATTTTATTATATTATTTATAAAATTTTGCTTTTATAATCTATGAAAAAAATTGCATTTCTTTATTTTCAACTAAAGTTAGTTCAAAAATTCTGTTGAGATTTCAACATTACAGGAACATTATTATTTGACCTTGAACGGATTGAGATGCACAAAAATTATCAAATATAGTTTATTAAACGATAAGGTAAAATGTTTAAATGATTATTTAATAGATCATGTAACTCATGTTGATTTCGAAAATCATATTACTCGCTCAATTCATAATACAGTAAAAATAAAATCTAAAATGTATTTAATATTACATTTGTGAAATTATGAGCTATATTTATTATCAAATATTGTTTACTAGTCAATTAATTATTCAAACATTTTAATGCTTAAATGTTTATGTAAGAGATCATAAAAATAAATGTTCATTCACAAAATCATATTAAACACTCAATTCATTATAGAGTAAAAATACACCATAAAATATTTCACATTACATTTGTAAAATAAAATTATTATTTCCCTATATTTTTTTGGCCAGCCTCTGTTTACAAAGATATTTATTCCAAAAATATGCATACCCCACCAGTGGCTGAGAGGTACTGCTCTCAAAGCTGGTAGACGGGAGGTACTGGGATCAAACCTGTCGCGCTCGTCAACCTAACCGTTCGGATTCTTCCGTGGTTTTCTTCGAACTGTGCCGTAAATATGGGTTAGGATCCCTTAGAAAGACCCCTACGGAGGGCACTCCCCCCTAGGGCCTATATCCCTCGTGTAGATAATCGGCCGTCATAAAATCAACTAACCAACCAAAAATATGTATATATGAGCTAAAATTATTTGAAATTTTCTACAACTATCTTAAGAAAGCTTACAGTGTATTATAAGTTAATCAAATCCCAGATGTCTCACGTCCTTCATTCATAGAAATTTGCTTATTGATATTTTATTTTAGGTCAATAATATAAAAATATTAATATTAATATATTTCTATAAATAAAATATAAATATAAATATAAATATTCTAAAAACATAACTTTTTTCAGATAATTAGCAAATCTTGAAAATATATAATATAAATACAACTGGGGATGAAAAGTATAGAAAATTATCTTATTTTTTTTTCTCAAAATAAATAAATAAATAAATAAATAAATAACTAGTAAATCGAGAACTGTAGTTTCGCAAGTGATTAATTACATTCTACCTTCGTCAGGTAAAGTAGAGAGCAGCTATTCAAAGCGATCCAAGAAAAGAAAAGGCGAAAGTATTAATTAATATTGTCATCAATACTTAAACAAAAAGAGGTAGAAAATACAAACATGGGTGATTTTTTTAATTTCCATTAATTACTCTTCGTGCATTAAGTAACCTCTCCCAAAACATTTTTTTTAATAATCTTTAATGGAGCAAAAAGAAGGGCTAAACTTCAAAAATTGTGTTCATTTTGCATATCTTCCGCGTTCTTTGAAAAAAAAAAATGTTTTTAAGCTGTAATTAATAAGTAATCATGAGGCACTTTATCTGTATTAATAAAAGAAAGTTGCGCTCTGTGTATGTCTGTCTGTTTGTTTGTTGGCGATGGCTAGAGAAATCTACAGCACCTAGAGATCTGAAAATTTGGGTGCAGATAGTCTAAAGCAGGTCCTCGAGCATTTGAGGTTCAGATTTTTAATTTTTTGATAATTAACCGAGATATTAATCAAAAACTCATCTTTTTCTTTCCGAGCCAGCAAAAGCGTTGGCGTATGCCAAGAAACCGATTTACGCATCGGGAGGAAATGAAGAACCAAACGAGCGGTTTTTGTGTTATTTCGTAGTTTTGTTTGAACCTAAATCGGTCAAGCCATTCGGAAAGTTAAAATTAGAAGACATATTCGAAAATATCATATTCTTACATGTCAAATGCCTCAATCAATTCGAAAAAATATCGCCTTTAACTCTTTGAAAAAAATAAATAAATAAATAAATAAATAAATAAAGGGTCCTTTTCAAAATATTCGGCGTGGCTTCGCTCTGCTTCGACTCATGTTTTCACTACTAAATATGGTTATTTTTTATAATTAATATTTTTAAAAATATATATATATATAACCGATTAAAATTTCAGAGAGTTCGGAAGATGAGAACTATTTTATTATTATTATTATTATTATTATTATTATTATTATGTTAAAAAAGCCGACGCAAAAAAAAAAAAAAAATAACAATAATAATAAAAAAAAATAAATAAATAAAAATAAGAGTGATAAAAACACATTTTTTTTTACAAAATTTTTTCACGAAATTTTTACACCGTCTGTAAAACCGTTATATTTATAACCGATAAAAATTTCAAAGAGTTCGGACGAAAAAAAAAACTATGAGACGGCCTCAAGTGAAAAAACAAGAAAATATCTTCTTACGATCTTACGAGCGCTTTTACCACTAAATATCAATATTTTCTGGCGAATATTTCATTTAAAAATATAATTTCATACAAAATCGGGCTAAAGATATAAAATCATACAAACTTGAGTTTGTTTAAATTTATTATCACAGGCGCGGACAATGCCGGGCGAACCAACTAGTATTATAATAAATAAAAAGGTTTTACCTAAAGTTTATCAGAAATTTTTAAAAGCTTAACTTATTTTTTATGAAATTTTGCACCTCACTAATTTCTTAATAACCTATGTCAAATAATTTTTATACTTTACATGATTTTTCGATGCTTTTCTATCAATTTCTACATATCGCACAATACATATTATAAATATGATATAATTTTATCGTACTCAATATATATATATATATATTTTTTTTTTTTTTTTTTTTTTTTTTTTTTATGAAAAAGTAGAAATTTCAATGTTTCATGCACAATTTGTTTTCGCTAATTTTCCCTTAAAAATAATATAAATAAATAAATAAATAAAATAAAATAAACTCTTTAGGAAAATTGCTTGTAAAACTTGTATATTTAATTTAAAAATAATAAAAAGTTCGGGGAGGGGGGGTGTTATGAGCTTTTTTTTTTAAAGTTTATAATAAAAGAAGACATCTCACTGTAAAATTGGCTTTAAATAAAGATCGTTTGTTTCGTATTTTCCTCATTTGCGTAGCAATTAATAAATTCCAAGTCGAGTGTAAAGTTGAGTCCTTCCTCAAGAGATGGCAGCACTAAACAAAATGCAAGTGTGAGAAGTATACTAAACTATTGTGCATTTATCTTGATTTTATAAACTAGCAGAAATATTTATATCAATGAAATTTAGCTACATTTATCTTAAAATTGCTTGTAGTAATTAAATTAAATCTGCATATTAGAAGCTTCTTTAATTTAAACATAATATTATTTTTATGAATAATGTCTAAATTTTGTATGTTTTTATGTTTGCTGTATAAAATGTTCAACGAAACTTATTGATTTTAATAAATAGCTTATTATTTAATTTACTGAATCCACACATTCATCGTTGCAGAGTTTTAATTGCAAAACAAAATTAAAAGATGCTTTTTCGTTTCTCTAATAATTATTTTCATCTTCTTCAAAAGATGGCAGCACCAAACAAAATTGCAAACATTACAAATATTTAAAACAAATTGTGTTTGTCAAATAAAAATTAGATGGCAGCACCACAGATAAAAGGGAAACTAACAATTTACATTGCAAATTACTTTTTAATGAATTATTATAAAAATGTCTTTGTATACAAATGTAACGTACATTAAATTATTATTATAAAGTATTTTTGTATATTAAATGTAACATAAATTAAATTAGTATCGAATCAGAAGAAATATTTATTTTATTTATCATATTATTAGATTATTTCTAAAAAATATTATTTTGCTGTTTGCGCATCTGGAGAAGAAGGATTTATTTAATTTTGTTTTTTTATTTATTTATTGGAAAAAGATGGACTTATTTATTTATTTATTTATTGGAAAGATAAATTTTACTGTTGATACCCAATGGCCCAGTGATTTTTCAATTTTTCGAAGATTTACAAGGATTTTAAAATTATTTATAAGTTTTCACTAAAACTCTATGGGACATAAAACTCTATATTTCCTAAGTTTTGAGGAGTAAAATTTCTTATTTATGCGCGTGTGTTATGGATTAAATATCTTCAACTATGAATCGCTACCGTCCGTTGGGTCGCGCCTCTTTTTTTGTAATTCGCAGAATATTCGATCAGATCTTCAAAAATGCACAATTAATTTCATGTGCTGGGAATAACATAATAAGTGCAATATTGTAAAACTTTAACTATATATATCGTTGAAAGATATAGGTAAATAACTTTGTGAAAAGACAGTGTTTTATTAAATTGCGTGTAGGGGTCGGCATGAGACTAAAATTTAAAGTTTCAATGCCGACACCGAATTGGTCCAAAACAATGACATAACTGCAAACGTTACCTTTTTATTATTATTATTATTATTATTATTATTATTATTATTATTATTAAATAAACGTATTTTGAACTGTAAATTTTAATTAAGAAATCAAATCAAATAATTACCACAAGAAAACAAGACATATTTTAAAAAAAAATTATTAAATAAATTTCTTATTCATTTTTACACACCCATATTTATTTTTATTTTAAAAAAAAAACTGATTGCTCCTATGTAATGACATAAATCGCATTGACCTTTAAACTAAGACTTTTTACTCAATGCGAAATATACAAAAATCTCTAATAGCCATATTTTAGATCTTGGTCCTGAAGAAAAAAAATTAACTTTAGGATGTAACAACAAATTTGTGAAAACTCTGCTCTAGATATTTGTAATTATTACTATTTAAAAAGCTCATGGATTTTACTGTCAATTCAAAAATGAGTGTGAAATTTATATTTCATTATTATTTAATCTTTAGATCCGCCCACAAACCCAATAATGAGTGTTAAAAGTACGACACATACGAGTATTCAAGTCCAGTGGGAAGTGAGATCTTCAGCATCCAGTCCGATTGAAGGTAATTAATATTATATTTTTATTCAATTCGACAATAAGTAATCTAAAGAATTGTTTTCATTTCGTACAGAAGTTATTGTTTATATTAGTTAAGAAAACATAGCCCTTGAATCTTCTTCTTTTTTTTTTTTTTTTTTTTTTTTTGCATTAATTTTAATGCATTTGAGCTTTACTTTCCATTTATCAAAATTAAAATATTTTAAAAAATTTAGCAAATATTTTCTATTTTAGTTAAGATATATTAGATATATAATATATAAGATATAATATATTAGTTAAGAAAACATAGCCCCTGAATCTTCTTTTTTTTTTTTTTTTTTTTTTTTTTTTTTTTTTTGCATTGATTTTGATTTTAATGCATTTGAGCTTTACTTTCCATTTATCAAAATTAAAATATTTTAAAAAATTTAGCAAATATTTTCGATTTTAGTTAAGATATATTAGATATATAATATATAAGATATAATATATTAGTTAAGAAAACATAGCCCCTGAATCTTTTTTTTTTTTTTTTTTTTTTTTTTTTTGCATTGATTTTAATGCATTTGAGCTTTACTTTCCATTTATCAAAATTAAAATATTTTAAAAAATTTAGCAAATATTTTCTATTTTATTTAAGATATATTAGATATATAATATATAAGATATAATATATTAGTTAAGAAAACATAGCCCCTGAATCTTCTTTTTTTTTTTTTTTTTTTTTTTTTTTTTTTTGCATTAATTTTAATGCATTTGAGCTTTACTTTCCATTTATCAAAATTAAAATATTTTAAAAAATTTAGCAAATATTTTCTATTTTAGTTAAGATATATTAGATATATAATATATAAGATATAATATATTAGTTAAGAAAACATAGCCCCTGAATCTTCTTTTTTTTTTTTTTTTTTTTTTTTTTTTTTTTTTGCATTGATTTTAATGCATTTGAACTTTACTTTCCATTTATCAAAAATTAAAATATTTTAAAAAATTTAGCAAAATTATTTTATGTAACGAAACATTGCAATATCATTACAAGTTTTTAAAAAAAATAGTCACATTTCAAAATTTGATTTGTAATCTTTTATTTTAATGAAGAAACGACTACGATCCATTAAATTGAGTCACTTTTGTTAGAGAGAAAGTTTTTGTTTGTTGAAACAGCCACCAGATAGCACCACCAAACATATACTCTTTTTGACTTGATCTACTAAAGAAATTGTGACTCACTCCGTGGTAAGACTTCTGATGTGTAAGAAGTGTACAAAGTTATGGGAATAAAAATCCCATAAAAAACTTCTATGGTGTTGTTCCAAAGGCAACTTTCATTCAAAACTATTAATAAGCATTATTATCCAATGCTAAATGTTTCATAAATTGATTTGTAAATTGTTCTGTTTAAATTTCTGCTTTATGTTATGTCTATTGCTACCAGTATTCTGTGTTTGTATGACATTCTACAATTTAATAAATTTGGGGTTTTCGTGTTAAGGAATCTATCATTAATTGGGTAACACACAGAACATAAATGTAAAGCTTTTAACTTATGTTTATTATTTTCATTTACTATAAGAGGAATTTCGTATTCATGCCTTCATATGAAATAACCCAACATTTTACTATCATGAACTTCAACAACGGCTTGGTAACAATATACGATGAATCCATATAAACTGTAAAACAAAAATACTTACGCCAGCATAATGAAAACAGTTCTTATAAAAATTGTAATTTGATATTGATTCAACTGATGTAATCTGTAAAACTGTATAACTAACAACTGTAAAGTGAACTACATTGTCAATAATATTGGTAAAATTAAAAATTCACATTGGTTTTGGGAGTCTTCCATTTACACCATGCCTTTTCTATAGACAGCATGGAATCTTCTTTAACCCGTCATTTGTCCTGCATTGCGCATATTTTCTCACACGTTAGACGTAAAGAGCGTGTATTAAATATAGAAATTATTTTCAAATTCCCTTATTTATATTTAAATATAAATTATATTGTATTTCTCCTAAAGGAAGATTTTATAACTATTTCCATTAGGTTCATTGCTTATACAATGGAAGAGAGTAGTGTGGGTGAAACGTTCGCACGCGACCAATGGCGTCGGATAAAAAGGCGCGACCAAGAACGGATTAAGAGCTGTTTAACCAGGGATTATTTCTTAGATATATTATCGCGATAATGGATATTTTACGAATAAGGCAGATATGTAAAACTTAAAGATTCGTAACCTCATTTACTAAAACCAAATAATGTCGGTTAAAAGTATGTCTCGTTAAATGGGATATGTTTCATTATTTCAAACCTCTATTATTAAAACTCTAATTAATGGAATTCAAATTTTAAAACATACCTGTAACAAAAAAACATTTTAATCTCTATAAGAGTTAAGTTTGCTTCTTTTTCTGAAGGCAGATTTGAAATTTCTTTGAATGGATTATTAAGACCATTGTTTTATCATTTCTTAGAAAAATTCTTATCAAAAGGTACTGGCTGTAACGTCTTAGGAACTTTCGTACCACTGTTTTAAAAAGTTTTTTTTTTTTTTTTTTAATTCTGCATTTGAGTATGGGTGTTACTTTTATAAAAGATTCTGGTGACGAGGATTGAGTGCCGTGTGTCGCGTGTGGGTGTGGGTGAGAGGTTACTGTATATAGTGTATTTCAAAATGTTATTGTGTGTAAATGAAATTGTTTGAATTTTATATTGTAATTATATATTGTAATCATTTTTAAAAATATATTATACCTCTAAATGTGTATACGTATTAATGCATTCAAAATGTACAATTGTAAATAATTGTCATTATAATGTCAATCTCAAAATGCTATATAAATCACTATAACTAAAGTTTATGTAAAATATCAATTATTGTAATAATTTTAACGTTCGCCCAGCCTTGTGGTAAAATTGGGTAACGTTTATACTTTGTAAAATTGTAGTTTAACTTGTAATTATTGTAGCTAGCGCCGGATAGTAATATTTTTCCCTCCCTAGGCTTAGGGGTTCGTCCTGGCCATTAAACAAAAGCTGGTCCCTAGGGTGGGCGCTGTCTGTCTGTCTTAGGAATGATTCTGTAGATGTATGATACTGGAAGAATCTGAAAATTACCACTATCCTCTCTGTATTTTCCTCCCTGTACATTGTCCTTAGCCCCCTGAAACGCATTCCAGACGCAACAATTCGGATACATATTCAAGGCTACATATGGCTACAAGGCTACATGTCAACATAAAGGCTACAATGGCATAAACTACGAAAATTTGGTAATGAAAATAGTCTGAATGAAAAAGAAATAACTGTGTGGCTTTAATACGTTTTATATGTTTAATGTTATTAGTCCTTGTCTAATAAAGTCTTTCGTCTGAAGATCCAGGATTCTGTGTGAATAATGGTAAAAGAACAACAGAATCAATATCAAATTACGTCTTTCATACACTGTTAAAAATTTGCAGCAAACTGTCCAGTCATTCGGCCGTTTTCATAGAAAACGGTTACATAACCATAATTTAACTCTATTCTGGCCATATTATGAGCAACAATATGGTCAGAATAGAGTTAAAGTATATTTATCTAACTGTTTTCTGTAAAAACGGTCGAATGACTGGACAGTTTGCTGCAAATTTTTAACAGTGTAAGAACTGTTTCTATTATGCCGGCGTAAGCATTTTTGTTTTAAGTTTATATGGATTCATCGTATTACCAGGCCGTTGCTGAAGTTCGTGATAGTAAAATGTTGGGACGTTATTTCATATGAAGGCATGAATATGAAATTCCTCTTATAGTCTGATATAATATTAAAGAAACCTGAAAATGTTTAATGATGAAGAAGAACCAACGAAAAGACGATATTTATTCACTTGGTTCAATATGAAGTACCGTAATTTCTGGTTTATAATCCGCTAATTAAACAATCATGTTCAGCCACAGAAATTTTATTTATTTTTTAATGTAACTTACTGGATCGCTGTAAATATTTGACCAATTATTAAATTAAATTTCTGTGTCGAAACATGATTGTTTGATCCGCGGTATATAGACCGGAAATTACGGTACGTGCGAAGCAACCACTTGTTTATGTTACTTTATTTTTAAATTCTGATTTAGTTCATTTTATCTGAAACAGGTTTTCACTTGCATTATAAACGTGAACTTGGTGGATGGCAAGAAATTCAAGTTTCCAGGGATAGGCGGGATCACACATTTGAAAATCTACAGTGTGGAACACGATATCACTTCTACATGACAGCATTCAATGAAGTAGGGGAAGGTCTACCGAGTGATGCCATCACAGCCAAGACACTGGGGGTAGGTAGGTACTCTTAATCTTAAAATTTATACTTAAAATTCATAATGTTTGATAAAAATTTTCCAGCTTTTACCTGAATCTGTGACTAGTTCAATGTCAATGAATTTAGTTTTTTAATTAATTTGAGATTATTATAATATATTTTTCTTTACAACTGTCAAAGCTTACTGTACAAACAAGATTTATTTCAAGCGAAGTCATTGACTGTTTTTTTTTTATAAACAAATTATTGAAAAAAACAAAAGATGACGCTGTTATTTTTAAACTAAAGAGGACAGTAATTTTTTGGCCTTCCAACAATTATTTGAACTAAAATTTTAATTGAAGCATACGAAACTGAATTTTTACCCTACAAAATGCACTTACTTAACCCTTTCCGGCACAGACAAAGTCTGTTAAAAAAATAGAAATTGCTGACTGACACCGGAATTTACAAACGACTTTTTTAGAAAATAAGAACTCCTTATTTTAAGCTTTCATTATAGAAACAAAATTTTATTAAAACATTCTTGGTGCCGTATGCAAGTTTGGAATTAAAAATAGGTGTGCCTGGAGTGGGACCACTGTGCCGGAAAGGGCAACCACATACCACAAATTTAAGAAAATCAAAAGTATCACTTATCAACTCAATTTTACAAAATACCATTTCATTCAACTTTTTAAAGAGATATTTTGTTTCATCTCACTTCAAAAAAAATAATAATAAGTATTTACAACCATGTGTTTTCAAGTTAAAATATACGTGGGTATTTAACATTCTTCTGGAATTTACCAGTAACTGAGATGTTGCTGAAAGTTGATAAATGGAAACTGCTGTGTTCGAAGCAAACGTCATGCTCGTCCGCCTAACCACTCGAAGTTTTCCGTCGTTTTCTTCTAACCTTGCATATGGGTTAAGTTCCCTTAGAAAGACCCCTATGTAGAGCAATCCCACCCTCGGCATATATCCCTTGCTCAAATAATCATTTGTAACAAAAATACAAGCACACATCATTCACATTTCTTTCCATGCTTATTATTTGAATATATATAAAATTATTTAAGTTAAAAAATATTTTTAGTAAATGAATTTATAGTTTTTATATTATTTATTTGTATTTTTATATTTTAAATTAGAAATAGTTAAAATCACAATGGTTAAATTAATAACTGCTACTTTTAGAAAATTAACTGTAATTTTAACTTGTACGTTTGAATTCACTTATTCACTTTACCATGTGCTTAGCACAAAACATTTTTGGCTTCGGATTCTGGACAAATTGATGTTGTAATGTATAGATTTTCTTTGTCTTCCTTTGTATTTATTTGTTTATAAATGGATTTATTTTCTTCCGTTTGATTTGTAGTGTTCTATTTTCAAAGGTATCCTTTTTTTTTTCAATTTCTTTCCAATGATTGTTAGGGCTTGGAATTGTCACAAAATTTTGGCTTTAAGCTTGTGACAGTTACAGAAAACAATCATTCTTTGCTTATAATGTGGTTTCCCAGCCCTTGAAAAAGTAAATTACATTATAAGCTTGCATTTGTGTTTTTTTTTTTTTACTTATGTTTCACTTTTTGAATAAATACTTCATTTGTTAGGACTATGTTTTATAATGTGTAATTTGACATAGCTATTTGGGGTAATAATTTCATTGCATTTGGTCAGTTATTTCTGTTTCAATGGTTAACTTTTACAATAAGTTTATATATATATATATATATATATATATATATATATATATATATATATATATATATATATATATATATATATATATGTATATACATTTTTAATCTTTTACAAAGAGAATACAGAGGCTGTTCGCATATTTTTTTAGACAAATTTGATAAATGATTTTAAAAAATGAAATTATTTTAGAGGAAAACTTTCTTTCAACAACTTATTATTTGTAATTCATATTTTTGTCTGGTGCTTTCAAATTTATTCTTCTATCAAGATGGCTCATTCAAACAAGCTGTGAATCAGAGGATACTCTTTTTTTTGTTTTGTTTTCCGAAAAGAAATATTCTTATTCGGAAGTTTACAATGATTGTAAAGCGCATAGTATAAAAATGTCTAGGCGCAAAATAAACATCAGTATTAATTGGAAAGAGCTATCTCGAAAATCTGTACTTATTCTTTGTAAAAAAGACTCAAAATGAAAAAAAAAAATACATTAAAAAAAGATCCCATTTCAAGGTTGAAAACGAAGTTTCAGGTAAGGATTTATGACTGTCGCAAATTTATCTTACAATGGAAAAATAAAACTAAGAATATTGGACAATAATGTTACAATCAATTCATTATATTATTAAGAGAATGTGTTACATCCAATATTTACAGAAAAAATACTATTTTCTTTATTTCAACGACTTTTAAAGGGTGAAACTCCATCAAAGCAAAGCTACCGCTCATACTTCAAAAACTACCGCTGTATTCGTTGAAAACATTAAAAACTCACACAGGTATTACATTTATACCTTTCAACATATTCCTAAGAAGTCACCTGACGTTTCTCTTATGGTTTATTGTGCATTTGGTCTCCTGAAAAGAGCTCTTTCAAAGCGCAAAACCACCACGATTGATCGAATCTGGAAAGTTTTTAAAGAGGCATGGGAAGCAATAACCCTGTAAATTTTACAAAAAACCTTCTACCATCGAAAGCATTACGTAGAATTAGAATCAAGAAACAAGATTATCATATAGATTATTTCAGAAAGAAATATTCATATTTTAAACGTTAAAAAAACAACGCCGAAATCGTATAAAAAATGTGCGAACACCCTCTGTATTTGTATGAAATTTTTCCTCTTATGTGTTAACAGCCCAATATGACATAAGCCAGACCTTCCGACAATAAAATAATTTACATTTATTAAAATATTAGAAATGTTGATAATCTATCACACAATACAATCAATAGAAATTTATAATTTGTATTTGACTCATACTCGATGAGCCGCACAAACTTATTTTCCTTTTGATTATTTCATGCAAATTAATTTAATTTTTTTGAATAACTGCAATGCAAGAGTGAATAATAACCTAATTTAATTTAATCTCAAAATATGTTAGCATCTTCAGAATCGGATATAGAATAAGTGAAGCTTTAAAAATGCATGAATGGATATTCGCAGAATATGAATATCTAACATGAAAGTGAAAATTTTGGCTCCAAAATTAATGTTCACTTTTCTATTGAGGATTTTCTTCTCTATTTTTCTGATATGGGATGATTTCGGAGGAGCACACTTTTGTTATTAGTGGTTCAGAATACGTAAATATAGTTTAATATGGCTTACTGAGCAAGTTTACTG
Organism: Maratus michaelseni; assembly: GCA_963931845.1. Classification (NCBI taxonomy): domain Eukaryota; kingdom Metazoa; phylum Arthropoda; class Arachnida; order Araneae; family Salticidae; genus Maratus; species Maratus michaelseni. The sequence goes on from OZ007593.1 coordinate 93,992,897, forward strand.
AATATGTTTATTATAAAATACTGAATAAGTTTAACAGTAAGTGAGAGAGTTTTTTTTACGAATAATCTTGTCTTCTGACGGTTGATAGATTTTAAGCTAAAGAGTTTGAAATGAAATCTGATAAAGGAATCCTGATTAAGTTCGCTGAGCCTTATCGAGTTAGTATGTTATAACGTGGGAATATATTTATAACATAAACTGTGCCTGTACATTTTCCCTGCTTTAAGGAATAAATACAACCTGTGGCCAGAAAGTTCGGTGAATGAATTTTTATTTCAAATACAGTATTGTACAGCATCAAATACAATTTACTGTCCTTCAAAATAATCTCCATGAATGGTAATGCACTGTTGAGAACGAGTATATAAGTCCTGGAAACTACTGTAAAACAGTTCTTTCGGAATGGCGTTCAGCTCGGCCGTCACGTTGCGTTGAATGTCGGTGAAGTCCATAAATCTCTTTCCCTTCAGGGGTGACTTCAATCTGGGGAAGAGGAAGAAGTCTGCAGGTATCAAATCAGGTGAATAAGGGGGTGATCAAGTGTCACAACTCCATTCGCGGCCAGGAACTTCCGTACAACCAAGGCGGTGTGTGGCCGGGCATTATCACGGAGAAGAGTCCAGGAGCCTTGCGAGGCGTACTCAGGGCAAACGCAACAGATCCGTTGCAGTAAACGCTTCAGAATATTGGCGTAGGTAACAGTATTCAATGTGGTACTCTCAGGGAGGAATTCTTTGTGAATGAGACCCTTAGAGTCGAAGAATGCGATGAGCATTGTCTTTATGTGCGATTTTTCTGACCGTACCTTGGTTTTTTTAAACGACGATGGACTCCGCCACTCCAAACTTTGTCATGCCAAACTCCAAACTTTGTCTGAAGGGAAAGAGATTTACGGACATCACCGACATTCAACGCAACGTGACGGCCGAGCTGAACGCCATTCCGAAAGAACTGTTTTACAGGAGTTTCCAGGACTTATATACTCGTTCTCAACAGTGCATTACCATCCATGGAGATTATTTTGAAGGTCAGTAAATTACAATACTGTATTTGAAATAAAAATTCATTCACCGAACTTTCTGGCCACAGGTTGTATGACCAGTTGTATTTTATTTTGCTTATAACATAATGTGGACTGGATAAATTGACAAAATAATTTACCATGATAAATGGGGTTTTAATAAATTTCAATGAGTTATTTAATACGATGGAAAGTCATTAAGTAAGTAACAATAGATAATTAAATAATAACATTGATATTCACTTCAAAACTATTTTTATTTCTCAACATATTCTCCACCAATATTTATGCACTTACATCACCGTTTTATCAGTGCCCCAACAGCAGCTGCATACGATTCTTTGGGTTGCTATCTCAGCCACATTAGGACTTCGAGTTGAATCTTTTCATCATCTGTGAACATCATCTTGCAACTTCTTCAATATCCACCATAGAGCTTCAACTTAACCCCGAGCTATTTTCATCTGTTTAGTCCACTAAAGAAACATCTTGGAAGCAATATGATGTTCACAGATGATGGAAAGGTTCAACTTAAAGTCCTAATGTGGCTGAGACAGCAACCCAAAGAATCTTATGCAGCTGGTGTTGGGGCACTGATAAAACGGTGATATAAGTGCATAAATAATGGTGGAGAATATGTTGAAAAATAAAAATAGTTTTGAAATGAATATCATTGTAAGTTATTATTTAATTATTATTTGTGACTTTCTTAATGACTTTCCCTCGTATTAACCAAATTTATGATATACTTACTGACACTAGAACTTAACAACAGAACATTAGGCTGACACTCGATTAATATCTTCCTAAACTTACGTTATTGCTTTCGTTGCATGTGTAAAATACATGACACAATTTCCATATGTATACACTTTATACAGCGATATTTCGGTAGAAAATTAGTAATTAACTAGAAATGTATGCTCATTTTTCTTTCAATCACAAAAACTAAATTTTAAAAAAATTATGAACATAATTATGAAAATTTGTGACTAAGAAAACTTAAATTAAACTTACCGTAACATTAAGTCTACAGATTGTATCGGGTTTTTAAAATTCAATAACTTCCAAACTGTGACAGATATTTAAAAAAATTCTTGCAGGAGAGTAATGTATGATGTCAGGAGGTTTTTTTTTTACTGCGACTCCTGATTTTAGTTCAAATTACCAGCAATAGATGGCACTGCGAGCGATAGGCGTGCAATCCAGGCCCAAAACTAAAACCACCCAGCATGAATGCGAAGGAAGGAGGTTCAATACATGGAGTGGGTCTCATTCGCTAATACAGTCTTGCTCTTAAGGCCCGATTCTGAATAAGGTTTTATCGGCGAATAAGACCCACTCCATGTGTTGAACCTCCTTCCTTCACATCAATGCTTGGTGATTTCTGCTTTTGTCTCGATCGGATGTCTATTGCTCGCAGCGCCTTCCCGCAGTGGTGCGGACGAATAAGCTTGGTTCCCGTAAAATCACCGGCTTGGGAGGGTGACAACCTCTCTCTCATCTGCGGCTGTTGTGGGACCTTGTACGTTAATGGGAGCTGGTGCACGTAAAATCTGTTCGTGGCTGTAATGTCCTCCAAGTTTAGTATAAGCGTTACCTCTGGGGGTGCCAATCCAGGTGCAGATCTCTCATCTGGAATTGGTTCAAAATTAAGAGACCAGATCTTCTGGACGAGGCTTGTGAGTGCTTAAGCCATTTGGTAGGCCTCCCCATCCAGCTGACTCTTGCTCGCAGCGCCATCTGTTGTTGATAATTTAAACTAAAATCAGGAAACGCAGTAAAAAAACTCCTGACATCATACATTACTCTCCTGCAAGAATGTTGTTAATATCTGCCACCGTTTGCAAGTTATTGAATTTTTAAATCGTTGGACTGACTGATTTTAAAATTTGGATTTTAAGATTTAGACACCCGGTATATTGCATATACATGGATGGTAAGTGACTGTTAAATTAGTAAATACATAATTAATCATGTTAATTCACAGTAAATAATATTAACTATCTTCTTATTTAAAAAAACTAACCTGTTAAGGCTTATTGTCAGTCAGACAGCGAATTCCCCTCTCTAATGTTAAACCTGTGGTCTGTTAATACATCCGTATTTTTCAAATTTCGCCTCGGAAAATAAAATTTTTGCCTCCTTTTTTCTGTATGCTCTTCTTGAAGAATGTTCCTTTTTTTTTCATTTTATAAAATATTTCTAAAATACTTAGTTTAATTTTAAGTGTTAAATTCTTATTTACAACTTGTCTGCTTTACTTAGATTTTAACACTTAAAATATAAAATTAAGTAGATATTTTAGAAATATTTTGTCAAATAACAAAGAAAGAAACATACTTCAGGAAAGAGCATACAGGAGAAGGGTAAAAATGTTAGCTTTACGAGGAGAAATTTAAACAAGTTCGAAATTGTACGTCAAACGTGACAAATGAGGTCGTTCGTACTATATAACTAGTTTTATAAATATTTATATCGTCTGTTATTATGACATGATTAATTTCCGTAATAAAATAAATACATTTTAAGTTGGCAACATTTTATCTTTTGTTGACATTTACTAAAAATTCCAATGGTAAACTTAAGCCTAGCTTTGAAAATTTCAGAACTTGAAATCCATATTTAGACTCTTTTTTTTCATTTAATACCTATTTCTCCGTAACCATCTATCCAAAAAACTGTCGGTAGATTCTGCAATTGCTATAATTAAACAATTTTAGTACACAGATTCATTTTTTAAATTCAGTAATACGGAAATAATATGACTCTATCTTAAATAGGACGCAATCACCATGCCAACCTAGAATCATTACCTAACATGGGATATCATTGAACTAATTACGCATGATAGGATTTAATAGAATGAAGAAAACTTTTCTTAATATCTTTTTAAGTTTTGATTCGATTTTCATAAAATTTTAAATCACTCGACAAAATTCTGCAACGATTATATGTATTAAATTTCATACCATTTGGTTGGGTAGTTTTTGCGCTGTTATATGCGGACAGGCGGACGGACCAGACGACGACTATAGGTGCTACGTATTTATATAATTACGAACGCATCTAAAAATATGGATGCATTCCCAGCGCATGGTTGAAAAATCAGTGAATGTAAGATTTTTATTCTGACTAATGAGGAGCTTTAATGTCTCGTATTGTCAGATTAACTTGTTGATATATTTTATTTATTTATTTCAGCTCCCGTCGCTCCGAGACAGAGTGTTTTCATACGAGCTAATTCCACACATGCCGCTCTCTATCTTAGTGACTGGCAAGATGGTGGCTGCATTATCACTTTTTTCGTTGTTCAGTACAGAATGGAAACGCAAAGTGAGTGGATGCTAGTCTCTGATCACTTGATGATGCAACAGGAGCCTTACGAATTAGAAGGGCTTGTTCCGGGAACGTGGTACAGACTTCACATAACTGCGCACAACGATGCCGGACCGACTCAAGCGGAATATACATTTAGTACCAGCATTTTAAATGATTCAGCAGGTATTTATTTTTTAATAATTTTAAGTTTAAATGAGGAAATGTGATATTTTAACCTAATCACATAAGATCACTAATTAGGGGAAAGTCTGGTAGACGCGGCGGCGGGTAACCGCGGACATTTCAATTTCTAAGGAATTCAAAGTGTTGCGTAAATAAAGAGTTATTGTAAATGAACGCCCTCTAGAGTCAAAACAAATACAGTTTAATTGCGACGTAGGCGCCGAGTAAGTTAGTCGTGAGTGAGTGTTTTGTTTTCGTCAATAAATTTTCGTTGCTCCTGTCACTTTATTCCAAGTTATTAAGAAAGATTAATTAGATTAATTAGATCTTATTTTAGATTATCTTTATTAGACATTAAGATTGTGTTGATATAGATGCATCGGATTTGTATTATAATTGTGATGTTTGTAAGGCCAAAAAACGGTTGGGACACCAACGATTAATATGTCCGGGGCTACCCGCAGTTTCTTGTGGCGCCAAGAAAAATAAGGCCAAACTATTTTCAGTGTATTTCGTTAAATAATTCGATATTTTTAGCAATGTTTAATTAAAATCATTAAAGAAGTTCGTAATTTAATTTTAAGTATAAAATAAAGACAGAAATTTCATTCATTTGTTTTTTATTTGCAATTTATCCAAGTGTCCTGGACTACCCGATCTTCCCCTATAATTAAAATATAGATAAAATGCTTGTGATACAAACAGGGACACAAAAGGCTTATAAAAACCTTTTAATAATCGACATTATGTTTCAGCGGTCATATACGGCACCATTTTCAAGATATATAACGATAAACAAAAATATATTCTTGCTTATCGTTATATATCTTGAAAATGGCACCGTATATGAGCACTGAAACATGTGTCGATCATTAAAAGGTTTTTATAAGCCTTTTGTGTCCGTCCCTGTTTGTATCACTTAAGCATTTTATCTATATTTTAGTTATATTTTAATTTATGGTTAACCAGTCAATTTCACATCAGTGCGAATTTGCACCGACCAAAATTTCAGCTGTAGGCGTTTTTTTTAAAACATGTTTTCATTACATTAAAGTAAACTGGTGTGATACTATAAAAGCATTAAAAAAAACTTGTTAATAAGGAATGTGCTAGGCCTTTCGAAAAAACTTTGTCTTTCTTCGTCAGGCGCAAAGAAGACTTGCAACCACTTTGAAGGCAGGAACAAGACTGAAAGGAAATGGGAGGGAAAGAGGGACAAGTTAAGGGAACAGTCAATAGGAAAGCAGAAAGCATCAGCAATAACAGAAGAGAATTACCTACAATGCAGAACATAAGAAAAATTATGAAGAAAATTGAAAAAAAGTTAAATAACAATAATTATTATAACAAAAAAAATAATAGTTAAAGTGAATAAAAAATAAAAGTAAAATGGGGATAAAATATACAAAATATAAACAAACATAAAAGTTAATTTTAAAAAAATGTATTAACTTTTATGTTTGTTTATATTTTGTATATTTAATCCCCATTTTACTTCCATTTTTATGCATTTTAATTATTATTATTATTATTATTTTCAATTTTCTTCATAATTTTCTGAAGGTCATTCTGACCTTCCATTGCTGATAGACAATGGCTTTGTACATCCACAAGAATGTACTTCAAAATGCAAATCGAAGAACATCAAAGTTATTTGTGTTCCTGCCAATACAACTTTTAAACTTCAGCCATTATTCTAAGAAATAATAAAACATCTTAAAGTACATTATCGAAAAAGACAGTAAAAAGACAATATAGTGAAAACATTAGTTTGAGAACTTGTGTATCAGAGGGGATGAAAGCTTGAGCCAAAGCTCGGGAATGTGACGTGATTTCATCGACCGTACACAATTTTTTTTGTAAAAGACGGCTTCATAATTGAAACCGAATCCAATGCTTCTGTATACAATACTTGTTTCTCATATAAGAAAGAAAAATTTCATGGATTTAAGTTGATTTCTATTTAACGAATTTTCTTCATAACAAAGTTTTTAAGTGTAACGATGAGACTTCGTTAAATGAAAGTTTCACAGTACATGAAATAATAGAGATATAAAGTATTAGCAAAAGCATAAATATTAGGACTAATTATTAGTCGTGTTCTATTCAATTTTAATGTGCGTTATGAAGTTGAAAAACATACCATAACTTATTATTTTGCACTTACTCCGTTTAATGGTTTTAAAATCAATTTTTAACTTATGGAATAATTCAAACAAAAAAATTAAAATAAAACTCATATATTCACATTTCAAGAGAATTTACAGATATTAAAAAACGTTGTCTAATGTTCAAAGTAACCTCATAGTTTCCAAAGGTTTTGAAAAAATTTCCCTTAACTTCAGAAACTTTAATCGATTCCAAAATGAATGGGAAACATAAGTATCCTTTAGTTTCATATTTTTTATAATTTTAGAAATTCTCTTATAAGAATTTTTTTTTTTTTTTAATCTGAGATAATTTACTGACATAGCAGAAAAAAATCAGCAAGAAAAAGTTATTGTTACAGAAAATGTGAATAGTAATTTAAAAAATTAATTTAACATTGCTGTTCAAAATTTACCATGTATATAACTTCTAAATTTCTTCACTGAAAATCTAAAGCTGAAACGAACACTAAAATTGAAATAACGTATAAAAATTCAAAATTCTGTTTTGAAAAATGAGTTTTTCGGTTTCAACAATGACAGGATGTTTTCTCTTTTTTTTTTTTTTTTTTGTATAAAAAATTAATTTTTAGTTGAATGGTACCTTTAACATCTTTCTGCGAAAACTTTGCAATTTAATAGTATGAACTGTTCTTTTTTTTTTTATCCCACTATACATAGTTGCTCCATAGCCATAGTTGCATTGTTATGCGAAGTTTCTGATTGGTAATTCTCTAAATCGTTTCCGAAAATAAGAAAATATTTTCGGCAATCTGGATAGCTAAAGATTTATTTTAAAAAGAATATTTTATGGAGAAATGTTAAAATTTGTATTTTCCTAAGCGTTTCTGTTATGTTGAGTATTTTCTGTTTTTATTGCCTTGTGTAATTATACCATATATATTACTTTTTTTCAGTTTCACATGTATTATATTGAGAAATGGACGTACAAATGTCATTTATAAAATTTAAAATTATTCTTTAAACTCATATTGTATTTGCTTTACTGAAACAATTATTGATTCGGCTTCATTTAAATTTCAGATAACATCATAATTCCTGAAAGAAAAGGCATAGTTCCATTTTACACTAACCTTGCCATCGTCGCTCCTGTCGTAGTCACCGTTGTAATTTTAATATCTGTTTTAATTGTGGTATGTGCCCTTAGTAAAAGAAGAAGAAATGGGGATAGACAGTACGAGGGTAAGTCAGATATATTATATTAAATTTTGGACGATTTAATATGAGTGATTATTTGGTGTAATTTACTCTCATTTGACATAAAATAGTGTGTTAAAATTCATTTTCTATTATTATAAGTGGTACCAAGACCTCCTTATCATAGTATCAGACCTCTCAATCAGCAAGTTGCCTTTGACCGCTATACTTGTCCTGCTACTAGCGCCATCAATCGTCAGTAATAGTATTTACAACACGAAATCACAGGAAAATTTTTCACAGCTCCATTTGTTCTATGCATTTGCTTATGAACTAGTAGTTTTCCTACCACTAAAATTTTATAGTAAATTTTATCTTATTAAATTGATAAGATCGTGTGATTACATGACCAAAAAAATTCTATTAAATTTTAGTGGTAAGAAAAAATCGTAAGAGTTGGCAGCTATGCGGTAGCAGACCAGCTAGATTTTTCTATAGATTTTTCTATTATATTTTGGGATACCAGTTTTTTAGTAGAGACAATTTTGTTTTGTTTGATCGGAGAATTCTGGGATTTAAAAGAACAACATTTTCTCTAAAAATATACTGGTGTTCAAAAAGCCCGAAACATGGCAACTGTGAGGTAGTATCCACCAGGCGGCGATACTTTCCGGAGAAAGTCAATTAATAAGTTGGCAATTACCGCGGACATTTTCTCCCATAGAATTTCTCCGGATTGTCAAGTCTGATCTATGATAAGGGAGTCTTGAGTGGTACATTCGACCTATGGTACCTATATTTCGAATAACGCATAACGTGCACCTACAATTTGAACCTATATTTTTATGTTTTTAAGTAATATATTAATGTATTCCGCGTACCATCTACTTTGTTAAGAAACCTCCATGAAATAAATAGCATTGCAATTACAAAAAAAAAAATAATAAAATAAAATAAAATAAACATAAATAGGAATATTAAAAAGGGTTTTTTAAAAAAGGAGTAAATATGAAGCTAGAATATACGATAATGCCAAACCTATCTGTTTCCTGAATTTCACAAAGCGTTAAGTGTTTTACTCTACTTCATTCAATCAATCTTGTCTTCTTTATTTATTTATACAGATAAATACATAAATCCTAATAATATTATAAATCTGTTTGTGTGCAAATGTTAGGCTGAAGCCAGCGTCAAAATGAAACATTTAATTATCCTGTATCTTTGCATATAAGTTGATTATAACCCTCAAATGAATATAGGCTGGTTTTCGTTTATTTTATTTCAATATTTTTCTTAAAAATTAAAATTATCATTATTTTCATACAGAATAAATGGACATTTTTTCGTATATTTTACAATGGTTGGTTGGTTTGGTTGGTTTGGCCCAAAGGGCCCGGCTTTGCAGCTTTTTTTAAAATGGTTAAATTTATTTTACCGTTGCTAATACTTCATCGTTGCCAATATAAAATAAAACCCCTGAATAATAATTTTTAATCAACAATTTATTTTCAAGTGAGAATTTTCCACGTGAAAAATGAAAATGAAATGAATTATTTAAGAATTAAACAGAATATGAAATGATGTCATATTAGAAACAAAACGTGCGTTTTCAAATATTTGATAATAATACAAAGTGCATAAATACGAGTAAGTATGGAAAGCAAGCGAATATGATGTCATATATAGAAAAATAAAACAGATTTGTTTTGATGTTGAAATAAAATGATCTTGGGTTATCAAATTATTTGTGATTAATTTCTCTTTTTTTTCTTTTTCTTTTTCACATGAATGGAATTATTTTAAATGTACTTAATATATGTATTTTAAATGTATGTGTTATAAATTAAAGTTCTGTGTTTTAAATGTATGTGTTATAAATTAAAGTTCTGTGTTTTAAATGTATGTGTTATAAATTAAAGTTCTGTGTTTTAAATGAAATGAGTTAAAGATTTATATTTTTAATGAATTCAATACGAATGATGGGATAGGTTGGCGATTTATCGTCTGCACACGGCTAACATAAAGATACCATATTTTTAATTTAAATTATAAACAGTAAAAAAAAAAATGGATGACAAATGTCAGTGATATGCATCGCAAAATTATCCGTATCGAAAATTAGAAAATCTTAATAAAAATAACTATATTTTTTAAAAGAAAGTTGCTTTTCTCATAAAAGCTAAAGATTTAATATGATTGTGTCGAAGTAACAGCATTTTTCCTCTATCATTTTCCCACAATCGAAAACACATTTGTAAATCGTCGTTTCGAACCGGAATTTAATTTTACATTTCTTTTAGTTTTAAAATAGGAAAAACTTTGTTGTCTTTTTTAAATATAGCTTTTTTTAAAGTTGTTTCGTAATAGATTTTTGTAAAGTCTTGCAGGATAAGAAACATTGCATAGATTTTAAAGCAATGTTTAAGTAAAATTACAATATTTTTTAAACTTAAAAAAACAACAATGTTATCGAAAAGAAATTCGATTTTACCAACAAATTCGCGTAATGCAAAAGCAAAGAAGAAATAAAAAAGTAATGAATCTTTTCTTCCAGCCGAATTGTGTAAACTTGAACAAGCCGATCGTGCCAATTCATAACATTATAAACGTGAAAGCGCGTTCTATATACTGTAGAATTTTTTTTTTACATATAGGTAGAACATTTGTGAGAATAGGAAGGTTAGGGGTCTGTAATTAGGTCCATAGTCAATTTCATTTTTTTTTAATCAAGTGAAATTTGGCGCAAAATTAAATACATTGTTGTAACCAGATTTGTTTTTTGCGTGGTAAACACTTAATGATATTTTAGATGATCATTTCCCCGCTTACCTTTGATGCCAACTATGACTGTAAAACATATTAAAAAATATTAGCCGATAATTTTCTAATTTCCTTATTGCTTCATGATGTAAATATACTTCCTGGTTCATACTTTAAACCTGAATCGGTCATGCCATTGTCGTTCAATTTTTATCCCTAATCCTAACCCTAATCGAATCCTATCCTAATCCTGATAATAACTTTAAAGAATATTTTTTGACACGAATATGAAAATGAAATCAATATCCATAAATGGAATGAATGGAAAACAGAATAAATAGAAATGGCAAAATAAAATAACAAGAAAGTACATTTATTCGACACCTAACCCTAGAGAAAGCGTAAAAAATTTCAAGCGCATGAAATAAATCAAAATAATCCTATATATACTAACAAAAATATGTAAATTTAGATTATCAGGTTTGTGTCGTCGGTATTTATTTGCTTATAGTGTTCTTGACGCGATAGAGAAAATATCGAGGTTAAATTGGGCAGAATTTAAAGTACTTTTTAGCAACCTTTATTTACATTTTAGAATCGCATCAGTTTGTTATATCTTTGTGAAATATCTATCAATTTATAAAATCCACAAGCAGTTTGTTCACTATTTACACCACTTAGCGTGAAGCACTTAATTTAATATATACATAAACAGAATAATGTAGTAAGAAATATATAACATGTCTATGCAAATAAACAATATAATAATGCCCATTTAGCAATGCACACATATACAAATTGTACACATATACAAATTGTACACCAAATATCACCTAAAATGCACTGTTGTATAGAAGAATTCTGCCAGTGTTGTTTTTCGTTTTACGAAGGGGAATTCCTCGATTTTCACGATTTTACTTGGTCCTCCTTTTTTCATTTGTTGCAGTTTCATTTTCGCGATTGTATATATTATTTGGCATGAAATTTCCCTTTTTTAAGACTGGGTTATGTCAAGGCCCCTATAGCAAAGAAATACCGTATGGTCTCCTATAAAATGTGATAAAGCTTTGGTTATTTATATATGTTGTTAATTATCAAGTGAAATATTTAACTAAGTTAATGCATTTATTCTTTTTTTAATGTTACGTGAACGAAGTCACGGGTAACAGCTAGTTCGTTAATAAATATACTCTCGCAGTTTAAAAAACAAATTCCTTTAAGAAATTAGGTATCTCTTTGTTATAGGGGCCTTAGAACGTGAGAGAAAACTGGGAGGTTGAATTTGGCGAGAAAAGCAAAATTTCCAAAAACATTTTCTGAAACCTTTATTTGCATTTTAAAGCGTCGTCAGATTGTTATATCTTTTTTGAAATAGCTATCAATACATGGAATGCTCAAACAATTTGGTTTACATTTACGCAATTTAATAAATATATTGAAAGCAATTTAATTATGTATACCTAAATAAGTAATATAATAATATAATCCATAATGTATATTTTATAAACAAGTCATATAAGATTAGATTTTTTTTTCTTTTCATTGATTGCAGTTTCACTTTTGTGATTCTTTATAATATATGGCACGAAATCGTACTTTCAAAGACTGAGTTATGACAATACCCCATGACAATTAATCAGATATTCGAAAATATATGAGTTTAAATTATAATTGTGATGTCAAAACTCACTTTGCGCCTTTGCGCAAAATAGAATGTGTCATTCATGCAGTAGATGGATATTTTTTATGTGCTCATTCTCTTTTCAAACTATTTAAATTGGGAACATATTTTTTTTTATTCGTTATATTTTAATAAGAGACTGATTGGGGAAAAAAATTAAGTGTATTATCATCAAGTATTTTTGAGAACTGAGTAACTTATCTAGTAATTAAAATCATTTTTATATATATAAAAAAAATATGATTTTTTAAGTTAAATATGTAGTGAAAAGGCATATAAATGTTAGAAAACTTGCATATAACCCAAATGAATATATTTAACTTTTGCTTAAATATTATTTGCATTATCCTTAATCATAAGAATGTTATTTTCTTACATAAAATAAATAATTCGAAGTCCATAGTGTAAGTTTCAAATTTAACATATAGATGGCAGCACTAAACATGTAATTCACAAGTTCAGTTAGAGATTGCTTTCTGTTAAATAAATGTTTAACAAGAAACTTTTGACAAACGAAAAAAAAAAACACTTCGAAATATGAAATGTAAACATAATTAGAATAAGACCGAATCTTTTTTACGTTTTTCTTACGTATGATTAATACAGGACTTTCAAGATAGCTCTTAGTTGAAAAATTAAATGTATAATTCCAAGATTCTATCGAAAACAAAGATTATTTGTTATATTAACAATATTAATAGAAAACATTTTATAAATTTAAAAAGAGAAAAATAAAATTAAAATATGAAATTTGTGGCTCCTGTCTATACTACTGAGATGAAACGTAGATGACAGCATTTATTATAAAAATCACGGTACTTTTATGTTGGTCGGGTGCCAGTTATATATATAGTATAGATATATATAGATATACACACGTATTTATATATGTATATATATCACTGGCACCCTTCTAATTTAAAAGTACCATTTCGTTTTTTAAAAATGTGAAACTGATAAAATCACAAAAGAAAATAAAGGTACAAAGTGAATCATCAGATTGCTTCAGCATAAAATCATCGTGAAAAGTTTAATTTTGCCCAGAATATAAATCAGGAAAAATATACATAGTGAATATTAGAAAATATAACTTTTTTTTCTCATTCTTATTAATAAATTATTGTCTGAGTGCAACGAAGACTCATACACAGCGCAGTATTACTTTGCCCCATATATAGCTATGATGGATATTAAAACCTTTCGTCAAGCATAACTCAAAAAATATTTAACGGATTTCGTTCAAATTTTTACAGCAGGTACCTATAAAGGTGATAACGACGTCTATTTATTACCAAGAATAAATGTCAAACCGTTTGGAAATTATATTAAAAAAATAGATAAAAAAGCACAATTAAAGTACATACGTCACGGAAATTTTGTGCGTACGTCATTTTCACCGGCGGGAGATTTTCGTAGACAATCGGAATTGAAAAGTTCATGGAGTACATGGAGCAAAAAAAAAAATATGCACGCACTAATATTCAGCACAATAAAATATATTTCAATTTAGTAGAAATCGAAAATTAATTTGGATTTTTTTCTGTTGGAAAGAAAAAGCCCGCAATAACTTGGTAGACTTGGTATTAGAGATTTGGCGCAAATCTCAGCAATAGCAGCTTTTTTTATTTCGCGTGTGTAAATAAAAAAAAAAAAAAAAATTATTTGGTGTTTAAATAAAATATTTCGATTTATGGCATTATTTTTTTTTTCTCGTTTTAGCATTTTAAATGGGATTAATGAAAAGCATGTATTTTAAATTAAATGAGTGAAAGGTTTATATTTAAATGAAATGGATTCAATATGAAAATGTTATAGGAACAATATTTGGCGATTTATCAACTGCGCCAGGATAACATAAAAGTACCAATATATCAAACGGTATGTAGTATGTGAAATGAAACAATTATGTTATAATCACCCATCGTACAAGAAAAAAGCTAATATTCTGCATTCAGAGGGAGAAATCCATCTCCTGTGCCGTAAGATTTGGCGAGTTCTTTTTTGGTGATAAGTTTTTCGATGTGATTGTTGGGATCTGCAGGATTTGGCTTACTTTTTCTAAATCTTATTTTTTTGCAGATGTAGTATTATGTAAATATATTTTTTTTTTGCAGATATTTTTCTATTTTGTCTATATATATATATGTATATATATATATATATATATATATATATATATATATATATGTTAAATTGTAATGGCATTTGGAAAAGATATTTTTACCTTTTTATCTGTGCCTTCGGAAATATTAAAAAATAAAAAAAGATTTACATATATCAAGCGTATAATGTTATGTTTTGAATTTTTATACGGACCACTTCTCCATTTTTAGATTTTAAATGCTATTTATTATTTACTAGCCGTTTATTAATTGTTTACAATTTATCCCCCTGACAGTAACAATTATTTATCACAAAAATGCCTCTTAGGTTTGTTAAATAAGTTTGTGTGTTTTCATTACTTATTAAAATATCGAATATGGCGATAAAATTTTATTTTAGCATCGTGCTTAAATTTTTAAGATGGTGTAAAAACATGCTTTAATAAACGTATGTTTGTAAATATTTGAAAAACATGTTTTACCGCTCTCTTGAAAAATTTTGTAAGATGCTAAAACTACCTTTTGGCACCATTTTAAATTTTTTTCGCCAACCGACATTGGATATGAAACTTTTCCCCATTCAGATACACAGGCAAGGCTGGTCTCAAACAAGAGTAATGCTAGCAACAATATTATTTTAACTCTATAAGAGTTACAATAATGATATTAAATGCTCCGATTGGCTCTGGGCCCAATTACGAAAGTTTCTCCTAAAAAAACTGCAGAAGAAGTCTTTTATATTTGTTTCAAATGAAGCTCGGTCTATAAGGTATTAGTTAATAATACAAACAACACTAATGGCATGGAGGCAAAAGTTTTAATTTAAATGTATATATTTGAAACCCTCCCCCCCCCCCCCCAAAAAAAAAAAAAAAAAAAAGAAGAAAGAAAAAAAAAGAAAGTTACAGTAATGAATTTAAAATGGCGTTAAGCCACGCTTTCTGACATAAGTAATTGGCTGCAAACGCGATAACGAAACTTTCACTTAACTTAATAACATGTAGCTAATATAGCCCTCAGGGTACTTTGCAGTTATACAGACCTTGTGGGTTTTTTTAAAAAGCTTGAGACAATTCAGGTTTAAGAAGTTGAGATTTACTGTCAAATGATATAAACAACTATGAACACAAAACTGATGAATTATTATTCAGGTTTATGTATGTATTTAAAAAAATTGTATCTGATTACACTTATTAGATAAATTACTTCTGTTTGCATTTAATAACTGATAAACGGCTTCTGTATATTAAGTGAATTGTTTAAATATTGGGAAGAGGTGGCGAGAGGTAGAAAGACGAGTAAACAAACGGGTAGACAGACGGGTGGTGAGATGGGTAGAGAGACGAGTAGCGACATAGGTAGGCTGACGGGTAGCGAAACAAATAGACAGACGGCTAGAGAGAAAGGTAAAAAGAGGGTTGACAGAGGGGTAGCGAGATGGGTCACGAGACGGGTACAGGAATGTAGAGAGAAAGGTTGCGAGACGCGTAGCGTGGTAGATAAAGAGACGAGTAGAGGGATGAGTACATAGACGAGTTGACTGACGGGTAATGAGATTGGTAGCGAGACGGGTAAAAAGTCGGGTACAAAAACAGACGGATAGTGAGACGAGTATACAGACGAGTAGAGAGACAGTAGATGGGTACGGAGATGGGTAGAGAGGCGTATAGACAGACGGGTAGAGAGACAGATAGACAAATGGGTAGCGAAGTGGATAGAGACACGGCTAGACATACAAGTAGTTAGACGGATAGACAGACGGTTAGAGAAATAGATTGGCGGGTAGCGAGACCGGTAGAGAAATATAGAGACAGGTAGCGAGACGTGTAGGGAAATAGACAATCGGTTAGAGAGACGGGCAGGAGAACGGATAGGGAAACAGACAGATTGTGGAGAGACAGACAGACAGGCAAAAGAAAAGTCTGCGGATTGGCGCAGTAAAGGCGCTGGGGGCAGAGCCTTCTAGAGAATCTTTTATCAAGAAGTATCTTTTAAGCTTAACTTTGAAATATATATATTTTTTCAATTTTGCCGATATGGAAATTTAATGTAAAAGTTATTTTACAGAAGTCATCGAAAGATTTTTTGCATACTTTAATAGTAATTTAGACTATAGTTTTGCAATCTGGTTTGTAGCAAAGCATGCTATCAATGTGGTTTGAAGTGTAAGAGTTTCTATAAACAGTTATACAAATAATAGATATATAATCAAGGAAGAAAAATTTTAAATTCACACACAAAAAAAGGTGCAACAATGAAATTAAATTTGCGTTAAGTCACGCTTGATAGAATAATCTATTGGCTGCAAATCCAATTACGTAACTTTAAAAAGCTTGGCGTTTTAAAAGATCCGGCGTTTTTTTTTTTTTTTTTTTTCAAGTTTTGCGCAATACGTGCTTAAGAAAATGAAATTCTTTGCCACATGTTAAAAAAAATATGACAACACATCTGATGAACGATACTTCTTTTCTATTTTTTTAACAGTGTATATGAATTTATATATGATATTTTGTAATTCTATCATTTAATTTGCTCTTTTTCTTTATATTGTAATTGTTAACCCTATGTTCTCAGCAATATCACTCAGACTAATCCCTTTGAGGGAAGTCCTAGTATTTATAAATTTCATGAACTAAATTTATTTATTTTATCATTAACTTTAAAATTAGCCTATAGATGACAGCACCACGTTTTCCATTCTTCATCAAATTTGTTGTATACTTCAAAATAAATAATTATTAATTAAATCGATTTACTAGAAATTTCAAAGTGTTATCCAAACAGAAATAATATGGGGATAGTAGCGCAAGTAGTGACCTGTAAATTCCACGAGTTCGAGAGGGCGCAGAGTGAAAAGGTTAGAAAATGTAGTAATGTTAAAAAAAGTTTTAAATTTCATCTGTTAGTATTATTTTTTTTTTTTTTCAAAAGAGAATTATAGTGTAATATTCCACATTTTTTCATGATTTTTTTAAGAGAATTATATTGTAATATTCTACATTTTTTCATGATTTTCTAAATATATAATAAAACATAAACAAGCTGAATCCAATGTGAATTAACTACATTCCATTCTTAGTTATATTTGTAGTTGTCTCTATCTCATACCTGTGTCTACTGACCATTATTTTCCTCTGATTCATTTATATTTACTATTAGGAAAGAATGAGTAGAAGCTATAACCATATCAAACAAGTTTAATTGTTTTTTAAAGTAAGAAAAAAATATTAAGAATGTACAGTAGACTCCCTTAAATCCGCAATGCTTAAAATCAGAGATTGTCTGGATTTTAGAATTTTGCGGATTTCTGGTCACTGTTTTGTTTGTATTTTTAAACAGTAATTTTATTTTAATAATGCACTCGAAATTATAATAAATGCTTACAATAAAGTAAAATAATAAAATTTAAGAAAATTTATTTATTTGTTTATTTTTAATATTAAAAGTAAAGGTCAAGTAAATAATTCATAATGCATAACTAAGTATGCAAAATGATGCGATAATTTTTTCTTGAATTATTCAGTGAAACTCTCCGTATTAAATAATGATAATCCCTTTCTTTTAATTTTAACGTAACACTAATACTTACATAACTACACTAATAATTCACATAAAAACCTTAAAATAACAAAGTTTTATTTCATACTTAGCCCTACTTAATAAACAAAAAGCTTGATTAATACATAAATGTATTTGGTAAAAACATCGTGATCACCCTACCTTGAAATTTTTCAGAAATAAATTTATGCTTCCTTTAGTAGAAAACTGGAGTTCAATCATATTAACCAGAATTCCTTATTAAAATGTGTACAGAATAAATTATATAAAAATTAAGTACTTCTCTATTATCCTGTCGACCACTTTTCATAACCAAACACTATCTCCAAACTGTAACGCCAAATAAACGGGAGAACGTTGCCATTGGAATATCAAAATAAATAAATAAATAAAATATAAGATATTCGGAAAAGCTCCACCCAACAAAGTGCCAACTATCAGTAAATTTAAACAAAACAAACAAGCAAAAATACAATATATTAATGAAAACAGAAAAAAAAATGATATTTATTTATTTACGTTATTTTTCTTAATTATGCCTCTCGGCTGGTGAATAAATATTTGTGACGTCAGTTGAAACTGATTCATGACATTATAAATTCATGGGGAGAAAATGTGACATACATTAAAACTTTCAGACATGATACATAGATGGCAGCACTAAACACTTTATTCTTAAGCGTGTTTCAAAATTACCGTTATAAGTAGCTTACCAAGAAAAATAAATCAGCAATATATATTAATGGCTATGTTTGTGAAAAACACGCTCTAGAATTATGAGAAGAGGCATATCATTATTTAATACATTCAACAAAATTATTGACATATATATATGCGAATTTTATAAGAAGTTGAATGTGACTTGTAAGCTGCAGAAGTAAACTTATAATTGCTCCTGAATTCGTTGAATGCATTTTATGTAATAATTAATAAAAGAGAAATACAAAATGTAATTCATAATGTTTTAGTGCGTTTTTGATGCATAAAATAAATACGTGTCAAGATTAACATCATAAAAAGATATTGAGATTTTAATGTATCTTTTCATAAATGGTGTTTCAAATAAACTTCTGGTAAAAGTGGTATAAAACCAAGCTCATTTTAAAATTGTAAGTCACTTTTACCAGTTCTGTGTATTTTTTTATTAAGAAATCCTGAATTCATAACACAATTTTCGAATTATAATTCACTTTATTTGATGATGGAATCTCTGTTATTAAATAAAACAAAAATTAATTTTCTCAATTTCTGATATGAATTTGTAATTTCTGAATTTAAAAAAAAATCATCTAACTTGTCAACATTGTGTGTAATGCTTAATGTTAAAACGTTCTTTTTTGTTTCTGTATGTGGAATTTTGTTTTTATATATATTTTGAAAGAACGACGTATGTTACCTGTTTCGAATTCTATACATTACTTATAGATGGCAGCACTGAATGTGTGTATTGTGCAAGTTATTAGTAATTATTATATTAGCCTTGAACGGCAGCGCAAGGCTTGTTTATTTCCAGCGCGACTTTCCCATGCTATTCTAACACAACAAATCCCGTTGAACGAGTTATTTTACTAGAGTTTTTCCCACTTTTTGTACGCGCTTCCACTAATTTTCTTCAAAACACCTAATTCTGTAAAAAATAAATTCTCCAATCAAAAAACTCCAGATTCTGGTGTTGTTACTTTCTTTAGAGACCTGTCAGGTTTCGACTAGCGCTTCGACCAGGAAGATAGATTATTTTCGACTATTCAACCAATCTGTTTAAATTACATTATGGGTAAATTAAAGCTTTCTATTACAGTGCGGGCGAGATATTATGATTTTAAGAATTAGGCCGTGTAAAAAATTATGTGGAGGAGGGGGTGGGAGGTGCGTTTTGCCCTTTCGGGAGAGGAGACGGAAGGGCGCGAACACAATTTGGAAATACAATAAAGCGATCTGTTTTAAACTTTACGATATTTTATAACACATAACATTTTTTTTTTTTAATGAAGCCGCGTCAAAAATTGTGGGGAGGGGTGGGGGAAGCGCGTTCTGCCGACACGGGGTGGGGGGATTTTCTAAATTTTGCCGACACCACTCATGTGATATATTGTTCGAAAGGCCTGTGACCGCTTATTCATATTATGCACCTCCGGTGCCCATCCGTCCACTTTGCCCCCCCAAGGGGGGGGGGTCACTTTTCTAAATTTTGCACACATCCCTTATGTGATATATCGTTGGAAAGGTGTGTGACCGCTTAATCATATTATGCATCTCCAGTGTCCATAACCCACACTCCCCCCCCCCAAGGGGGCACTTTTCTAAATTTTGCCGATACCCCTCATGTGATATATCGTTGGAAAGATCTGTGACCGCTTAATCATATGCATATCCAGTGTCCACCCCCCCCCCACTTTGCCTGCCCAAGGGGGGTACTTTTCTAAATTTTGCACACATCCCTCATGTGATATATCGTTGGAAAGGTCTGAGACCGCTTAATCATATTATGCATCTCCGGTGTCCATCCCCCCACTTCCCCCCCCAAGGTAGGCAGTTTTTTAAATTTTGCCGATACCCATCATGTGATAAATCGTTGGAAAGGTCTGAGACAGCTTAATCATATTATGTATCTCCGGTGTGCATCCCCCACTTTGCCTCCCCAAGGGGGGTACTTTTCTCAATTTTGCACACACACCTCATGTGATATATCGTTGGAAAGGTCTGTGACCGCTTAACTATATTATGCAGCACGACTGCTATACGGTGCCTCAGGCAGTGGGGACCCGAGCCGGAGGTTCGTTCAGTTAGAGGTTTATACTATCTGATGTGCAAATTAAGGGATCATCCTGTGCCGAAGGCAGCGGGGACCCGGGTCGGAGGTTCGTTCGGTTCGAGGTTTTACAAGATTCGAGGCACCGATGTAAGTTAAGGGCGCGCTAGATGGCGAAGCCAGCTAGTTTTCTTATTATTTGCATTATATAACAAAAATTCTTGACACGTTCCCTGTTTACAATTATATTCAAGAACATTCTGCTCATATATACTCGTTATTATTTTTATACTTCTTATTATGTGATAAAACAACATAATATTTTATCGTTAGCTTTCACACACCACTTACACTTCCACTGTTCCATCTTCCACTGTTTCTTTCCAAAGTGGTTGCAAACGTATTTTGCACGATGGAATAAAATTATTTGCAAAAATGAACATGATTTGTTTATTATTATCATTATGAAGATGAGAAACAATCCGTTGAAGTCCGTTATATATATATTTTTTTTTTTGTAAAAAATTACTTTTATTTTTTTAATTGTTTCAAGAATAATCAATGTTTGAACTGTATATTTCATATTACCAATACTGATTTTGATCTGTACAGTCTTTTACATACTTGCCTCGTGTGAATCTTATCTGCTTCATATTAATTTGTTATTAATAAACTTGAGATATTAAAAAAAAGGAACTTGCAAAGCAAATTAAAAAAATAAATTTTTTTCAACATTGTTAAGCCCGAGAAGGGACAGATATTAAAATTATTTTATTTAGTCAATGCTACAATAATGTTGCATTTTTATATTAAATCTTGCTCAGTCTATTTAATCTTAAAAAAGTAAATTTAAATTTGAAACATGATATTAAAGCAACTTTAAAACATTTCATTTAGTTGAAATGAAATCTAAATAAATCTTCAACTTTTTTTTCAGTTTTACATGCATTATGTAAAATTTGTATTGTAGCAAATTCTAATAGACAAGAAACATGAGAAGTTCAAATAATTTAAAAAGTTGAAGATTTATTTAGATTTCATTTCAACTAAATGAAATGATTTAAAGTTGCTTTAATATCATGTTTCAAATTTAAATTTACTTTTTTAAGATTAAGAAGAGCAAGATTTAATATAAAAATGCAACATTATTGTAGCATTGACTAAATAAAATAATTTTAATATCTGTCCCTTCTCGGGATTAACAATGTTGAAATAAATTTATTTTTTTAATTTGCTTTGCAAGTTCCTTTTTTTTAATACTATATTTATTCCCATACCTTCTTTATATTTGAAGGGTGTAGATGCAAAAATCACACTCTCCAAATAACCTACTTTTTAGAAAAATGCAAAAAACTGATTATTATTAATGAACATGTTATATTGGCACAATTTTTTGTGTGTGATATATTTGTTGCTATAACAACTAGTTGCATATAGTCCTAAACCTGTAATAATTGTGGTAAAGCTAGAATTTAAATTTAAATATGGAAAATGTGAGTTTTGCAGCAAACTTTTATAGGTAATGTTAGTTATAAACCAAAATAGTTATGAATTACAAAAAAAAAAAAAAAATCAAAACATTAGTTTTTATTATGTTTTTTTGAAGGGTCAAACAACAAAAATCAAAAAAACATTTACTAAAAATAATTTGTGCAAAAATTTTACTATTAGACATGGCTCAACTTCTTCACTGTCATTAAACTAGTGCAACATGATACACTACTTCTTGAATTAGAGAGTGTGAGTTTTCAGCAAAACAGTTGTTGGATAATGTGAGTTATGCATCAAAACGAGATTTTCAGCCTTTTTTTCAACCTTAATATGTTTTTTTAAGGTCCAAATCACTATTACAGTCCGATTCGCCTAAAAAAAACGAACGCGGTGATATGAATAACTCAATACCTTAAAAAAGTGGATAATGTGACGTTTGCATCTGCACCATTCGTTTTTCGCAAACCTTACTTTGAATTAAAATTGCGTTTTAAAACAAAGATTCCCGTAATCTTTGCATGCAGTATATGAGATAACTTAATTAATAAAAGATTCATCTTACCACATCTGTCCGAAAGAAAACAATTTTGCATTATTTCTTTTCGGATTCTTAGACGTAAATTCTCTGTTTATTTTTATTTTTTTCACCACGCGATTTTTTTTAAATAAAAATTTTACGGAAGATTTTATATTTATGGATATGTTTCTCTGTTGAATGGGGGAGAGGGGGGATATAAATAATAACAATTGACAACACTGTGTGAAATGCTTTAATGTTACAATGTTCTTTTTTGTTTAATTGGGTACCTAAGTGTATTATATATATATATATATATATTGATTTTTCCATTGCATATTCACTACATATTCAGATCATAGATGGCAGCACCATGGTTTGATTGCTTTAAAATATTCCATATATCCATGTAATTCATTTTCTAAATCATAGATGGCAGCACCATGGTTTGTGATGCTTTAAAATATTCCATATATCCAAGTTATTCATTTTCTAAAAATTGTTTTGGCAACAGGGTTTGTAATCTTCTAAAAATGTTTTTGGCAACATTTAGAAAATATTTTTGCAATTCATTGCCTTTGCTAGTTGTCTTCATGTATCTGGTCAGTGTTGTGAGCCGGCATCCATCTTCATCTCGTAGTTTTTGGTAATTGGGGATCTATTATCAAGTTTTTTTCTCATAATTATGGGTAAGGTTTCTCTCCTTTTTGGTATTGTATATGTATTGTATTTGTTTTTTGAACTTTAAGTTTTTTTTTCACTTGATGGTTCTGTGTCTATGAGTGGTCGTCCCAAAATCATATTCTTTAGCAATTTTAATGCTAATATGAAGATGAAACCACTCATTTTATTTGTGGAGTTTATGCATTTAGAACTTGATAATTCTGTATGAATTGCACAAATTTCATTCATCCTATTTATTTCATTCAATTTTTGATTTGATTTCTACTTCTTTTAAATAAGTATTTAATATCTATATTCATAGTGCTGGGGTTTCAATTTCGTTGTCAATAAATTATTACTTACTAAATCATAATTTCAAGTTTCTGTTGGTGTTTCGGTAATGTTTCATTAATGGTTATATATATATATATATATATATATATTATTGAAGAACGACTTATATTGCTTATTTCAAACGCTATACACTGTTCATAGATGGCAGCATGAATCTATATTTTATGCAAGAATAGGTTCACTAAATGCTTCTATTAAACGTATTAAAATTTCTTCCGGTATTCGTTTGATAATATAAAACAGATTTTTATTATTATTATTATTCAAAAACTATTTATAAACAGTTGAAATGCTTATATGTTTTGTTTAATCTTAATATTCATCCATTTAAAATGTTATGTAGATACACATAAATGTGATTAAAAGGTTATATAAATAGGTACTTCTCTATTATCCCGTCGACCACTTTTCATAACAAAAAACTATCGCCAAACTGTAAGATTAAACGCCAAAAATGCAGTCCCATTTACTTGATGTCAGAAGCATTATACGTGTTTGTTATGTCATCAAGTGGTTTTTAATTCGACATTTGCGTGTATTTTTCATTATGTTTTACTGATTTATTAGTTATTTCATTCATTAAAATAATAACAATTGTGTCCTTAAATTCTTATATTTTATTTATTTCTTTATTTTGATATTCCAGTGGCAACGTTCTCCCGTTTATTTGGCGTTTCAGTTTGGGATAGTTTTTTGTTATTAAAAGTGATCGGCGGGATAATAGAGAAGTACCTATAAATGTTATAGAGATCCATATTATAGATAATCATTTCCCTTTTTATACTCCAAGTTTTGTTTTGTTTTCCTTTGAGAAAAATTAATATTTAAAAAAAAAAAAGAAAAATGGTAAGAAAAACTCGCGTCTTTTTTTCTGCTAAAAGCACGTAAAAAAAAAGAAAAGAAAAGAAAAGAAAAATACACGAGTAAATAAGGTAATTTTTTGTAAATATTAAAGTTTTCATTTTTATTTCTGTGTTTTTTTTTTTTTTTTTTTTTTTTTTTCGTTTCGTGTAACAAAGAGTTGAAATAGATAGAAATTCGTTATCTAACTAAAAATTCAAATCATTGTTTAATTTTTTTTATATAATAAAAGTAAATAAGTAAATAAATAAATAAAACTCAGAGATAATTTTTTCAAATGAACTGAACAGTAAATCCCACATTTTAGTGGTCGCTGATGGATTTAAAAATATATATATATAAAACTACATCTTGAAAATGTAAAATGCTTAAATTTAAATAAATTATTACTTTTTAGAGATAAAAATTGTTTTTGTTTTGTTTTGTTTTGTTTTTAAGGAAATAACGGCAAGCTATTTAATAAATAATAATAATAATAATAATAATAATAATAATAATAATAACAAAAACCCTGATAGTAGGAAGTACATGACAGACAAAATGCATATATTAATTAAAATCACGAAATCTGGAATTTAGAAAAGTTATCCCGAAATTTCTAAAATTTTGTTTATGTTTGACTGCAACTGTTGTCACAAACATTGCAACAACAATAAGTCGTTTCAAATTACAGAAGGCTTAATGTTAAAAATGCTAATGATAAAAATAAAGTCATTTCGACGAATGTTAAATGAAATGTTTTACCATTCAGATTTCACAATTTTATAGTTTTATTTTTAATGTGTTTTTCTTAGATTTAAAAATATTTAGATGTGAATTTAAAATTTTAAAAATCTACAACTTTGAAGTACAATATTATAGCGCAATCGTGGTACTTAAATAAATAAAAAAAATAATAAATAATAAAAAATAAATAGAGGTGTTGGAGAGATTTAAAATTTAAATTATAAAACTTGCCGGGTGTTACTCGAACCCATAATAATTAGCTCCTCCGGTCAGAAACACACCAATTATTTTAGCGGCAATTTGAAGGCAAATTGTGATCGTGCAACCTGGGATAGATTTTGTATTAAATTAAGAAGTCGTACCGCGTTGTGTCATTTCGAAGAATCTTATCCCTATGGTTGACCCTCAAGCCCGCTGTAAAATCTTATTTAAAGTAGTAATTTAAACCAACATATATATTAATTTAAATAAACATCACACTGGAAACCATAATAAATGTTAGAGTCTTAATTAAGAGGAAATAAAAGGGTTTTATTTACAAAATACACAGATTGATAAAACATAAAATAGAGAGTACAATAATTGTAAAAAGTATATGCCTTGTACATTATATTTCCTGGTTTTGGTTAAGTTATTACGTTATTATTTTAATTATTTAAGTTTAAGCATGATACCACATTTGATAATATTCTAATTTAATAAAGTATGATAACAATTAAATTTTTAAGCATCCATGATCCTGGGATGGCAGGAGAAATATTATCTCCTCAATATTCATTAATTAATTTTAAAAGTTTTTACAGTAGCTGGGTAAATAATATGTACCTGGATTTCTCAAGAGAACAGCAGTCATTGGTAGAGTTCACAAGTGGGTTCTTGCATCCTGGGCACATATTTAATAAAAAAGTGTGATTAATTTAGTTATAACTATAGGCTGTTGACATAATGCAAATGCAGCCTATGGAGAATAAGTCAACGTTCATTTTTAGCAGCAAGTTGCTGAAAGAGGATGTCTTCCTCTTAAGGTTGTTGATAGAAGAAGTGATTTTTTTCAGTTCTAATGAAATTTTCGTTCTTTTCCCCCCCAGAGGGGTGTAAAAACTTTACCTCCTCCTTTTTGGCTCTATATCTAATGCTGATGTTAGGGGCCAACTTCCATGCCCTCTCGAAGTACTTTCACTGGTCGCCGTGTCCATCTGATTACAGCAACGCTTCCCATTTGCTCCTGCCATATTTCGCATGTCCGACACTCATACGTGACTGCCCCTCTCCTTGTTAACCGGGATCGTCAGTTCGATGTTTATCGTTGTAAATTTTATGACCCTCTAGATTGTCCGTCATAAATCCCTGTTTGTCCACAGCATTGCTGAACTGTCAAGTTCGGCGCCTGTCTGCGTTTTGCCATCGTAAACACGGCCACCCATATAGTTGCCGTTGTTTTGATTACTATGTTATGCGGGATATACCACTAATTTAGGTTCTATCCAGCAAGAGGCAATGGTAAATTTAAAACGAATGTTAGTTAAGTTAAAATTCAGGAATTAAAAAAATTAGAAAATGGTATTACGAATTGTAAACCATCATGCTGTGGGATGCCGTTGCCAGAATATTTTATATTCATAAAACATACCATATTTTTCTAGTAGAATTATTCACTTTATTTAATGAAAAACTTTCTGTGATTTACTGGTGTCAAAACTAGTTGTTAGCATTTATGCCAATTTAGCGAGAGTATTTATTTTTTTAATCACCAAAATTCTATTATTAAACAAAACGAAAAAAATCTATTCAGAAATTATGTTAGATATTTTGAAAAGGAAATATCTTTTATTGTGGGAAGCCGCAACTTCTGGGATTAAAACACCTAATGGTAACGTAGAAAGAAAAACATAAAAAAAAAAAAATATTTGGGATAACATTTCTTGGTATTGAATTTAAGAGTTTGTAAAAAATATTCAAAATAAAACATTAAGTAAAGAGTTTGTAATAAAATTTGCAATAAATGACAAAAATCTTTTGAACTGTATCAACATTTCGTACAAAATATATGCACAGATAAAAATCTGTTCTTAATACGCTTTTTTCAAAAACATAAATATAATTTAACCTGTTTTAGAGATAACGTCCGAACAGTGTTGAATTCCTAGGGTGGCCCGTGTGGGACATCCCCGCCGAGGATTTGAGATTTTATGCTTTGAATGATGAAACAGTGCAATTTCCCCCCGGAACTCTGTAATGGTCTCCCCCCGGAGACACAGAAATCCCTCCCGGAGAAAAGTGTCTGAATTCAACAGTGGAGTTAATTGTTCAAATTCAAAACACTGATTTAGCTGAACACAATGCAGTAGCCGTTAAAACGACTACTTTTATTATAGAAAAATTTCTACATCTCCAAATTATACTCAAAGTCCTGTGTAAAAGATTGTTTAAAAAGTACTGTGTAGTTTTTCTGAAGTGAGTAAAATAATATTTTTTTCTTTTTTCGTTATGATATTGGTCATACATTCTACTATAGAATACAATGAAATTCGATGCAATTGAATCTAATCTAAAAATTATTTTGCAATTCTTGAGAAAATTTTCAAACTTAAGATTCCATACAAACAGCTCAAAGAAAAATGAATGCATGTAGAAGAAATTAAATTTGCGATAAAATATAATTGAAAATATTTTAATATAAAATCTTATTTCTTTAATTAGAATTTTAAAATATTTGTAAGTAATTTTACAGCAAAAATATGTCTATATTAATAAAAGAAAGTTTTTGTCTGCTTTTTTGTTGGCGGAGGCTAGGAAAATCTATCGAATCTAGAGGTCTGCGAATTTGGTTTCGGATAGCCGAAGATATGTCCTAATGCAACTGAGGCTTAGGTTTTGAATTTTTTTCATTAGGTGTTTTATTATTTTATCTTGAATGAAAAAAACTCGTGTAATTTACTGATTTTTCAAGTTCAACAGCGATTTTGGAGCACTTATAAAAGCAATCCAAATTCAATCTTTTCGACCAATATAACACACTTTGTCCTTTTTAAAATAAAGTTTATAAGGAACCACCGCCTCCTGAATACTAGGCCTGAGCGCTGACACAAAAATGGCGGCGCTCGTAGGCGAAATTTGTAAAACCTTTGTACGGTCCCCAAATTTTACATCCCAGTATTTTCTAAAAATTTTCTTTTACTTATTGAATCTGAGAAAAATAAGGCTGAAAAAACTATTAGAAATTATTGGTACTGAATTTCAAGGGACCGTACACACGCTGAAAAAAATTCCGCCTACGACTGCCCCAATTTTTGTGTCAGCGCTCAGGCCTAGTATTCAGTGGGCGGTGGCGGAACTCCTACAGTGAGTGCAGAATTGATGGGAGTGGCCTGGTGAGGTCATCCCCTTCCCCGCCTTGGGTCTGGAGAAATCCCTCTCGGAAAAATGAATCTAAATTCAACACTGGTTTCAGGTGTATTTAAGACTGTTATCGCGGACAATAAATTAATGATGATAGGTAATGGAAATAGTAAGATTATAAAATAATAAGCATATTAGCAAATGAAAAATATTTCACGGGCGTTCACAATGTAGTTTATTGGTTTAATGGTACACACCAAAGAAATAGAACATGAAGAAAGGCAGCTCCCGTAGGGCTAATGTAAAACTGGAAGAGTTTCTTTCGCAGTTTTGACATTACTATTGCATAGTTGCCAACCTCCCAATTTTTTGAGTACCAGTAAAATCTTACAAAAATTTTCGGTTTATTAAACTGCAGATATTGTATGATTAAATAAAAGAAATATTTTTACATAAAAATATTGGTATGTAAAAAATTGGTATTGCAATTACTACTCACAATTCCGAAAGCAGATCAACAACTTCTTTGCTTAACACATTGTTAACCGATCACTACCTTACTCGTTTTTAGATAAACTGGGTCATCGGCAGAGAACGGGTTTGAAATGATAAATTTCTTTTAATGTTTAATCCTATTTTCTGCTCACTTCTTATAATTTAAAATTACGAATGTTTTTGTAAAAAACTATTTGTTGTAAATATTAACATCATATAATAAATATTCAATTAAATCAAATTGTTGAACACATTACATTCTATATTTAAAAAATGTATATACACTGTTTCAGAAAATAATCTCTTTTAAAATATTCATATTCTTCACGCCATTATAAATTATAAGAAGTAAACAGAAAATAAAATATTTTATCACTCTATGAATTTGTTTAATGATAGGATTGAAATTTTCTGATTGCCGTTACTTTCATACTGCCACGAAATAAACGAAAATTTCAAAGGTTAATTTACGGCCATGAAAGCAGAACCAAAACCTGAGAATAGAGTTCTCTCATTGCCCCGCCCACTACCGAACACTTTAGTTCTAATCGCCACCACTGCACCTCCCGTGGCGCTACTTTACGCCAGCTTCTAACAGGCGAGTGTCTTCGCTTTCTTACATTCGAATACAATTAGCCGTTATAAAAATGGCTAATTTTCTTCGACTGAAATTTCTACTTCTTTAAACGGTGAGGTTCTATGCCGAACAGGTTAAGGCGGTTAATGGGCTTCCTAGTTGCGATCAACTTAACGCCCAGACGAATGAGAGTAAACTGTATTTTAAAGTGAGCCAGTGAGAAAAGTATAAAAATTACAAACTGCAATTAAAATAAATAAATAAAAATAGAAAGAATTTTAAGGAAAGAGTCAAAAATTTTGAAAAATAGGAAAAGCTGCAGTAGAATTACTGCTGTTAAAAAGTTTTAAAATATGGTTCAGACAAGTTCGAAAAACAAAGCAAAATGACTGCTAGGAAAAGGGGGCAAAGCAACACACACAAAAAAAAGACACTTTTCAGTGACCATACATAGTATAATAATTTAGAATTTTGTATAATTTTTTTTTTTCAAAAAAAGGTAGAGAAAATAAAGAGTTTTTCAAGTATAACAGCCCAGAGGGCGCCGATTAGTCGGTGAGATTAAGCTCGTTAGCGAATATTTCAAGCTCATTGATGATAACAGACATCTTATCAAATGGGTTTTTGCATTTTTTGATTTTCTGGACGATTATTTGAATGCTTTTGAGGAGTTTGGATAGTTTAATAGGAATTTGGATAGTTTATTACTCCTAAATGCGCGAACTGCAGTGGTACGCACCCTGCCTCGTACAGAGGCTGCCCGAAAAACCCTCAAAACACCAAGAACAAAGCTAAAATTCCTAATACTAAAAATAAATTTTCCAATGAAAATTCCGACTTTGCAGAAATCTTCAAAAGCTTTAACTATACTGTTACGGCTAACGATAGTAACTCCCAAAAAGTCACCGACGACGCAATACAGGAACCCTCGGCTCCACTAACCCTGAGAGCACTTCTTAAAATACCCCTCCCCCTAACCCCTTAAACGAAATTTTCCAAACCTTCAACGACTTGAAAGAAATCCTTAATCTATCCAATTGCCCCGCCCACTACCGAACACTTTAGTTCTAATCGCCACCACTACACCTCCCGTGGCGCTACTTTAAGCCAGCTTGTAACAGGCGAGTGTCTTTGCTTTCTTACATTCGAATACAATTAACCGTTATAAAAATGGCTAATTTTCTTCGACTGAAATTTCTACTTCTTTAAACGGTGAGGTTCTATGCTTTTGCTGTCTAAATAATTAGTAACAAACTATTGTGTATTTTTGCTGATGTGAGTAAAATAAAATTTTGTTGTCCTTTGTCATGATAATGGTCATGAAATTGGATGAAATTGAATCTAAACTAATAAATTATACATTTATTTTAATAAATTTATTAGCTCTCATTTTCTACCAAGCGTAAAAAAAAAAAAAAAAAAAAAAAAAAAAACGGTGAATTTTTCTATTAAGCTTCGGTGGCCACGCCAAATTATAGTATTATATTGGGAATTCCAATCATAAAAAGAGGCGTGATTATCAAAATAAACATTGGATGCTTATAAAAGATGTGTATTTAAAAAATATATTTAATTTAATACTTATTTTTTAATAAGTACATAAAAAGAGAAAATAAAAGACAATAGTGATAAATTTACTCCCGTATGTTGCAGTATTTTTTTTTTTTCTGAAGAGTATATACACAATTATTATTGTCAATTTTTAATTAAAATTTTTATTCAATAAATCAGTATTAAGTAAAGCATTTTTTTTTTTTTTTTTTTTTTTTTTTTTTTTTTTTGTTTCCTGCATTGTTGCTCAAAATTTCGTTTTCTCATAATTAATTTGAGCACATTTTTTATCCGAAATATAACCTGCATAACACGAAATTATATTCATATTAAAACGAATTATTAAGCATTAAAATGAATTAAGAAAATTATGCATTTCAAGAACTATATAAATGCGATTTTACTTATGATTTCTTTTGTAATAAAAGTATCATTCTTATTTCGTTTAAATAAATCAGAGTAAGTGAATAATATACGTGCCTTTTAGCTTTAGCTTCCTGTATTTTTACCCACATGAAATGTAGTTTTTCTGTCCTAAAAGCAAATTTGAATTTAAAAAATAAAAAAACTATTTCCGAAAGACATAATTTTGTATTTTTCGAATCCGACCAACTTCAACACTTTTCCCAATTAAAATTAATGAAATGTATAAATTAATAGTGCATTATATTTAGATATGATAAAATAATCTTTTGACTTTAATTTTTGTTTTTGTGTAAACGAGTCTTTAAAAGGTGTTTATAGTACATAGAAAACAATATAAAACAGACTTCGAGCACTCGGCTCTAAGCAGAATTCCCCGTTTCATGTGTAGTGACGTCAAACGAATCCCGTCGCGTTTTCCGATCACGTGGTTTTGTTTTGCTTTTAACGAAGTTTAAAACTCCAATAACTACATAGTTTAAATTATTTTTGCGATTCCGAGTTAAGTTTTGAGGTATGTAAAGTTGTCTTCATCAATTAAACATAAAAGAATGCATAATCTAAAGTGAGTGCAACTTCCCCATTGAAGCTAGAACACAACACAAATGATTCTGAATCAATTTTATCAGAATCAATTTTTATTCAATCATTTATAAAAAACGATAGTGAGCAAAGAGAGAAAGGCATTTGATTTAGACTGAACAGAGACTCTCAAACTGTTGTACCCCATTGCAAATCATTGGAATCTGGATTGTAAAACTGTACAACTTCTTCCATTTCTGAAAGTATGCGATATTAGTTGCCTAGATAACTTTAGAAAATGGGAGAAATTGAAACGTTTAGAACCTTTATGTTGTTATCACTCTTTCAATATGAAGTTTATTCATAAACGAGCTAAATTCCAACTCCTCCTCTTTTATAATCTGAAGAACAGTATATTATTTTGAATCGAATATTTTTTATTCTGCAGTAAAACGTGTTAAAACAGTACCTGTTTATAATGCAATGCTTTCGTAAACGGCAACTTTTCCTAATCGTGGTCAGAGGAATGTCATATAACTCCTGATACAATTCTTTAATAAAATTAAGATAATAAATATTAATACCGATAGCAAAAAATACGAAAAATACCATAGATGTAATAGTAAAACGATATGAACTCTTATACACACACACAAAAAAAAAAATTATTATTGTTCTAATGTTTTTTGATGCTATAATTTAATCTGAAGATGAGAAACAATTTTCTTAAATTTAAAATACCATCAAAAGTAGAGTTGCAAAAAACCCACAGTTTTTGAGGGACGGGAATGAGCCCGGGAATTTTTGGGAATAAACCCGGAATTTTGGGGAATATTGGACATTTTTAAGAAGTTTTGAAAGTAAACAAAACTAGTAATTTTTCAATTTCAATTTTTTATTTTTCGAAATTTCAGGAACTGTTCTGAAAAGTTTATAATAGGTGTGTTTCATTATGAATTTAAAAAAGTTAGGATTTTACGCTGTAAATTTTTTATAATTTATTATAATGTATCATTTGCTTTATAACAGTGGTGGCTGTGAATTGGTAAGTATTTGAATGTTTCTTTAATAATTGAAATAGTTTAATTTCTGTTAGCTGGCATGTTTACTATTCAGGCATACTCTATATTAATTTTCTTGTGACTTACAGTGTAATGCATTGATTTCTTTTAGTTTTGTTTGTTTTATTTTTTGTTTGTCTGAATAGGAAAACAGGGGTGATGTTTATATTCATGCCCGGTAAGATGAATCTGCCATCTGCCTCTTGCTCTTTTTACGTATCCACGATTAAAATATCAACTTACTTATGTTATTTTAATTTATCTTACTTAATATTTCTGCAACTTAAGCATGTATTTCATTGGTTTTCATGTAAACTGTGCCATTTATCTGTATTTATGTTATTGGTTTTCTTTACGTAAGAAAAAAAAATATTTGTTTACAAATTAAAGAAATTCATGTCTAAAACATTCTGAAAACTCCCGGGAATTTTTAACATTTCCCTCCCAAAAAACCCGGTTTATTCCTTGGAATAAACCCAGTTTTTTCCACCCTTTGCATCTCTAATCAAAAGGGATTTTCGTTATTAAATTGAAGGATCGATCGTGCCTATTTACTACATTTGAGATAAAAAATATTCAACTCATACCAGTAAAATTAAACAATTACTTAGTTATGAAATAATATGTGCAAATAGACAATTACATCATCCATGTACAAATCGTTTATTAAAATATCGAGTGAGCGCCCATAGGGTATTAAGTTCTCCTCGTTGTTGACCTGTTAAAATCCAAAGCGACCAGTAAAATTTGCTGGTCAAGTCATCTCGCTTCGCCTGTTCCCTTAGATTTTGTTACCTTCCCTAAACCCCCCTAAACCGTTAACTATCTTGAATTTTAATTATTAGCGTTGGGTGTTTCGCATGTTTTGAAAAACGAAAACGAACTTTTCTTTCAGAGCCCGCAACTGTTCTTTC
Organism: Maratus michaelseni; assembly: GCA_963931845.1. NCBI lineage: Eukaryota > Metazoa > Arthropoda > Arachnida > Araneae > Salticidae > Maratus > Maratus michaelseni. Next base: position 94,027,071 of record OZ007593.1, read on the forward strand.
TACGTGTTGTAAAAAAAAAGTCACGTGACGTCAAAACGAACGTTTCTCAGCAACTGCTCTGCAAGGAATGTAGTTTTGATTGTTTGTTTTCAAAGGTAAAAGAGAAATCTTTAGAACTACTTGCTACTGTATCATCTCGTATAATACTATAGAAAGGAATTTCAATTATTTGGTGACTGATTATCAGGTATACATATATTGGAGGAATAACCTTTTTTTTTTCTTGTATTGATGCTTTTGGAATAATGTTTCAAAAGTAGATTTTAAAAATTGAAATTTTGATGATACACACAAAGAAAATAAATGATAAAGAAAATTTGTTTTAAAATTCATTTTTCATGGAATGCCCAGAAATATAAGAATGATTGGTTAAAGCCAAAAACCAATATTTAAACAGTTGATATAGGCCGATATTATATTTTCATATGGTCAATACCTTTATGGTATGGTACATGGGAGGTTTCAGTGTATTGTGGACTGTAAAATTGTACACCTTTTTCCATTTCCGAAAGTCTGGAATATTAGTTGCCTAGATAACTTTAAAAAATGGGAGCTATTGAAACGATAAGAATCTTTATATTGTTATTACTCTTTCAATATAAAGATAAAAGATTATTCACAAACGGATGGATCTGAACGCAAACTCCAGCCCTTTTGTAATCTGAAGTTTCATATATTATTTTGAATTAAATACTTTTTATTTTGCATCAAAACGTGTCAAAACAGTACCTTCTTATAACGGAATGCTTTCGTAAACGGAAACTTTTCCAAATCCTGGCCTAAGTAATGTCATACAACTCCATCAGCTAGACGGATATCTGCCTAAAACGGAATTTTTGTACTGTCCCTAGCTATACCCATGTACCAAAAATATTTTGGCCAATATTTCGAAGGTCGCTGAATGTCATACATAAATTTAACATATCTTCCGATATTGTTTGTTAAAACTTAAAATTATTGTTTAGAAGAAAGAATTTAAAAGCATTATTTGTATTATTTTAAAAATTATAATACAGAAATAGCATTCTGGAAAATAAAATTTATGAGTTTTCCTTTTGTAAGAAAACTAAATTTTTAATGCTTTATTTTTAATATCCATTTTACATTGACCATTTTCATAAGTATGTTATTAATTTTTGAACATTCGGGGATATTTATTGACATTCATAAAAATATTATTTATTCGGACAATTAAAGAGGTCTGTCGATTTTCAGGACAAATTTTGTAATCATGTCCGAAGTGAATGGATATTTCTTTCGGCCTCCCATTTGCATAGTTTGCGTGATTGAGCAGTCTGCCGAAAATTTGCATGCAAAGAAAATGCCTATTTGAATATTTTCTGTAAGATTTTATATAAAAATATCTAGATATTACTTAATGGGTGATTTTCAATTTTGAGGCATTTTTTATGCTTGACAAAAGACAATTTTTTATTTTCAAATTTAATAATCCTGAGGGATTCAATGTTGATTTTTCCAAAAGGAGCATATGTTAAGAGTTATTCCTATATGTTACTGTAAGAATTTTCCTTACATATTTTTTATTAATAAAATTTTACCAAAGAGTTAAACTAGAAAACTGGGCTGTCCGAAATGACAAAGCAAAATTTCTTGTTCAAATTTAGCTGATATCAAATTAAAAATAACTTTCAAAAACCTATGTATTTAAAAACATAGAATGTAATGTAATAAATTTATAAATATATTTAAAATTTAAGTTTTTAAAATGTATATTAGTTGTTTTTGTTTTGTTCAAGAGAAATATCAGGTCTGTTACTGTTTTCTCTGTTACAAATAAAAAATTGTCAAAATTTCTCTGTATATGGCAGTACAAGCTTTAAAGATTATTTTCATGATTCAGTAACTAGTAGAAACCATTTTGAATCCTATGCTGAACCTCAATTTTAATATTAACAGTTTTGCTTTATCATAAAGTGAGTATTTATTTTATCTTGTCAGGTCTGCTACCAGGTTTGTTCATTTAAATGAGTGTAGCATTTTTATCTGCTTAAAGCCACAAGTATATTTAAGCTATAATATCCTAATCCTAAAAATTTTACTCATGGTAGCAAAAACAAAAAAAATAAAATAAATAAATAAATAAAAATAAATAAATGAATAAAACTGCTAATTTGTTAGGTCTGTTTCCCATTAAAAGTAACAGACCCGACATGTTTAAATAATAATACTACTTACCTTCTTATTGTCAATAGTCAAAATGGTGGATGTTTTATTTGTTCAGAAAAAATTAACCCATTCAAATAATTGTGTTTTCATGTTAAAATATCCAAAAATATGTTCAGAAACAGACCAGACATTTTTTTGCTTCATAGTTATGTTTTAGTGCCCTACAGGACAAAATTTTAATAAAAAGCTGATGCTACATGCAAACATGTACAAGACATATGTAAAAACTAAAATTAACCACAAAAAATGGTTAATTAATTAATTAATTTTTATTTTAAACTAAAAAATGCCTCAAATTTGAAAATCGCCCTTAAGGGGACTCTTGGAGACACCCGCTCGTTAATGTTAAACCTATGGACAGGTTGTTTTCGATTTTCTCGTTTAAATTTGAATATCTTTAAACGATTTTTTTTTTCATAGAATAGTTGAGGTCGATCCCTAATATGGCTATTTTGTACTTTTTCGATTTCAGTTGCAGATTATTTTAATAAAGGTACTTTAACTTTTGGAACAGGTTTCGAAAGTAAAAGTACCTTTATAAAGAAAATCTGCAACCGAAATTGAAAAAATAAAATTTTTCCATATTAGGGATCGACCTCAGCAATACTATGCAAAAAAATCGTGTAAAAATATTCAAATTTAAACGAGAAATTCGAAAACAACCTGTCCATTGGTTTAACATTAGCGAGCGGGTGTTTCCAAGCCAGTGAAGAGTCCCCTTAGAGAAACTTTGTAATGAAATCTGCAATTTTTGTTCCAGAAAAAATTTTATTAAAAAAAAGCAATATAGAGGCTATAACAATATTACGATATAACATAAACTAAAGAAGAGTTTCGCACATCATAATGTTTCGATTCAAAAAGAATATACAGGGTGATTATAAAAAAACTATCCCGACATTTGGGCCCCTAACTATCATACCATTCACAGAAACTGAATGAAGTTTGGGCAAAAGGTATTTTGAGGTATGCGCTCAAGAATGATATGGAAAACAACAGTGTCACTCAAACAGTTACGGTTACAGTGAGAAAATTTCGAAAAAATCAAATGGCAACAGCCAGTTTTTTGTATTGGAATGTGATCTCCATTGTGAAAAACCCTAAATAACGTTGGAACGGCAACTGTAGCATGAAAATCACCGGCGGTAGATAGGCTAAAAGTGAGGACAACCAATAAGGACAGAGAAGCAGCATAAAATAAAGCATTTTATTGTGTTTCACAAATTTTCCACATGACCTCCTTCACACACGATGACACTTTGCATGCGGCTGATGGTGGATAGCACTACAGCACGTATCATGGCAATAGGAATCTCTTGAATCACAGTTCTGATGGCATCTTTCAAATCAGATGCAGGTTGAGGACGAAACTGATACACTTTGGATTTCAGATATCCTTACAGCCAGAAATCCATTGGTGTCAGATCAGGAGACCTTGGTGGCTACGAAATGACGGGAGATAACTCTGTCACCAAACTGTTGAGTTAAGACACGTTTGACTGAAGACCCGACATGTGGAGGAGCGCCATCTTGCATCCGCACTACTTCAGATAGAGCATTTTGCCGTTGCAATGCGGGAATCGCATAATGAGTTAACATGTCCAGATAGCGAGCACTCGTTACTGTACACGTTTGCAGATCACCGGCAGTAACCTCTTCAAAAAAGTAAGGGCCGAGGATGAACGTACTCGTTAAACCACACCACACAGTCACTTTTTCCTCGTGTAATGGACGTGCATGCACATCATGTGGATTATTCTGTGCCCAGTGCACACAATTTTTCGATTTCACGTTACCAGTTAACGAGAAATGCGCCTCATCTGTCCACAGAATGCGTAAAGGCCAGCTGCTATCTTCATCCTACCGGATAAGGAATTGATTTGCAAAATCCAGCCGTAATTGATAGTCTCCCGCTTCCAACATCTGGACACGCTGGAATCGATTCTGAAACATGTTTAGAACAGAGCGCAGAATCTTGCGTACAGTTGAATTCGGCAGATCCAGAACACGTGAAACACCGCGTGCAGTTGCGGGACGAACTGTGCTTATCGTCTGATGGACTTCTGCAACAGCTTCCACAGGAACGGAAGGTCGTACAGACCGAGGTCGATCGCATGTGCAACCAGTTTCTGCAAATTTATGAATCAAGGCCCGTACAGCTTTGACAGTGCACGGGCCTCGCTGTAATCCATGGTTTCTACGGTAAACACGCAGTCTCTGTGGCATTTTGTCCATTCAGGTAATAAATCTTTACGATTGCCCCACGTTCTTTCCCTGAAAGCGGCATCTTGTTCGGAATGGCAGAAAGGAACATACGCGGCTCGCATTTCGCAGTACCTTTTCTTTCACCTAGCGTGACGACGTCAGTCATGACTGTGTCTTACGTAGAATCCGAAATTTGCGTTTCTTGGTTTCTTCTCCTCGTTTTGTGGAGAACTAATCAGGCTGGGATATCAGCCAAAGAAACGGTGTGACGTGTGACGTAAATGAAATGAAAATTAATGCTCTGGTGCATGGTAAAGTCCTTTTTACTTTTCCCTTGCCTACTTCCGGTGATTTCCATGCTACAGTTGCTGTTCCAACGCTATTTAGGGTTTTTCACAATGGAGATCAGATTCCAATACAAAAAACTGGGTGTTGCCATTTGATTTTTTCGAAATTTTTCTCACTGTAACCGTAAGTGTTTGAGTGACACTGTTGTTTTCCATATAATTCTTGAGCGCATACCTCAAAATACCTTTTGCAAAAATTTCATTCAGTTTCTGTGAATGGTATAATAGTTAGGGGCCCAAATGTCGGGATAGTTTTTTTATAATCACCCTGTGTGTTCAATTTATGTAATTTTCAAATAGATGCTTGTTTATATTTTAAAAATCCTTTTGAATTTTCGCTTTTATAAGAAATATATTTTCATTATTGAATGTATCCAAGTTTTGTTTTGATGGTAGATCATTTTAATTAAACACTATTTACCTAAGTAATAATAATCATAATTTTATTATTTATAATATTAATAATAAGCATATACAGTTAATGTATGTGCGTTTAATGTGTATCTAGTGCATCAATTTTTGTAGACCTACATATTTATGAGTTAAAATTAATAAAAAATATATATTTAATTTTTTACAAAGCAAAATTCAAAGTGGTAGGATTATTTAAATCCATCTTTACAGTTTTGTGCAAAGTGAGACACATGTTTCTTAAGATACGATATTAAGATATTTAATGTTTTTTACAAGATTTCAATTTCTTACCAATTTCACATATCTTACCAGCCTTTAAATTTCTGAATAAAATTTCTAGAAAATTTTCCCTTATTTTAAGTACAGGTTTACCTGTAAAAACTACACCAGTTTTGGAGAATATATGCATTTATTTCTGACGTAAAATTAATAAAAAGATATATTTAAATAATATTAAATTTATCTAAAGTCTTAAAAAGACTAGTTTTGTTTAAATACTATTTTACAATTTTGTACAAGTAGGTAACATGATTTTTAAAAAATCTTATAATTTTGCATTTTGGTAATTATAGGAACCACACTTTTAATAATAAAAAGAGATAGTTGAATAAATCATTGCCAGAAGAACATAACAAAAATAAGTAGATTGTTATTTAAACAGATGAAGGAGTATGAGATAATTAGATGATAGTTTTGTCACAGTTTTCATCTAACAATAAAATCTATCCCTCCACCTTTTACTATAATTTTTAAATTAATTTTTTTTTCAAAGACTACAAATAACATTACTCCGTCATTTCTGCATCAATTGAATTGCAGTCTCTTTTAACGGTTAGGGGGCGCGTTAGAGAAAAGTTGGATATATAATTCAGCTAATGTACAATTCGGCTAATTCAACAATAATGTATAATTCCGCTATGTTTTGGTTATAGTTAGTCTTCGTTTGCTGATGGCTACCCCTTTATTTTCTAGATTAAAAATTAATAGACAGTTATTTATTTTATTTTTGTTTTACTTTTTACTTTAAAATTAGTCTTTTATTTATTTAATTTTTAAATTAAATAAATAAAATGGTTTGTATCAATCTTATACTTTTAATTTTAATTATATTTAATGTAGTTTTATACTGCAGTTAAACTTAATTTATGAATCACTCCCTAATATGCGAGCAAGTCCTTATTTATCTCCTGGATGTAAAATTGCGCTGCAAGTAGGGACTAGAGCATCCATCAAGAAGCTTGTATTGTTCAAGTTCATAGTTAAGAAGGAGCGATATTTGCCTTCGACTTTTGAGAGCCAGGCTAAACTGGGCTCTCTTAAGGAGAAATTTCTTTGCTCAGCGTTCTTAGATACAGGAAAAACACTCTAGAACTAGTGTAAATAATAATAATAATAGTAATAATAATAAGCAATAGACATTCGAGGAAAATTTGGAAACAGGCCTTTCTATCAGGCACATCAGGATTCTATATGATTAATTAACATCCTATTGATGACATTCATATTTCCCTGTTAAATAAGTTTCGTAAATTAGTGCATGGATTTCCTCTTGGATTAAGCAAAGTTTCTTTTACAAAAATAAATTAAAATACAATGTAAAAGAATAAAAATGGGTGTTTGAAAGCCCTCTTCACAGTCATTTTGAGGTGCCTTTTAACAGCGAAAGGGTGTGTGTCACGTCCTTTTTGGAAGACATTACTGACACTGGAATTTTTCCTGAATTAATACAGTTACAACAGGAAAAAAATATTAAACTCATACCGGTAAAATTAAATGATTATTTATTAATGAAAAAACATGGGTAAGCGATTAGTGTAACACTTATATATAGTTGGTTTCTTAAAATACCGAGTGAGCGCCTATAGGGTATTAAGTTCTCCTCGTTGTTGTGAAAATCAAACCCTCCCAGTGATAATTAAAAGCTGTTGCTCTTGGTCAGTCATCTCACAAATTTTCCTCGATATTTTTTATCCTTTCCTAAACCCTTTCTGTATTTAATTTTAATTGTAGGTGGGGGGGGGGGGGGTCCTCTCTTTTTGAGAAACGAAAACGAACTGTTCTTTTAGGGCCCTCAACTGTTCTTTCTACTTGTTGCAAAATTACAAGTCACGAGACGTCAAAACGAACGTTTCTCAGCAACTGCTGCTGCAAAGAACGGGGTTTTAATTGTTTATTTTCAAAGATGAAAAAGAATCTTTCGAACTAGTTGCTACTATATTATCTCGTATAATACTATAGAAGGGAATTTAAATTATTTGGTGACTGGTTATTAGTAATATATATATATATATATATATATATATATTTAAAAATGAAAACACATGTGAAAAACAAAGGATTACATTATAAAAAGCAATGGAATGGATACTGCAGGAATTATACTTAATAGGATGAAAAAGCAAAAATTGGAAAACTATGAATATCTTATAGAATCGTCAGAAGGAATTTATAAAAATATTCATAGTAAATATATATTATTTCATCAAATATTGTCAGCATTATGCCTAAAATCGACAATATTAAGCCCTTAATAACATATATATATGAAACAAGACAATTAATAACCTACATGTGAGTTAAAATAACAAACTAAATAAATAAATAAACAATTATTCAACTTAAAGAGAAATTAGATCATAAAATAAAATAATGTGCACGACTCACCAAAAAAGACTAATTTTACTGTAGATTGAACAAGATTTAAAGTTCTTGACAAATAGCCAGTCATCATTAACTCAAATGGCTGCTATATGTTCAAACATTGCTTTGAAAAAATAATATTAGGAAATTAATTGTTTAGTGCTGTAATCTATAACAGAAAAATATAAGTAAAAGCTGAAATTGTAGACATGTTGAATAATAAGTCTAGTGCTGCCATCTATTATGAATGAAGAGAAAATGGAATTAAAAAGAAAATAATTTTGACAAAGTAAATAATATTTGAAATGTGAGGAAACTAAAGGAAGTAAATAAAATATAAATATAATAAAGATGAAATGGGAAGACAAGTACAATAAGTAGTAATGTATGATGAGACATTGTGTGAGTTAAATGAAGAGTGTATTATTTATGTTGTAAAAATGATTTTGTTATGTAAATAAAATGATTAAATGCATGAAACCTGACTTTAAAAAAAAATCTGTATCTTTTTTAGCAGTCCCGCCACATCCCTCCTTAACGGTATTTTTATTTTATAATTTTCTTTTTTTTTGGGGGGGGGGAGGGGGTAGGGGGTAAATTTTGTTATTTTATGATTTTTTCTTAATTTAAAAAAATAAGTTTTTACATTTTTTTTAGCAATCTATTCCTTTTCTCCTTAATATTGTTTTCAATTTTATAATTTTTATACATATTTAATGCCCGTACTGATAAAATTAGATTAATGTTTTAATGTTTAATGCATGAAGAAAGAAAAGCAAGGAGATAATTGTAAGACAAAAGCTGTATGGTTTAATTGTAATAAATTAAGCCTAATGAAATGAGAGAAACATAAACGTTTTATACGATTGCATTGGTTTAGAAGAATATTTCTGATAACTGAACTAAGTTGAATGAAAGTTAGTGAAATTAATAACATTGAAGGGTTGAATGTTAAAGGGTGATTAGAAAGAATAGAGATATTAATATCCATAAAATTAATAGTAGACTTATTTAAATGAGTATTACTAAGTTCAAGATTGGAAGGATATGCTACAGGTAGAGAAATAGAATGATTATCATTAAGGGAAAACATAATTATATCATCTATGTATATATCTATAGAGCAAAATATTTTTGTTAATATACTTTCTTTCATAGAAATAGAGATATAAATCTGAAAGCATACTGGAACTAGCTGAGCCTTGTAGAATTCCTTTTGTCTGAAGAAAAATAGCATAATTTTGGAAGATAAAATTATGAAAAAGTGAAAAATTAGTTAAAGTTTTGAAGTAATCAATATCGATGTTATTAGGTAAATGTAATGATGAGAAATCTTCTATAAAAGTGAATTAATAGTAGAGTGAAAATTTGCTAAAATAATATTGTTGAAAAAAAGTCCTTAAAATCATATCCGATAATATTGTTGACGTTGGTAAGTGCCTTGATTTTATTAACTAGCACATAACTGTTTTAATACAATGAGTGTTATCTTTCTTGATAGATAAATCGTAGATTTGGGTAAGAATATCTAAGAGAAGTGAGTTAGCGCATGTGTTATAAGTGTTACATCCTACAGAAGGGTCGGCGAACCTATGGCAAGCGTGCCGTAGCTGGCATGCGAGAAGATATTTTTGGCACGCCATTGATTAAATCAAATGCAGTCAAACTCCCCAAAATTCTACACCTCATTATTTTTCTTCCATTAATACACGAGCATGACTGGCAATAGCTTTTGATTGTTATAATAAGTACTTGTGTACTTATCATATCAATGAATTGCCAATTTCGGAATCATTTAATCCTTAAATGCACAGTGATGCAAATTTACATAACTTTGTATTTAACTTTTAATAAATAAATCAAGATCTTTGCCACCACTATATTTATATAGAAATATTAATCCTGTAAAAATTACATAAAATATGCTACTAAACAAATTTAAACATTTTTCTTGAATTTCTGGTGTCTATAATCATTAATATAAGTATAAAAAAATTCAGTTCTAAAAGAAAAAATCATGCATTTATAGTTAAATTTATTATCTACCCAGATGTGACACTAATTGATAAACTGATCTTGATTGTATTCGATTGGTTGGAAATTTCATAAATTAAAATATAGCTTATCGACTTCCAATCCAACTGAATATATTGACTCAGCAATTTGTCGAAGTGAGAGAGGATTTGGAGATGATCGAAAAAGAAAGACTACCAGGCATCATAAACAAAATGCTGATAGTAAAATTATGTACACTTTCAATTCAATTCCAGAAGAAGTTGGCATTTGCTACATGTTGACAACCTCTCTCTCTACTTATGCTTGTGAATCATTATTATCAGAGATGAATAATATTAAAAATTATAATCGAATCAACTTGTCAGATGACTCCAGTTCATCATGTATTTTATTAAAAATAACCAATTATGAGCCCATCATATGGCATCGAAGATGCAACATTAGAAATCACATTAAGTTGTTTAATTGCTTTAATTTCGTCTCTTTCTAATGACTTTAAAAATGTAATTAAAGTTAGATATTGTTAAACCCTCACTCTGCATATTACGCCAGTTTATTAAGGTCCCAACCAAATAAGGAAATACCGGTAAAAAATCCTAATAAATCTTGACTAGAAAATATGAGATCTTCGAATTACGATTTTTCTTTTTTGTACAAACGATAGCGGAACATTGATAGACTAAACAAACTTTTATGACAATGAGTTAAATGAGAGTAATTACGAATTCGGTGAAGAGAAACTAACACCGAAATTCCAAGATACAGTTGCTGCATTACGTACTTTACAAACTTTTTAATTTTCTTCTGAAAAAAAGATTTTGCAATGCTTATGAAATTAGAAAATAAAATTGAATCAACGAACACCACAGAGAAAACAGATTTCTTTCGCAGACTTTGTAGGTAATGTTTTTTATATTTACTAATTTCTTCTTATGCATTGTAATATATTTTTAAAATAATAATTTTCCATTTAATAACAGGTGTAAAACAAATATTTTGTAGATATGATTCGTAAATGATTTTTTTTCGATGTTTCTTTTCTCATTGTCTATTTTAAAATAAAATGATCTCAACTATAAAACCACCACGTTGCTTAAAATGTCAAAATCAACAGATCCCAAGGGGCAACATCCATATTACCATAATTATTACAGTCATTTGGCAAGTTGTTTCGATTTGAGTTATTAATATTTTTTATGATTGCTACAATTATTTCTTATACTTATCTTCTTTCTATAATTATTACTATAATTAATTAATCTTTTCATGTGGGAAGTTATTTAGGTTTTAATTTTCAATATTATACATTATTTAATTTAATATGCATGTTGATATTTGTTATTACCTGCAGGTATGTTAACCATATATCTTAATCTAATAATGATAAAAGTAATTTTATTCACTATTTATATATATTTTTTTAGCGCAGATGGGTGGGGTTTGGGGGTTGGCACGCCATGGTAGCTTGGAATTTTTTTTTGGAAGAAAATTGGCACGTGGATGTGAAAAGGTTCGCCGACCCTGTCTACAGTGACAGTGCGGAATTTTAAAGGGATTTTGTGAAACTTAGGAATCATAACAATGTAGGGATAATTGAAGTTTTTATTTTTTAAGCCTAATAGTTTACGATAACTTAAAATATCAGAGGAAAAACTGTATTTTTCTTCTTTTGATGCATTTGGAATGATTTTCAAAAGTAGATTTTCAAAATTGAAATTTTGATTACACACACATAAATAAAAAAATGGTAAAGAGTATATGTTTTAAAATTCATTTCTCATGGAAGACCCAGCAATATAAGAATGATTGATTAAAGCTAAAAAAAAAAAACAATATTTAAACAGTTGATATAGGCCGATATTACATTTTAATATCGGCTATTACCTTTAGGCTATATGGGGAGGTTTCATTGTATATTACTTGTTATTGATTTTGTTTAAACCAATAAAAAGTTTGGATTAGATTCATTTATTTTCTTAATATAAAAATGAAACGGAGTCTCACATATCGTGAAAGACTTGGGGATTGTTGTTAGTAAATTATATTTATCGATTTGCTGATGAGACTAGTAAAGAAGAAGACATAATTGACGAAAATATCATTATAAAATGAGTGATAGTGAGAAATAACAATATTAATGAAACTATTACACTGATATAAATGAATCTGAATCAATTTTATCATTATCAAATTGTATTCAATCATTTATGAAAATGGCAGTGGGTAAAAAATGAAAATTATGTGATTTTGACAAAACAGAGACTCTCAATTTTTTATTTTTTTACGCCACTGCAACTCATTGGAATCTGGGTTGTGAAACTTTTCAACTTTTCTCATTTTTGAATGTCTGGAATATTAGTTGCCATGATATTTTTTTCCAAATTCATACATTATTATATATCTTATAACATGTATGTCGTAGGCTAATTGAGAAATTCGGATGTTTGCAACAGGCAAACAGCTGTTTGTAAAAAGCCGGACTAATTGGAGAAACATCTGCTATTTTCTAATAAGCCAGATAATTTCCATGTTTGTTCCTAAGATCTTATGCCGCTTTTGGCTGATTGAAAAATGACCAGTTCTTCCCAATCAGCATGATAGTTTTCAGGCTTATTGCAACAAGCCTATGTAGCTTCCTAGTAATTGGAAAAGGACCCATAATAGTTTGCTAATCAGCCTTATTTTTTCCAAGCTCATTCAAATGACACTTATGCAGTTTTATGCTAATTAGAAAATGACCAACTGCTTGTTTTAAAGGCGTGGTTTCATCCAGGTTTATTGAATTAAGTCGTAGTAGTGAACGTTCATGCATAATTTTAGAATTAAAAATAACAGCAGGAACTTTAAATGCTTATATAAATGTTTAAATAAATATGTTTTTTTGACAGATATGATTTACCAGAGTCAAAGTTTTATTTTTATTTTAAAAGTATAATGAAAAACTGCTACAAAACTTTTTTTTTGTCTCACTAAAATGAGACTAAATTGAGATTATGGTGTTATATATATGAAACTATTGTATCATTAATATATATAAAACAACGTTTGAACTATTTCTTTTATATTAGTGATGTGGTGTTTAGAACTGGAAATAAATGTTAATAAACCAAAAGAATGTGAGACTCTAATTTCCATGGTCCGAACAGCTTTCTGAAAGAATGTGCAATTGAAAGCAGTAACTCCTGATTGCTAATTATCTCTTTCTTGGCGGGGTACTTTTTCCCCCTCACTTTACACCTGTAGGGAACGAGATAAATAAGTGGGTCTAGTTTTACTTTGTGGGCTGATCATTATGTTGTCAACTGCAAAATATCTTTGAATTTTTAAAGTGTCAATCAATATGAGACTATACACCTTACCAGTGGCAACATTACCGTTCCAGTACACAGATTTTTTTCAGTTGAGTGAAGTAGTAAAAATTAATTATAATAAAAATAAATAAATATAACAATAAGGAATAATAATAATAAGGAATAACAATAACAATAATAATAAGTAAATAATAAAATATCCAGAAGGCATAAAAGAGCAGGCAGAGGTGAAAGAGTGAGACGCCATAAACGGCTGTAGGAACTTATAAAAATATTTTTATTTTACTTTTTAACTAATTCAATTTTTTTTAAGCTAAACCTTGATTTGGGATGCTTAAAAAAAATGCTTAGATTTTATCGAATTGTATTAATAAGGTACTGAAATCCTTCTAGATTTTCTATTGCAAATACTTTCTAGCGTTTCCTTCGTGCATTTTTGTATCTTGTCTTTTGAACTTCCGTGATAAAAAAAAAAATCACCTTACTATTGATATATCACAGGAAACCTCCCAGAAACAATCTGAAAATTTGGATATCAAGAACCAAAAGAAGACTATAAAAATATTCCATTTATACCAGTAAATATAACAGAACTTTTTATTATGAAAATTAAGGCCTGAATTGAATGACAAATGATTCCCTGCTGCTTGTCGGTTACAACTTGAACAAAGTAAGGCATGTGTTCTTCCCCCAATTTATTAACATAAATTAAGGAGCGTATGTTGCTGCTCCCCGTAATCGTTGCTTTGCTTTAGAAATTTATCTAGTCTATATGAAGCATCATATAGAAATTACGTCATATTGAGCATATTTTTAAGTAGTTGCTTTTAAACAAAATACCTCATAAAACGTAAACATCGGGATAGTTAAAATAAAATTAAACGCTATTTCATTTGTTAATATTTTTATAATGAACAATTCTTTTATTCATTAAATATTTTCGTCTGCATCAAGATTTTCTTTATCAAATTGAGATATACAGTAGCTGGCAAAAGATTTGATACGATACGTTTTTCTGTCCTAACTTTTTCTGTAAGCAAAATTTCTTAATGATGTAAATTAGTAATTTGTACCTTTTTTAAAGCTAAAAAAATGCAACATTAGAACAATTGAGACATGTGCATAAATTAAAAATAATTCGGAAATTCGCAAAATTATTTAAGCAAAAGTTTTGAGACGATGAAGTTTTTCTAAACTTTTATTGAAATTAAGCGTCTTTATGTAACGAAATACAGCAATATTTAATATTTAGTTGCACATGCACATCCTTTTGTTTGAGATGCGGCACATCGTCTGAGCATGGAATTAACAAGGCTTTCTAAGGTGGACCTAGGGATTTTCTCCCAATCCGATTGAAGATCCAGAAGGAGTTCTGCGTTCGAAGAATGTTTTCGTGTCCCGACTTAAAAATGTTCAATTGGATTAAGCCAGGTGACTGACTCGGCCAGTCCAAAACTTTAATTTTCTTAGCTGTAAACTAATTTGTCACCATTTTTGAGGTGTACTTTGGATCATTATCCTGCTGAAACATCCATCCACGAGGCATCTTTTTACGAGCATAAGGCAGCATGTGATCTTCTAAAATGTTTTTATAAATATTTTGGTCTATAATAACAGTGATGTGTACGAGGGTGACGACGTCATGATGATGGAAAGCTTCCCAAACCATTACTGATCCGTTTCCGTGCTTCGCTGTTGGACGTTAGTACCGGGGATCCATTCTGGTGCCTTTTGGATGACGAATATAACGTAGACCATCACTTCCAAACAAATTGATTTTGGATTCATCGCTCCAAAGGACCTTCTTCCAATCTTTGGTTGTCCACGTTTCGTGCACCTTAGCGAATTTCAATCGGATTTTCCTATTCTTTGCCCGGATGAGAGATTTTTTGCAGGGATCTGTGCACACAATCAAGGGGCATCCATACGACGTCTTATGGTGTCCTTATTCACTGTGAGTCCATGTTCGGTAGCCATCTCCTTACATATTTCAGCAGCGTTCTTGGTTGGGTTAGCGACCGAATTCCTTCTGATCAACGAGTCTTGACGTTGAGTCGTTTTTCTTGAGGCTCCTAATCTTGGAAGATCGCTCACACCTTTACCATCCTTCCACTTCTTGACTATGTGGCCAACAGTTGATTTTGTAATTCCCAACTTGCTGGCGATGGCAGAATATGACATCCCCCACCCCCCGCTTCTTTAATAATTAAAAGACAAGTGGCCAAAGGCGTATTTTTCTCTGTCTTCATATTGAAACAGATACTAACATTAAGATTTTCATGTACGAAATAGAATTCTAATGCTTTAAGGATTAAGCGAGTTTTGCATACAACAACCCGGCTGAGGTAGCGAGTTCTTTTGTGCTCTCTCTTTATATGAAGCATCGCATATTCTAGAATATTCTGGGAACATGACTACTAATTTGCATATCTGCGCAAAGTTATCGAAATTATAAAGCCATTCGCATACAGCTCGCATAGAAAAGAAATAATGAAAATGCAATTTAAAAGCCAGAGGCGGGATTTGAACCTACATCTTCTACGTGGAATTCCTCTGCTCTAGCCACTCGGCTAGCTGAGCCCTTGTGTGTGTGATAATATTACATGTATTTAAGACAAGTATTAAAAACTTTAATTTTATGGAATCGTTTCAAAACTTCTGCTTTCAACTTTTCAAATTCACGTTTGGTATTTTTTTAAATTAACAATTTTTGCGCTTATCATTAGTTGCGCACCATGTAGGGTTACTAAAATTACTAATTTACATCGTTAAGAAATTTTGCTTACAGAAAAAGTTAAGACATAAAAACATATCATCTCAAAACTTTTGCTAGCTACTGCATTTTCGTGCGGTAAAGAGCATTTGAGACGTAATTGTGTTAAATATCTCTAGACTGTTCTTATAAATTGGTTTCAGTATTTGCTCGCTAGCTTAAAAGTTTTTAAAAAAATATCTTATAGTAGAATGCTCTGGAAAATTAAACAAGTGGGTAAGTGTGATCGAAGATCGCACAAAGGGTTTCGTTTAATATTCCTTTACACTTTATATCCTTTTTTTAATAAATCCAAATACATTTCACACACACAAAAAAAAGAATTATGTTTTTTTATAAAGTAAAAATTTACCAGTTTATTTTTCTCGTTTTTCCGAAAATCTGAAATAATCCGATAGCGGGCGAAGCCCGCTATTATACTCTGTCATAATAATATCTGTCATGTGGACTAAATGCGATATTAAAAAAAAAATCAATTTCAAAATTAAACATGTTGTATAGAGACCTTCGAAATGTTAGACTTCAGATTAATTTCTTTTTAAATTCTCTAATGCCGTCATATTAAGCTGCTTTCTGTATTTACACATACTCATACTCCTTGTATTATTGAGAAATTTTCCTTTTTATTACCAATATGACGTCATATTAATATTTTTTCAATTGGTGAAACTTTTTATTTCATTTTCATTTTTCACGTCGAAATCTTTCGATAGAAAATTAATTATTGTAGAAAGAATTTTATTGTGCATTTTTAATTGTTGGCAACTGTTATAACGAAAAATGTTTAAATTTAATAGGAGAAAGCTGTTAGATTTTTGTTTTTTTTATCTCTATATGTTAAAATAATACGATTTTTTCAAATTTTATGATCGTGAGCTTCATAGTAGATATTCAGCTATAAGTAAACAAAATTTCATGCCTGTAAGTTATATAGTTTCTGAGAACCAGCTCTGTGACAGACAGACAACGAAGTGGGACTAATAGGGTTTCGTGAGATGAACGAAACCCTAAAAAAGCTTTTTATATGTGCATAGTTTAAAAACTACTTCCGAACTCTTAAAGCAGAAATAACTGAACTTCTGAAATACATTTTATTTAATCTTAATTATTCATTCATTAAGGCGTTACACACGTTTCTCGGCGGTGAAAAATTGACATATTTTGGAATTTTTTTTTAGGTAGGGATAATAATTAAATTAGAAACTAATAATTCCACGTGGTTTTTTATTACTTCATGTATTTAAAAATATTTGTTTTGTTAAATTTGGTCACATATTATTTCAGAAACCTGCCGCCGCGTTGATCTGTACTAAAATATCTGGCTCGATGAGCAGCATCCTAACTTCGTGTAAGAACAAAAACATATTAAAATCTCATTTTCTTCTTGTAAAATAAAGTTGTAATTAAAGGCCATCGGCTCAAATTTTTTAATTTTTGAAAAATAAGATAATCGCACTATTTTGAAAAAAAAAAATCATTTTTCGTCTAAAATTTTGGTCTGTAAACTTATTAAAAAATATAAAAAAATAAAAATTTCAAAAAATGGATCGATGGCCCTTAGACAATTTTATCATGCGTAGATAAGTGCAAATTTTATCTAAAAATGTTAAAAATTGTTCAAGTTATCATTGAACAATTGAAAAACTAATAATTCCATGTTGTTTTTTATTACTTCAAGTATTTAAAAATATTTTTTTTAATTTGGTCACATATTATGTCGGAAACCTGCAGCCCTGTTGATCTATACCAAAATATCTGGCTCGATGGGCAGTATCCTAACTTCGTGTAGAAACAAAAAAATATTATAATCTCATTTTCTTCTTGTAAAATAAGGTTATAGCTAAAAGCCATCGGCTCAAATTTTTAAATTTTTGAAAAATAAAAAAATCGCACTATTTAAAAAAAATTTTTTTTTTTTCGTCTAAAATGTTGACTTGTAAATTTATTGATAAAATATAAAAAATTAAAAGTTTCAAAAAATGGGTCGATGGCCCTTAGACAATTTAATTATGCGTAGATAAGTGCAAATTTTATCTAAAAATGTTAAAAATTGTTCAGGTTGTCCTTGAATAATTAATTGAAAAACTAATAATTCCACGTTGTTTTTTATTACTTCAAGTATTTAAAAATATTTTGTTAAGTTTGGTCACATATTATGACAGAAACCTGCAGCCGCGTTGATCTGTACCAAAATATCTGGCTCGATGGGCAGCATCCTAACTTCGTAGGAACAAAAAAAATATTAAAATCTCAGTTTCTCCGTGTAAAATAAGGTTATAGCTAAAAGTCATCGGCTCAAATTTTTAAGTATTTGAAAAATAAGAAAGTCGCACTATTTTGAAAAAAAAAAAAATGATTTTCGTCTACAATTTTGACTTGTAAACTTATTGAAAAAATATAAAAAATTAAAAATTTCAAAAAATGGGTAGATGGCCCTTACAAGTAAAGGTACTATAGTTTGTGGCGAATTTGCTACCTCGAAATCGGCTATTGAGTTTTGTTAATGACAGGGGCGGGGTCAAAGTTTAAAATTTTGTTCATTGAAAACCAGTTGCCGTTAAAGAAATAAGTAAGATTTAAATTTATTTATGGTTCTTACACTGCATTCATGATTTTCAATTTTTGACACATTGTTCATTCCGAAGAAGCGAGTAAAACAAAAATATTTCTCACAGTGCGCACAACGAGAAAATACTTCTTCAGCTGACTCGACGACGCATTCAGAGAACAGCTCTGCTTTCATCATAACTTGCAAAACCTGCCTGTCAAGTAACATACGAATATTTTATCTGCTATTACAAATTCTTATAATAACAGCAATAATATAACCTTATAGTAGTTATTGGCGATGTATGACACTGTAAAATAAAATTAGTAAACTTAAATCGCACTTATTTCTTTGAAGGCATTTGTTTTTCACTGAACGAAATTTTGAACTTCGACCCGGCACCCTGTCATTATAAAAACTCAATAGCCGATATGCGAGGTATAAAATTACTAAGCTCGACAAGACGAATCGAAATAGCTATAATAAAAATCGAAATTCGCCGCCACAGACTATAGTACCTTTACTTGCTAGACAATTTAATTATGCGTAGATAAGTGCAAATTTTATCCAAAAGTGTTAAAAATTGTTCAAGTTATCATGCTACCCATGTTGAAAAATGTAGTTTCCAGAAAATAGCGTTTAAAGATTTAGAAGAAGAAAAAATATACTGATATATATATTTTTTCAACTTACACTTAATTTTCTATTCCTGCGCCATATTGTCAATCCTCCTGTGCCTTAATCCGCTCCTTTAAAAGTGGGTAGAATCTTTAATGGAATCTTTTCGGCGAGGTCGGTTTCATCGATAGTGCGTGCGCTCACATTTTTGATGCTATCTTTCTTAATAATTGATATATCACTTTAAATCTTTTTGCTTATTATTCTATGCACTATAAAAATTTAATTTCCGTGAAAAAAAAAATAGATTTTTTTGAAAGTTGAGTACGTATGTACTCAATTAATATAAAATATGTTTCCAAATATACTGTGAAATTGAGACTTATTGTTTGATAGTAAAATTTGTATAAGTTGTGTATTACTCCTGTACTTGTTACGACATGTTATTTTCTATACATTATTGAAAGTATTAATAAACAGGATACGCCATAAAATTTTTTTACCGCTCAAAATATAGAAATATGAAGCTGACACAAAAGGCATTTCCTCCTTCTCATTACTAGATTTAGATTATGGTGTTATATATATGACAATACGGTGTCATTATTATATAGAAAATAATGTTTGAACTATTAGTTTTTCATATCAGTGATGTAGTGTTTAGAACTGAAAATACATATATAAAAAGATTAATAAATAGAATACGCGACTCTAATTTCCAGAATTCGAAAGGCCTTCTGAGAAAACGTGCAATTGGAAGCAGCAACTCTTGTATCCGCTTTCTTGCTAATCACTCCCCTATTAGGCAAAATTCGCTGCTTTGATTTATACTTGGTAAAAGGCACGAACTAGTGAATTTATTTAAAATATTATAATGTTTCTTCAGTTTCTTCTTTTTTTAGGCTATGGAAACAGGAAGTAGAAAACATTATGTAAATTAGCTATTCTGGATTTCTAAATCGTTTTCTCACCGTATAATTATCATTTACTATTAAACTATTAATTGATAAAAAAAATACTTTTAACAGATTTTTACATGCTTTAGTTTTATTTATATATTTTTCTACTTTTTAATGTTTGAAATATCTTATTGTTGCAGTTTGAAAGCCAGTTGGCTCATTTTAGCGAGCGTTGTTTTGGGCACAATTAAATCCACTAGTGTGTAACTCGTGCGCATTTCCAACTATAAAGAATATTTGGGAAATTATCACTTGCGCTTTGTTAACGGAAAATGTCTTAAAATCAATTTAATAATTCAAAATTAAGTTCTAAAAATGTTGAAATATTGTATTGCCTTTGGAAACACACACCTGTGTGCATATATATTTTTTTATAATTATTTTATGTATGAAAGTGAAATTAAAATAGATTATAAAATTCTAACTTCACATAAATGAACCAAGTTAAATAAAACAGTGCATGAAGAATCTTATCGCGATCAAAGTTTTTTTTAATTTTTTACGCAAAATATGATACATTTAAGAAATGTTTTCTTTTTCCAGCTTTAAAATTCAAGTTAAAAAAAAATTAGAGTAATCTGATTTCAGTTAATTAGAAGAATGTATTTTAAGAATTTTTAAATCAGTTTCCACCAAAATCATCATAAAAATTCGAGCAATCGCATGTAGTATCTGAAGTTAGTTATTAATATGAAAAATATATAATTCAATAATCTAATTTATAAAAAGGAAAATTTGTCTGTCTGTATTCCTTTATAAATCCACAGTTTAAAAGCAAGAGTTGTGAAATTTTACGTACAGGTGTGTTAAAACGCAGCCGAGGTTAAAATTGTAATAAAAAAACTTATCCGAAATCGAAATAACTTATAGTTAATTTTTAATTAATAAAAAACCCCAACAATCTAACAGCCATTTTCTATAAAATTTAAGCCTTTTTCGTTATAGCAGTTACCAACAGTTAAAAATGCACAGTAGAATTCTTTCCACAGCAATCCATTTTCTATTGAAAGATTTGCAAGTGATACATGAAAATGAAATAAAAAGTTTCAACAATTAAAAAGAAGATGAATATGACGTCATATTGGAAGTATAACGGACATTTTCAAACATTTTTCAATAACACAAGGAGTATGAATATGAGTAAGTACAGAAAGCAGGTTAATATGACTTAATTAGAGAATTAAAACGAAAATGAATATGACGTTAGACTGGAAGTTTAGCGGGCCTTTTTCAAATATTTGAATATCTTACAAAGAGAGTATCGATATGTATAAGTACAGAAAGAAAGTGGATATGACGTCAGCAAGTGAATATAACGTCATATGAATTTGAGAAACGTATTGAATCATGAGAAAAACCTGATTGTAGAAATATTAGCCTATTTTAACATTTTCAGTTTCTCTGAATTCGTTTTCACTATTTTTAAATGTATTCCATATGTATATATGTATGTATGCGTGTATATTAGAATATACACAATTTTTTTGGTCTCCAGTTCTAATTATTAATGAAGAATTGAAAAATAGATTTAAGATATTTTTAAAAATAAAATTCAGGTCACTGTATGGGTTGAAGGCACCATGTCATACAAGGTTATATTTCAGACCCTCAATCAGACACTTCAATTTTTAAGAAGCAATGATTTATTAATGGGCTGAGTCACTGTTGGATTGTCTGGAGATTTCCGACAAGCATTGCCGGTCATTCTAAAAGGAACAATGACGGATTAAAATAATGCATGTCTTAAGTCGTCACATCTTTGGAGGCATGTTCACAGTTTGCGACTAACTAAAAATATGACATTTCACCTAGATGTAAACATATTCGATGGTCAATTTTCTGACCATTTTTCAATGCGGAGAATGTATTAATACTGCTTCATTCCGTAATTGATCAATTCAAAACCATAGAAGCATTTTATAACACAGCTGCGTCTGTCGAAGAACTCAATTATCCAACGTTTTACAGACCATAAATGCTTTGCGAACGTGTGATTGTCACACTAAAATACAAAGATATGATAAAATGATCGTGTATAAAATGATAGTGTAAACAACATTAACTTGAAGATTCAAGAAAAGTTACCTGGAGAAGCTGTATTGTATAAACCAATAAATATTGTTTACACTAAAAACACCAACTTTTAACACACAATATCAAACTATAGTACAATGGACAGACATACGTTTCGTGAGTAGCTTGGACTCACATCTTCAGTGTCTATAAAATAAAATTAAACATTATTGTATCCCCCAAAGACATGAAATTGAATCGAGAAACCCAAATGAAAACAACAACACACCGAAAAACAAAAAAAAAGTGAGATGTAAGCGTACCTTACATCTCACCTTTCTGGGTTGAGTTACTGTGTCATAGTGAATCACTTCCGGCTTAATCTCATTGGTGGCTTGTGCGTGATGTGTTTTTCGGTTTGTTGTTGTTTTCATTTGGGTTTCTTGATTCAATTTCATGTCTTTGGGGGGATACAATAATGTTTAATTTTATTTTATCGACACTGAAGATGTGAGTCCAAGTTACTCACCAAACGCACGTCTGTCCATTGTACTATAGTTTGATATTTTGTGTTAAACGTTGGTGATTTTAGTGTATATTTATCCACACAAGTTTTTCTTCATAATAGATATTGTTGTTGAAGAAAATAAGCTTTGAAGTAATTGTTTTTTAGTTCGTTCCATCATGTACGTTCAAAGAAAGTTTAACATTTTTCCTTTTCAGGTTTTATTGCTCCATTGGTGAATGGAAGCAATTTGATTAATAGCTGAATTCTGATGAGTTTATTATATAAATTTATATATTTTTAGATTGGGTTTTCATTACATCCCTTTTTATAACATTTCGAATGCTTTGTCTTATTATGTTTTTATGTAACATGGTTAATTTTAAAATTGATTTTTCTAAACAAACATTCCTAATATCACATACACTCAGAAAAAAATTGCAGCAAAATTACGGGCAGAGGTCGGCAGCAGAGATTCCAGTCATACCCCGTAAAAAAAAGTCCATGCCCATCGTTTTGTGCAGCCCGTAATTTTACGGGGCAAAGTAATACAGCATTTTAATGCACAGGATATAATGCACTTTAAAACACAATAACACTTTAATTACTGTTCCGTAGCACGTAGCACGTTAGATAATAATCTCAGAATCACTGTTTTGGCGGGTTACAATTTTTGAAACACGAGTAAAATGAAGGGTTACACCCTAGCGAGGGACAATGTATGGGGTCGTACCGTATTTTGCTAAAATATGGGCTAGAACTGTAAAAATATGTGGATTGCTCTTAATTTTCTAAGAGATAAGGCCGCTTATTTAGTGGATCAGACCTTTTTTCATCAAATAAGGCTGTTGCCCGTGAAAAATGAAGGGCAAACGCTCATAAATTTACAGTTTTATCTGAGAGTGTATATCGCCGGTTACTTCAGCTACTTAATTATAAATGGAAATTTTTATACAAACATCTTTGTTTCTAAAAGAATAGGCATAATCTGTAATAAAATAATAATTTTTTTAAAGAGTCTATTTTTCATGGCTATGAATTGAAAAGGAAAGAGTAAATTAAAAAAAATCCCTTTTTCATAGAGGAAAGGAGAAAAGACATTTTTTGTATAACATTTTAAAAGGACGATAAAGAAGTATTTCCTATCGTATTGATGATTTTTTTTACAACAAAGAGTTTCATCGCATTTTGAATGCACCTTGAGTTCATATGTGCCTAACCCGGTAATATTACCATCGGTACACATGTGTATCAGTTATGGTAACCAAAGGCGACTATTTTTTATTCAATACTTCTAAACAATAAACATTGGGGAATATTTTACTAACATGTATAAAAAATTCATATTCTATGCTAAGGTGATTATGGTTATATATGAGTATATGTGATTATGTGTAATACGAAAACGTTTCGAGAACTTGAAAAAAATTGTTCTAGTCAATGCTGTAAACAAAACGAAACTTTAAAATAAATCAAAAATTTATTCATGTTATTTATAAAACTAGTCGGATGTGTCAATCCCAAAACTTTCTTCTATCTCATACATGTTAATACTTTAAAATTCGCTATCAAAACGCCAATAAAATCAATATTTTTGTCATACGTCAGCTGCTTGCGAATCGCCGGGTTACATGGATGCGAAACACCTTTCACTGCACGAGCAGCCGATGTACAACACAACTACGAAAAATCTAGAAAATTACACAAAAATCGCTATCACAGCGACCCCTTCCTGCGGAATATCCCCACATTCAACTGGGACTTGCTGGCTACAGCCAAAAACATATAAATGAAGTTTGGTTCAAATCTATGCATAACTTCATACACTTTTCTATCATACACATTCTTTTGTTTCAATTGCAGTATTGGTGATTGGAGCTATCAGCAAAATATTATTTTCTACTTATTTATTTTCATTCTCTTTTCGATCTTATCCAGTAGTTATTTATTTATTTATTTCGTACAAAAAAGCATTTTCTTTAAGATTCTTCTTTGCAAAAGTGCTAACCTGATACTTTGAATAAGTTACTAAAATAATAGATAATGATTTTGAATAAGCTGAGATAGAATAACTAACAGCATCCACTAAAATAATTTACAGTATCTTAGTTATTTTATTCTTTTAGGAATCGTCCGCTTTGAAAAATAAAATTAATTGTTTGAACAGTTACTGGCGTCTCGGTTTCTGTACTGCAATTTAGAGAAACGAAAAAGAACAAATATCAATTCTTTGTCATTGATTTTTTTAATCAATATTCTTTCCAAAACCTTTCCGTTTAATTAAATTCTGTCCCTTATCCGTCTGTTAAAAATTCTGATTCAGCATTATTGTTAGAATTCGAAATGAATGTGTCGAATTTGTAATTTATTTTAACAAAGTATCGAAACGAAAACTTTTTTCCAGTTCAGATTTCTAAGAATATCAAAACGATTTAATACTACAGGAAGAAACAATGTGGATTTTGAGTAGAATACAGCATTAATTTTACTGCTGTTACAACCATATAAACACAGCTTTAATAACTCTCTTTTCAGTACACTCATTTCTATATTGTTGAATAATTTAGTAGTTTTAATATAAAAAAAATGTACAATTTTCAAAATTGTATTAATCCTTTTCTATACATAAAAAAAGTAATGGTTTAAAAATGGACCAATGAAAATCTGCGTAGATATTTGGGGTTATTCTCATCGCTTTTGTACTAGGGACTTTTTTGAGGAGCGATTACTTTTTTTCTAGCCATCCTACGGATTCGAAAATCATACCACCACCAGACGCGAAGTATAACAAGCTTTCAGAAATTCAAAAAATTACCGCGGTCGGACAATAAAAACTCAAAAAATCCTTAAAAATCGAGTAAAAAATCTTTTATTGAAAAAGTCATTTGCGCGAGACTATTAAAAACAATAATGAAAGTTTAAAATAATAATTAAATGATCACGTGTTGAAAGCAGGAAATAAAGAAAATTACGTCATAAAAATCGTGTTTACACATGAATATTAAAAATGAAAAATATGAATAAAATGAAAAAGCATTATAACCAGTTAAATGAAAGTCATTTTTTTATATTGTTGCCAATTTCTAAATAAGCGCAAATGATTATATTTTATCTCAAATAAAAAATGTATTTGCGCGAGACTATTAAAAACAATAATGAAAGTTTAAAATAAGAATTAAATGATCACGTGTTGAAAGCAGGAAATAAAGAAAATTACGTCATAAAAATCGTGTTTACACATGAATATTAAAAATGAAAAATATGAATAAAATGAAAAAGCATTATAACCAGTTAAATGAAAGTCATTTTTTTATATTGTTGCCAATTTCTAAATAAGCGCAAATGATTATATTTTATCTCAAATAAAAAATGTATTTGCGCGAGACTATTAAAAACAATAATGAAAGTTTAAAATAACAATTAAATGATCACGTGTTGAAAGCAGGAAATAAAGAAAATTACGTCATAAAAATCGTGTTTACACATGAATATTAAAAATAAAAAGATGAATTAAATGAAAAAGCATTATAACCAGTTAAATGAAAAAGCATTATAACCTGATTACAGAAGATAGTCGCCGTTCGTGATGTCATCATCATCATCTTTTTAAAACAGGATACGTTGCATTTACCAGGTTTTAAGAGGCTGTGAAATCAGAACGGGGGTTGGTGAGCGTAGCGAGCAGGGGGCAGAGACCCCTAGTCTATATTAAAAAAAAGGAAATATAACTGTGCGTCTTCTCTGTGGATCTGTTTGTGTGTCTCTCTGTTTGTGTGTATGATGACTAGGGAAATCTACCGCACGTAAAGGTGTGTGAAAATTTTGATCATGATAGACGAAGGCAGGTCCAAATGCACTTGGAGATCCAATTTTATTTATTTTTTAATAATTAGATGAGATATTAATTAATAAGCATAATGAAAATCGCAAAACGACGTTTTTACTTCGTTTTCTGTGCCTGTCCGTGCGTTCCGCGATTATTCAGCCAGACGAAAGCACGTGTTTCGTATTTTCTGCATTTTGAAATCGCGATTGCCGAGTCCCTGTAGAGTTACAAAGCAAAACTAGTCGGATGTGTCAATACCAAAACTTTCTTCTATCTCACACAAGTTTCTCATACACTAAAAAGAATCAGCACCAATTTATATCAAGGTCTAACTGAAACTCAAGTTTTATTAAATTCCGTGCAATATTTCTTGAGATATGACTATAGCTAAAATCGTGTAAATCCTGCAAAATGCTGCATAGCAGCGGCACCTGCTGGGTGATTTTCACCAAAAACTTATGAGCACCAATTTATATCAGAGACTAACTGAATATAAAGTTTTATTAAATTCCGAGCATCAGTTCTTGAGATAGAGCTATTGTGGAAATCGCGAAAAATGCTGCATAGCAGCGCCACCTGCTGGGCGATTTTTACCAAAAACTAATCAGCACCAATTTATATCAGGGACTAACTGAATCTAAAGTTTTATTAAATTCCGAGCATTAGTTTTTGAGATAGAGCGCCCACAAAATTTTTGTCACATACAGACAGACAGAGTCACAGACAGGCATTTTCTAAAAACAGTCAAATCGTGTTCAGGACCTTCTAAAACGTATAAATCCGTCGAAAACCGGAAGTCGAAAATTTTCATGAATCCAATACTTTCTTCTTGTAAAGGTAGAAGAAAGTAAAAAGAAAATCACGAAAATGTTCGCCTTACTTTTTCGGTTTTTATATTTAAATCGTTAATGGTGTCATCCGTAGAACGGTATAAATCATTAACGGAACATCTATCGTTAAAAAAAATATTAATATTTACTATTTAAAAAAAATGATTTTAGTGGACATCAAATCGCGTCAGTATTCAAGATTTCCGTTTTTCTACAATTTAAACTGTCGCATTCACTTCCAGTACGAAAATACATCCCAGCCACTCGCACTGATTTGTGGCACATTTCCCTTTCTAACGGCATATATATACATATATATACATTATATACATATATATACATTATATACATATATATACATATATACCCACATATATACGGCATATATATAGATATATATTAAAATTAATGTTTATTTTTAAAAAAACATATATATATATATTCGACGTTAGACTCATGTTGGTTTTCGTGTTTTCCGATTGGTTTTCGAAAATACATCCCCGCCGATTCCATGTTGGTTTTCGTGTTTCACGATTGCTTTACACGTTTTCTGTTTTTTTTCTTCTACATTTTAAAACGGCTGCATACGCTTCCTGGGCGAAAATATACCCCCCACCCCCCCCACAAAAAATATGAATATTTGCTATTTAAAAAAAATAAAAATAAAAAAAAATCTTGAGGTTGTTTTACGGATTTGCCAGAGATCTTCTTTTCAGTGTCTTTGACGATATCGTTTCCTACATAAGATAATAGAGAATTGTCTATCATTTAGCGTTTTAAAAGAGCGAGAGGAAGGTGTACGTGTTATATTATTTTGGTTTTCTCAGGAACTTTATCTCAAAATTGACAGTTTAATATTTCTAAATGTTAGAAATTAAATTGCTAATCACTATAACGGGAGCTCCCTTCGTTAGTTTGAAAATATTTTCGTTTAATAAATATAAAATCATGCAAAGTCGAAGTTCGTTTGCAAAAAGAGACCACGCCCGGTGTACGCTGGTGAATGCAGTGGAGCTCCCAATTCTAAGTTCATTTAGAGAGATTTCCTTTAAAAAATATAAAATCATACAAATTCGAGGTTCGTTTGCAAAAACAGATCTGAGCGTGCGTAACACGCCCGCCTGTAAGCTGCCAGAGGCAATGGAACCCCCACTTCTAGGTTCACTTGCATATATTTTTTTCTAGGTTCACTTGCATAGATTTTCGTTAAGAAATATAAAATCATAGATATTCGAGGTGCGTTTTCAAAAACAGACCGGAGAGTGCGTAGCACGCTTGGTGTACGCTGCCAAAGACAGTCCCCCATCCCCTCCCAACGTAGGTTTGTTTGAGTATATTTCCGTTTAAAAATATAAAACCAAACGAATTCGAGAGTGTACACTGCCGAAGGCATTGGAGACCCCAGTATTAGGTTCTTTTGAATAGTCTTTTAAAAATATAAGATCAGTCAACACCGATTTTAGGTATATTTACCATTGGCCGGTTATTAGGTTATTACTACCATTTGCCCGGTCAAAGCTACTTCAGGAATAAAATGTTATTATTAAAAATATAGCATAAAAAGTTATTAGATACTACATCAGTATTATTATTAGTACTGCGATGTTTATGAATTAAATGCATATTTAAATTAAACAAAATATATTTTTAATGTAGTTTATAACTCATAGATTTTGAAATTATATCTGTCAAAAAAAAAAAAATCTCAATATTAATACTAAAGTTTAATAAGTGATGATAATTGGATAATTGGATGCTTAAAATTTTAGGAACATGTCACATGGACTTGTTACAAAATTTTAGCAATATTATATATATTCAAATAATAAATTTGATTTTTTAATAATTGTTGTTTTTTAAACGTTTAATATGAATATTTTCAATTTATTTCACCTATGAGCATATTACCTGCATGTGGCCATATTACATTCATCAACTCGCTTTTTTTTTTTTAAACAAACTGTACAAATTTTTACTAGTTTAAATTTTTAATATATTTTTACAGTGCTAAAAAGGGCCAGCTTTGTTATTCAATTTATATATATTTTATAAACCTGTTACTATTACAATTTAAAAAATTCTAACTTTAGGGTGGCCATATTACCTGCAGATACCTTATATTTTATTCTGGAGGTATATAAAACATCAATAAAGTCAAGTGGCAATATTTATTTAAGTTTTTTTTTTCAATACTTTCATCTTTTTCTTTTCTTTTTTTAACTGCACATTTTTATTAGAAAATGTATTCCCTAATTTATTAACTCTGTAAAATATCTTCAGAATCTCAACAAATTATCTGCGGAAATTTTCCGAGTAATTCTTGAAAACTTTCAATGTATTATAATGCGCTTCAGCATTTTTTACCTGTCACTTGAGTTAGTTTGAATCTTCATTCAACTCCTTTAGGAAATCCTCTTTGAAAGATATTTTGAAAGTGATAGGTTTTGTGTTTGCTAATCGGTTAGTGAAGGTAATCCTTTTATCTCAGCTGCTCAGGAATATTTCTAAGCCAATATATTCAACAGTTATAGTTTATTGCGCTCGGCAAATTTGAAATTTAATGTACTTCCACTGCTATTATTTTGCATATAGCAACAGCAATGTCACAAATATTTTCTGAAGAAGATATTTCATTGAAATAATATTTAAATGTCGAATAAATTTCCTTTATTTTACGTTTGACAAATCTTTTTTTATCCCTTATTTTACCTTTTCTGTGGTTTTCTCTTTCACTTCCTCATTTTGCTGTTATCTTTCAATTGATCTGGTCCAATAAATTACTGTTAAATCAATTCTTCCAATAAGTTATTTATTTTTGTATAGATTATTTCTGCATGGATAATTATTTTCGATAGTAAAGAGGAAAAGTGCTCCTGCAGATCTCATAAGAAGAAACTTTGAAAAAATATTTAATTTTATAAAGGTCGCGTAGTTTTAAATGATTTACAGGGTGGTCATAAAGTTTTTCTCTAATTACAAAAAAGTATTACGAAATAACCATTGAATGTAATTACTGTAAATTTTTTATTACGGAAAAGTCGTTTTTCTTTAGTCCATTCTCTACCATAGTTCGTGAGTTCCTTGATGACAAATTTCTTGGACCAACTCTTCTAGGTTTTTTTCTTTTGAAGTACATAAAGGACAGAGTGTTTGGCGATATTGAAACACTCATGGTCAGGATCACAGATGCTGTGTCTAGTGTGACAGCCCAAATGTTGGGCAATATATGGCGAGAAATGGAACGCCGATTTGACACTCTTCGAGCTACCAAGGGTGCTCACATCGAAATTTACTGACGTAAGTACTTGTATTAAAAACTTCATAAATGTCTTTACAATATATTGAAACAAGCATATACCTAATTATATTAGTTTTTCTGCAATAGATAATTGTAATCAGGGAAATATTTTGTGACCACCCTGTGTTATTAAAGAATTTGATGGTGTAAATATAAAATAATGCGAATTCATGTACAGTAAATAGTAAATTTAAGCGAAATCTATGCAGGCATATGCGAAGTATGATTTTACATAAATAATCGGTCAAGTTCGAGTACAACTCGCGCTCAGAGGGTTCCGTACATTAAATGTATTAATTACTATTTATTAATTAATAAACTTCTATTACCCCTAATTTTTTCATAATTTTTGTTTCAGTAGATTCGGAAATAGGAGGGGCGTAGGGACATATTTTTCCAATATACTTTCTACGATATCTCTGAAAATATAACACCTAAAATTAAAACAAATATATTTTTGAGTTCGACGTTACTAGATCTTTTGAACGCTACCTTACTCCATCTATCAAAAGAAAGGTTTTATTTTTAAATAACTTAATTAATATCTCGACTAATTACCGTTAATTTTTTTCGAAAATCATTATGAACTCACCTTGAATGATTCTGCGTCGATAGGTTCCTCGAGCGCCCGTCAACTCTCCCATTGACCGCCGGAAAAGTATAGTTTGTGTGTAACAGAAAAATGCGTTTTTCTCAAAAACTATGTTACCTTGGAAAATCGCTGTAGTTTTCCAGCAAGATTTAAAAAAACTCCTACTAACTCTAATTTTTTTATAATTTTAGTTTCAGTAGATTCGGAAATAGAGGGCGGAGGAAGGGAACATATTTTTTCAGTGAATTTTCGACGATAACTCTAAAAATATAACATCTAAAAATAAAACAAATATATTTTTGAGTTCTATTGAAGTCGAGATCTTTCTTACGATACCCCATATGATATAAAAAATAAGACTTTTTTTACACGTAACTTAATTAGCCCCCTGAATGTTTCCTAAATATATTTGCGAATCGCTAATAATCTGAAAATATGTGGGTAAAAAGACTTTATAACTTTCCACGTTCCATAATTTACGAGAAAAAGGGTGGTGATAGACGAACGGACAGACACAGGAGGGATCATATAATGGTTCCGTTTGTACTTTTTAAGTACGGAACTCTAAAAAACGTAGTCAAAAGAATTTTGCAAGTTGATAATTAGAAAATGTCTACCTTAATCTTTTGTTTTATCTGAATATATATATTTTTTTAATTCTAATGATTATAAATTGCAATGTTTTGTATAGTTTATCTGTTTAAAAACGATGTGTTAAATCAACACACTGTTTTGTTTTTCAATATTGCTTAAGAGATACTATATTTTTATGATATCTAAAAGCGATTTTAAGCGATTTTACCTTATACAGGGGCATTCAGGGCACGTTGAATTTTAGAAAGAAACAAGAAAAACGTGAAAACACAAATTATTAATAGAGAATGTGCATGTTTGTCAACAAACCGGTTCCTCACTAGTCAAATCCTCTTGTGGTAGGCAAAACGTTCCCCGCTCAATGCACTGTTTCCTATGAGAAAGCGAAATTTTTGCATTTAATTATGGACCATATCTATTCTAAAACAAATTTTGTTTTAACAGATTATGCGCAGAACTTAGATTCTGTTGCTAATCAAGATTATTTAACAAGAAGATTTTACCAGCCAGCCAATTGAAAATTGTTATGACAAAATGTATGCAACTGGAAAAATAGTTATTACTACAATGAATTTTCATCCCCCCCCCCTATAAAATTAAGAATATGAAAGTTTAGTATAAGATAAAACAACATGTTTACATCGTGCTAAATTGAAAAGTTGAAAAATATAGATAACTACTGTCGTCTGCAATTTTTCAAATATTGTCTAAAAATCCACTCGCTAGCGGTAACTAAAATGATGTATTTCCATACTTCTGAGTTGTTACCATTAACCAACAATTAATGGTTTTGCATAAAAACAATTAAAAAATTACGCATATAATTTTAACATGTTGTATTATGACAAGGAAATCTATGAAACTGAAGCATGTGTTTTGTCAGAATTCGGTTTTATTAGCTGAAATAATTTTTATACTAAAGAAACACTCCTTAGGTTTTTAAAAAATATTTTTACTATTCTAATAATATGTATAAAAACAGGACAAAACATAAAATCGACTTATATGAATCATTTAATGAAATACTAGGGCGATATTTTTTTTTAAACACTTTACTCTTTTTTTTTTTTTTTTTTGTGGAAGAGAATTATATAATTTAACCTAAAAAAAATAAATAGATGCCATGTTTTTAAAAACCTTACCATTTAAAAAGTATTTAATCAGCAGATTTTTTTTTTTTTTTTGGGGGGGGGGGGGGGAGGGGGGAATGGGGGGCATTTTGTGAAAAATAAAATTTATTTTTCTGAAATTTGTTATATTTTTGTGAAAAATAACATTTTGTAACAAAAGATGAAATCCAATTACTCAAAATCGAACCAAACATTTATTAATAACTAGCTGACCAGCGCCCGTGATAATAAATAATAATAAAAAAAAACCCTCAAGTTTTTGATATCGAGTCGAATGAACCAAACCCTGTTGAAATCGAGCCCTTAGAACCCAATAAAAGAATGAGTCCCCAGGCGGTGGAATATGCCCCTCTGTAAATTTAACGAATTTCCTTTAACATTAACGCGATATTTAATTTACGGATGAAATCCCCCCCCCTCTTTCTAAACTTAACCCCTTATCTTTAACAACAACGCGATTTCTAATTTACAGCTGTGGTGAGTAAACGCAAGTTGATGCCGAAAAAGAAGATTAATATTAAAAAAATCCTTGACAGCTCGGCCTATAGGCACAGGTAAATTTCGAAGACGCAGACCGTGGGCAGCTTATTTATTGGGAATGCAGAAGAAATGACCTTTTTGCCATGATGCGGCAGTTTGGACCTCTCACTTCGAAATCTACCTGTGTCTGTAGGCGGAGCACGCAAAGAATTTATTGTTTTCTGTAGGGGTTGGTTCTATAAAAAAACTTGTCAATATAAAAGTTGTAGATAATATTAAGAGGATTTGTAATAAATTAGCGGATTTGATATCTTGTGAATTGACAAAGTCATGAATTTGTTTCTTCTTAAACTCCTATTCTCCCCCCCCCCCACCAAGATTTGAGGCCATTTTTAATGATATCAAAAATCTATCATATATTAATTTTCGGCCCTTTTCCTAGAAGTAATAATAACTTTAAACGGATTCGATTCGTATCATCATTAAGAAGTTATGGGTAACATAAGAGGCACAGGGGCAAGATCTTGTCCGAGAAATTTTTCGGTCATTCATGTAGTAGCTGGAAATCCTAAGAAGTTATTAGAAAAAAAAAGGCTAGCGAATCGGACGATTTTTAAGGGAGCTATTGTAGGGGGCCCAAAAGGGGCCGCTGATAGTTTTGAGCAGAGCCCTAAGATGAACGGTCCTAACTGGAATGTAGAAATGGGGAAATAACTAAACGGAGAAAACGCCCCCCAAAACGAAGATCGGATTAAAAGGGGACAAGGTATTAACAATTTAGGGAACAAAACTTCGAGGGGCCCGGATCTTCTCCATTTTTTTTTTTTTGGTTTATGTAGTAGCTGGAAGTTCTAAGTTGTTAGAAAAAAAAAAGCTAGTGAATCGGACGATTTTTAGGGGAACTATAGTAGGGGGCCCAAAAAGGGGCCAGCTGATAGTTTTGAGCAAGGCCCTAAGATGAACGCTCCTAACTGGAATGAAAAAATGGGGGAATAACTAATTGGAGAAAAGGACCCCAAAACGAAGATTGGATTAAAAGGGGACAAGGTATTAACAATTTAGGGAACAGAAACTTCAAAGGGTTAAGGGGGTCCGGATCTTGTCCGAGAAATTTTTCGGTCATTCATGTAGTAGCTGGAAGTCCTAAGAAGTTGTTAGAAAAAAAACTAGCTAATCGGACTATTTTTAAGGGAGCTACAGTAAGGGGCCCAAAAGGGACCGCTGATTGTTTTGAGCAGGGCCCTAAGATGAACGGTCCTAACTGGAATGTAGAAAAAAGGGAAAAGTTAAATGGAGAAAAGGCCCCAAAAAACGAAAATCGGATTAAGAAGGGACAAGGTATTAACAATTTAGGGAACAAAAACTTCAAGGGGCCAGGGGGCCCGGATCTTCACCGAAATTTTTTTTTGTCGTTCATGTAGTAGCTGGAAGTTCTAAGTTGTTAGAAAAAAAAAGTTAGTGAATCGGACGATTTTTAGGGGAACTATAGTAGGGGGCTCAAAAAGGGGCCAGCCGATAGTTTTGAGCAGGGCCCTAAGATGAAGGGTCCTAATTAGAAAGTAGCAATGGGGGAATAACTAAATGGAGAAAAGGCCCCCAAAACTAAGAAAATCGGATTAAAAGGGGGCAAGTTATTAACAGTTTAAGAAACAAAAATTTCAACGGGCCCCGTAAAAGGCTCTAGGGGGCCAGGGTCATAACTAGAACGTAGAAATGGGGGTGAAAGCTAAATGGAAAAAAGGCCCCAAAAACGATGATGATCGGATAAAAATTGGGAAAATTATTAACAATTTAGAGCAAAAATCTTAAAGGGGTCCCAGGGGGCCGGGGTCTCAAAAAATTAAAATTCCGAGCCTCAGGCACATCAGGACTTACCTTGGACTATCCGCTGCAATTAAGAAAGGCAAAATTATATGAATAATTAATTAAAAAATATGAATAATAAGCACATAACACAGCTAACTATACAGTAGCATGCGTATGTTTTGCCTACCCTTCGTTCTTCAAGGCTTCGTGACGTCACATGCACATTCTCTATAGGGAGAACTCTAAAGTGTTCAGTCGCTAAGCAATCATTAGGAAGATGCAGCGAGGAAATAGTAAATATCTCAGCATCTCACATCCGTCCGGCATGACTTCGCTACACTGCGCAGTGCTGAACCGCCTTATCCAAAATCAATTAGCAACCGGCGAACTAAGAAAAAGCAATTAGGCAACAAGACGCACTGAAGCCACGCCACCTTATAGATTAATTAAACACACCTTCGCCAAGTGGAGAGCAGGCGAATCCTCGCCCCGTTGACAGGTATCAACCTGTTAAGCTAGGCAAAAACCTGGCAGGTAAGGGCCTGGTCAGCGGTCTAAAAAAATCATTAGGAATTAAATGGAAAAGTACTGAATTGAATAAATTCAATACGATTATGATTGTTTTATCTAGATACATTAAAAATATTCTAAAATAAACTATTCACTGTAAAAAATCTATATGTATTTTGTTTTCTCCATTTCGTTTGCCTAGATATGAAACTGTATGATCACTGATCTGCATATTGAAACTTTTTTTTTTATGATTAAAAATGAATAGGTGATTTTAGATCAATTTTTTAAGCTGATTTCAAAAGTAAAGTCGAAATTTGCGTATCACGTCAGGATTTTTTACAAATTAACAATTTGTAAATTTATAAAAACATATGATTTTTTAACTTTCACTTATATAAATTTATAAAAAAAAATTATTATTCAAAGGTAAATAATTAATACAGACTAGGATATGTATTAAAAAATTAATGTATGAAAAATTAAAGTATAGACATAATAATTATACTTACAATATATTTAAATATGGACAAATTTGATTAATATTAAAAAAAATCAATTAGTTTGAGAAAAATTCCTTTTAGTTGCTTTTCGTCCACTAGCACAAAGATCTCTCTTTAACATCCAGCAGTAATCTGCCATCATATTTTTATTCCACTTGCCTTGCTACCGTTTTTCCATATCTTTGATGTCTTGGTGAAACCTTTCACCGTGTTCCTCACTCACTGCTCCGAGATTTTCGGGAAAGAATTCGATATGTGCATGTAAAAAGTGTATTTTTATACTCATGTTGCAACCAAGTAATCTCAATTTTTCTAACATATCTGCAACTATAATTTTGTAATTTGGGTCTTTCTTATTTCCTAAAAAGTTCTCCACTACACATTTAAAGCTCAGCCATGCTTCCTTTTCACAATCATTCATTGTTTTTTCAAATTCACTATCTGTCAGTAATTTTCGTATCTGAGGCCCAACAAAAATACCTTCTTTAAGCTTAGCATCAGTAATAGAAGGGAATTTGCTGCAAATATATTTAAAACATTCATTTTCTTTATTTAGGGCTTTCACAAATTGTTTCATTATCCCTAATTTGATATGCAGAGGTGGAAGCAAAACATTTTTAGGATTGACTAAGGGATCTTTAATTACATTTTTTGTTCCAGGGGATAATGATATTCTTGATGGCCAATCTTTCTTTTCCCAATGATTTTTTTTATCCCGGCTGTCCCACTCACACAGAAAACATGGGAATTTTGTGTATCCTGATTGTTGTCCAAGTAGCATTCCAATCACTTTTAAATCACCACATAACAACCATTCATGATCTTTATATTTGACCTGGTCTAGCAAAAGTTCAAGATTTTCATATGTTTCCTTTAAATGAACTGAGTAGGCTATAGGTATTGATGCATATTGGTTTCCATTATGCAACAAAACCCCTTTTAAACTTGTCTTGGAGGAATCAATAAAAAATCTCCATTCTGATGCATTATAAAGGATACCGTAAAAATTCATTATTTCCTTTATGTTATTGCAATATACTAAATTATCCTTTTCAGAAAAGTATGGAACAAGTTCTTTTTCACGATGCCTGTACCAAGAGAATTGTGTCTCTGGTAATAATAAGTTCTTAGATTTAAGCCGAGAACCAAGAAGTTCAGCTTTTATTTTTGGCAAATTTAAATCGCGCACCAAATCATTGAGTTCATGCTGATTAAATAAAATTGGAGCTTTATCATTTACTTCTGGTTTATAGACATCTTGTTCTTGATTTTCATCATCTTCTGAATTATTTGGTTCATTTATGCTTTCCAAATTGGTTGGAGGAGAAGGAACAGGAAGACTTTCATTATGCAATATAGGTCTTATTGCAGAAGGCAAGTTAGGATATATAATTCCTTTTTTATTTTTCGAACTATACCCATGAACATTAGCTAAGCAAAAATAACAATCGTCATGATGATTTCTAGGTTCTCTCCATACCATGGGAATAGCAAAAGGCATACATTTCTTTTTGCCTTTCAACCAAAGTCGTAATCCTTCAACACATGTTCTACACACTTTATGAGGGGCCCATGTCTTATCTTGGTCACCCAGTCTCACACCAAAATAAGCATAATAAGCATTTTTAACAAAATCTGTAATATCCTGCCTTTGTTTTACTACAGTATAATTTCCACAAATGTAACAAAATATATCTGTATCATTTACACATTTACGTGAAGCCATTATTCAATTAAAGAAGATGTGAAATATATCACATATTTCAAATCGAAAGAAACAGACGTGAATAAACAAAGAAATTTATTGTTGTTAAAACCTATGCATTAGATCAAACATTGTTTGGTGCTGCCACCTAGCAAGTATTAATTTAGATATTTTTTACAAAATTAAATTTATGGATTTCGCTTTTTCTTTTTAATTTTACATAAATAATTTTTTTTATTATTATTAAATCATATTAATAAATAATTTCAGCTTCCTAAATACAGTTTCTCATTTATTTAAATTAATGTAATGTAGATACATATGGAATCAATTCCTAAAAAATTTGGTGGCGCCATCTAGTATTACTATTATAAAGTAATTTATGATTTAAGAATAAAATTAATTAAAAATAATATTTGTAAAAAAAGTGTACGTGGTGTGCAAAAATGCTTTACATTTTTGAAATCAGCATAAAAAACACTTTCAGAAAAATATATATTTATATGATCATCAAAATGCATGCTGATCAGTGTTATTTATTCGTAAGTGTTTATCTTGTTCGCAAAATCTTGTGCTAACTTATGAGAAATTTTCAGCAAAAATGTACACATAACCTAATATATGTTTTTTATAATTTCGTTTTTTTTTTTTTTTTTTCATCAGGAAGCTAACCTCTGATATTAATGAACTTCATTTTTAAAAAAATATTTTCTTAAAAAGTGTTTTTTTTTTTTTTTTTTTTTTTTTTTTTTTTTTTAAACAAGGTAATAAATTTTACTTAAATGTAAATTTTAAAATATGATAAATTAAAAAAACAATTTAAATTCTGACGGATAATATTTAAAAATGTAATATATCATCAAATTTCATGTTTTTGCGATAAAAAATGATTTCACGACGTTTTGCTTTCTAGAACTGCTAAAATAAATAAAATTTAAAATACTTTTAATCCAAAACATCATAAAAAAAAAAGACAGTGCTGTGCTTTTAGTCGATCGTCATATCCTCTAAGACGGTACTTTTCTGGTTTTCCATGCAGTTCATTTTCTTTAGGTTTCTATCCAGGTGTGGTCCTGCTAAAATAAATAAAATTTAAAGTACTTTTAATCCCAAATCATGAAAGAAAAAAAAAAGAAGAGAATTCTGTACTTTTAGTCCATCGTCATATCCTCTAAGACGGTACTTTTCCGATTTCCATGCAGTACGTTTTCTCTAGGTTTCTATCCAGGTGTGGTCCTGCTAAAATAAATAAAATTTAAAGTACTTTTAATCCCAAAACATAAAAAAAAGAGAATTCTGTATTTTTAGTCCATTGTCATATCCTCTAAGACGGTACTTTTCCGTTTTCCATGCAGTTCATTTTCTCTAGGTTTTTATACAGGTGTGGCCCTCCTGGTTTTGTTGAATTTGATTAATTTTTTTCCCACAATAATAAGTAAGAGAGACAAATTCGTAGAAATTAATTTAAAACACCGATTCATCATAAAAGTATTTAGGATATAAGTTTACTTTAATTTGTTAAATTCGACACGCTGATATTTGATTAACTTTATCTGATTAAAAAATACTACGCTGGCAGCTTAACAAAAAAAAAATATATATTGGATAAAACATAATTTGTGCGTGTGAATAGCTATATGTTAAATATAGTATTTTTTTTTCTTACAGACAAGCATATTTTCTTTAATACTTTATGTAACATATAGAAAGTTCTTTAGTTGAATCAGAAAAAACAGCCAATTTTATGTATAAATAAAACTAATCTGTTCATTAAATCATTGAAGTTGCACACTAACATAAATATCATTCGTGCGTAGAAATATCTGTAGGGAAAATATAGCATCTTTTTTCTAAATACGAGCATTATTTTCTTTAATACTTTATGTACATAGAAAGTTCTTTAGATGAATCAGGAAAAATAGCCAATTTTATGTATAAATCGAATCATTAAATCATGCAAGATGCACAGTGTAAAATGCAAATAAATTAATAATATTATTACAATTTGAAATATGGTATTAGTTCGTTATTGTTATTCAAATATGAATAACAATATGTAATAATGAATAGGCAATAAATATGAATAACAATATGTAATAATGCATATATAATATTGTATATGTAATAAATATGAATAACAATATGTAATAATGCAATATATATGTTATGCAAAGAGTCATTGACCTAGAAAATGGTTCCATTTTCTTGAAATTGCATAAAAAGTTACCGGCAAATAAAACAAAAATATGAATTTTGAAATAAAAGTAGAAAATATGCAGCACATACAACATCAAATGGGATTGCTGCAAACCGCCTCTCTTAATTGATTGCCTCATTTTCTTTCTTAATTTTTTTAAAAAATCTTTTCCCACCGAAACTTTTAATAATTTTTTTTCACAAACACGTCCAATGCAATATATATATATATATATATATATATATACAGGGCTTAACAAATGCGGTCGCCAGGTCGCCACTGGCGACCAACTTTTTCTATCTGGCCACTAAGTTTTTTAATCTGACTTTGTTATTTATTTATTTTCTTTTGTTACAAAAATTTAACTAAAAAATGAGCACAAATGATATTTTGTCTCTCCAACATCCCTACTCGTGCAGGCAGCTAGCACAGTAATCTCCATCTTCTCTCGTACTTTTAATGGAAAAGCCAAGTTTAAAAGGCATTTTCCATTTTATGCACACAAAGCGCCATTCTTTTCCGTTCGAATCGGCTTAGCATGTCACGTGATGAAAATGTGGGGAGAGGGGGGAAGTTTCAATAAGAAATATTGTCAATCCAATCTGTGACATCTAAAAATCGGATGCCATGATTAAAAAGGCTTAACGCTTTTTTGTAACTTTCAAATCAGATTTTAGTGTTCATAATTAAAATTTATTAATCTATCACATTCATTTTAAAGAA
Organism: Maratus michaelseni; assembly: GCA_963931845.1. Lineage (NCBI taxonomy): Eukaryota > Metazoa > Arthropoda > Arachnida > Araneae > Salticidae > Maratus > Maratus michaelseni. The sequence goes on from OZ007593.1 coordinate 94,067,801, forward strand.
CAATAACATATAAGTGATTATAAGTAATTCATTCGAAGTAAATCCATAAAACTTAATTAAACTTCCAAGAATAATTCTTTTTAATAAAAATCATATGAATCTTTTAAATATTTCTTCTCCACTTAAAATTTTTGGCGCCTAGCACCTGTTTGCATCACACATGTACGGCGTCACTCTGTCTTGGAGACAGTTGTCTGGTACTGGGTTGTTACTCAAGAATATTTTATAATTACATTGTTTGGATTATTATTTGCAGTAAATGGAAATAAAAAATCATTGATTGCACTTCAGAAGGGCGAGGTATTTTTTATTTATTTATTTATTCTTACATTCCTATCGTTGGAACTTTGGAAAAATGATTTTCTTTTCATTTTTCTTTTTTTCTTTTTTTTCAAAATAAACCTCATCTGGCTGCTCATTCCGTTATGTAATCCCAGCGCGGGAAAATGTATTTATTTTATATATTTTTTTCGTTTTAGCAATGTATATTACTGCGAACGTCACAATGTTTAATTAAATTTCTTGTTAAGATGTCTCATTATAGATGCTGCAAAGTTTCAAAATATTAAGAAATAAACTTGAAATTATATTCACACACACACATAAAAAAAAAATTAACTTTTATTTTTAATTTGGAAAAACTAAGAGAGTTCATTAAAAACAAATTTCGAAATAATAAAATCAGAATTATTTGACTGAATTCGATAGGCTAAATAGGCAAAAAATCGTTTTCCGGTTTTACTATTTTATCGATGCTCTCTCATCAGATATAGATTTTGTAGCACTCAACTATTCCGACTTTTGAAGCTTTCGGCAATCAGCATTTCCCGAACATGTCGGTTATTCAGAGTTTACAATATTTCCTTTTTGATTTTTTTCATAGATATAAGTTTCCTTATAAAACTTAGTGTTATTGTCTGTTTTAATTAAGTGTTATTCTGAGCTATGAAACTAATAAGTCTGAACTATGTTTGTTATTATTTTTTCTCACTTAATTCATAAAAAAACATTTGTGCTTTTGGAAACCAAATTCGGGAGTGGGGGGGGGGGGGATTTTTTTTTTTTTTACTGGCGACTAGAATTTATACCTGGCTACCAGATTTTTTCAAATTTGTAAAGCCCTGTATATATATATATATATATATATATATATATATCAGAATTAATATATTGTAAAATATGAAATTCTTTTGCCCCATTAAATCATCGGAAAAACTTCATGCCAATCATATTAAAAGAATCCCGATCATGGAAAGAAACAAATTTTATCCCATTGTTACATTATTTAGGCTAATTTAGTACTCATTCATATCTGGAAGCTATTTATCTAAAAAAATAATCATTAACTTAAAAAAAATAATAAATAAACGCTAACTATTTTTTGTAACAGTTTAATAAATTTACAAAGTTTTAGTTGAATATGGATTGTGTGGTGGTGTCCTCATTAGTTGCTATTCATACGATGAAACGCGTATTGTACGTATTATGAATTTACTGTATGCATTGAAAGTTGATAGGGAGGCTACTTTCCAAACCCTCCTCGTATATATAAGGAAAAGTTGGAAAGTAGCCTCCGTTTGGCCATAATTAAAAAAACCTGCAAAAAAAATATATTTTATTATATATATCTTAAAATGACGGTTTTTCATTATATTTCAACTTAGTCGCCATTTAAGTTTAAGCATTCTTCATAAAGTTTCACCAATTTACAAATTTCTTCTTCATAAAATCCGTAGCTAGTCTTTCATGACAGTTTAAAGTCCGTGATCGTCATCGAAATGCTGCTCAAGACACTTCTTCATGTGAATGAAGAAATGAAAATCTCTCGGAGCCAAGTCCGGGCTCTAAGGGGGATGATCAATTGAATTGATTAAAAAGTTCTTGAGTTTTTCGAGCACTGTGAGAACGAGCATTGTCCTGACGATGACAACGATGAGTTGAAATGATGATAAATATTTGATGCTGAAACTTTTTGTGCCCAAAGAAATCTTATTACAGCATGCACCTCACATTTGGCAGGATTACGTATTGCATCACAAATGTTTTGAGGTTATAATAAACAAATGGGCGAAAGAACGAGGCTTACATTGTCACAGCTGAATGCTTACTGAGTCAGAGATCATGCCGATGTAGCAATGCCAAAGATCCGCCCACTACTACCTACACCACGCTATAACGACGGTTATTTTCTGAACTTGCCTCGTATGTTATAAAATGGCTATAGGTATATAAGATGGATATATGTATGTAGGATACACGTAAGTACATTAGATGTTTATATGTTAAAATATAAATAAAGTAAGAAAATAACAAAGTATGGAGTATTCAGTATGAAGTTAATTTAATTCAAAAGTATTTATTAATCTTATGAACACTTGCACGTATATAAAATCTTCAGACGAGATAGTTTCTTTCTATTCTTCCATATATATATATATATATATATATATTAGAAAAAATATATTTTTATCTAAAACTCTTACTACAGTTCGAATAAATAAAATTTCTTTCCAATGGTATTCTTGTTAGTTAAATTGAGTAAAATCCTTTAGTTTTTAAAGCTAAAAAATTCAAATGGAAGGCATTAAACTTTACCTCACGTTTGAAACACATTTGATTCCATTTTACCACCAAAGAGTTTTCATCGGTAAATTGACTCATCAGCTTGTTATTCACTAGTTATGAACTTTTTCTTCAGCAGCAGCTTTTCGGAAATCCAATTTCTAAAGAAATCCGTTTGGAGAATAAATTCATTTATTTCGTGCCTTGGCTTTGCGAAATACTTTTAACAGAGATTAGTTAAAATTTATAGTTGCAAGCTTTTAAACAAATTCGAAGTAGATCCATTTATCTCCGAATTGAAAAGATTTTCCTTTTAATGCAAATCTGTGATAAAAGAAAAAAATTTTTTGAAGAGTATTTTGAAAAGATTTAATCTGACTTAGTATAGAGCTGGGATTGCTTATTAAAAGAAAGGTTGATGTAAAATGTTTAATGTAAAATGTTAAATGCAATTTTTAGGTGCGTTCATAATTATATAAATACGTAGCACCTATTGTCGTTGCTTGGTCCGTCCTGTCTGTCTGTCCGCATATAACAACGCAAAAACTACCCAACCGAATGGTTTGAAATTTAAGATATATTAACTTTGCAGAATTTTGTCGAGACATTTCAAATTTTATTAAAATCGAATCAAAACTTTAGGAGATCTTAATAAAAATATTTATTAAGAAATTTGAATTTTTTTTTTAAATCGGTGCTTTCTTGTTATAGGAGCTTCCGAAGTTTAATCGTCAAGCGACCGAGATACTTATTCTATTACAGAAATGAATCTGCAGACGATATCATTCATTTCACAGAATTAAAAATCATCAAGATCTAAATATTTATATAGATAGCTACAGTACGAACGCACCTCATTTGTCACGTTTGACGTACAATTTCCAGCTTGTTTGTTTTCAAATAATCGTAGTCAAAGCTTAATTCCGAAGTAACGGTACCGACAAGCGTTGTCGAGTCACACCCCTATTACAAATGTTGTAGAAATGTACTACAAGGATTATTCTTTTGAATTAGTGGTAGCCAAAGCTTAATTATGAAGTAGCGGTAGAGACAAGAGTTGTCGAGTCACACCCCTATCACAAATGTTTACTAAATATACTACAAGGATTATTTTTTTGAATTAGTGGTAGCCAAAGTTTAATTCTGAAGTAACGGTTGCGACAAGCGTTGTCGAATCACACCCGTATTACAAATGTTGTAGGAATGTACTACAAGGATTGTTTTTTTTTGAATTAGTGGTAACCAAAGGTTAATACTGAAGTAACGGTAACAACAAGCGTTGTTGAGTCACACCACTATTACAAATGTTATAGAAATATACTACAAGGATTACATTTTTGAATTAGTGGTAGCCAAAGCTTAATTATGAAGTAACGGTAGCGACAAGCGTTGTCGAGTCACACACCTATTACAAATATTGTAGGAATATACTACAAGGATTATGTTTTTTTGAATTAGTGGTAGCCAAACCTTAATTCTGAAGTAACAGTAGTGACAAGCGTTGTCGAGTCACACTCTTATCACAAATGTTTACTAAATATACTATAAGGATTATGTTTTTGATTTAGTGGTACCTAAAGCTTAATTCTGAAGTAACGGTAGCGACAAGCGTTGTCGAGTCACACCGCTATTACAAATGTTGTAGGAATGTACTACAAGGATTATTTATTTTGAATTAGTGGTACCTAAAGCTTAATTCTGAAGTAACGGTAGCGACAAGCGTTGTCGAGTCACACCGCTATTACAAATGCTGTAGGAATGTACTACAAGGATTATTTATTTTGAATTATTGGTAGCCAAAGCTTAATTCTGAAGTAACGGTAGCGACAAGCGTTGTCGAGTCACACCCCTATCACAAATGTTTACTAAATATATTACAAGGATTATTTTTTTGAATTAGTGGTACCCAGAGCTTAATTCTGAAGTAACGGTAGCGACAAGCGTTGTCGAGTCACACACCTATTGCAATTGTTGTAGGAATGTACTGGAAGGATTATTTTTTTGAATTAGTGGTAGCCAAAACTTAATTCTGAAGTAACGTTAGCGACAAGCGTTGTCGAATCATACTCGACAAATGAGCGCAAAAAGTTAAAAGAAAGTCAGACTCAGTTTCAGTTTTTGATATTTTGGATTTTTGTTCAATAAGAAATAACGGTTTCTTCCTGATTTCGATTTTTGTTTCAACTCCGATTAAAAAGTCTGGTGTATATAAAATGGTGTGGCCATTGGTTATTTATATCTCATTTATTTTCTTATTTCAACTTATGAGATTTACAAGTAGAATCGTATATTTCAAATGAAATACTTTCAACTCTAATATTTCTGGAAATTTATATTTATATTCAAAAATTAAAGTAAAGATGATTATCGTAGGGAATTATTGTAGAGATGACCATAATTTTTAAAGAACAGTTGGTTGGTGGGTGATTTTACGGCCGATATCTGCGGGTGGGGTATACGCCAAGGGAAGGGGGAGGAATTCTTTTGTGGAAGCCTTTCTAAGTGAACTTAATCCGTATTTAATCAAAGAAACAGCATTTGGAGACCATGTAAAACTCCGAACGGTTAGGCCGACGAGCGCGAAATGGATTCGAACCTTGACCTCCTGTTTACAAATTTGAGATAAAAAACTCTCAGTCGCTGGTGAGATTTTAAAGAGAACTAAAACCGTAAAAGGATGGAAATATTTTCTTCTAAGGGATTGGTCAGTGAAATCTGAAATACCCTTTGCTAATTTTAAACACATGGGCGTGGATTACATTCTTATTTTTAAAATATCTCCTCAGAAAATTAATATTTATAACTTCTTCTTTCAGTGTTTTTTTCTAAAAAGTCTTTTTTAGTTGAAAAATAATTCTAAAACATATGCTTAATTTAATATTTTATGTGTTAAAATCGGATAAGATGAATAAATTCAATAAAGTAAAAAAAAAAAAAAATAATAATCAACTTTTTCAAAAATATTTAAGCAAATGTGGCATAAGTAGCGTTAATGTTCCATAATACAGCTGCACGCAATATAAATAGTTTTTTTTTTTTAATATTATGCGTGAAAATTATTTTTAAAACATAAAATATCACTCAATTGAGATGCAGGTTTCAAACAAATTGCACTTAAAAGAACATTTTTTCCCTATTTACGGTGCAAATATTTAAATTGCGCGATGTTTAGAAGTAAAAAAAATTGCAAAAAAGCGAAATTTATAATTCAGTTTGTTGCCACCGTCAATATGATATCAGCGTTACTCGTGAAAATATTTTTTCTTTGTAATATAGATTATTATTATTATTTTCTACTAATAGTCGTACTAAGCAGTATTACTAGATTGGGGGCTTTTTAAATTGAAAATATATACCACTTTTTCAAAATAGTAATTTTTGCTTTAGTTAGTCATGTCTTACATATGTTTAGTCTGTAAGTTAGTCACGTTAGTTAGGATGTCTATAATTAAATAAAACAGGGTTGGGTTTTTGACGTCAAAAACTGGTTTTTGACATGACAGTGGTAAAAACCGTGTTTTTACCGGTTTATTCCGTCAAAAACCTGTCATTTTCGATTGTCCTCCAATTTATGGTGCAAGGGTAGCATATAATACATTTCTAGATTGATTTTACCTTGTTGTTCTTGTTATTATTATTATTTACAATTACATTTGTTAAATTTATTTAAAAGAAGATCATTTCCTAATATGGGAAAGATTTAAAAATACAAGAGTAAAAGAAAAGAACAATATTTGTCATAATCTTTACTAATATAGATTCTACTAACTGCAATTAACATTAATATTAAATGATAATAAAAGGTTATAATTATTAAATAACATTCAATATACATTTTTAATAAAGTACATTAAAATTATTTTAGAGATGCAAAAATGCTGTTACATTGTATGACAATAGACTAATAGATGTTAATGCAGAGTTCCCCCCAGACAGTTTCAGAAGGGTGCTGCACCCTGCCTGCCCTTTGCTTTACAAAATAGCACCCTTCTTGACCCTCATAAAAATAATTAGCACCCTTCTTGCCCCTCAGTAAAAAAGTGCCTTTTCTCCTTTTCGCATTAAAAAATTTGCTTTTATAGTAAAAATTGACACAGTGTTGTCTTAAAAAGAGTGCCCTGACTTTTAAATATCAAAAGTGGTTTTAAAAACCAAAAGAATACCTTTAACAATTAAAAAAGTGCCCTTAAAGGATAAGAAAAGTACCTTCAAGAATCCAAAAAGTGCTCAAGAATAAAAAAGTGCCCTTAAAAATAAAAAAAGCGCCCTTACGAATAAAAAAGTGCTCTTTTCTCACCAGCAGCACCCTGCCCTTTTTTAAACCTGGGGGAAACTCTGTGTTAAGAATAGACTGGCAGTGAATAAATTTGAATATTCTTCGACATAATATTTTAAAATGCATATCTTATGTATTATCATAAATGCAATTATGGTGATTTTCATATGCACTTCAATAAGTAGAATCTTAAAGTTTTGTTTTCAACAATGTAATAAATTGTTTAATCTAATCAGGGTTGTAGTGGGCAGCTGCCCGGGTACCCGCCCAGCTGCCTGCCTGGGCTGGTTTTTTTTTTTTTTAAACCCGGGCTTTTTAAAAAATATATTTCTGGAAAGGAACAAATGGTGTATTTGTTAACAGTTTATGGTTATTTTGTTTTATTTATTCTCTTCTTTGAATCTTAGAAAATATGTTTGTACTAATTTGCTTGCACTTTTAGATTGGGAACCCTGTAATTTTAAAACGTTTTAGATTTTAATTTAAAATGTAAATTTAAGCTTTTCAGTTAGCTTCAAGAGTATTATATTTACTAAACTTATTATATTTGTTAAATTAATTAGAATAGTATATGCAAAGAAAATATTTTATTCATAGTTATAATAAAACAAATTAGTTATAGAATTACCATTAAAAAACATTTTATAATATATTGCAATGCCATTAACCAATCAGAGAGCTGTTTTGGAATTTTAAATACAAGTAATAACAATGAGCAGTGATGATAATCCTTCTACAGATTGCATCATTTTTTAGTTGTTTTTTATTGAATAGTGAAGGCAAAATGTAAATGTTTAAAACTAAACTTAACAAATGATCATTTGCAATATTTAGTCTTATTGCATCAGCCTATTAAAAATTAAAGTAATCTACTTTGTGTTTGTGATATATATACATATATATATCATATTTATAATTATTTATAATGGATATAATATTTTTTTAAAAATTAAAATAAGAATAGCCTATTAAGGATAGTTGTGCACAGCTACTGTTTTAATTCAAAAAGAAATGCATTTAGGCTAAGGCAAAATGGAGGTCACATGGTAATATTAGGTGAAGTTTTTGAATAGGAATAATTTCTTCTAAATGAATTGTATTAAAAACTAAAAATTTAACCATATATGAATAGATTATACATACATATAAGAAAAATTTTTGTTGTAAGATATTTTCTTTTATCAACATTTGCTAATCTTATGATAATTTCAATAGAGTAATTTTTTTTAAAGTTATATTTATATTTTATTATTAAATAACATGCAATTGATAGCTTTGCAATTTAAAATTTGTTTGTTATTTAAATTAAAGGGATCATATATGTATTTTAAGAAATATTTTAAGAAAAACATTGAGATCATTATTAAGACTATGAAGTCATTGCCATCTATTAGACTATGAAGTGTTCACAAAGATTGTATTTGAGATCAGAATTGCTACTTATTTCGCCAATCAAATTCCTTCTGCTTTCCTGAGCAAAAAATTTAATTTGCCCTGAATAATTCCTCTGAGAATTTTCAAAATTTCAATGGATAAATTTTGCATACCAAAATTTAGTAAAATTCTTTGTTTTTTAATACTCATTTTTAAATTCTCCCAGTTTTCCTATACAGTAGCAACCCTGAAGATTATTATTTGTGAAGAAGGTAGAATCATAGTCCACATTTTGGCATTTTAACCCAATTTATCCGGGGAAAATTGCCCATTTAACCCGGGTATTTTAATAAAACCCACCCGGGCTGGGTTTTTTATAAAAAACCCACGTTTTTTACAACCCTGAATCTAATATGCATAGATTACAGGATTTCTTTAAAAAATCTAATTTTTTTAGACTTTGCCAAATAGCTTAAGATTATTATAGAGATCTTCTAACAGAGATGTATACGTACTATTCTAATGCAATTCTTTTTTTTTCTTGGATGGATAAATATACTTTAGTCTTTTTGATTCTGAATATTTTATGTAAAACAACTTAATATTAAAGATAGAATGAAAACAAAAATGTAAAAACAAACTACTAAAAAATGGGTTTTTGACAGTTTTTGACAAGGAGGTTTTTGACATGACGGTAAAAACCATGGTTAAAACCGGTAAAAACCGTCATGCGTCAAAAACTTGCCAACCCTGAAATAAAACCAAGATTACTAGGGAGAAAATGAGATAGATATTCTGAATAAAAATTTCCCCAATCTGTCAGCAGTGGTGCTAAGATAAATATATCGGTACACGAATTTTACAGGACATACCGTATTTTTTCATGCACTACGAATCCTTCGTGTAACACGTACCATTATTTTAATCCAACCTAATTTTGAGAGAAAATGGATCCTATTCCATTAAAGCCTAATAGCTAGTGAAAAAACTACAAAGTATATTCACAATGCGTTGCGTACTGGTTTCGCAAATTTGAATACAAAATTGCCAACGAACTATTTTATGAAGTCTCCAATGGCCATATAATACAGAGACCAGTCAAATCCCAAATACTCATCATCATATGCACCTAAAATATAAAGTAAATTTTGAAGGGAATGTCAAGCGTCATATACAAAAAAATATAGTAACCTTTTTTTTTTTTTTTTCAAAAAATGGCAGTAATCCTTTGTGAAATGAGAAGATTACGCACTGCAGTTTAATATTATTTAGCAATTTCTAATTTTTTAGGTAGATTTCGTAAGAAATACTACCTATTATATTCTCCCCTAAGTTGAAATTTCTGAAAATTTTTTGCAGATCTACGCCGATCATGACTCCCAGAACCCAAAACCACCCCCAGTTCAAAACTTTATCTATCTATTTATCTATGTCACTTTTTTAAGGACACGATAACTTCAAGAATTCTGCACAAATCTCTTCCAAACTGATACATAAAATCAACGGGCATAAAATCTCGGTCATGTTTGTTAATGGGCAAAATGGAACCAAGGGGGAAAAGGGGGGGGGGAGGCTTTTTGCGAAAACAGAAAAAAACCCATAACTTCTTATCGAATCCGTTTAAAGTTATTATTACTTTTAGGAAAAGGGCCGAAAATTTATGTATGACAGATTTTTGATATAATTAAAAATGGCCCCAAGAGGGGGAGGGGAAGAGGGGTTTTAGAAGAAAAAAATTCATAACTTCGTCAATTCACAAGATATCAAATCCGCTTAAATTTATTATAAATCCTCTTAATATTATCTAAAAATTTTATACTGACAAGTTTTTTATAGGACCAACCCTTATAGCAAAAAAAAAAAAAAAAAAAAAAAAAAAAAAAAAAAAAATCCTGTTGGCTTTGTTTACAGACAAGGTAGATTTTGAAGTGAGCGTTCCGAACTGCCGCATCATGACAAAAAGGTCATTTCAGGTCTTTTCTTCTGCTATTCCCAACAAACAGGTGCCCTACGATCTGCGTCTTCGAAATCTATCTGTGCCTGTAGGCCGAGCCGTCAGGGATTTTTTTTTTTTTTTTTTTTTTTTTTTTTTTTTTTTTTTTTTTTAGATGCAGGTTTAAATTTCTAAAAAAAAAAAAAAAAAAAAAATTATGGTCTAAAAATATCTGCAAACAACATTAGTCAAGTCCAGAATATCATCTCATTTATTCCATCAAAATTACAGTAAAAACTGACCAAAGATAAAAAACGCAAAAAAAAAAAAAAAAAGAAAAAAACTTTTTTTAAGGTTAATCTTTTTAAAGCCATACATGCTTAAGCATTATTATTTACCATGTAATAGGTTTCAATTTTCTACGCTTGTATATTTGATTTAAATCATTGTTCAAGGCTAAATTATTCTTTACGATAATTTAAGGAGTTTTCCAAGATGCATTTTGTTTATTTAAGGCGTTGTAAGGAAAACTTTTAATTCTTTTTACTTTAATTTTAATGGATTTGCTTGCAAATCCATTGTTAAAAGTAAATGTAATAAATAATTACCAGTGGAGCCGTACGAAGATTTCGCACTGCAGTTTAATATATTTTAGCAATATCTAATATTTTTTATATGCAGGTTTAAACTTCCAAAAAAAATTATGGACTAAAAATATCTTCAAACAACATAGTCAGGCCCAGAATATCATCTCATTATCATCAAAGTTACAGTTGAAACTGACCGAAAATAGAAAACGCATGAAAAAAAATCGTATTGTAACTGCATTAGAGGGTGAGTTCATATCTTTCGAAAAAAAAAAAAAAAAAAAAAAAAAAAAAAGTTATAAAATATGTTAGAAACATGTAATAAATTGAGCAGTTGAATTTAAATTTAGCCTTTTAATCATAAATATTAAATAAACCCGTGCAACAACTATGGTCCTCATTATCTTTTTTTGAACATTTTTTTTATAATCACTGTTGCGGTATTTTATTTAAGTGGCAACACTAATTTGAGAAAAACCTTCATTTATGAAAACAATGCCGATTTAATTACTTGCAATTTTTAATCAAAATACATGTTTTAACGAAATGTGAGTGTACTATGTCAGAAGCCGCCTTAAAATACTTTCATATGATACCTCATTTATCGTTCTGCGTTTTTTATTTGCTTAGAAAAAGGGATGTTAACAACAGAAATAACATATAGGACCATTAAAGAACAATTTATGTATTACTGCCAAAAAACTTTCAAAATGAACTCATAGATGGCAGCACTAAAATCGCTTTTCTTGATTAAGATTGTAAAATGTTTCCAAATTAATGATTATAAACGAAATAGATCAGGGATATGGAAACTTTTACACGCGTGCCCAAGGTGGCATGTACGAGAATTTATTTGGCACGACAAAATTTATAATCAATATATAACCGTTTTTTTTTTTTACTTTTTTTTCTTTTTTTTTCTTTTTTTTTACAAATACAATTTTGTTTAACAAGTATAGAGTAACTCAAGTAATATCCCCCTGTTTACGCTTATGGATGCAGCTTGTTTAAAACTTTGAAAATGACACGGTGAGAGTAAATTTTTAATTATGCTTGAAACTGTTAAATGAACAATGGTAGAATTAAAGAAAAGAATAAGTTAATTTATGACGTTTTAGTACCCGATTTATATTTCAAAATTTCCAATATATATTAACATAAAAGCTATAATTTGAGATTGACATTTTTTACTTCATCTCTCTTAATTCGTTTTTAATTAAATTTTAAAGAAAGTTTTACCAAAAAGTTCTAATAAAATTGTAAAATGATCACTTTTAATCATAATTTTTATTTGCCTGAATTTTACAGAAATCTAGAATTAAAAAAGGCGAAAATTGCTTTTAAAATATAATGGTAGCAAAAAAGAATTTAAAATAGTGGTTTTATGTTAAAATGCGGTCAATGAAGTATTATGAATAAGTTTTAATGGGATAGTCCAAAACTTCACAGATTACTAATAGATGGCAGCACTAAATTTACATTTCTGCATAGAGCTCTTGTTATATTAAAGAATATTTTCCCTGCGTCATGTAACGCATATTTGAAATAGATTTAAATTATTTACTGGTGAAAAACACATATATTGCTAGGATAATAGAAATATAGATCAACTTATTCAATGAAATAAATTGTAAATTCAAACTTTAGAGATGATTCATTGACTACAACACAGAATTTAAAATTCCCTCTTGAAATCAAAGAATTTAAATCAGAGGACCCAACTATTGCTTCCCGTGATACAAACACTAGCTGATCGGTCCGGCGTTACCCGTCAAAAAATAGTACGAAATGCGAAAACACTCTAAAAATCGCTGCACGAAACCCTTCCGCTGATAATCATTTCGTCTGCCGGAAAATAAATAGGGGACGGACTAGTGATGGGCGACATCGATCTTTTTAATCGATTTAATCGATACTATGGCCAGATCGATTTAATCGATGTTATCAAATTTATATCGATGTCGATCTTTTTTATCGATTTAATCGATACTATGGCCAGATCGATTTTATCAATTTTTTTATCGATGTCTATACGAATATTATCGTTCGTTTATTTTCTTTCAAATCGTCACTGCAGATCGATCTTATCACCTTCAGAGAATAGCGCCTAACGGAAATCTAATAGATTATAGATCGATCTCTCTAGCACTAAATTCCATGTATTTATTCTTTCACTTTGATTATTTTAGCGGCAGAGATGAGCAGCTGTTGCTCTCAAATTTCGTATAAGTAAGGTATTCGCGTCACATTTCGGATGGAGGGGGGCGAAGAGGGGCGCGAACAAAATTAGGAAATATAATAAGCCGATTTGTTTGAAAGTTTACGATATTTTATAACGCATAACATAAAAATTAAAAATTAGCTAGCGTAAAAAATTATGGGGAGCGGGGGGGGGGGGCGTTTTGAACTTTCGGGAGGGGAGGGAGAGGGGCGCGAACACAATTAGGAAATACAATAAGGCGATCTGTTTGAAACTTTACAATATTTTATAACACATAAAATAAATTTAAAAAGTGAGCCCGAGTAGAAAATTATGGGGAGGGAGGAGCGCGTTTTACCCACACGGGAGGGGCACTTTTCTAAATTTTGCCGACACCCCTCATGTGATATATCGTTGGGAATCTCTGTGACCATTTAATCATATAATGCATCTGAGGTGTCAATCCCCCCACTTTGCCTCCCCAAAGGGGGGACACTTTTCTAAATTTTGACGATACCCCTCATGTGATGTATCGTTGAAAAGGCATGTGACCGCTTAATCATATGCATCTCCGGTGTCCATGCCCCCACTTTGCCCCCACAAGGGGGTTAATTTTCTGAATTTTGCACACAGCCGTCATGTGATATATCGTTGGAAAAGTCTGTGACCACTTAATCATATTATGCATCTCCGGTGTCCATCCCCCCACTCCCCCCCCCTACAAGGGGGTACTTTTCTGAATTTGACACACACCCCTCATGTGATATATCGTTGGAAAGGTCTGTGAACGTTTAATCACACTTATTCATATTATGACCGGTATATGGTGCCGACTCGACATCTATAGCCTTAACGATTTCAGTGCCCAAAGTTCCTGTAGAACAGATTGCGCCACCTGTGGTGGAACGTGGAACTAATGGTTATTGCCTCGCGGATATTGCCTAGCAGGACGACTGCTATACGTATACGGTGTCGAAGGCAGCGTGGACCCGAGTTGGAGGTTCGTTCAATTAGAGTTTTATACTATTCGGTGTGCAAATTAAGGAATTATCTGGTGCCGAAGGCAGCGGGGACCGAAATCACCCACTCAAGGACAGCCACCCGTGAGGTATAGGAACAATAAGTCCACGAGGGGAAAAATAAACGCCGGGTCGGAGGTTCTTTCGGTTAAAGGTTTACACTATTCGATGTGAAAATTACGGAATTATCTGGTGCGTGCGTAGCACGACCAGTATACGGTGCCGAAGGCAGCGGGGACCCGAACCGGAGTATCGTTCGGTTCGAGGTTTATCATATTCGAGGTTTTACAAGATTCGAGGCCCCGATGTAAAATAAGGGCCCACTAGCGGGCGACGCCCGCTAATTAGTTTATTAAGTTTTAGTTTTCAAGTTCGCCCCTGCCCCCAAAAATCATAACATTCTTAGTTATGCACAGATTTGAACAGGACCTTTTCTGACATTCTTTCCAAATCATTTGGTTAATAAATAAACATTGGTATTATATCTGCAACTGTTTGTCACTACTATTTATGAACAATAATCAAAATTTTCTGTTTTTTCCCAGTTATAACACACCATCATTGGTTTAGAGCCACTTTACTCAGAATGCTCGTTAGTTAAGTTGTATCTGTCAATATTGTCCCGAGTGTTAAATTCAGTGGGTGGCCCGGGCGGAAAATCCCCCCCCCCCCCCCCCCGCGGAAGATTTGAGATTTTGTACTTTCAATGATAAAAAATTGCAATTTCTCCCCCGTAACTTTATAATGTTCCCCTCCCGGAAAAAAGTGTCTGAATTCAACACGTCTCCTCCCACACCGTTCCCCTCACCTCCCCTCCCTGTCGCCCGAAATCATAACTTTTTTAATTATGTTCAGAATTGAACGAGACCTTTTCTGACATTCTCCCCAAGTCATTTGCTTAATAACTAAAGATTGATATTATATCTGCAACTGTTGGCCACCACTATTTATGAACAATAATAAAAAATTTCATTTTTTTTTCCAGTTAAAATACAGCGTCCTTAGTTGAAAGCCACTTTACTCAGGATGCTCGTTAGTTAAGTTGTATCTGTCAATATTGTCTCCTCCCCCCTGTCCCTCTTCCTTGCCCCTCCCCCTCCCTCTCGCCCAGAATCATAACTTTTTAAATTATTGTCAGATTTGAACGGGACCTTTTCTGACATTCTTCCCAAGTCATTTTGTTAAAAAATAACCATTGGTATTATATCTGCAACTGTTTGTCACCGCTATTTATGAACAATAATCAAAATTTTCTGTTTTTTCCTAGTTAAAACACACCATCATTGGGTTAGACTCTAAACCAAGGATGGTGTGTTTTAACTAGGAAAAAAGCCGAAAATTTTTATTATTGTTCATAAATAGTGGTGACAAACATTTGCTTATATAATACCAATGTTTAGTTACTAACCAAATGACTTGGGAAGAATGTCAGAAAAAGTCCTGTTCAAATCTGACCACAATTAAAAAAGTTAAATTTCGGGCGATGGGGAGGGGCAAGGAAGGGTGACGGGGCGAAAGGAGACAATATTGACAGATACAACTTAACTAACGAGCATCCCGAGTAAAGTGGCTCTAAACCAAGGATGGTGTGTTTTAGCTGGGGAAAAAAGCCGAACATTTTTATTATTGTTCTTAAATAGTGGTGACAAACAGTTGCAGATATAATACCAATGTTTATTTTTTAACAAAATGACTCGGGAAGAATGTCAGAGAAGGTCCCGTTCAAATCTGACCATAATTTAAAAAGTTATGATTCCGGGCAAGGGGTAGGGGGAGGGGCAAGGAAGAGGGACAGGGGGGCGAGACATTATTGACAGATACAACTTAACTAACGAGCATCCTGAGTAAAGTGGCTCTCAACCGAGGATGGTGTGTTTTAACTGGAAAAAAAAAGAAAATTTGTATTGTTGTTCATAAATAGTGGTGTCCAACAGTTGGAGATATAATATCAATGTTTAGTTATTAGGCAAATGACTTGGGAAGAATGTCACAAAAGGTCCCATTAAAATATGTCCATAACTAAGAAAAATATCATTTAGGGGGGGGGGGCAGGGGGAGCAGAAAGGGGACGAACTCGAAAAATACAACTTAATGAACTAACTAACTGGCTTTGCCGGCTAGCGGGCCCTTAATTTTCATCGGGGCCTCGAATCTTCTAAAACCTCGAATATGAAACCTCGAACCGAACGAAACTCCGGATCGGGTACCCGCTGCCTTCGGCACCGGATAATCCGATAATTTGCACATCGAATAGTGTAAACCTCTAACCGAACGAACCTCCGACCCGGGTCCCCGCTGCTTTCGGCACCGCATAATCCCTTAATTTGCACATGGAATGGAATAGTATAAACCTCTAACTGAACGAACCTCCGGCACCGTATAGCAGTCGTCTGCAATATGCATTAGTTCCACGTTTCACCACCAGGTGGCGCAATCTGTTCTACACGAACTTCGGGCACTGAAATCGTTAAGGCTATAGATGTCGAGTCGGCACCGTATACCGGTCATAATATGAATAAGCGTGATTAAACGTTCACAGACCTTTCCAACGATATATCACATGAAGGGTGCGTGCAAAATTTCCAAAAGTACCCCCTTGTGGGGGAAAAGTGGGGGGATGAACACCGGAGATGCATAATATGATTAAGCGGTCACAGACCTTTCCAACGATATATCACATGAGGGGTGTGTGCAAAATTTAGAAAAGTACACCCCTTGGGGGTGGTAAAGTAAGGGGATGGATACCGGAGATGCATAATATGATTAAGCGGTCACAGACCTTTCGAACGATATATCACATGAGGGGTATCGGCAAAATTTAAAAAAGTGCCCCCCGTGTGGGTAAATCGCGCTCCCCCCCCCCCCCGTTGTTCTTAAATAGTGGTGACAAACAGTTGCAGATATAATACAAATGTTTAGTTATTAACCAAATGACTTGGAAAGAATGTTAGAAAAGGTCCCGTTCAAATCTGACCATACTTTAAAAAGTTATGATTTCGGGGGGAGGGAGACTGCCCCCTCCATTAATTTTTATCTCACATTCAGAATCTTTTATTTTCGGTGGCTTGGGCATCAGCCCTACTTCTTTCTAAATTTTTATTAAATTCGGACGAGAAATTCTACTCTTCAGTGTTGAATTCAGACACTTTTTTCCGGGAGGGATTTCTGTGGCTCCGAGGGGGGGGGGAAATTGTAGAGTTCCGGGGCGAAATTGCACTTTTTTAACCATTAAAAGCTTAAAATGTCAAATCTTTCGGGGGGAGGGTGTCATTTCAATGATCCGGGGGTGTATGTCCCCCCGCCAAGCCACCCGCTGAATTCAACACTGCCCTCTTCTCCCTCCACCCCTTGTTTCCCTTCCCTACGCGTATCGTTCATATTTTGAAAGTTACCACTTTTCTGGATTCACTCTTAGTACCCCCTACCTCTAAACTGAAAAGATAACAATTTTATCTGGAAAGAAACAAAAAAACTGCCTTGAAACAAAATTTGACAGTAGCTAATATATTATATACTGCCATGCTAAAGAAATGAGCGCCAGAAATATCGATTATTATCTGCTAATTCCCATTATCACGATGTATGATCAAATTTCCTGCCATTTGATCGACAAATTTAAGGAGTTACTCTTTTTAAGCTATCTGTGTAAGAATCGATTCTAAAACATCGATACTAGAATTTGTTAATCGATTATTTTTTGAATCGATGTTGTTTCATACAGTATCGATTTTGATCGATTATCAAATTTTTCAGTATCGCCCATCACTAGGACGGACCCCAAAGCGGAAGTAAATTCAATACGACTTCCTCAGATGTCTGTGTCATTTGACTCACGGCGTTTCCGTCTTGGGCCAAAATTAAGAAAAGTTATCGTCCGATTTTCACAAAATTTTCATTTTCGGAATCGGAAAAATAAACTACATACATATTGTGAATTTCGAATAGATACCTCCAATATGTTTCTTAATATTTGAGATTGAGTGACAATGAGAATTATTTCGTTGTTAAAGTTAGATTTAGCAGGTTTGATTTTGTAAATAATCCACTCGTTGCCACTGGCAAAAGTGCAATAACCACTTTTCTCGCTGCTATGTACCTTAGCGTTTTATATATATAGATACTATACGATACACAGGACATAGGTGAATTTTTAGTTGAAGACTCTAATAGATTTTTTATATTTAAGGGGGTGTTCTACTTCTTTGTGTCAAAAATTTCCTTTTTTTTTTTTTTTTTTTTTTTTTTCCCCTTTCTTTTTGCAAGTTTTGTATCTCTCAAGTCTGTAGATAGTTGCCCTAAAGCGGTTTTGCAATTTTCCAATTCTTTACTATCTTTTTTACTCGTTGAACGTAACGCTATTGTAAAATTTTAAACTTGTTTTTCTCGAAATCACGTTTTTCAAACTGGGTGACCATTTTTCTCGAGAACTATTCGACCGATTTCCTTCATTTTTTATTTAAAAGGAAGCTAATAATTTTTGCTGAAACTTATACCATAGAAAAGTATATTTTTCATTTCGAATTAGAAAAAAGGGAATTTTATATGAAAAATATTCTCAAATGATAAACTTTTTAAATTTATTAAAACCAGTATTACTTTCGTACCAGCCTCGGTTAATAGCCAAAGAAATGGCCAAAAATTTCACTGGTTATAGCAACCCTTTTGTATGATTATTTCCGTTTTTAAGCGCGTAGTTCGATTACACATATTTCAAACTTGTGTTTTATTTATTTATTTATTTATTGATTGATTTATTTATTAATGAAGATTTAATTTCGTTATGGAATATTAGCCGGAAACAATCACTGAACTATTTATGTTGTTTTAAGAGCAAACGCATTAAAATTTCGTAATCGGGTTGCAGGCAATAGAATAAATTACGATACAGATTTAATTTAAAAGTACACTTCTCCCTTATTCCACGGCGTGAAAGTTGAAATTGTGCGATATTTAGAAGTTTATAAGTTTGCCATAAATGTAAAATTGATTGCTCAGGCCATTGTCATATCGTTATGACGTCACTGTTACTCACGGACATGCTTTTGCTTTTATAATATAGACAAGCTCATCCTAAATTTTTTTTTTCAAAAAGACCAAATTTAGTTATTTAGCGATCGATGCAGCTTTTTTTTTCCTTGATGGTGGTGCTGGTGTGTGTGTGGGGGGGGAGAGGGGGGGGGGGTTATATTATGAAAATAAGCCATTTTTGTGGAAATTTATTATATTTAAAAATAAAGAAATAAATTTTGTTAGGAAAGATCAAACCCAAATTCTCAAATTTGGAACAATTATTTACTAATAATAAAATTTTTAATTCTGCCAGCGAAAATTTTCCTTTCTAGTGAACTTGTTTTATTTGCATTATACATTTCAAATCCCAACAAAATGAAAATAATTAAGGAAAAAATATTCTTTTAAGGAATGGAATTTTGTGAAAGGGTGTCTTTTATTTAATAAGAGGAATTTTGTGAAGGAGATTGTATTATTAAATGGAATTTTGTGAAGGGTTCTCTTTTATTAAATGGAATTTAGTGAAAGGGCCCTAAATAGGCCGCAATGTTTGTCTTGAACGATCCCTGTTACTATAAAAATAATGTAAGCAATACCAGTACTTTAACCCTTTAAACATGCAAGTTTTTACGATGAAACAAATGATAAACATAGGTTATTGAAACACAGATTAATCACAAAATCTACAATTCTTACATATATTTTATAGAGCAGCAGTAAGGTATAATTAGAACGTGAAAAATGCTATCTATTTATAAATATAGATACATTCCTAATGGATTGAAAAGGAAAGAACTTTTTTCCTTTCAGAAGTTACGCTGTTATAGATTTTTTAAAATTGTTTTTGGCTTGATTTTTGGGCTGGCTTGACAACAGCAACACTTTTGAAGTTCATGTTGTTTACAACGTCATGATATTAATTAATTTAAACGAGGAGTGCTATAAATTTTTTGTTGCATGGTAGTCATGGTAAAATTTGCGAAAACTATTGAAAATTAATAACCTGGATGAACTATTCCTGGGAATCCTTTTTGTGAATAACTAATTCCTTAAGACTCTATATAAAATATTTTATGTCAGAGTGTAAATTAAATAATAATAGTAATAAAACAAGATTTTACAGAATTTTAAATTTTTTTGAAAATGCCAATAAGTGCTGTGTAAATTCAAGTCGTAATATGCAATTAAAGAAACAGCAACAAATAATCCATTTTATTTAAATACTAGAATTCTTGGTCTATATGCTTCAACCCATGTTCCGATTAACCGTTAGTGAATTTTGAAAATGCAGCTGTACTCAAATTTAAAGCCAAAAACCTCTTTGTAGTAAACGATTTGAGGTATGTGTCTACTACCATCACGGCACTTTTTTTTTTTTTTTTTTTGAAAAAATATGAAATTTATAAGAAACACATTGTGTTTTTAGTTAAAATAGAGAATAAAACTATGAATTCCAATAAAATGTTGTTAATGAAATTTTAAGTAACCTTTCAAATTTAGGCAATATTTAGTCAAATTTTATTAAAAATTGACGTTTATGCCAAACCTTCTATAGCAAAATCTAAACAATATATTTCACCCTTCTTTACAACAATATATTAGTTTTTTTTTGAAAAATATGAAATTTATAAGAAACACATTGTGTTTTTAGTTAAAATAGAGAATAAAACTATCAATTCCAATAAAATGTTAATGGAATTTTAATTAACTTTTCAAATTTAGGCAATATTATTCAAATGTTATTAAAAAATAACGTTTATGCTAAATCTTCTATAGCAAAATCTAAACAATATATTTCACCCTTTTTTACAACAATACATTTGTAAATCACTTACCTGTGTTATGAGGCAAAATATTTGCAATATCTCTTAAATTTACTAGTAAAATTTATGTAAGTAATTAATTTATACCAAATTTTGTATGCACAATATAATATATAATTTTCTTAAAAATATATACTTCAGTAAAAATAGCTCTTAAATCTATAGATACATACTTACAAGCTACATTTTGCTTCATAACATAGATGAACAGAGCCTTGTGACAAACTTTTATTTCAGTTTCTTAAAAACCTTTTAAGAAATGAGAATTTTCGTGATTTTTTTTTTTACGTCGGTTTCCAATTTTAGAAAGTTTAGTTCCAGTTTTTATTTTGGAACCTTAGCTTCTAATTATCACTGAGCCAAAAGTAAAGCAAATTTGAAATCCTAAATGTTTGAACTTTAATTAAAAAAAATCATACTAAAAAAATAAAAATGTTTTGCAGAAACAGCGATTTGGGGGAAGGCACATACCTTAAGTAACATAATTTATCAATAAGGCACTAAAAACACGTTTTTTTTTTTTTTTTTTTGGGTGCCGAAAAGTTCCGAAATTTAATGAAATTCGAACTGTTATGTTAACTCGGTGACATTTGGTCGTAGAAAAATGGAACTTTTACTGTTTTACTTGCAAGAGCATGGAAAATTTATGGGACCGAAGGAACGTATAAAAGTTTAAAAAGTGTAACTTTAGAAATTTAATGGCAGAGCTACTTCATCCACATAGTCTTAATTTCTAATTTAAATATAATAATTTTAATTATTTTTCCCAAGTGAAATTACACCCAAAATTATTGAATATTAAATACGTTACTTTTCCCTTTGCTAACTAAGCGTATAACCAACAGAGTGAAAATCATCCAAATCGGGAATCGATCCCGGATCCTTAGAATAACGCTCCAATGCTCTACAATTGAGCCACGAGGACGATACCCAGCCTGGCATCAACCAGTCACAAATGTCGTTAAGACTACAACCTCAGCAGAAGATGCGTGAAACCAACAGAGTGAAAATATTCAAGCCGGGAATCGAACTTATATCCTTGTAATAACGCTCCAATGCTCTACAATTGAGCCACGAGGACGATATCCAGTGTGGCATCAATCAGTCACAAATGTCGTTAAGACTACAACCTCAGTAGACGATGCGTATAACGAACTGAGTGAAAAATGTCCAAGCCGGGAATCGAACCCATATCCTTGTAATAACGCTCCAATGCTCTACAATTGAGCAACGAGGACAATACCCAGCCTGAGATCTCTCACTCACCTAATCACTAATTCTTTTGGTCAGTAAGGCAATAAGGTCAGTAAGGTCAGTAAGTATTTTCTAGCTCAATTGTAGAGAATTAGAGCGTTTTTTCAAGGATCCGGATTCGATTCCAGGCTTGGACATTTTTCACTCTGTTGGGTATACACTTTGTTAGCAACGTGAAAATTCACACATTTAATATTATATTTCAATTTGCATTACTTACGTATATCTAGTAGATAAGAAAATTAAACCGCGTTTTAATCTTTTTTGGGACAGCCTGTATACTCGGGACAGGGTGTTTTCTTTCTCTGGACTGCACTTTCGTCTGCTCTATTTATTATTGCCAGCTAAAAAATAAACATAAACACTCATTTTTGAAAAGCATTATTTTCTTTTTATGCTTTGTTCATATGTGCTCCAAGCACGTTTACTATTACCACTCTGTGTTGCATATTTGAAGAATTTTAATCATTCATTAAAATGATAAAAGCTTAGAAATTCATCGTAAATATATAAATTAAAAAATAAGTATAAATGTTAGTATAAATTGTTTTTTTTCTGGATTAATTTAAGCTAAAATTAAAAACCAACCCAAAAAGTAAGAAATGTTCACACACGCTCCTTTTTCCCTACTAATTTAAAAGGTTCTTAAAAGTATAATTTGCATTTAACATAACTGCGATTACCGTTCTTAAAGGAATTGGCAATTCAATCATGTATTTCTTTAGTCTATTAAAGAAATGTTAAAGTAAAATATTAAAAAAAACATTAATTCATAAATAAATTGATATTATAGAAAATATAACTCATTATTGCACAAACTATTTAGATATATCCATGTATTTTTTTAAACTGCGATGGCTGTAAGCAATAATTTTAATTATTGATTATTTTTTTTAAATAATACTTTGTAAAGTGATAACATTGCTTTTTCAGCATTCTCATATAAAAAATAATAATATATACCTTGATGCTTAGTAGTTTAATAAGATATTAAAATGTTTAGTTACGTATCAGATACATTTGTTTGAATGCATATCATTTTAGGAAATTTCATACTGCAACTAAGGTAATTTAAAATAGATGGATATTAATGTGTTAAATCTCAGATCACCGAAACATATACACTGCTCAAAACAATTAAAGGATATTTGAAGTTTTATATAAAATAAAGATATAAACGAAATTTTTTTTGCCAAAAATAGAAGAAGAGAATCACAAATGCAAATTTTTCTGGTTTTCAAACTGTGGAGTATGCAAATTTTGAGTTCGACGTCAAAAACGTCGCTTCAGCGGCAGCGAATGAAATTTGACTTTCAACTGGATAAAAGAGAATGAAGACAAGGATAATCGGCATTCAGTGATTGCTTTGTTTCGATGAGTACGATGTCTCAGCGAAGTCATTTGACAGATTCAGAAGCTTGGAGAATTGTTGGTAAGTTAGAAGGGGGCCAAACTCAAGCCTAAGTAGCGCAAGCCATTGGAGTGTCACAAAGTGTCATTTCCAGCATCTGGAACCGTTTTTTGGAGAGTGGATGTGCAGGCCGAAGACCAGGGCAAGGTCGTAGACGGGCAACAGCGCCCAATGAAGATCGGTATTTAGCGTTAACAGCTCGGAGACACCGAAACATGAACGCTACTCTTCTCCAACAACACCTTCGCTCGTTGGAGTAAAAAATAGTACCACGATTTCAACTCAGACTGTCCGAAACCGGCTCCATGCTGTAGGTTTGTATGCTCGCCGACCGATGGTATGTGTTAGATTAACATCAAGGCATCGTCGCGACCGCAGGGAGTGGGCAACCGAGCATGTCAACTGGAGGAGAAATGAATGGAGCAATATTCTGTTTTATGACGAGTTCCGTTTTTCTGTGCATCCGGATAATAGGCGTATTTTCATCTGGAGGGACTGTGGCAGTAGGAATAATCCTGCGTTCGTGCACGAAATTGTCAGATTTGGCGGTGGAGGAGTGTTGGTGTATGGTGGCATCTCCATTGACGGGCGCACTGACCTCTACATCATTCGAGATGGAGCTCTGACTGGTCGCCGATATAGAGATGAGATCCTCAGATCTCTTGTAGTCCCTTACGCTGCAGCAATCGGAGATAACTTCATTTTAATGGACGATAACTGCAGGCCACATCGTGCAAACCTGGTGGAGGATTTCCTTTTCGAGGAAGGAATCGTTCGAATGGAATGGCCAGCGTGTTCTCCAGACATGAATCCAATCGAGCACGTTTGGGACGCTCTAGGAAGACGAGTTTCTGGCCGCCAACAACCCCCACAAACTCTCCAAGAACTGGAAAGAGCTCTTCTGGAAGAGTGGGGCAGAATACCCCAACTCGTCATTAATAGCCTCATTGAGTCCATGCCTCAAAGGTGTTCTACGTTGCTGGCTGCCCGTGGAAACCATACCCCCTACTGAAAATGATTTTCTTTGAAGAAAACACCTTTTCTTATTCTTTTTTTCTCATATGCACAAATTGTGTTTTTTTCCTTTTGTACAGAAATGCGCAATAAAATGCATTTTTTTCTGCCAAACATGTGTAATTTATTCTCATATAACCTACTATGTCTGTCGACCATGTATCAATCAGCTAAAAAGTTTCCCAGATACAAAATCCACCTAAAACTGCAATATCCTTTAATTGTTTTGAGCAGTGTATTTCCAGTTACAAAAATATGCAAAACACTTATAGCTTTTAGATATGGTATTTGTTTTACGAAAGGCTGCGTGAATGTTAACCCTCTAGCCGCGGGCGATATTTACATTTTTCTTATATAAAACCGCGGCCTATTTTTATTCGTCACTTATGATAATAGTTATAAGGATTGATGGTCACCGGATTTTACAAACAAATTTATTTCCAAATAAGTAAAAGCAGTTTCTTCAAGTAAATTATAAAAACAAAGTTTTATTTTAAAATTCCAGTAGGAATGTGGCATTTATGGATTCAAAATATTTCAAAAACCGAAGAATTTTCCGAATGACCTAATATATGAAATGATATGTGTATTATACATTTGTAAACGAATCTCTCTATTTCGAAATAAATTAAGATAGATTCAACGAAAAAATAGAGCTTCCCGATGCTTAAGTACTATAAAATTTGAAGGCAACGCCAAAATAGCGTACCCCGCGGAATTGTACAGAATACGTGAAACGCGATAAGAGCGTTTCCCGCTGCTGGAGGGTTAAACGTGTCCTTCTGTTCTTAAAAAATGCCTCTTTGTGTTTTTAGTGGCAAAAACACTGAGAATTCATAAAATACAAAGTATCATAGCTATGAAAGTTTTTTTTTTTTTTTTTTGTAAAAGAATGGAATTTATTTGTCCCTATACATGCAGGACAACATTTTGCTAAATATAAGTTATAGACAAAAAGGTTGAAAAAGAGTTAATGTCACATATAAATATGCATACATTCCCTTGTAAAACAAGTGCCATATCTAAAACTAATATTTGATTTGTATGCTTTTCCATTTAGAAATATATATTTTGCTCTCATCAGCGGTTTAAAAGATAATTGCTATTACCAACTATTTCGAAACACCCGTTACATTACAAATAAAAGAATATAGCGATATTTATTAAATAATTCTCTTTCATCAATATTAATACTCGCATCTTCATGTGAACTGTAAATTTCCTCTCAAAAATTTATTCTATAATATATTCACCTTATAAAATATATTGTGAATCTCAACAAATTACAAAGCTGAAATTTTCAAAATAATCCGATGGCAGTTTCCGTATATTATCGTACGCTTCAGCATTTTTTAACTGTCAGTTGAGTTAGCTTGAATCTTCATTCAAGTTCTTTAAGATAAGTAGAAAATCCTCTTTTAGAAGATATTTTGAAAGCGATAGGTTCTGTGTTTGTTAATCGGTTAGTGAAGAAAATCCTTTTATCTCAGTTTCTCAGAAATAACTCTAAGCCAATATATTCAACAGTTAAAGTTTGGCTTATTGCGTTCAACAGATTTGCAATTTAATATATTTACACTGATGCTGTTAAAAATAAAACAATACTGATGTGAAGATATTCAGTTGAAAGAGTTTTTCAAAAAGTGTATTTTTGAAATGAAGGTTCATGTGTGGAATAAATTCACGTTTCATTTCCATCATACTTACATATTTTCCAAA
Source organism: Maratus michaelseni (assembly GCA_963931845.1). NCBI lineage: Eukaryota > Metazoa > Arthropoda > Arachnida > Araneae > Salticidae > Maratus > Maratus michaelseni. The sequence continues at coordinate 94,093,983 of OZ007593.1, forward strand.
TTATAGATTTTCATATTTGTGACAGAACAATTTTCGTTATGTCAAGGTTCTTCTTTAATTTGCTACGAAACCTACATGAAAAATTTAAAGTAAGTTATTTAAACTACTTTTAATTCAGTTATTCAATATTTGTAATGTTTATGTAAATTTGCAATTCCCTATTGAAAGTTAATAAAACTGATAAATTATTGCTGACAATTCATTAAAGGTTGCGGAGTATCATTTCAGAATTAATATTTTATTGAAAATGCAATGTTATGAGATGTAAGTAAAGAAAATGAGATGCTTTAAGAATTCTGAATTCATTGGAAAAATGAAAATGAATAATTAATATTTTTACTTGGTTTAAATTGACATTTAAAACTCATTTTTAAAATGTTTTAAAGACAAACTGGGTCATATTGTTACTCAGTAGAAATCGAATAAATAGTTCAAATCGCATTATTTTTAACAAAGTAGATCTATTAGCTGTGTTAAATTTGGTCCATTTTTTAAAATTACACAAAACGAATAGAATAAAGTGCAAATTTTTATAAAAATATCTTTTCCCGAATCATATACTTATTATAGATACAGTGGAACTTCCATTTAACGAAGTCTCATCGTTACACTTAAAAACTTCGTTATGAAGAAAATTCTTTAAATAGAAATTTACTTAAATTCATGAAATTTTTTATTGAGATATGACAAACAGGTATTGGATTCAGAAGCATTTGATTCAGTTTTAATTATGAAGCCGTCTTTTACAAAACAGTTGTACGGTCGATGAAATCACATCACATTCCCAAGATTTGGTCCAAGCTTTCATCAGCTCTGATACACAGAATCTCAAACTAATGTTTTCACTACATCGGCTTTTTTCTGTCTTTTTCGATAATGTACTTCAAGATTTTTTATTATTCCTAAGACTAATTATTGAAGTTTAGCTGTATTGGCAGGAACAAAAATAACTTTCATGTTCTTCGATTTGTATTTTGAAGCACGTTCTTTTGGATGTACAAAGCAATTGTCTGTCAGCAATGGGAGGTCAGAATGGCACCTGTCTGACTCTAATAGATATTTTTTGTTTCAATGCACCTGACGCCATTGCGACACCTCATCTTCTATATCATTGAAGGTAAAAAGGGGATTTTGACTCCCCCCAACTGTCAGCGCTGGAGCCTCGGAGTGGGAGAATAGTGATAACAAGTGTTTTTCTTAGTACGAAAAAAAAATCGTTTTATTTAGCACCAAGCTGAATGGAAATTGTTTAAATGTGTTCATTTTCATACAATCGAATCCGCTGAAATAAATTTGCATATCTTTCGAACAGCAATCGCTTAATTTGAATTCTGTACACGTACAAATGTGGAATAAACTTCGTTATATAGAATATATTTTTCGTAATGTGGAGATTAATTTACATGCTAATGGTGTTCAAAGTCAAAGTTCTGCTGAAAATTTCGTTAAGTAGAAAACTTCGTTAAAGGGAAGTTCCACTGTATATTTAAGGTTTCGCTTTTACCGAAATCCTTTAACGAGAAACATTAATGTTTACATTTATAGTTTCCTATTCATTAATTGTTCATATCTAACTTGTCTTATTGATTTACAGTGCGTTGCAAGAAGAAAGGTCGACTCCAACATTTTAAGTTTTCTATTGAAATATTACATTTTAATATTTAATAATGTATAATACAAGCTATAAAGCTCTTAGAACAGCAATTTATCAAAAACAAAATGTTATAGTAAGTATATTTACAAAACATAGAATCACTATTTGAAAAATAGATGTTGCAAAACGATAGGTTCACCAAATGAAATATAATTATAAAATTTGTTTTAATAGGATGTATTTACTCTTTTCTCCAGAATCCCTTTATAAATTTGTTTTGGACATAGCACTAGTGAGTTCCTAAAAAAAAAACTGTGGTAAAATTATTTTTGTTACAACTAGCTTGTGGAGATGTATTGTTTTCCACAAACATCAAAACAGTTCTTTGCATTTTCTGTTCTAAACAAAACTTAAAGCATGCCAGTCAATAATGTGCGTAACATTGGATAAAAGGAATTCAAACATAGAATTGCAGTGTGAATTAGGGTATTGTTTTGTTGGATTATAAAAGTAGCCCTAAAGTTTCTTCAGAAACCGGTAATGTCATTATGTACCTTTTGGTAATCTCCAACATTCATGCGATTATTTAATAGTACGGCAAACACTTGTTTTTCTTATCCTCAAAAGCCTGCGTAAACGATTACAGAACAACTCCTCTTTGCCTTTGAGGGAAAAAAATGTTCTTCTCTTAACCTCTTCCGACCTGAGGTATACAAGTGTGCACCTCTATTCTTTTCCTCATAAAAACTAAACTGTTTTAGGTAGCTCTCATTACAAAAAGCTGCCTATTGCAGCCGTTCGGAGAAAAGCAATTCCAAAAAAATTTGGTATATTTTCATCGATTATGACTTCCAGACCCCAAAACCACCTTCCGTTTAAATGTTGATACATATATATATATATATATATATATATATATGTTACGGTCAATATGATTAATCCGGTCATTAATAATAATAACCGGATTAATCATACTGACCGTAACATCTATCTATCTATATATATATATATACATGATATTTGCCATGCTGTAACCCTCTTATTTATGAACCTATTTGGATGCGACTGAGTACGTGTATAGCGCATACCAAAGTCTTGACCAAGTTTGTTGACTAGCTTCATCCCCCATCTTGTTTCAAAATGGCGGCCAATTAAAATGTTTTTAATTTTTAAATTTCAAAAAGATATACAAAATATATAAATTGAAAGAATTTTTTCCGTTAAGTGTTAGAACGTGATTCAAGGATTCTAGAACATTTTTTTGTTTTGGCTATATCTTAAAAAATGGCTAAGATATGGTAGTTTGAAATTCTAGGGTGTCTGTGATTTTGAAACAAGCTGATACTTGTTATGCTGTAACTCTCGTATTCATGAACCCATATGAATGTGACTGATCAAGTGTACAGAACATACCAAGGTCTCGACCGAGTTCGTTGGCCAGTTTCATGTGACATCTTGTTTCAAAATGGCGGTCAGTTAAAATTTTTTATTTTTTTAAAACAATAAAAAAAATGTATAAAAAAATATAAATTGAAAAAGTTGCTTCTGTTAAGTGTTAGATCGTAGTACAAGGATTCCGGAATATTTTAGGTAGCTTTCAATACAAAAAAGTATAAAGCTACCTATTGCAGCCGTTCGGAGGAAAGCAGTTCCGGAAAATTTCGATATATTTTCACCGATCATGACCCCCAGACCCCAAAACCACCCTCCGTTCAAATGTTGATTTATATCTATAGATATATCCACATATATATATGTAATGAATTATCCGGGGGATAACTTGGGAGACTACTAAATGATAGAAACAGAGAAATAAGTTGGACTCGGGACCTCTAGACAAATCGAACTCGTTTATTGAAGCATTTCTTCGTACAGACATCTTCGCGCGTTCAGTCGGAGGTCCCGCAAGCCATTTACGTTAAGTTTTGAGATCTACATGGCCGAAGGTTTGGCTGACCGCTCAAATGCGCCAAAAATCTGTCTTCCTCGCCCTTGTATGTCGGTTTTAATTCGAATTCAGGATATTTTCCAGCAGAGGGAGAAAGAGTCAAATTGGGAGGATCATTTATTTTAATTGGTCAATGAGCTTTTGATTGATGTCTGGGGTCTTATGCCGACACCAAGGCTTGGCCGGGCCTGGGAGCCGCACCCCACAGACTGCTGCAAGAAATGCAAACTCATCACTATTAAAACTTAAAGAGATGTCGAAATTGATAGATGAAAGTAATATTTGTGAGGCTGAGAAACAAAGATCACAGGGGCAGATTAGATTTAAGCATTAGATTTATAAGTTAGAAAAAACGTTTTGGGATTTAAATTTTTTATTTTGCATTTTTAAAAGGGTTTATTTTTATCCTTTCATATATATATATAGTCGAACCCCGTTATAACGAACTTCAAGGGACCGAAGGTTTTGTTCGCTGTATCCGGTGGTTCGCTATATCCGAACCGTTAAGAAAAATGTTAGAGTTAATGTATAACGTTGTTGCTACGTGTATATTCAATAATGATGTATTTTAAAAAGGTAAAATCTATTAAATATCATCATTAAAAAATTAAATTGACTAAAATTGATTATATTAAACTCACACAATACTAATTAAATTAACTAACAATGAAGTCAAACAGAAATAAATTAATTTACCTTTAACTGTTGCTCACTGTTTTGATCCAGAAATAATCGGTAATATTCTGCTGACGTGATGCCGATTTCAAAAACATGTTATGAATTTCTTTGTCTAGTACATCAAATGACTCAACACTCTTCCACTGTTTGTGTAGACAAAAACTTATTAATTACACGCATCGCTACTGTAGCATCTGAGATTGTGGGAATTTCATCATTTATGTGCTCCTCTTCATCAGCATCAGATGCAGAATCTTCGATTTCAGAATGATTCGTTTTAATTTCTTCCACAATCTTTTCATCAGTCGGATCTTCACATATTATGACTTCGTCATCACATGTTTCAAACAATTGCATGTCACAAACTGAGAATGATGAATTTTTGTGCTTTTCTATCCACATCGCGATAGGTAAATTTTCATCATCCTCTTCTTCAACATTCCTTGTATCCTCAATATTCTTTGCTAGGTTTGCATGTCGAAAACATTTTCTAATTGTAGAATCCGTAACAAACCACCAAGATTTTTCGAGCATTATAGGTGCATCAAGAAGAGAAACATCACATTTCACATTTTTATCATATCCCTCTAAAATTCGTAAAATGAGCTGCTTCCTGTAATGTCATTTAAGATTTCTGATAACACCCTGATCCATAGGCTGTACTACAGATCTTGCATTCGGGGTAAAGAGTACAATTCTAAGCTATTGAAATTGCTTATCGATTTTGTGTGCACTACAATTGTCAAGCAGAAGTAGAATATTCCGCTTTTTAGCTGACAGTTCACGATTCCACATTCGAAGCTCTTTTTCAAACAGTTCCTTAGTCATCCACGCTTTGTGGTTTGCTTCATAAGCAACAGCAAGCCGTTTGATATTTTTAAAGCATCTGGGGTGCTTAGATTTTCCTATCACTAGAAGCTTACGACGATCAGTACCACTCATATTGGCACACAGAAGAAATGTGATTCTGTCTTTTGACAATTTTCCGCCATTACATTTGTCTTCATTAAATTTTAATGTCTGCTTTGGTGTCATCTTGTAAAATAGTGCAACTTCATCAGCATTATATATGTCATTCTCGTCGTATTCACGAGAGATTTCATTCCAAACTTTTTTTTTTCACGTATCGATGTCGGATGTTAAAATACCTCCCGATTCTCCGACAATTTTTCCGGAAGATATGTTGTTCCGCTTTTTAAATATGTCTGACCATCTGTTAGAACACGAAAACTGAATTCCAAATTTACTGGCAAATTCATTAGCTTTTGATTGAAGCATTTGCCCAGAAACTGGTCCATTTCGGCTTCTTTGAACGCTAAACCATTTTAATAAAGCCTCTTCCACTTTTTGATGTTCAGCTTTTCTCAATTTTTTTTTAGAGTTTAAATTTTTCTCGAAATCAGAAAGTATGCTTTCTTTGTTTTCCATATTGTTCCAACTGTAGATTTCGATAAATCTTTTTTTCGGCAAATGTCAGCTTGGCTACCTCCATTTTGTATTTCTCTTATAATGCTCTACTTTTTCTTCAATGCAGAATGCTTTACGCTTACTCGATATGATGGACCTAATGATTTCTTAAAAGCGAATTTTTAACTTTGAAGTCTGGAACCAGAGATTATGACGCACAGGCTCTCTAGAGAGAAACATTAAAATGAGTGAACGAGATGAAACGACTGGAATACTTGTTCTGGCGCGACTCTGAGACGTGATCTGACCATCTGACCAGACGTGATCTGTTCTCCTGATCTGATTTTTACTTCTCCCTCCCCTTTCACCTATTATGCGTATGTGCTTACTGTTCATGTTTTTACTTGTTTTGCTCGAGCATTTCCCCCTCACAACAGGTTGGCTGTTCTTTCCTCTTTTTTGCGTCCCCCCCCCCCTCATTTTCGGCTCAGTCTCCAGTCTTGCACACAGCTGTGATCAGGAATAAGGGAAAATGACTGACGGTTGAGCGGGTTCACACCTGCAGAATGGCTATCGTGAAAGAGAAAGAATGCAGTTGTTCCTACCCTTTAATAAAAAGACTTATTGCTGACTTGCAAAATGTTTCACTAGCCGGTATACATTTCCTTATGAAATTGGAGTCGAAGTCCTGTTTGCAAAATTGCGGAAAAGTTAAAAAAAATCATGGTCGACTGGAAAAAATGTTCGTTATAGACGATTCTTAAGACTTCGGAGGTTCGCTATAAAAGAATAAATTAGCATTAAATACAATAGGAAAACGATGGGACCAAAAATTTGGTTCGTTATATCCGTGTGTTCGTTATATACTGGGTTCGCTATAACGGGGTTCGACTGTATATATATATATATATATATCTCTGACATATGTCATACGATAACGCTCGTATTTATAAATCAATTTTGATGAAACTAATTGTGTGTATTAAGCTCACCAATGTCTTGATCGAGTTCGTTGGCCAGCTTGGTCCGCCATTTTGTTTCAAGATGGCTGCCACTTAAAAATTTAAAACTAAAATAAATATGCAAAAATGTTAAAAATTCAAATTTATTTTTTAATTAAGCGTTAGGCCTTGATACGAGGATTCCAGAGCATTTTTTGGTTTACCTCTATCTTAAAAAATGGTTGAGATAGAGCAGTTTGAAATTCTAGGGTGGCTGACATTTTGAAACAAGACAGCACATTACAAAAATTTTCATCTTCTAAAATAAAAGCGTAAGTCATGTGACTGTCATCAACAGTTCCCGGATGGCCGTTTCACTTTTTCATATGCCAGGCGGCCATTTTTATTCAAAATTATTTTTTCGAATAAAACTGCATAAAAGTTACATTTTAAGAAAGATCTTTCAAAATAAATTAATATTTGAGAGATGACTTACGTTCAATTATGTATATATTCTGCAATAACTTCAGTCGAAATTAGGTTCACAGTTCAAATTCTCTATTCATGAAAGTAAACGAAAAAAAAAAAAAGATTGATTCGCCGTGAACATTTAAAATATTAAATCATGGAGGTAATTATTCGCAAAGCAAGTTCTCCGCGAATGAATTTTTGGACCGCTGCCTCGCGTCAAAAAAATAATTCGCACCAGTGAGACAATCAAAGTTTACCATAATTATGTGCTATACAACTCAATTTCCTTCCGGAACTTTTCTTGACGTAAATTGAACTCATGTAATAATATTTAATGAATCAAATTTTTAGCATTTTTAAAATCGCTAATACAGCTTTTATTTATCGCGTGTACAAATTAGAAACGATGCTTTGATTTTGAAATCAAATGTTTTGATTTATGATATTATTTCTTATTTATGTATTTATTTTCTATTTAAATGAAAAGTGTGAAGTATTTTAAATTTATGTAATATAAGCATTTTGGATTAAAGTTAAGTATTTTAAATGAAACTAGATGGAACCCGTCAAAACTTGACCGAAAAAAATTACAATAACAATATTAGTAAAATAATCTTCTTTGTTACATAAGAAGGGGTGCGTATGAAACAGTCTTTAAAATATTTTATTTTAAAAGTCCCCCCCCCCCCCCCCAGTGAATTACAGTACTAATTCCGAAGCAAACTAAAAAACCAACAATCCGTAAACAACTGTGTAATGTAAATCAGTTTGACATTACCGCCATATTCCCAACGGCAAGAAAAAAATTTCCTGGACCTATGAAGTATCATACAAATAGTATATCCCTACGTTCATCTCATATTCAGGCAATAAAAAAACATAGTAAATAAAGCACACATCTCCCCCCCCCCCCTGTGATAATGCAACTGAATGAGCTCCTATGCGCATGTGAATTGCATCTCACCAAAGGCACCGTCAAAATTCGATGTTAAAAAAAAAAGTTTTAAAATGTTTAAATTAAAAGTTTTAAAATATTTTCTTTAATCATTGTTCGTTTCAAATCCATATCTTCTGAAACGCATCCATTGTTTTAAGCTAATCAATTTCTATGTAAAGATGAAGAATTTTTTTTTTTTTTTACAATAATAAATCAATCTGCAGATAAGGAAGATTTTTAATGTTTTCAAGTGTAATTTATTTGTATGGTTTCTTCGGTTCCTTTACATAATCAGGATGATTATTCCTTTTCCATCACAGTCGGGGATCTTTTCCTTCTTATACAGTTAAATATCCAATGGATCTTTAAAAAAATAATAAAATACAGTTCCTAGAATATTCTGATGCAACATATACATCAACGAATTCAGCATATCAATTTTACGTTAATCATAAACTATAAATAATTTTTTTCTTGACAGATTTTAGTTTAGCGCCAAAATGCTCTTTCTTTTAGATAATCTGATCTTATGATTTATCAGGGGTTTTTATTATTTTTCTTTTTCAGTTTTTATGATGGTTAAGAAAATCTATTTTCAATTGGGGCAACTTTCCCAAGGAATATGTTACATTATTAAAGCAAACTGATGATCATTGTTGAGATAGAATTGAAAAATATTTCATGCTTGAAAATTATTTAAAAAGTCGTTAAATTAAGCGGCAGTTTTCAAATAAATTTCAATCGAAAGCTAATTTTTTTTTTTCTAATTGATGATGTAAGAATTAAAATTGTAAAATGTAGTAAAAAATAGAAATTTGTATTATTTCGAATTGATGTAAGCGCGATGAAAACTAAAGCGATAGCGCCTTTGTTGTCACAACTGTTGTACATTTCTAAAAATTGCCACTGTATATTGGCTGGCATCCAAAAGTAGACTATCATTTTTTGACATCGAAAGAGAAATTCACAGTGGAAGAAATAGGACTTTGCCACTAATAAGGAACTGTTAAATGAACTTAAAACAAACCTACCAAAATAATTCCTATAAAATATTAGCCTTACATTATTTATTCTAGCTACAAATACAATCATTATTTCAAGTTTTTTTTCCATAACACTATTTTTAATAATTTTAATTTTCCTGAAATTCTTTACTTTTGTGATTTTTTTATAAAAAAAATGAAATCTTCTTACCTATAATTTAAAAAAAATACGTAATTGGTATCATGTAATCAAGGTATGCAACCAAGATGAAGCAACCAATAAAGGCTCAAATTCTGACCTTTAAAATTAAACATTGAAAAATCAGTTAAAATTATGTCATGTTGACAAAATTAATTTTTCTTTTTAGTTTTATCAATGTTAAAATGCATTTCAAGCTAAGCATAACGTCATTTTCCTCGGCGCAAACTTTTCACACGTACTTTGTATAAGTTACTTTTATTCTTAAACACCATGTTACAAATAAAAATATATTTTGTATTTAATTGTAATGAAAAAATGACATCAACAAAGTTATAATGCATAATGATAAAATAAACCTAATGGACAATATTCCGGTGACGTCACAATAAATATGAATTATTATTCGCATATAAAACACGCGGATAAATATTTTCACCGAAATTTAACTTGCAAATTAAAAAATTCGGCCTAAAAGTTCTCAAGTGATTTTTAATTCGACGTTAAATGTATTTATAATTATGTTTTACTGATTTATTAGTTATTACATTAATTAAAATAAAAATTACGTCTTCGAAACCATGATATTAAAATAGAAAAAGCATTGAAAGAATGTTGTGATGCGTAGTTTCGTACAATCGATAACATTCAACTGACGTCACAAACATTTATCCAACAGTCGAAAGGGATAATTAAAGAAATAATATAAATAAATAAATATTCAAGACTATTTTTTATTCTGTTATCATTAATATATTGTAAATTTTATTGTTTAAAGTTACTGATAAATGATACTTTAGTAAATGGGGCTTTAATTATTATTCCTATTATTATTAATCCTAATTATTATTATTATTATTATTATTTTTTTTTTGAGATTTAATGGCAACATTCTGGCGATACAGTTTGGCGAATAATTTGGGATACTTTTCGGTTAGCCGGGCGCCAGTGAAGTATATATATATATATATATATGTCATTCTATAAACATAATGTATTCTAGGCGCTGTAACTGGGGTTAATTTTTGACGCCTAAATGACGATTTTTGCTTTGTATGGCAACCTGGTGTTTTATAATAAAATAAAATAAAATTGGTACTTTTATGTTAGCTGGGCGTCAGGGATAACTCTCCAAATCTTCTTTCAATTGGAATAATTTAAATTGCAATATTTTACGTGAGATTTGTTATTCATATTGATATGTTTATGTTTAGATATTTTATTATGATTATATTTTAGTTAATTTTAAGTAAGTTTTTTAAGATTTAATATTACATTGTTAAAATATTACCTAGTTGATATTAGCTAATGTCAAGAGATTGGCGAACCACAGAGTTAAAAAAATAACTATGCCTTGCAACAGTGGGAGTTGTCGACTTTCTGACATCATAAGCAGCAGTAAAAGTTTAATTGAAAATTACGGCTAATTAATTAAATTTTCGAACAATCGAATGCACGATAACAAATCTGTGTCCAAATATCTTTCATTTAAAAAAGGAATGGTGTAATTTGATGCAGTAGTTTGTTCTCACGGATTGTCGAAAGAAATCGCTTAGCGTTTTAAATATATAGATGAGTGATAGGTTTATAATTTAAAATTAAATTAATGTAGTATGAATGATGGTGATGGGAACAATATTTGGCGATTTATCATCTGCTCCCGACTAACAAAAATACTCATAATTAAAAAAGGAAATAAAAATAAATAAATGATAGTTTGATGTAAATAAATATTGATATACATATCAAAAATAATTTATAGAACTAAAAAAAAAAAATAAAAGTGAATAAACAACAATTTCCATAAATTTTTTTTTCGCCAAATTGGCGGGGGGAAAAAGCGCGCCAACGTGCGTATGTGACACCTGTGCCCAAAAAATATGCGAAATGCTCTCATGATCGCAAAAGTTCATGATTTGTCTATTATAATCTTCCGATTTGGCGAAGGATTAAGGTAAAATTAAATTATGAATAAATGTAACGTGTTGCAATGTTTAACATACATTTAAGGGAGACCAAACTGGTCGCCAGTGGCGGCTAGTTGTTGTAATAATTTTCCCAATCATACGCATAAAACTATATATTCATATCCGTTAGCGCCAAATTCTCGCCAAACTTGGCGACATTTGGCGAAATATCGCCAAATTTGGCGACCAAAATAAGTCTTCATAAATGAAGCCAATTTGGCTATTGCTCAATAATTTGGCGAATTTCTTATTCAAATTCAGTATTAACGAATATTTTGTAAACGTTTTCTTTGCATTTTAACTTGCTGTTTTCGTGTAACATTAGCTGAAATTTTAAAACGAAGATATAGGAAAGCTACCTTTTCCTCCCGGTACAGGCCGGAAGGACTTTTTTGTTTTGGCTGTATCTTAAATAATGGCTGAGATTCGACAGTTTGAAATTCTAGGGTGGCTGACATTTTGAAACAATTTGATTTTTGTTAGGCTGTAACTCTCATGCTGAAATTCGTATTCAAATTCAGTATTAATGAGAACCGGTATTGGATCTTCTATAATCGGGTACCAAGCATTTTAGCTTCGTTTGTTTGAGTAAAATGAGTTGAATTTTTAAAAACATGGACTTTTCTTCCCGTTACAGGCCAGAAGGAATTTTTAGCTCACAGGCTATCAAAGCCTGAGAGCTAATGTGCCCGCCCGTTCTGTATGTATGTATGTATGTATGTATGTATGTACGTATGTACGTACGTAACGCGATAACTCGTGATAGAATTATCCGTTTGGCTTCAAATTTTGTTTACAAGTTCATTCTAATAAGGCGCTTCCCTGATTAGTTTGGGAGTTCATTGGTTAAGTATAAAGGGGGAAAAGGGGGGGGGGGGGTTAACTCCCCCTTAATTTAGATAAATGGGTTTTTCATGCAGAAGTATCCGTTTTTCTTCAAATTTCGTATATAGGTTCATTGTGATAAGGTGCATCCCTGATTATTTTTGGGAGTTCATTAGTTAAGTATAAAGGGGGGAAATGGGGGGCTAACCCCTCCCCCCCTTAATTTAGATAAATGGGTTTTTCATGCAGAATTATGCGATTTTCTTTAAACTTTTTATATAGGCTCATTGTGGTAAGGCACTTCCCTAATTAGTTTTGGGTGTTCATTGGGTAAGTATAAAGGGGGGTAAACGGGGGGCTACTCCCCCTTAATTTAGATAAATGGGTTTTCATGCAGAATTATCCGATTTTCTTCAAATTTTGTATATAGGCTCATTGTGATAAGGCACTTCTTTGATTAGTTTTGGGGGTTCATTGGATAAGTATAAAGGGAGGAAACGGGGGGCTACCCCCCGCCCCCTTAATTTAGATAAATGGGTTTTTCATGCAGAATTATGTAATTTTCTTTAAACTTTGTATATAGGCTCATTGTGATAAGGCACTTCCGTAATTAGTTTTGGGTGTTCATTGGTAAGTATAAAGGGGGGTAAACGGGGGGCTAATCCCCCTTAATTTAGATAAATGGGTTTTTCATGCAGAATTATCCGATTTTCTTCAAATTTTGTATATAGATTCATTGTGGTAAGGCGCTTGCCTGATTAGTTTTGGGTTTTCATTTGTTAAGTATAAAGGGGGGGAACGGGGGGGCTCACCTCCCTTAATTTAGATAAATGGGTTTTTCAAGCAAAATTATCCGATTTTTTTCAAATTTTGTGTATAAATTCATTGTACTAAGGCGCTTGCCTGATTACATTTTGGGAGTTTATTGGTTAAGTGTACAGGGTGGGAACGGGTGCTTATCCCCCCCCCTCTTTAATATAGTGTCGATTTCTTTATTTTTCGAGTGGCATTATTCTTTGAAAAAATAGCATAATATACAATTAGTGTGAATAGCCTGTGAGCTCAATGCCCTCAGTTTAACTGGGCAGTTTTCTTTTTTTTTTTACGTTTTTACTTTACTTCTATGCAACTGAATGTTTTTTGCTTTGAACCCCCCTCCCCCCCCCATCCAATAAATAGCAGCACAGATGCTTTTTTAATTATAAAATAAATGCTATTTTCATCGGAGTTTGCAAAAGGCCTTCAAGACTATGTGACCAAGAAAGTAACTGATTTTCATAATTATTTAACTTAAACCCTTTCCAAAAAAAAAAAAAAAAAAAAAAAAATTGAGGACCTGCAGATCATTCGCTTGTTTAAAGCCCTTAAATTTTTATTGTGGGAATTTAGGTTATTGATAATTAAATTGGAATCTTAAGGGGGCTAATAATTTTGGATCCACATTTGTGTGAACCTAAATTCCCAGTCTCCTACAGTATTAATTTTAGAATAAAGGTTCTTTTTGTCATTTATGGTGTTAGTTTGTCTGTGCTAAAGCAATGAATGCATATTTTTGAAGTATTATTTTAACTTCAGATCTCAAGAGGTTAAGAAGTCACGCTAAGTGAAATTTTCAGCCATATGGCATATATAAATGAAACTTTTCCTCATCACTAAATGTTACTTTTTTCCCAGTCTTCTTTCTAAGACGTTATATTTTATGGAAGTTTTAATCTCTTTTCTTTGTGTATCAGTTAATTTTAAAACTGCTTTCTTCTTCCTCTACTTTAAAAATCTTATTTCTTCCAGTTTATAAACAATTCTGAGTTAAGGACTAGAAGGTCTTTTCATCTTGCTAAATAGTCCAAAGAAGTTGGGCCAGAATTAACCTCCTTTGAGAAGTTCCAATTTGACGAAGATATCATACTTTTGGCCTTCCAGTCCAATAAAAATGTGTTAGTCTAAAAAAAAGAAAAAAAAATACACAACATTAGATGATTGTTTTAAAATTCGTGCTATTTCTCTATTAGATTTACCACATTCCACAGAAACTGTAATTTCACCCCTTTCCAGTCTTCTTTCTAAGACATTACATTTTATGGAAATTTTAATCTCTTTTATTTGTGTGTCAGTTAATTTTAATACTATTTTCCCCTTCCTGTACATTAAAAATCCTATTTCTTCTACTTTATAGACAATTCAGACAAGGACTAGAAGGTATTTTCTTCTTGCTAAACAGGCCATTGAAGTTGAGTCAGAATTAACCTCCTTTGAGAAAATTATCACTTGACGAAGATATAATACTTTTGTCATTCCAGTCCCATAAAAATGTGTTAGTCTAAAAGAAAAAAAAAGCACAACATTAGATGATTGTTTTAAAATTCGTGCTGTTTCTCTATTAGATTTACTACATTCCATAGAAACTGTAATTTCACCCCTTTCCGTAAGTTAATTTCTGCAACTCATTATATTCGCTGTATAGAATAATGAAAGCTACACGTGAAATTGAGCTTAAAGGCCAAGGTAACAGAATACCTATGAACGATGTTGACTGTACCAAAATAAAAAAAATACTCGCGCTTATAATTAAAAAAAAAAAATCAAAATTGGACCTGTGTGTTTGCAACAACTAAAAAATTTAAAAAAATTCAATTTGTTTGCTTAAAAAAAATATTTTGTAACCTTTTTCTCTCCCACTCTCATAAATTAAAGTAAGAAAAACTCCGTAAAATTAGTTCCCAGTATAGTTTGCAATTTTTTTCAGAAGTTAAATGGATTTTTAAGGGTAGACATTAGAGTCTTGCAGGGGTCGAGTTGTTGTTGGGTTCGGGTCGGGTTCGAACCCAACAACAACAACAAAAATAATTTTCCACCCGAACACTGCACATTTCAACCAAAAACAGCCCCGAACCCAAGATGAAAGAAAATTAATCCATATTTTAATACAATAATGAAAAAAAAATACAATGATATCTCTAATATTAATTTTATTTTTTTTTGTACAAAAATGGAAACATATGTTTTCCTAGATTAAGAAACATCCGTCTATTTTTACAGTGTGCTAATTTTAAATTTCTTTGTTTAATGTTATACGCATTAACCTTTTCAGGGGAAAGCCCTTGTGTTCCTGTAACGTTGAATTCTCACCGGAATTTAGGAAAGAATTTAGTTCAAAATAAGGAAAAGCAATTTTTCAACTTTTTTTCGTCAAAGTTAAAAAAGTAAAATTTAATTAAAAGTTTCTGGTTCGAATCGGATTAAAATTAGGTGGGATATAATATATCCCACCGCCGCTCAAAGGGTTAACAGGATGCCCATAGTCTTAATATAATACTACAGGAATCTCTCAATTCTTAATATTTATCATGAACAAAACCGTTTTGGTTATTTTGATTTTTTTTTAATCTTTAAAGTATAAAAAATAAGATAGTAAATAGATTGTCGAAGAAAGGAACATATACAGGGTGTCCGAAAAGTCTGGAAACGGTCGAATAACTCGAGAAATATGCATCGGATTGAAAAAGAAAAAATGTATGTTCAATAGTTTTGAAAAATCTATTTAGAGATATCAAAGTTGCCCCCCTCCTCAGTTCTGTTCCCTGGGGGGGGGGGGAAGGGGACAACTTTGAAATCTTAAATGATAACTCCCTCCTCTTTCTTTTATTGCAGATTTGGATTCTACGGGGAAAAATACGTAACTTTTATAATGAACATTTTCTTCGGAAAATCGTAGATGGCGCAGTAATCAAGTAAAAATGCAATGAGAATCGTTTCCATTGAAAATTCTGGAAACGGTCGAATAACTCGAGAAATATACATCGGATTGAAAAACGGAAAAATGCATGTTCAATAGTTATAAAATCTATTTAGGGATATGAAAGTCCCCGCCCCCCATGAGGTGAAAAGGGGGCCAACTTTGAAATCTTAAATGCTTAAATGATAATCCCCCCTTTTTATTGCAGATTCGGATTTTACGGGAAAAAACACGTAACTTTTGTATTTAACATTTTCCTCGAAAAATTGTAGTAATCGAGTAAAATGAAGTGAGAATAGCTTCCAATGAAATGTCTAGAAACTGTCGAATAACTCGAGAAATATACATCAGATTGAAAAACGGAAAAATACGTGTTCAATATTTTAGAATATTGGCAACTTTTATATCCCTAAATAGATTTTTTTAAATATATCTACTCCTCAAAAAACTTTTTAAGTTATGAGGTTTCTCGAATCCATTAAATTCATTTTTTTTCTATCCCGGTATATAAAGAACACAAAACACTCTAATAAATAGTAAAACAAGAACAAAAAATCACGAGACAAGCATATATTATGAAACACTTTCCAACTTTTCCGGAATACTTTAACAAAACTTCACCGATTAAAGTGAAAGTTGCTGTCCAAGTAAACAATCTGGAAAATGCATAACAAATTTGAAAATCTAATTTCAGAAATTACAATCAACAGTCGGAAATGTATCCAATTATTTTGTGCAGCCCTGTATACATTTGCATATATACTACATAGTATGCTAATATGTAGTGCAGTTAGGAAACGCATAGCTCAGTCATAAATTCCAGTTCAGCAATTTCCATTAATAAACCGAAATGTATTCGATATATTTTGTACGTCTCTGTGTATGATATATCATTTATACACACCAAGTAATATGTAAAAAAAATGTTAAATTTAAACGCGTACCACAACTAAAAATGCACTTCCAGCAATAATTGTTCATAGTCAGTATTGCATCCGAATTATTTTGTGTGTCCTTGTAAATGAACGATGAATGCTATGACCACCATATTTTATAGTCGGCCTCTTGTAGAGCGCCTCATTGGTATATATTAATTTCACTATGTTAGAAATAGTGTAGCATCATTAAAATACACCGCAAACGATTTTACCTCATAGACCATAAAGTAAAGGAATTCTTTAGAGTGTCCCTGTATATGAACTATAAACGCTACACACTTCCTTTTCAATAACAAACATACCATACTAAACCTCAATAACATATTGTTATGAATTTTGTAAATATTTCATTCTTTTTAATTTATTTTATTTTGTTATTGTGGAAATTGCAGTATTATTAATGTATTTCCTATTTAGCATTATGTAACTCAATGGTAAAGGCCTCAGGTGCTTTGCAAGAAAAACAACCTTATAGCATCGGTTTTATAATGGAGTTCTATTGGAAAATCGCCAAGGAATGGGTTTATCGCCAAGTTGGCGACGGTTTTGGCGACTTATTTTTGTCGCCAAATTTGGCGATGGATTTGGCGAGTTTTTGTGCAACACCCCCTTATACCTTTACTTTGGGAACCTTTCTCGTTTGGGGTACTCTATCGAGAGTTAAAGCACTTTCTGGTAATTTCTAGCATCCGAAAGCTCTGGAAAATTCTACAGTTATCTTTAAAGCCTATATAAGGGACCTCCACCAGTTCAGTTCAGTTAGTTCTCTGTCAAATGCGATTGAATACGCACGAGAGGCTTTTCATTGAGAACTGTGTTGTCTAAGAGCGATTTAGTATTGAACAATACGCTATATTGTTCTGTGTGAAATTTTGCTGTGCTGTTATTAGATTTGAAGATTACTGAATATTTGTGTATTTGAAAATATCTTGGTGTACTTATCGAACTGTTTGGAGTAAATAAAACATGTTGATTGTTCTTATATATTGGCATCAATCCTTTCGTATCCCGAGCTCGCAACATTTGGTGTCAGAAGTGGGATTGAATGCCGATCACCAGAGCAATGGAGTGTGAACCGAAGCAATATTGGGCTCTTTGGAACTCCCTCCACATCAGGAATGGTGTCCTGTTCCGAAAATTCGAATCGGAAGATGGGAAGACATCTCGGTGGCAGTTGGTACTTCCTCGATCTCAAATCCCAGAGGTCCTCGAAGAATTACATGGCAGTCCCACTGGTGGCCATTTTGGAGTCATGAAAACATTACACAGAGTCCGAGAGCGCTTCTTCTGGGGAAAAGCGAGAGCTGACGTCGAACAATGGTGCAAATTTTGCGATGCATGTGCAGCTCGGAAAGGACCAAAGAAACGTATCCGAGGAAGACTACATTTCTACAATGTAGGAGCACCTTTTGAACGCATCGCCCTTGACATCCTAGGTCCTCTGACAAGAAGTGCTGATGGCAACAAATACCTCCTTGTTGTCATGGACTACTTCACGAAATGGCCTGAAGTTTATGCCATCCCTGATCAAGAAGCTTCTACGGTTGCGGATGCCTTGGTACACCAGTGGATATCAAGGTATGGAGTCCCTCTTCAAATGCATTCTGACCAGGGGAGAAATTTCATCTCTGCTGTGATTGAGGGTCTCTGTCAACTTCTCGGAATGGACAAAACTAGGACGACGCCTTTACATCCACAATCGGATGGTATGGTTGAGAGATTTAATCGTACCATCCTCAACAATCTCTCACTGCTAGTTTCAAGAAACCAACAAGACTGGGACCAAACACTTCCCTTGTTTCTTCTCGCCTATCGCACCGCCGTCCATGAAACAACCGGCTATTCCCCGTCTCAGATGCTTTTCGGTCGTGATCTTCGTCTACCTTGTGATCTGATTTTTGGTCGCCATCCGGATGCGCCTTCATCGCCAGAGGGGTTCCTGCAGAATCTCCAGGCACGATTTGAAGACGTCCACAACTTGGCTCGAGAGTGGATCAATATACAGACGGAGAAGATGAAGACCAGGTACGACACGAAAGCCACGGGACATCAATTCAAAGAAGGTGACAATGTTTGGTTTTATAATCCGACTCGACGTAAAGGACTTTCTCCCAAACTGCAATCGCACTGGGACGGTCCTTATACAGTCCTAAACAGACTGAACGATGTTGTAATTCGGATCCGAAAGTCACCAAGTTCGAAGCCTAGAGTCGTTCATTACGACAGGTTGGCTCCATACTATGGCCATAGTACTTAGTTCATTGATTGTAAATAGTGTAATGTAAATAATGTAAATTAGTATGAACATGGTCTTGTATGTAAGTCAATGTAATAATTTCTTTTGCTTAAATAAGTGTATATTTTGTATAATTCAGCATTATGAATGTGTTTAATTGTTATTTTCCATGTTTGCTTTAAGTGCTTTGAATAGTATAGCACTTGTTAGTAACGGGTTTGCTTTCCGATCAAAGGTTGAACTGCCCGGGACGTGCAGTCCTTGAGAAGGGGGCAATGTTATGAATTTTGTAAATATTTCATTCTTTTTAATTTATTTTATTTTGTTATTGTGGAAATTGCAGTATTATTAATGTATTTCCTATTTAGTATTATGTAACTCAATGGTAAAGGCCTCAGGTGCTTTGCAAGAAAAACAACCTTATAGCATCGGTTTTATAATGGAGTTCTATTGGAAAATCGCCAAGGAATGGGTTTATCGCCAAGTTGGCGACGGTTTTGGCGACTTATTTTTGTCGCCAAATTTGGCGATGGATTTGGCGAGTTTTTGTGCAACACCCCCTTATACCTTTACTTTGGGAACCTTTCTCGTTTGGGGTACTCTATCGAGAGTTAAAGCACTTTCTGGTAATTTCTAGCATCCGAAAGCTCTGGAAAATTCTACAGTTATCTTTAAAGCCTATATAAGGGACCTCCACCAGTTCAGTTCAGTTAGTTCTCTGTCAAATGCGATTGAATACGCACGAGAGGCTTTTCATTGAGAACTGTGTTGTCTAAGAGCGATTTAGTATTGAACAATACGCTATATTGTTCTGTGTGAAATTTTGCTCTGCTGTTATTAGATTTGAAGATTACTGAATATTTGTGTATTTGAAAATATCTTGGTGTACTTATCGAACTGTTTGGAGTAAATAAAACATGTTGATTGTTCTTATATATTGGCATCAATCCTTTCGTACCCCGAGCTCGCAACAATATATAATTTGCATGGCAATCCGAGTATACTTACGCCAGTTAGAGCACGGATAGACAGATATCAGACAGACAGACAAACCGAATTCATAAACACTTTTTCAACTATATTGGAAAGTTTTATAAAGGAGTACATTGTACTAAAAATAGTTTTTGCGATATCTTTGAAAACAAAAAGTAACAACGCTTGTTTGTATATGCATGCCCGTTCTTTAGTATTTTGTAAAAATGGAACATTGTTTAGAGTAGTATAAATCTACAAAAACAACTTTTCAAAAGTAAAAAAAAAAGCCAAGCGTAAAAAAAAAAAAAAAAAGTTGTGGCTAAAAAATGGTGTGATATCAAATTTCCAAGCTATTATATTACTTTTTTAACTTTTTTCCATTAAATAAGTTATCATATATATAAGTCGAGTGCCTACGTATATGTTAATAGAAATCGTTTTCTCCTGTACTAAATACATCCTAACGAGTTTCTGAAAATTCAATTTTTTTCAAATTATGCATGATGGGCTTGGCGGCCATCTTTGCATATTATTCACAAAATTCTAAGCATCCAAATCCGTAGTTAAAATCCGAAGTTCAAAATTGTTATTTAAGCAAATATTTTAAGCGTTTCATTTATAGATTTGTATGATCTGAAAATTGCGTCTTAAGATAATGATGACTTATCTTAAAGATTCATCTTATGATTTATTTTTTACAGTAATTAATAATTTCAAACTAGTAAAAATCAATTTCTCAAAATATCAGTCTTATCTAATTTATCTGTCCGTAGTTAAAATTTGAAGTTCGAAATTGTTATAAACATATTACATTGCAAACATATTACGCTTTTACTTTAGAAATTTGGGTGCTTAGAAATATGAAAAGATGGCCGCCAAGCCCATCATGCATAATTTGAAAAAAATTGAATTTTCAGAAACTCGTTAGGATGTATTTAGTACAGGAGAAAACGATTTCTATTAACATATACGTAGGCACTCGACTTATATATATGATAACTTATTTAATGGAAAAAAGTTAAAAAAGTAATATAATAGCTTGGAAATTTGATATCACACCATTTTTTAGCCACAACTTTTTTTTTTTTTTTTTTTTACGCTTGGCTTTTTTTTTTACTTTTGAAAAGTTGTTTTTGTAGATATCATTTCTTTTTTTAAAACAGAATAAACATAATTTAAATAATCTAAACATGAGAAATAATTTAAAATTACATTTTACTTTCAGTCATTGTTTAAAAGGTTAACTAGAAATACCAGTAGATTTTTAAATCAAACTAACAACAACATACTAAATGTGGCTTGTTATAATACTTGTTATCCCCCGTTAAAAAATATCACTGACTTATCGATGAAATGAATAAAAATGCAATACGTACATAGCGTGTCAGCGCTGCATTTGAAATCAAACGTGATATCACACTCTTTTATTATTAGCACTAGCTGGCTTCGCCCGCTAATGGACCCTTAATTTATATCGGGGCCTCGAATCTTGTAAAACCTCGAATAAGATAAACCTCGAACCGAACAAACCTCCGGCCTGGTTCTCCGCTGCCTTCGGCACCGGATAATCCCTTAATTTGCACATCGAATAGTATAAACCTCTAACCAAACTAACTTCCGACACGGGTCCCCGCTGCCTTCGGCACCGTATAGCAGTCGTGCTGCGCACGCTCAAGTTCCATCTTCCACCACCAGGTCGCGCAATCTGTTCTGTATGAACCTCGGGCACTGAAATCGTTAAGGCTATAGATGTCGAGTCGAATGAACTGTACCCCGTCGTGATCTAGCCCATAGAACCAGAGATAGAAAAGTGCCCCCTGGTGGTGAAAAAACGAACTAAAATCGGAAAGCTCTATTGATGTCGAGTCGAATGAGCCATACCCCGTCGTGATCCGACTCGTAGGAACAGATATAGGAAAGCGTCCCCTGGTGGAGAAAGCTAATCGCGCTTGGGGGCAAAAGGGGGGATGAACACCGGAGATGCATAATAGGATTAAGCGGTCACAGACCTTTCCAACGATGTATCACATGAGGGGTATGTGCAAAATTTAGAAAATACCCCCCCCCCCCCCAATATTATGATTAAGCGTTCACAGATTTTTCCAACGATATATCACATGAGAGGTGTCGGCAAAATTTAGAAAAGTGCCCCCTTTGGGTGGGAGGGCTGAAAGTGGGAGGATGGACCCCGAAGATACATAATATGAATAGCAGAACAATTTTTAGAATTTCTGAAAGCTGATTTTTATTTATTTATTTATTTATTTATCTATTTTTTATTTTTTGTTTATTATTATTTTATTTTTTTGCGTTGCCCTGTGCATGTTTGGAATTTCTTAGCAATTTCTTAGATCTACCTTATTTTATTCAATTAAACATTGTACTGTTACAATAAGTTTAAATGGAAACTTCACTTCTAAAACAAAAATAATTTAACAACTGGATTTCATTAATTTATAGGAAAACTAGCAAGCTACGCCCGCTGCGCTGGTCGGTTTCTACAAATGAACCCTGAATCAAACGAAATATATCGTTTAATTTGACCTTGTATTTGAAAGCAATCTGTATATTTACGTGGAATATCCTTCCACATTACTGAAAAATGACGCGATTGCGCTATTATATTTTCTAATGTGCAGTCAAAATTTTAGCTGTTAAGGACCAACTCTTTTATTTGGTCATTTACAGTTAGGGTTTGCTAAAGAATGATAAAACTATATGCAATATACTAAAACCATCACTAAAAATTATCGAAATAACAATGCAAACAAATTAACTAACAAAATCCATTCAGAAGAAGTTTTTATAAAGGCTAATCTTTGATAATCTGATTATTGAACTTTTCCACATAATTCTAAAACAACAAAACGACATAAAATATACTAAAACAATCCTTACAAATTATCTACTTAACAATGCAAGTCGCAAAAAATACGCCCAGTAAAAACTATCAAAAAGGCTAATATTTCGGAATCGGGTTCACTTGACTATATAACCTTCACACATAACTGTTGGACTAAACAACGTAGGACAATATATAGTACATTAACACCATTTCTGAAATAGCATCTAACTAACAATTCTCATCAAAATCCGTTCAGTAGAACTTTTTTAGAAGGCTAATCTTTCATAATCGGAATCAAATATTGAAAAGGCTAATATTTGATAAAAAAAAATGGTCACCCGATTTTCGAATTTCCCCCTATAATTCTAGAACTAAGCAACGTTATATAATAAAACGTTCCCTAGAAAATTATTTAACAGTATAGGTTCCATCGAAATACATTCGGCAAAATCTTTTAAAAAGGCTAATCTTTCATAATCGGATTGATCTGATTATAGAACTTCCCAGAATAATTATATAACTAAGCTACGTAGAACGATATGTTATACATTAAAACCTTCACTTAAAAATTATCTTAGTTTAAGTTCTACGAAAATGCATTCAGCAGAACTCGAGTTATAAGCAGCCGGAACGAAATTTCATATATGTAGAAGTAAATAGAAGTATATTGCCATTAATATAGTTTGCATTTGAATAAAAAAAGGTACTTTTCGGCTAGCCGGGCACCAGTGATATATGAACACACACACACACACACATATATATATGTATTTATACATGTATTTGTGTAGATATATGTGTATATATGTGTGTGTGTGTATATATATATCACTGGCGCCCGGCTAACCAAAAAGTACCAAAAAAAAAAATACTGCGAAAATGCAGTCGTACACTTGAAAAAAAAACACCTTTTGGCCTAAAATCTCTCATCAAAACTGTTTTTCTTTTTTTTCTTTTCTTTCTTTAAAAATAAAATAAAATTAGTAACAGTTTTTTCTTTTATTTTTCCAGATGTATAGCCATTTCAATTCTTTCTGCAACAAAAAAAGACACTTTTTGGCTTAAAATCAAATTGTTTGGGGTCAAAAGTAAAATCAAAATCGCCAAAAACAAAAGATAAATCGCCAAATTTGTTTCAATAGAAATCTTGCCCCTTGAATAATTGTTTTAAGCATTATGAACATTTCTAATCATGCTTAAATTAAATATTTTCGTTTTGTAATATTCTCTCATCAAAACTCTTTTTTCTTTCTTTCTTTCTTTCTTTCTTTTTTTTTTTAAATAAAATTAGTAACAGTTTTTCTTTTATTTTTCGAGATGTATAGCCTTTTCATTTCTTTCTGCAACAGTAATGATCGCCAAAAAATTAGCAATGGTAACCTTTTCGGCCAAAATAACAGAACTTTCTATCATAATTCGATAGCTATTATACGTAGAACGTTGTGTTACATACTAAAACCTTCCCTGAAAAATTATCTCTCGAACAGTGCAAGTTCCATCAAATTCCATTCAGCAGATCTCGAGTTATAAAGGAAGGGAACGAAATTTCCGTTTGTGTTTTATATATATAGCGAGAGCCTCGTATATATAGTAGATGACGTGAAAGGTATTCCTGCGAACGAAATGCCTGTCCTTTACCGTGTTTTTTTATTTTTAGAAATAAATGAATCACATTTAATTCATTTCAAAATTTTTGTTTATTTTGGAAAGAAATTTTAAATGGCGATAACTCTTAATGTATACATTTTAGAAGGTACATCTTCCTTCAAAAACTAATTTATTTTTAAAGATCTTTCTAAAAACGTAAATTATATATTTAAAATATTTTTAAAGCATAAACACTACGTCTGATTACTTCATTTTACAATATTTATAAGAACACGCATTTTATCAGACAATTAAATACACTAAACAAACATGAGTGAAAAAGTGACCTGGGCCTGGACTCGAACCTGGGACCTTATGCGTACCATGCCGACGCTCTGCGACTGAGCTACCCAGATCCATATCCGTAACCGGCAATTTCTTATACTTATTCATGTTAGAAACAATCATCTGCCACAGTTTGCAGTCATATTTAATTATTTGATAAAATATGTGTTCTTATAATTGTGAAGTTTTATTTAAAAAAAAAATCTTCAGAAGAAAATGGCTGACTTGCAGATGAAATTTGATGTGGTTATATTATAACCTGTAACTGATTTGTGCTATTTTAATACAGATGGTACATGGTCGTTGGCGGGTTTTATCTCTGTTTTGGCATAATTTTTTAATCGCCAAGTTAATTAACAGTTTTTTGCTAATTAAGGATAGAAAATATTTTTTTTTTACACTGAATTTTATAAAAGCACATAGATTACGTAATTACTTGTCCAAAAATGCAATCCTTTTTTTATTCTGCCCAATATTAAGGCCTGTAGCTTGTTTGAAAAAAAAAGTTTGACGAAGAAAATAGTGATCATTTTAAGTAACTCGACGTTTTTTTAAAAAAGCTATATCTCTGTTTATAAATCACTTATGAAGATGAGTTTGGTCTTAAATTGAAGAAATTCTTCCTTAGATTCTTCTAGTTTTCGTTTTTTTTTTTTTTCTACGACGCTTGGTTTGTTTGATATCTGATATTTTAATCTGGCATGTTTTGTCGATTTAACATTGCGAAGTTGCTTTCTGTATATAAGCATTAGCGTTCTTTATTCCAGTTCTTGGCGTTGTTTGTGTGGCGTTTTTTTTTAAAGCTTGGCTTGGCAGAGCGACCGCCCTGCTTGATTCTCCTGCCAATTTTATGCCATTGGTGAGTTCTCATCTCTCTCTCTCAGTGATTCATTCAACCACTACATATAGTTTGAAAGTTGCAAACATTAGAGTTGTGCCAGATAATGCTCATGATGATGCTCTTACACACTTTATAAAAACAATACTTTATGAATTTATCATTTGCTTTTGCATTTCAAGAATCAATAGACCGATAGAACGTTTTCTAAAAATTATAATATTATCAAACAAGAACGAAAAATCATGCATCACGTCATAGATTATGAAACACTTTCCAACACTATCGGTCAAGAACGAAAAATCATGCACCACGGTATAGATTATGAAACACTTTCCAACACTATCGGACAAGAACGAAAAATCATGCACCACGGCATAGATTATGAAACACTTTCCAACACTATCGGACAAGAACGAAAAATCTTGCACCACGGCATAGATTATGAAACACTTTCCAACACTATCGGACAAGAACGAAAAATTATGCACCACGGCATAGATTATGAAACACTTTCCAACACTATCGGACAAGAACGAAAAATCATGCACCACGGCATAGATTATGAAACACTTTCCAACACTATCGAACAAGAACGAAAAATCATGCACCACGGCATAGATTATGAAACACTTTCCAACACTATCGGACAAGAACGAAAAATCTTGCACCACGGCATAGATTATGAAACACTTTCCAACACTATCGGACAAGAACGAAAAATTATGCACCACGGCATAGATTATGAAACACTTTCCAACACTATCGAACAAGAACGAAAAATCATGCACCACGGTATAGATTATGAAACATTTTTTAACACTATCGGACAAAAACGAAAAATCTTTCACCACGGCATAGATTATGAAACACTTTCCAACACTATCGGACAAGAACGAAAAATCATGCACCACGGCATACATTATGAAACACTTTCCAACACTATCGAAATATTGTTAGAAAATGTCATTTTTGTTCATACACTGAAATGAGATATTTAAATAAACATTAAAAAATAACTAGAACGCAGTAAAAATTCATTTTCAGGAATTGTTGTCCATAGACGATAATGTGTGCGAATTCTATATCGTGCAACCCTATATACGAAATACACTCCTCATAATATTCTAAAAATAAACATTTTAAATGCATATTACAGCTTAAAACTTAAATTCAGCATTATGGCTCATAGTCAGTTATGTATACAAAATTTTTGAGTGTCTCTGTAAATAAATGAAATATTCCACGCACTCAATAAAGCTACAGAAAACATGCTCTAGTGCACCTCAGTAACGTATATAAAGTTAATAAAAATACACCGTAAACGATTTTTCCTATAGATATTAATGCAATGGAATACTTTTGTGCGTTCCTGTAAACGAACTATAAATGTTGCTTACTCTATACTCTATATAAATCACGTTGCCAGCCACCTCAGTGACACATATAAATTTCCTTATGTTTGAAACAGTGTAATATCATAAAAATGTACTGCAAACGATTTTTCCCCATTGACCGTAATGTAACAGAATACTTTTGAGTGTCCCTGTAAACAAATTATAATTGCTACTTATTCTATACTCTATAGAAAATATGTTGCCGTCTACCTCAGTGACGCATATCAATTTTGTTATGATTGAAATAGTACAACATTATTAAAAGACACTGAAAACGATTTTTTCCCATTGATCGTAATGTATCGGAATACTTTTGATTGCCCCTGTAATCTAACGATAAGTGCTACACATTTCAGTTTCAATACCAAACATGCTATGGTCAACATCAATGACATATATCAATTTCATGGCAATCCGAATGTATTTACGCGAGTTAGAGTGCAGACAGACAGACAAACCAAATTAACACTTTTCAACTATGCTGGAAAGTGTTAAAAAGAAAAATTAAAATTCTGAAATAAAAACAGAAAACATGCTATACAAACAAATTATGGCAGACAGTATCCGTCAGTTGCATTTCCATATTTGTTCATGTATTTTACATCAAGCGCATGATGTGAAGTAGCAAAAAATACATTTAATGGAATTTAAAATAGAATGTTGAGAAATATCGTCTGGAAAATGTATTTTGTGAATATTTTGAAATAAAATTTCATTTTTAGAGTTCTTACTAAATTTGAAATTTAAGATTTTTCGTCGAAATATTTTTGTTTGTTTGTTTCTCCCATTAAATTGCGTAAAAGTTGATACTCTTTTAAACTGCAAAAGTGAGATAAAGAATATCAATACTTACCACACGTTTAAAATACTTTTGAGTCTCTTATTAACAACGAAAAGATTCCTTTCAGAAATAGACTCATTAGACAGTTAATAATTTTTTTTTCAGTAGTTTTTTTTTAGAAATTCAGTTTCTAGAGAAAACTATTTCGTGAATAAATTAATTTAGTTCCAGTCTGTATATTTCGAAACACTTTAATAGAGATTAATTAATACTTACAGTTGCAAGCTTTTAAACAAATTCGAATTAAATCCATTTAGCCATGAATTCAAGATTATTTTGTTTTAAGAGAAATTTCTGGTACAATGAATAAGAATTTTTAAAGAATACTTTAAAGTGATTAATCTAATTTAGTGCTCGATATTATTATTTTTCAAAGAAGTGAAAAGAAGTTTATGAAATTTAATGTAACTGATAAAAATGTTGATTAATCTAATTTAGTACTCGATAATATTATTTTTTTAAGAAGTGAATAGAAGTTTGTGAAATTTAAGGTAACTGTTAAAAATGTTCATGAATAAAATGTTGAAATATAAAAGTATATTTGTTCACTCATATTTATCTTGCAGGGTTAGTAATATTTTAATATCGTAAATTTTATCATTTCAGTTCTTCAATAGGATCTACTGGAGCGATTTAAAATTTTCAATTTTGTTTAGTTATTTAGGTTTAGTTATTTAGTTATTTACTTAATAAAAGAAATATATATATATAATTTAATTTTTTTTAAAATTGTTGTTATTGTACAGCATACAGTAGTGTGGATTGGGATTATTAACAACGATTGCTATCAGAAATAGACTCATTAGCTTGTTAATACAATTTTTTTCCAGTAGTTTTTTTAGAAATTCAGTTTCTAGTGAAAACTATTTCGTGAATAAATTAATTTAGTTCCAGTCTCTACATTTCGAAACACTTCAATAGAGATTAGTTAAGACTTACAGTTGCAAGCTTTTAAACAAATTCGAAGTAAATCCATTTAGCTCTGAATTCAAGATTATTTTGTTTTAAGATAAATTTCTGGTACAATGAAAAGGGATTTTTTAAAGTATACTTTAAAATGTTTAATTTGATTTAGTGCTCGATATTAGTATTTCTAAGAAGTGAAAAGAGGTTTGTGAAATCTAATGTAACTGATAAAAATTTTGATGAAAAAAATGTTGAAATCTAAAAGTAAATTTGTTCACTCATATTTATCTTGCAGGGTTAGTAATATTTTAATATCGTAATTTTTATCATTTCAGTTCTTCAATAGGCTCTACTTCAGCGATTTAAAATTTTCAATTTTGTTTAGTCATTTAGATTCTTAATAAAAGAAATATATATATAATTTTAATGGTTTTCTTTAACTGTTGTTATTGTACAGCATACAGCAGTGTGGATTGGGATTATTAACAACGATTGCTTTCAGAAATAGACTCATTAGATTGTCAATACAATTTTTTTCAGTAGTTTTTTTTTTAGAAATTCAATTTTTAGAAAAAACTATTTCGTGAATAAATTAATTTAGTTCCAGCCTCTACATTTCGAAACACTTTAATAGAGGTTAGTTAAGACTCACATTTGCAAGCTTTTAAACAAATTCGACGTAAATCCATTTAGCTCCGAATTCAAGATTATTTTGTTTTAAGAGAAATTTCTGATACAATGAAAATAAATTTTTAAAAGAATATTTTAAAATGATTAATCTGATTTAGTGCTCGATATTATTATTTTTCTAAGAAGTGAATAGAAGTTTGTGAAATTTAATGCAACTGATAAAAATTTTGATGAATAAAATGTTGAAATCTAAAAGTATATTTGTTCACTCCTATTTATCATGCAGGATTATTGTATTTTAATATCGTAAATTTTACTATTTCAGTTCTTCAGTAGGATCTGCTGAGCAATTTAAAATTTTCAATTATTTTTTTTGTTATTTAGCTTCTTAATAAAATAAATTAAATAAATTAATAAAATATATATTTTTTTTTCAATTGTTGTTATTGTACCAGATACAGCAGTGTAAATTGGGAACAATTTTCATTATGTAAAATCCTTCAACATTGATTTTAAGATATTCAAAGTTATTAAAACGGGCCCGGGAAACGACGGGCGGCTTACTTCCATAAAATAAAAATTAGAAAAATGTATACAGTAGCAGGATGTGGTTTAAGTAGATATGTGTAGAATGCCATTGGATTTTTCAAGGATGGAAATTCAATTTCCAAACTAACTATATAGTCTTCTCAAGTTTAACTTGGCCGATGACATTGACATATATCGAGATACTACGGGGAAAGAAACCTGCTATGAAACACAAATGATGCATGAAATGCAGTTTTAATTAAAAACTAGATTACACTAGTTGCTAGTAGTGATTGTTACATTAACATTTTTGCGACGGGTGCCACGTATAAGGTAAAGCTAGGAGAGTCTGAGCACAATTCAAAAGAATAACAATAAAAAATGTAAATATTAATTTTTTGCTAAACTATCCATGAATAATGTTTACTTCATTTGTTTTTTATGCATTTCCATTGCTATTTTGTTGTTATATTGTAATTTAATAGAACAGTTATAATAAAACCAAGAAATTTATTTTGCGCAATCTGCCTTGTAGACACTCCACTACTGCTGTTGTACAATTACATGGAGTCGCTGCGCCCTCACTCTACTCCTTTCCCCGAACCTCTATGTGCGCAATCTCGCCGCCCGCGCCATCTCTCTTGGTTTTACATTACAAGTTGTTTAATATGCACGAAATCTTAGATTTTTTAAAAAATTGTTATTATATCGCACACAGCAGTGTGAATTGGGAACTCGAGCAATGATTCGTTGACAATTTTCATAAATAAGACTTTTAAAATTATTATACTAACGATAAATTGGGAAAAATTGTCATTAATCAACTTTTACAATTCACTGTAATTACAAAACTGAAGCAAAGTCGAAGTATCGCGATTCAAAAGGACACGAGGAAGTTTGAAAAGTTATAAAAAGCATCAGGTTGTAACAACAAGTGTACCAACACTTTCATTTGATTTACAAGAAGCCAGTAGATGAGTTTGAACTTGGCTGTGGCAATTTTTCAAGAATCATGAAGCAAAAAGGAAGCGCACACAGAAAGTTTCTCTGAGAACTGGAGAATTAAATAAAATAGATGTTTCGAACTTATACATGAGATATCTTAAAATTAGAAATTTTAAAAGAAAGATCTCACTCAACTTCACATATACATATATCTTGTATTCATACCTTGTATATAGAAGTCTGTAAAAATCTACACTCTAAAAACGACATTTTCAAAACTGAGCAAAAAATACTCAAATCGGAGTATGTCGCATAGTCAAAATGGCTCCGAATCAAAATTACTCAAGTTTGAAACATGTATATACTCATTTCTGAAAACATGCACACACTCAATAATAAAACATCATGTGCTCATATTTGAGTATGTCCGTGTTTCAAAAATGAGTATGAACTGATTTCTATGTGCTCATTTTTGAGTATTTCCATGTTTCAAAAATGAGTGTGAACTGATTCTGATCATTTTGAATATGTCCATGTTTCAAAAATGAGTATGAACTGACCTATATGTGCTCAGTTTTGAGTAAGTCCATGTTTCAATATTATGAGTATTTCTTGTATTTCAGAGTTAAGCATTGATTGGGTCGTCCTGTTCGAAAAAAAAGTTTCATAATAAAATGAAAACATCGACTTACTCAGATTTGAAAGCGTCATTTTTCTCAGGGTACTATTTCCTTTTAACTGCATTAAAAAAGAAACAGACAAAAACAAAAACAAAAACAAGAACTAAAAATTAAGCATTATGCATAGATTATGTAACACTCTCCAACACTAAAAGAATATTATTAAGAAATTTCATTTTTAATTCAATAAAATTGGTCATGGTCCATCCTGTAACTGAAATCTTTTATGCGTCTCTATATAAGAAGATAAATTCTATGCGCTTTTTAATCTATAGAAAGCATGTTGAAGTGAACCCCAGTGACTCTTTTTAATTTCATTATATATGAAGTACCATTAAAATGCATCGCAAACGATTTTCCTTATAAAACATAATGTAATGGAATTTTCTTGTGCGTCCCGGTAAACGAACTATAAATGCAACTTATTCTATACTTTTGAGAAAGCACACCGAGAAAAATGACAGTTTCAAATCTGAGTAAATCGATTTTTTCATTTTGTTATGAAACTTTTTGTTTCAAATAGGACGACTCAATGCTTTCGATTCTGAAATACAAGAAATACTCAGAATATTGAAACATGGGCATACTTAAAACTGAGCATATAGTGGTCAGTTCAAACTCATTTTCGAAACATAAGGTAAAGCCAGGAGAGATGGCGCGGTTGGAGAGATTGCGCACATAGAGGTTCGGGGGGAAGGAGTAGAGCGAGCGCGCATTGACTCCAGGTAGTTGTACAACAGCAGTAGTGGAGTGTCTACTTGAAAGTGCACGTTGATTGTTTTGAGCGTCTAAGATAAAGCATTGCTATTTTGTTTTGTTTTCCCAAATTAAGTGCTTGAATTTCCATAGCTATTCATCAGAATTTCTATACAATGTCAATAGTACAAAATATTTTAAACTTAAACGATTTATCATAAGCTACTAATCTAGACTAACAATGTGAACATCAACGGTTTGTTTTAGTAGCGGCCATGTTTAAATAAAAGGCCGCGCAATATCTCCTACCGAAATTGGAGAGTTTGCGCATCTGCTACTTAGGAGAGATGGCGCATTGTTCCCATTAGTTTCCATGCTAGGAGAGATTACGCAGTTTATTGGTAAATTTGCATAAAAAAATGAAAAATGAAAATGGACTAATTTTAAGTTAAACGTGTTTTCAAGTAACTTAATATTATTTTGTAATCTTATCTGGACTTGCTTTTTCTGATTCTTTAATTTTTTTCCCTTTAATTAAAATTTTTTATTCGTTTTTAAAATTATTTCCTTTTTCAGATTCTTTAATCATTAGGTTGAAATATTCACTCCTAATACAATAATATTTGTTCACAAAAACCTTACAACAATGTCATTTAAGTGTAATTATTATTGTTAACAATTTAATTTTAGTTATTATTAGTAACAATCTCTCCTACCCATGTGCGCAATCACACCAACCCTGTAAGGACAGATTGCGCAAAATAACTTTCTTGGATTTATTACAATTTTTCTATTAAATTACAACATCATAACAAAATTGCAATGGAAATGCATAAAAAACAAATGAAGTAAAAATTATTCATGGATAGTTTTGCAAAAAATTAATATCTAGATTTTTTATTGCTATTCTTTTGAATTGTGCGCAGACTATCCTAGCTTTACCTTAGACATACTCAAAAATGATTAGAATCAGTTCATACTCATTTTTGAACGGTGGAAATACACTCAAAAATGAGCACGTAGAAGTCCGTTCATACTCATTTTTGAAACATGGACATACTCAAATAGGAGCACATGATGTTTTATTCTTGAGTGTGTGCATGTTTTCAGAAATGAGTATATACATGCTTCAAACTTGAGACATTTCGATTCGGAGCCATTTTGACTATGCGACATACTCAGATTTGAGTATTTTTTGCTCACTTTTGAAAATGTCATTTTTTGAGTGCATGTTTTAGTCCGCCTCAGCGATGCATATCAATTCCACTATGTTTGAAATATTATAATATCATTAAAATTTATGTGAAATGATTTTTCCCATACAGCATATGTAACGGAATTCTTTTGTGTGTTCCTATAAACGAGCTATAATTGCTGCACACTTCATTTTCAGTACCGAACATTCTATAGTAAATATCAATAACATATAAATTTTCATGGGAATTCGATTATATTTACGAGAGTTAGAGCACGTACAGACTGACTTCAGACAGGCAAACAAACGGCAGACAGGCAGAAAGACAAACAGATTTCATAAACACTTTTCAAATATGTTGGAAAAATGAGTAGATTTCGAAGATGCAGACCGTAGGACGCCTGTTTGTTGGGAATTTCAGAAGAAATGACCTTTGTGCCATGATGCGGCAGTTGGGACCGCTCACTTCGAAATCTACCTTGTCTGTAGGCGGAGCCGACAGGGATTTTTTTGTTTTTAATTTTGTTTTGATATAAGGGTTGGCCCAATAAAAAACTTGTAAATATAAAAGTTTTAGATAATAATCAGAGGATTTATAATAAATTTAAGCCGATTTGATATCTTGTGAATTGGCGAAGTTATAAATTTTTTATTAGTAATATTTCTTACGAAATCTACCTAAAAATTGCAATTTATAGTTCTAGTACATATCAACGTTAAAAAATGAATGGTCAAGTAAAAAATTTCTCTCTAGTATTTTTTTTTAAATTGTAGCAATGTCTAAAAAAAATGTATGTAAAAATAAAAATAAAAATCGTATTTCGAATAATCATATAATCTTTCTTTAAAAAGAAAAAAAAATATTTATTTTAAAAATCATAAGGTTAAAAAGAAGCTAATTTATATGATTAGTATTTAGTTTGAAGTATGCAGCTAAAATTGTGATTAGAGGTTAATATTATTGTATTTTCTGTATTGATAATATTGAATAATATATTTAATTTTCTGACAATTATTTTCAGTTTAATTTTTTTAAAGTATATTGGATATTTTTTAAGTATTCCTCGTATTATATTTTGTTCATTTTATGATGCTTTTTTTTCTTTCTCAACATCCGGCAGCTGATTGGTTAGCTTTTTGTGCTTCTACATTACTGGCCCAAGGTTCGCTTCCCGACTTGGGACTTCAATTCACTGGTTCACTCCAATTTTAACCCCTTTAGGGCGATGTAGCGAATGTCAAGCGTGCTTGGGAACGTAACACTGGGGGTGAGGGGTGGGGTTTGGGTTCCACGTAAAGTTGACCACTTAACCGGGATTAAAGCTGCATTTATCCGCAGTTTAAAAATCAACCACATCACTGTGCGGCATCTCTTAAGTGGTGAAGCGCTCCCTTTCATCTTTTAGGACATTCTTAGCATGTCTAAAGGTCAGAGGTAAAGAGCGGGAGCCATTGACAGGTCGAAAAACACCCATTTGTTTTGTTGAAACTACCTTTTCTTTTATCGATGACCACAAAATGATTCGAGAAGAATGTGATTTATGGCTATCTCAGGACTACTTGCTCAGGAAAACACTAAACGCAGCTTAAGCAAGTCTGCCTGAGAGAACCATAAATAATACGACTTCCCATTCTTTCCGAATATTTTGTGGTCATCCATAAAAGAAAGAAGTCTCTCAACAAAATAAAGAGGCATTTACCAGCTGTTTGTGAAGTCCCCTGCTTAGTCTCTGAATTTTAGACATGCTAGGAAAGTCATAAAAAATCAAAGAGTCCGAATTACCACAGAAGAGAAGCCGCGAGTAAGTCTGGTAATCTGGGCGAACATTTATGCTATATATGAGGGGGTTAGAATGACAGTGGAGTAAGTCAATATTTAGTAATTTGAGAAAGGAAGAGTTTTGTTGGACTTGTCGTAATGCCGTTGCATTTAGTGGTCCAACTTGTTTCGCCGTCTAGCGACTCCCTAAGTGAACAATGACTTATTTGAATGTCACACGGAACAGAAATTAATATACGTTCAGTAAAAATATGGTTATATAGATTTTTGCAATTTTTGACTTGCTTCACTGTATTTATAACACCCTGATATAACGTTCCAGGCAAGAAAAGCGGAGTTAGGAAACGAAGGCGATGATCCATTAGGAATTGTAGTGTCGCATGTTTTACTTTTAGTTTTTATTTCTCTTTTCATCGAACAAAATGTCGGTTTCTTTATTTATTTGAATGCCGTATTTCATCGTATACCTTGGAAAATAATTTCTCTTACTCGTTTCTTGATCGTATGTCACTCTTATACATAAAAAAAAAAAGATGTAATTAATGCTCTGAAACATACGTCGAAATTAACACCAATTTGATTACGTCTTTTAAAAATTTCGCTTACATATTTATTAAATGGCACTAAAAGTTTTCGCTCACTTTCTCTGTTTGTAAAGCAAAGGATTGTATAGTATGTTTTTTATATGTATAGTATGTTTTTCAGCATAATCACGTCAAAAGTATTGAGTCCAACTAAGTAATATCAATCAAAATAATGAAATCTTCTTAATGGACCATGCTAATATTTATGAAAACCATTAAAAATTTTATACAATTGATAGAGCTGTAAAATATACCTTACAATGGATAAAATTAAACAGTATAAAGCTTAATTTGTGAAGTCGAATTTGAAGGCTGCCACTAGCGACTATTTTTATATTCTATTCGAACCACTATTTTTGTTTTAAAATTTTGTAGTACATTTCTTTTGCACATATAAAGGTTTTTATTTTGAGAAAGTGCTGCGAGATAGAATTAAAAAATAGTCACCAGTGACAGCCCTGAATTTTGAGCATACACTGTAGTCTATATTGTGGCTAATATGCATTTATGGTCTTTACGTAATGGCTATTAAAAAAAGAGGAAAATATCTTTAATATGAATAAAATATTAAAGGATAAAATATCTAATGATAATAATTTATACATGCGTATGATACTAATTACTGTGAAACTTGACAGCTCAATTTTAATTTCTTTTACATAGTACAAAGAAAGGATATTTCATTGTTAATCAATTGAAGATAGTTTTTTTTTGTATTTATTGCACAGAAGTGAATGCTATCATACGTTTGTATATAACGTATATAATCACACAAAAACATCAATATTCGTCTTTTATCACCTGCATTTTCCTTTTAACTTGAAACCATAAACTATAACTAGTTTAAAAAAAATTCATATTATGGAGATAACTGTAATGGTTATAGAAAGAAGAATGTGTACTGATAAATGTTTGTGTACTATTTTATTATTACTAGCACAATAACGTTAATTTAAACATAAAATTTATGAGATCCTGTAAACTATTCATACATTTTCAAAGTTTGAAGTTTTACAAAGATATCATTTTCTTAGAACTAAATAATATAATAGGGAACCGTACAGATAAAAGTTTATAACAGGAAATGTTGCACAAGTTTGATTTGTGAATACTATCTTTGAAATGAAAAGAAATACAAAAATAAGCATAGAATCACGATATTCTTTTTAATGCTTGAAATTTTATTTTCATAATTAAAATTATTGCCATTATTTAAAGATATAAATACGGGTTATTGTTGTTCTGGAATATTAAATTAAAAGATAATTTGAAGCAGAACAAATATTTAAGACTGTGTTTGTTTCTAAAGAGTATACACACATGTTTAATTTATAAAATATAATAAGTTATCAAGATCTTTAAAATAAATGTAATTACCAAGCTTTTAATGAAATAAATAGTGACGAAATAAACCATTAAACATGTCGATAATGTGTATCCCTACCATCTTGCCATTAACGAACAATAAATGAAATAAAACATATCTCTGAAGGTGTAATGAAGGTTTAAAAATGTAATATGTATAAATAATTACTGTTTTTGAGTAGCTTTTTAACATTTGCTGTATCACATGATGATGAAAGAAAAAAGAGACGGGAAAAAATAAAAGGAAAAAAAAGAAAAGGAAAAAAAAAGAAAAGAAAAAAAAAAGAAAAGGAAAAAAAAAGAAAAGGAAAAAAGCAGTTTTTAAATAAATAGAATCTTTAAGTAAATAGTTTTTTAAGAAATAGATAGAGTTTTTAAGTAACTAAATATATATATATATATATAAATAAAAATAAGTTTTTATTGAAATAAATAGTGACAAAATAAAACATTAAACATGTTCATAATGTGTATCCCTACAATCTTGCCATTAAAACGAATAATAAATTAAATAAAGCATGTCTCTGAAGGTGTTTAAAAATAAAATATGTATAAAAAATTTATATTTTTAAGTAGCTTTTTTTACATTTTTTGTATTAAAAAGGAAAAAAAAGAACAAAAAATCCAACGTGAAGTATAGATTATGAAACACTTTCTAACACTTCCATAATACTTTAACAAAACTTTATTGTTTAATAATGGGAAAGATGATGTCTAAGTACACAATTTGGAAAACGCATAACACATTTGAAAACCCTATTTCAAGAATTATCAGTAGTCGGAAAAATATCCAAATTTTTTTGTGCAGCCCTGTATATGATTTATATTACATAGTATGCAAAAATTCAGTTCATTTAGGAAACGCATAGCACAGTTGTAAATTTCCCTTCAGCAATTTTCGTTAATAAACGGAAATATATTCGGGATATTTTGAGATACCCTGTATATTATCTATAGAATTTATACACACCACGTTACAGGCAAAAAAATAGTTTAATTTAAAAACGCGCACCACAATTTAAAACACCTCTTCCAGTACTTTTTGTTCTTAGACAGTACTGTAACAGATTTTTTTTTGTGTATCCCTGTAAATAAATGACGAATGCTATGCTCACAATATTCTATAGTAAGCCTCTTGTAGTACACTTCAGTGATTTATACCACTTTTAAAATGTACGAAATAGTGTAGCATTATTAAAATACACCGCAAACGATATTTCCCAATTGACCGTAATGTAATGAATTCATTTGAATGACCCTGTAAATGAGCTAACTATTAACGCTGCATTTTCAATACCGAACATGGTATAGTAAACCTCATTAACATATATAAACTTCATGGCAACGTGAGCATATTTACGTGAGTTAGAGCACAGACAGACAGAGGACAGACATACGGACAGACAGAGAATAATAAATCATAAACACTTTTCAACACTTTTCATAGAGTTTTTAAATAAATAGAATCTTTAAGTAAGCAGTTTTTAAGAAATGAATAGAGTTTTTAAGTAACACAATACATAAGAAAAAAATAAGTGTACCAGGCTTTTATTGAAATAAATAGTGACGAAATAAACTATTAAACCTGTCGACAATGTGTATCTGTAAAATCTTGCCATTAACCAGCAACAAATGAAATAAAGCCTATCTCTGAAAGCGTTTTAAAATACAATATGAGTGAAAAATTAATGTTAATTTTTTTTGGCATTTGTTGTATTACACGACAAAAATAAATAAATAAATAAATAAAAGAAAAAAAGTAGAATTTTTAAATAAGTAGAATGTTTATGTAAATAATTTTTTTTAAAAAGAGAGTTTTTAAGTAAAAAAATATATACAAAAATAATATATTACAAAGTATGATTTTTGTAAAAAATATTTAAAACAGTAAATGAAAAATTGTGACGTTTCGTTTTTCAATTAATACTTATTTAACTCTACTATTTGCTTCTTGATCAGTCCCTAATTTCCAAGTTTTCGAATAAATTTTTAAAATAACTTATTTAGCGACTGATAATTGATTATTGTGAAATAATTAATTTTTAATTACCATAACATTCTTCCTTTCCTCATTTCGTTACAACTTTTTATAAATAGGATCTAGTCAAATGAAAATAAACTTGAGTGACTACAATTTCTTTCAGACAAAATCTCTGTCTGTTATCTGAGCAAATGTATGATTCTTAATGCCATTCCGTATGGGTGTGAATGAACTATTAAATGACTGTCTTCATTGTAAAAATTGTATTCAGGTATTGCTTTTATTTCTTTCTGATTTTTAAAAACCGAAATAATAAATAAAAAAATAAATAAAGTGAATTTCAAATAACATAAGTAACATATCAAAAAGTCTTGGACGTTTGCACCATTAATAATTGAAACAGTGGTAAAATACACACACATTTCTAAATGATGTATTACTTAAAATATATAAAAATTACATTAAAAACAAATATCTACAGTTTCGACCTATATCTGAGGCCATCATCAAGATAAAAGTCAATCACAAGATGTTTTTGACTTCACTGTCGTTGAGAAATCCAAGATCCAAACACTTCACGCTATTTCAATAGTTTGATTTCTTCGGATTTTTATAGTCACTTGCATTTCTCGGATTATTCCTTCAATTTGCAATTAGTAATAGTTCAATTTAATAGATGATGTTGGCTGTCTGTTATAGAGTGGTATAGGTTAAGGTGAAGTTGATTGGTCGTGTTCGATTCTTGCATTTCTCAACGACAGTGCAGTCAGAAAGATCTTGTGATTGACTTTTATCCTGATGATGGCCTTAGGTGCAGGTCGAAACTGTAGGTATTTGTTTTTAATGTAATTTTTATATACTTTAAAGTAATATATCAATTAGCATGTGTGTACACTGTGTAGTCAGAAACATCTTGTGATTGTCTTTTATCTTGATGATGGCCTCAGATGTAGGTCGAAACTGAAAATATTTGTTTTTAATGTAATTTTTATATCTGTTAAAGTAATACATCATTTAGCAATGTGTGTGTATTTTACCACTGTTATATTTATTAAAATAAGTAACATATCTCGAACTTTCTTTTATAGATTCTCAAAGTGTGAGGAAAGAGATAAATCCCGAAGCTGTCCAGATGTCAGAATACGAAGTAAAACAGGATGGAACATACGTACAAGCAAAAGATTCTCTATATTTTCCTTCTCCTTACGCCACAAGCCGTGTTCCAGTATTCTCTTTAGATGAAAGAAGCTCTGGTGAGAGTAGTACAGACGGTCGTTCCACACTCCATGATATGGAGAGGCCTTATGATGTGCCATTTGCTGTCAAACAGGTAATATATATGATATATGAGATGTTATATGAAGGGTTAAGAGAAAAAAAAATGACGATAGTCCATTTTTTGTGAAATTTGAAAAGAAAGTGGCATCGGCTATCTTGTGAGGGCTACTATTATTTGGCAACCTGGGATCGATGATATTGCTTTGAAAAACACAGTTTAAAATATTTGTAAAGTGGAAAAAAGATGAAAGTCCTTTAAAAAATAGCTGAATATTAGTATAAAACAGAAAAAAGACGAGAGTTGGTGCGCGTAGAAGGAAGAACAATAAATAATATCATCAAAATATCTATTATCGTTTTTTCTCGATGTTATGCGAATCAAACATGTATTGTTTATTGCAACAAGTGAATGGGACATTATGATAAACAAACAAGACTAATTTTTTATTTACAACATCTAATTTGGGTAACATACATTTTCAAATGGCACTTATATGCAGCATTTTAAAACCATTTCTAAGCATACATACTGCTGAAGAATTTAGGAGTGTTTGTTAACCATTGGCCTGTATTGTCCATATTGCCATAGGAGGAATACCGTCAGGGAGAACTTTTTGAAGGGAAAGTTTTCCCGAATTATCATTCTTGTACAAGGAAAATGCTGAAAATTTTGCGTAGTTACTTTGCTAAGACCATACTGGTTTCGAACCCTCAAACTACGGCCCAATCTTCTTATTTTGTGGCCAGCATGCTAAGCACTGGGTTGAGTAGTCCCTACGTCTTTAAGAATACCCATCTATTTCTCTGATAGTTTAAGTAAACGTTATATATTTTGCTACTAAGAAAATCGAGTAACTATTCTGAGAAGATGCAGTGTTTTCACTCATTTGAGTATTTTTATTGTTAATATATGATACTATACTTCTATACATATACTTCGATACATATACTTCTATATCAGTGTTCTATTTCAGATCTCAATATTTCCATATAAAAAAATTTGGTAACATTAATACATATTCATAAAATTTCATTTTAATATTTTTTTTTACAAATTGCATACTATCATAAACATTTTTTGCAGGTTTTTTGACATGCACTGTAATGTAAAATGGATTCCATGATGCATACGTTTATACTGATTTCCTAAAACACTGCTTCTTAAACTGGGATTTGTAAAAAAACATGTAAAGTTAATGTGTATTCATATTACTAAATGATTTTAAATGGAAATACCGAGGTTTGAAATAGAAGAATTTAAATGCTTTACAAATCACAGATTAAGTACCAGTGTTTCAGTAAATCACTATAAACTTATGCATCATGGAATGCCTTTTTCATTACAGTACATGTTAAATACCCTGCAAAAATGTTCATGATAGTATGGTATTTGTAAAAAAAATATTGAAATGAAATTTTATAATATCAGGAATATAACTCGATAAAAATATTTGATAAAAAACACCCAGCTTAATATTTAAATAATATATAATATATTTCGATGTTACGTATTTTTTAATATTAACAATAGTTGTTTTATTTATGAGTTACCATTATCTTTCAACGGGAGAAATATGTAAGTTAAGTAAAAATTATTAAATCTAACACAATAATATTAAATCATTCTTTCACCACTATACACACTCATGCAGAATGATCTAATTTAAAATTGATTTCGTTTTACTGTTTACATTCCTTCTAAATATATTCAAAATTTTGTTTCAAAACTCCTTTTATATAATGTAATATAAATTCAAATCTGTTGAACTCTCCATACAATTATGAATTCTAACAATGGCAATTCTGTACACATTTTATCATAATTTCATTAACTTAAATTTGGTGTTTTGAAGAGGTTCTATACATTTATTATAAATGACAGTTTGCAAAACTTCCTTAAAATGTAAACATAATCATTTTCGGAATAAGAAAACATCTTTCATCTTTTGTGATGAAGATTCTCCTTTCATGCACTATAACAATACAAGCGAAAGAGAATAATAAAGTTTATTTCAGCTAGAACTTTATATTGGATTTTCTCCGAAGTATACTATATTTCAAAGGTAAAAGTAATTTAAATATATATTTTGTGTTTGCCTGTTAAGACTTCTTAAGAGGTATTCAAATGTTATGAAAATATACATATGTAAACATTATTATCCAATTCTATATAAACCAGAATGTGTATATAACAAGAGTACATTATTAAGTTGCATGAAAATCATATGTAGAGAGCTGCATGTAATATCCTAAAAATATTCATGTCGTAACGAAATCAATAGTTAATTTGAAATTTCAAGATTATATTTATACGCTGCAAGTCAACCAATATGTTCAATTAAACTTTACATTGTATCACTTTATATTTCACAGCAGATAATGCATTCATTTTAAACGAAATAGTTGTATGTTTTATAAGGATTAAGAAATTAATCTAACTTTTGACAGTGATCATCCAAAAAATTGGAGCTGATCTGATGTGTGGGATAGTTATTTGAAGTTTTTATTCCATGTTTAATATTTTTTTTCTCGATATGGTGTTTTAAAAAAATAATTATATTTATACGCTGCAAGTCAACCAATATGTTCAATTAAACTTTACATTGTATCACTTTATATTTCACAGCAGATAATGCATTTATTTTAAACGCAATATTTGTATGTTTAATTAGGATTAAGAAATTAATCTAACTTTTGACAGTGATCATCCAAAAAATTGGAGCTGATCTGATGTGTGGGATAGTTATTTGAAGTTTTTATTCCATGTTTAATATTTTACTTCTCGATATGTTGTTTTAAAAAAATAATTATATTTATACGCTGCAAGTCAACCAATATGTTCAATTAAACTTTACATTGTATCACTTTATATTTCACAGCAGATAATGCATTTATTTTAAACGCAATATTTGTATGTTTAATTAGGATTAAGAAATTAATCTAACTTTTGTCAGTGATCTTCCGAAAAATTGGAGCAGATTTAATGTATGTGATAGTTATTTGAAGTTTTTATTTGATGTTTAATATTTTACTTCCCGCTATGTGTTTTTTTACAAATGTTTATTATTTAATTTGAGAAAATATTTTATAGTGCACAATAATTTTACAAAACGATTAAATTTTTATTATATATGCATGTTTTTAAAAATAAATATCAAACATGCGAATCTTACAGAAAAGGAACTTAAAAAAAAATGTTAAAATATGAAATACACAAAAACTCGATATCTCAAATACTAAGGGAGCTACAAAAAGTTCAAGGTACCGAAAATAATGTTATTTTTATCATTTTAGTCAAAGTAGTATTTAACAGTAGCATTTGAATAAATTTTTAGAATATTCTGGAGCATGCACTAATAGAATACGTAAAAGAAAATAGAAACAATTTTTACTTTGTTAATTTTGGTCATAATACCTTCATAAATTTTTATCCTATATTGAATTTTTGTTTATAAAATTACTCTTTAATTTTTTAAAAATTAATCAACACTGGAACGTTTTACTATTTTAATATTATTTTACATCTATGTAAGTTTTTATCTAATCATCTATTTTATTTCTAAATTCAAACGTTAAAATGTATATATTTTATATCCCAGTGTAAAACTGTATTAAAATTTTCGCTATTGTTATTTTAAAAATCTGTGAGTGATGTAAAACTTTCAATGCCATATTCTTTGTCAGAATCCCTTAAAATATAGGAATTACCACTTACTTAATAAGAAACAGATATCTATTTTTGCCAACCTCGAACTTTTCTTTTATAAAATAGGAGTTAATTTGACCCAGGTTAAACAGAACAATTATTTGATGTATCTTTATTTAATTTGTTTTATGTTTCTACCTGAGACGTATTTGAATTTTTTTCTAAAAAAATTCTGGATCGAAGTAAGTTTAATATCGGTCAAATTAAATCATATTTTGCGAAATAATACTGAGAGGTTGGCAGGTAGGAATACCTTTTTAAATAAGAAAAAATATCTTTCATTGTTATAATAGATTATTGAAAGTCTACATCGTTGTACATAAACTCTTTCCTGTATTATTTTAAACTGAAATTTCTTAAAATACGTTAAGAGTTACTTATTTATAGCTCAACTACATAAAAATAAGCTTATTAACTATTCAATTTTTTATTTTAGGGTTTTTACTATTTCCTGTATTATTTTAAAAT
This sequence comes from Maratus michaelseni, assembly GCA_963931845.1. Lineage (NCBI taxonomy): Eukaryota > Metazoa > Arthropoda > Arachnida > Araneae > Salticidae > Maratus > Maratus michaelseni. The sequence goes on from OZ007593.1 coordinate 94,138,410, forward strand.
GAAATTTCATAAAATACGTAAAAAGTTATTTATTTATAGTTCAACTACATAAAAATAAGCTTATTACATATTCAACTTTTTATTTTAGGGTAGTAATACGAAACATATGAAAGGGGGAAAATCCCTTTCCCAGTCTGAAGTTGAACATATGTACAGTTTTCCAAGTGAGTATCAGAATATTTAAATTTTCAATAATTTTATATGTGTAATATTAGGCAAACTGCATTTACCAAATACAAGTCCTTTCAATTTTTGGGAGGATTGTTTTCAAATCTAAATATAGCTATGTTAAAGAAGTTATTATCTTCAGGGACTAAAAATATATGAATTTGAGGATTTTTTTTAATTTATATACAATTTCTAAGGAAAAAAAAAGATTTAAATGTCCCATGTCAAATCTGATTAAGATTTCTTATCATGTAATTATGTAATGAATTATCTATTTTTTTAAAATTTCATATTAACTAAATTTTTATTGAACCAAAATTTAATAACAAATAAAAACGAAAATACCCATTCGATTGGGAACTATTTCTTCTTTCAATTTATGTAAAATAATATAGACGAATTATTAATATATTATACGAATTATGAGATAAATAAATAAAAACAAACAAACATTTATTTCAATCTGAAAAAATCTGTCGTATGAAATTCTATAAAATCTGAACCAAAAGTATAACCGAATTTGCTTGCTTGTATATGTAACAAAACACGTAAGGTTTTATTTGCAAGGAAAGAGTTTTTTAAAGAAAAAAGGAATTGTAAATTTGTTCCCAAAACAGTAATTTTAAGACCGTCAGAGTAGAAATGGCGGTCTCATATCTTGGCCGGTTGGATCACTAAATATCACTTTGTGTGGATTATCTCTGTCAGAAGACTGGTAATTTGGTGGTTAAGATAAAATATTTAAAGTGAAAATGATATAAACTATATCAATTTTCTTGAGTCCTTAATTCAAGTTATTTTGACAAATCATATAAATAATTTATATATTAAATCAAAATTCCATTTAAAATTATTTAAAAGATATTTTATTATACACTGTGCAAAATATCAGCTAAGTACTTTCGAGCACCTGCGTGCTCATCATCAGGGTTACATTTGTTAAAACGTTACAAACCGGAGGTCGAGTTCATTGTTTTCTACTTGATGGAGTGTTCCAAAAGTGAAGTGTGGGGGGAAAAACAGTCAGGAACAGTCCGGAACAGTCCGGGCAACATAAGGTTTCCCACCCCCTCTTAAAAGTCACTTTCACTTCCAGAACTGGTTCCGAAAAAAAAAAAATAGTCTCATAAAAAAAAAACTGCATTCAAAATCGAAAATGTAAAAACTATCCCGGTTAGGGATCGACCTCAGCTATTCTATGCTAAATAATAATAATTATTTAATATTAAAATACAAGCGAGATATTTGAAAATAACTTTCTCATAGACTTAACATTAACTTGGTAGTGTTTGGTCTTGAATAGTGTAAGCTCTTAACCACTAATAACATCCCACAATCTATCCATTTACAGATCGTTCGTCCAGTGGACATCACCATACACCGTCTACGGGGTCTCATCGGAAAGACAGTGGTTCCGGACGCCGTTGGTCAGCGGATGTGGACGACGATTACATCCCGAGCAACAACGATTCCAGGCCACGGTCGACGGCAGTCTCATCTTCCAGATGGCAGTGCAGTACCAAACAAGGTGCTCCCTATGCTAAAACATGTCGGGATGGGTAAGACCGATGGCTGGAATGGGTTTGTGAGTATTGGGAAGTGCACATGAAATGTATGTACGCTATGTATGGATATAATACAAAAAAAAAAAAAAAAAAAAAAAAAAAAAACTGCATTACTTGCAAAGCATTTTAAATATAATTTAAGAAAAATGTCGTTTTCCTTAAATTTGAGACCAACATTGATTTGAAAAAAGTAATGCATATACAAAATTTGAAATAAATTTTCTACACGTTTATTTCAGAAGCACGCGGACTAGCAATACGGATTTTTTTTTTTTATTCTGATAGCTCTATTATATTCTTCTCTAAATTCGAGTAAAGATACTATATTTTACGTATTAAATGAAAAAATAAAGAAACTTTTTATTGAAAATATAAAAAAAAAACACTTTCAAACATTTCAAAAATCATGGCTGGCGTTGTTTTTAAAAACATTGTTTTCAAACATTATCAAAAATTTGAAATAACATTTCTATATGTATATATTACATGAACGCAAAGAAATGCGGATTTTTTTGAGCAACCTTATTAAATTTCCCTCTAAAATCAAGTAGAAATATTACAATTTGAAAAATCAGAAAACTTTGTTATATCGAAAAAGATTTATTATTAAAATACATTTTCAAATAGTTTCAGAATATGAGATTATATATATATATATATACACCTATATACTATATATTCGTTTTTTTAAATGAGTTAAAAAAACTCAATGAAAATTATCTAAGGTTTATATAAGAAAATGAAGAAATAGAGCAAATCCTTCTGAAAAGTCATGATCTTTATTTTTTTAATTTGAAGGAAAGAAAATCTGACTCAATGTGTGTAAGATAGTGTTTGCGCAAGAAAAATCACTACATATGTATTTCTTCATCTTTAATAAAAAATTGCCGAAAGGCCGATTTCAGAACAATTCTCAAAATTTCCAATTACATTGTGAATTTGGAAACACAGTTTAATATATTTTTCTTACTTTATAATTAATTTTTTTTTTTCGTTCAGCGTATGAAATTTATACCTGAGGCAATTCTAAAGGTATAAATATTCAAGACTTCTATATTTTATTATTTTTTTTTTTTTTTAAATATTATTATTGAATTTTGATAATATCGATTATTACCTAAATTAATTAATATTTTTATTTATTTTCTATTTCGTTTAAGTTTTTCATTCAAGGCATGAAATTAATACCCTAGGCAAATCAAAGTATGAAGATATTGGACATTGATTTTTATAATTTACACTTTATTAAATCTTTTGTCCTAACATATTCTGCAATTTTGTTATTTACTGATTTTATATTTATCAGTTTAGTATATTTACAATAATAAATAATAAAAAATATATAATATAAAATCCGCAACATCACCTCTTATATATGAAAATAATATAAAATAAAAATGATGACTATAGAAACATACATACAATTTTAAGTAAAAAATAAAAATAAACATTAATTCATTTGCATTAAATTAAATAGTTTTATTTATTTTAATATTCTGTTAATTTTGAAAGCTACCCTTGCATAAACTTGTTGAATTCACTTTTTAAATTCAATCTGAAAAGCGAGGTCTTACGCTAAGTTGAATCCGGATATTAGTTCATAACTGTAACAAGAAAACAGTTTGTCTCTTTGCGCGTGTGTGTTAGATGGCTAGGAAAATCTATTGCACGTAGAGGTTTGAAAATTTGGATGATGTTAGCCCAAGGCAGGTCCTATTGCACCTGAGGCTCTGATTTTTTTTGTTAATCGACCGAGTTAATTAAAAACCATAATGAGCATAGAAAAATGGCGTGAAAAATCGTAGCGATGCCGTCGAATACTCGTTCCGCAGATGAAGAACCGAGAGTCGCAGCACACGAACACACATACAAAATTGCATCTTTTGCAGCGCGCATTGGCTTAACTAGTCGAAATACGATGAATAAAAAATTACACGTTTAAACTTTACTTAACCTTAATATTTCTAACAGTGCAATCCGTTTAAAAATATCCATAATAATCATTTCAAAAAAATTCAAAAGTCTTTTTGTGTCCCTCCTTGTTTTTCGAAGCTTGTATTGAGTCGAGTTAACTATTCGATGTACGAGAATACGAAAAATATTAGGCTATATCTATGTAGGTTTATCTTTCTAACTATGCAATTTGTTTAAAAGAACATGAATATTAACCCTTTCAAAGAAAAAGTTTCCGGAGAACCGTTTTAGCGATTTTTCTGCAATATTTAAAATTCTCAATCAATTTCAAACGTCAAAATATGAAAAAAAAAATATAAGTCAAATTATCCGGCGTACATTTATCTTTAAAACAACGCCTTCGGTTAAAAAATATTAATATTAACTCTTTCAAAAAAATTTTAAACTCAATTTTTATGTATTTGTTAGTGTTTTTTAAGAGAACTTTCTCTATTTAGCTTCAGAAGATTTGCTTTTTTTCGCATGTGCTAGGAAACGTAAATTTTGATCAGAGAGAGAGAGATTCTTTCCGAGTTTAAAACAGGGAGAGAGTAGAAGGATTCGTTTTCTATTATTTTGATTTTCTCAGGAACTTTTGGTCACATATGAAAGTTTGATATATCCAAACGTTAGAAATTAAATCGGCTGTCACTATAACGAGGGAATTTTGGTTCGTTTGGACAGATTTTCATTTAAAAATATAAAATCATACAAATTCGAGAATGTACGCTCCGAAGGAAGCGGGGCACTGAAATTAGTTTAGTTCGGAAAGATTTCCCATTTAACTATATAAATTCATTGAATACTGATTTTAGGTATATTTAATGTTATCATCACGGGCCTAGGCTACGCCGCTCTTTCGTTTAAAAAATCCAAACAGACCGCAGCGATGTAGCACGCCTCTTGTACGCTGTCGTAGGCACGGGGACCCCCAACTCTAGGTTCGTTTGGATAGATTTCTATTTAAAAATATAAAATAACACAAGTACGCTACCAAAGGCAGTGGGCACCACAGAATTAGGTTTGTTTGGAAAGATTTTCGTTAACACTAATTTTAGGTATATTTAATAATATTATCAAGGGCAATGCCTGGCGAGTCAGCTAGTAATGGAGATATTTTATTAAAATCTTCAACAGGCTTACTTTTCTTTCACTGAAATACGATGACTGAACAATAAGTGCTAGAAATGTCCATCATTCAAGCTCAAACAACAAGAAGCGAGATGCTTTGAAATTCGGAAGATAGAAAACAGTGAATACGGTGTGATTGACGAAACTACAGTGCAATTCCAGTACTCCCCTTGATTTCATAATATTTCACAGAAAGAAAAGTTACTAATTGATGATTTCGCTAAAATATCTTCAATATAATAACAGTTATGAACGAAAATTTGGATTGGGCTTGATGCGAGACACCGTGTTTTGGTTATTGAATAAGTGGATTACGACTGTGTTTTCCTATTCTAAAATTGTTTAACGTGACATTTATTACCAATCTTTATAGTTTTGACCAGCAGTTCAGATACGTAAATATATAGTATTTCATAAGAAACGCGTAGAATTATAATAACTTTTCGATGACAAATAATTTTTGTACTCCAAATCAAGATAGAAAACAACTTATCCATTCTGAAATTTAGGCTTTCTCTCACTAAGTTGAACTTGGATATTTGTCTCATAACTATAACAATGATTGAGACAATTTAATCAAATCTTCAACACACTTATCCTACTTTCATTGAAATACGCTGAATGTACAAGTATTGTTAAAAATGATCGTCATCCACGCCCAAACAGACTAAGTGGCTCTGGGAATTATAGCACTTTTATTAATTTCATGATATTTCTCAGAAAAGAAAAGTTACTATTTGATGTTGTCGCTAAAATATCTTCATTATAATTACAGTCATGAACGAAAATTTGGATTCGGCTTGATGCGAGACACTGTGTATTTGTTATTGAATAAGTGGATTACAACCCTGGTTTCCTAAACAAAACCGTTTGACGTGACATTTACTATCAACCTTTATAGCTTTATCCACCAGTTCAGTTACACACTCTATATAATATTTCATACGAAACATGTAAAATTGTAATAACTTAGTAAAAATGAAAATGATTTTCAAATTTTAATAATATAAATTTTTGTAACTTTTTCGATAATATTTTAATATATTTCATCGGCTATTACTATTTATTTTTTTAAAAACAATTATTAATATACCAAAGTCCAATTAAGTTTGAGAAAAAAATACACTTTATAAAATTATACGTTAAGATTAGTGTCATAAATTTATTAAATACTTCTGTTTGTTCATAAAATATTTGTGATTCAAAATTAATTCACAACTAAATATATTTTAAAATTTAATTCCTTTTTTATTCAAAACATAATATGATAGTAGTTTAAAACTTTGATGTATTATATCTGTCATTTGCTCTTCCCTTTATTATGTTAATTGCACATCTGTCAACCGTCTATTGACGTGATGCACTTTTTAATTTATACATAATTTTGTGTTTATAATTTTGAATACAATTACTCTAATTTTCAAAGTAATGAAAGTTTTATGGTGTATGATGCTTTCATATGTTGAAAAACTACTGATGTCTGCAAGCAGACGCTTTTATAATATGTTATACATCTAAATTTAAATATGTAGGAGTCAGCGATATTAAGTGAATGATACAGTTTTATCTTAGGTTAGTGCATTCCATTACTATTTCGTTGCAATGACATTTGTTCCCGTTAGTACATAACATTTTTAAAACATTGAAAATTTGAATATATTGGTTTAATTTCGTTTTTAAATCCCTTTATAACCATTGTGTGCTATTGGTGGTGTATTGAATTATTTTTAATATCTTTAATAGTGCTATAACTAATGATATATTTAAAGGGAAAAGAGGAAAAAAAATATATAATGATATATTTTCCTTTAAAGTAGGTAAGATGAAGGAAAATATTTCGTTAAAGCTATAATATACTTCCGATAAAATTAGATCCTTTGAAAATGTTTTCATACGAAGCCAAAGCATTTCGTGTTTCATTTTGGCGTAAAATCGAAATTATTTCACTGATCCAATGATCCTAGGGATAGAGTTTTAATTTCTGCGGAACATTATGCACTTCAATGTGATATTCAATGATCCGAATTATACGTACCTATACACAATGCCGAATTCAGTAATAATTGGGAGACTGCAAAAGTTGCATTGAAGGTATTTTTTACATCAATATTTTTCAGTATAATAGTTGCTAACTCTTTTTCTCCCGTAGCAAATATTGTAAAAAGGCGTAAAGTTTTAATTTATGAGTTGTCTTACTTTGAATGTTTCAACTGACACTTTAAAATAAAGGCTATAATTTCGGTTAACATCACCTAGACTTATTTTGCTGCTTTCAGGAATGGATTAAGTTTGTGTAAATACATAAAGGTTAAAAATTGGGGGCGCATTACTTCCACAATGCGTAAGAAACCACCATTATATAGAAATGACGTACAAATTCTTCATTTATGTTTACATCATATCTGAATTTCATTACCCACTACAAATATTTGTATAGGTATTTTGATAATAAAAGGCATAATAATTATAATAAAATTAATAATGATGTGAAAGGGTTCTTTTATTGCGAAATAAAATGTTTTATGGGTTTAAAAAATTAGTCATCCTCTAACAATTTCTTATAGTCGTTTCACTAAAACTAAAACTAGAAATTTGATTTGTCATCTCAGACTGTCAGTCTAAAATGTTTTAGTAGTAATAACTTTTTAAAGTTATTTATGCATATGCGTTAAAATATTATAGATTTTAAAACGCTGTAATCTTATGATGGAATAACGTAAGAATTCTAGTCTGACGAAATAGTTGAAACATAAAGAAATAGTAATTATCATTCCAAAAAAAATTGTTTTATAATATGTTCTTACTACTGCTAACTTTGTCAGAGGATATTTTTTAAATACATAATTTTAGTACCGCAAAGTTAATCGATCGAGATCACTTTGTGTTTTGCCATGGAATCTGAGATCGCAATATGTTATCTAAATCAGGCATGTCAATTTCATTTACTAATAGGGGCGAAATTCAGCAAATTTATACAAAGCTCCGGGCAACATTACAAAAAAAAAAAAAAAAAAAAAAAAAAAAAAGATGAAGAAAGAAATGAAAAAGAAAAAACATTACTACCATCGCTATTTCACGAAAGTTGTTCATTTAATATACAATCATGTTAAAGAAATATTTATGCAAATTTCCAAAGTTATTATTATTCAGAGTTTACTTTATATTTTATGAAAAAACTTGACAATACTTTCATCAACTAAATCTGCGAAATGCTGTCAAATTAAATAATTTGTAATTAAAAAATTACCGAACAAACTGGAATGAAAATATGAATCCTTTACCAATTTATTACTTTGAAAAGTGGAAAATAGCAAAGGGTGATGTACAAAGGGCACTACCGAACATAGCGAAAATATACCTAATTATTCCTTATACTTTGGGAAATCGATCGACTGGTAAATAATTTGAGAAGTTTGGAAACCACACATCCATATATGTTTGGTTCCAGTATTACACTAAATTTTGATCAACTAAAATAAAAATAAAAATATATAAACAACAATTTCAACATTGAAAATTACAAGTAAGGTAAATTGTTTAAAGTGATTTTAAAATTTCTCGAAATTCAAAAATCTTTTTTTTTCTTTCAAGGTTGGAGTAACATAGTTGAGGTGTCTTCCAAGAGAGCGAAAAATGTCATGATTTGAATAAATCTAAACTATGCTACTCTAGTACTGAAAATGATTTATCTAGTTGAAAAAATTTCCTTCTCTTCATTATGATTAAAAAATCTTCTTTTGAACTCATTTGTAATATATTTAAAAAAAATTAATATATTCTGAAAATTTAAACTCCAATGATTATGGAATAATGCCTGGCAACATTTAAAATGAAGCAAATTTTCTATTTAAACATTGTTTCGCCAAAGTAGTAAATTCTATTTAAACATTGTTTCGCCAAAGTAGTAAATTCTATTTAAAAACGCTGATACTATCAAATAACAGGTCATCTGCTTTCAAATTTAAGTTTCCTAAGATTATTTATAATATCAACTAAAAGCTCTAAATAATTTGTCCACCAGAAATCTTAAAAATCAACATTCATAATTCAAAAAATAGTAATCTTGGGTAATAGTTAAAATTTTATAAGTGAAAAGCCATCATATATCTGTGTACTACACACTTCAAATCTGCAATAAACTATTCAATCATTCAACCATTTTTATAGATAACGATTACTTTACCATATTATTAAGCGTTTCTCATTCGTAAGAATAGAGATTAATTACGGTTATGTAAGCGTTTTATATAAAAACGGTTGAATGAGTGGACAGTTTGATGCAGATTTTTAACAGTAAAAAGTAAATTTGTTTATCTTCACTACGTATATTTAAGAGATATTTAGTAGATTGACGATGAGTACGACTGCAATTCACAATTTCATATCTGTTTTTAAGGTGATATCTGGCATTTAAAAATTTAAAGCAAGCCCAATCAAAATGTGTTGCCATGATCTCTGCATTTTTGTTTTAATTTTGTAATTTCTCCTTATTGTGACATCATATTGAAACATAACAGGGACACTTGTTTGAAATGTAACCTTAAACGACAAACTGAATTTAGTCAAATCTTTCATAAATGCAGGGTGCGTACAGTTTTACCACAATTTTTAATAGACAATTTCGATTTATTTAATCACAGAAAAATATCACAATTGCAAATAAAAATTTTCTAATCATAAATAGCGGTACCAGACTCCTTGGAAATTCTAAAGAGTGTACAAACTTTGTAAATGAGCCAAAAATATTAGATACTGTGGTAGTACTTTGCATAGGAATAATTTGCAGAAGCTTCACACTTATTTTTAAGTTTACGTCGTATATAGTAATAAAGACAGCAAGTTGAGTGGAATTCCGTGCGCAAGAATTATAATCTAATAATAATAAATGTAATTTCATGATATATAGGAATAGATTTTAGTTGATTTCTGAAATTCATGGCTAAAGCATGACCCTTTTAAAAAATGGTACTCTCCTTATAGTATGTTTAAATTTCTTTAACCAAACTAGACAATTTCACCCACTTCGTAACGAAAGATTTCAACTTGCGTTCAGTTGAATGTGACAAAGCAGATAACTGTTTTTTAAAGCCAGCTAAAATATATTCAATATGCCTGGTGAATACATCTTTCTTTTTATAACGTATGTTACAAGCTTATAGTGTGGCTCTGATGTTTGGCCTGACATTGCGATTTTTATTTATACGTTGTACTGTAGTGCCTTTAATGTTTCATTATTTTCAAACTCTATCAGAAATTCTACATATCAAACATAAAAATACAGTCTTCTTTACAAACGTACTGTTCATAGCTTTTTACGTGAAATCTGCGACGCCCATCTTCAATTACTCACATTTATACATTCTGGTACATTGTTAAAAATTTGCAGCAAACTGTCCAGTCATTCGACTGTTTTTATAGAAAAAGTAACATAACCGTAATTTAACTGTATTCTGACCATATTATTGCCCATATTATAGTCAGAATAGAGTTAAAGTACGATTATGTAACCGTTTTCTCTTAAAACAGTCAAATGACTGGAGAGTGTGCTGCGCTGCGAAGTTTTAACAGTGTAGAGAGCTTTAACATAATTTTTAGAAATCTTAAAAAATATGTATGTATGATCAGTATACCAAAATGAAATATATTACAATGAAATATATTAAAATAAAATATATTGAAATGAAATATAAGGATGAAATATTACGAAGGTTTTATTAACATAGATATGTTTACTATCCTAAACATTGAAAATTATTAAAAAGCACAAATCCCCTAGGTAATCTCTAAATACAGAGCTTGATTTATATTTTCGGTAGTTTCTTCCATGAAAATGAGAATTCGTGTCACTTTCAAAGTTACTCATTTAAAAGTCTATTAATATTATTATTTTTTTTATTTTGTACTTTTTAAATTTATAATATTCTTAATTACCACCGTTTTTAGTAAACGTATTAGTACATTTCTTAGTATTTAATAAGTAAGGTATTTTATTTCTTAATATTTTGTGAAATTGAAGAGCGTAGTAAAATAAAATATAAACCAAAAAAAAAAAAAAAACCCCACAATATAATAATTTTATAAACGTTTAGAGATTCAAGATCCAGCGCTTTGTAGCTTTCTGATTGGTTATCTTTGAATATACATTCTTCTGGAACTGAAATTTAAAATTCAGTTAGATAGTCTATGTACATAAATATTTACTGATACATATATACTTTCTGATGTTCACCATCTCTAAGACCATTGTTAGTGACAAAACTTTCGTCCGTGAGAAGTATATTTGCATGTGTTTTAGAATAACAGAATCAAACACAGGTAAAATACTAATGATTCCGTGTGCCCCAGATAAATTGGCGCCAAATGCCGACCGCCAAAATTGTTTGACATGCCTGATCTAAATGTTTCAACTGAAAGTCATATTTTGCTTACATCTATCAAAAATAATAGTAGTGAGTTAAAAAGTACAACTGACAACCAATGTAAATCACTAAAGAAAAGTTTTTAATAATAATTTTCGCACATTTAGTCACTAATATATATATATTATTTTTAATCTGCATGGCCTCATGATAAAACTGACAACGTCACAGGCCGTTATGCATCACACATTTTCACTGAACTTTAATGTCAATATTTGTTTGAACTATGTTTACTCATTAAAGTTACATTCTTTTACTTTAGTAATATATGTAATGGGGTACATTGTTAATATTATATCTTTAACCTCTTTTCTATTATTTAGATTATACAAATTTCCTTTGCATTTAAATTATACAGGTGGGAGACAGATGATGTCTGTGGAAGCCCCTTTCATGTACCCGGAGCACGTGACATAGGGGAAAGCAGTGATGCTGAATGCGATAGGGACCAGATTTTATACGTCCATACTGACGCAGGTAATATATTTCTTTTAAATAATAGTCTTTAATTTTGCTTTGGAAAAGAAAAGTAACAGAATCATTAATTCTAGTTAAAGCACAAAGATAAGGTTTATCCTTATGAATATATGTCTAACAAAAACTTTTATTTATCTGTTCCTCAATTACTGTTTATCGATAATCATATTAATTGGCATTTATAAATTTACTTAATAATTAAGGGAGTTTGTCAATGAATTGATGTATTACACTGTAAAAAAATGTTGGTCAACAATTATGGTACATATACTGCCAATTTTGTGACCAGTATATATACCGTAATTTAACTGGACGGTATATGTACAGTAAATTACTTAAAGTATATGTACCGGCTGCACTACCCCCTCTCCTCAGGCATGCGTGCATTACGTAACAAGAGCAAGAGCATAACTTCAGGGGTTGCCGTACACCGAGGTGGGGCTACCAGCCTTTTCCTTACTGAAAAATAATTATTTTACGGTATAAATAGCGATTTTTTACTGAAAAACAATCATTTTACGGTATAAATGTTGTTTATAACCGAAATGGCACATATACGGTTTTTTACGCTTAATATACATTAGAAGTACGGTACTCATACCATAAAGAGTGAAAACGGTACCAGTACCGTTAATTTACGGTACATCTACTGAAATTTTACGAAAATTGTTTACAGTGTATGATTGAATGCATATAATTAACTCAATTTATTAAACTATCAATAGCAAACACCTGCCAAGCATCAAAACAAGAGATACCTATACTTCTTGAAAACTGTGTTCTTTTGGGTAAGACAAATTATATGAACGGATGTGTATTGCTCATAATACAACTAAATCTAACGTATCCGCTACAATAAAAACAATATCAGTGGATTATTAAGAAAGTAACCAAAAGTATGACAACACTTTCAATAGCCTACGCTCAAGCAGGCTATTTACTTGATTTTCCCTGTGCACGGAGTTTAGTCTTTTTAAAATCATCTGCTTAAGTATCTAGTGAAACGTTCTTAGTTTCAATTGTAAGTTCTCCTACTTTTAGCTGGATATCGTTATGTTGTAGAAAGAACTGGGCTTTATCAGACAAGCAAAGTTATTTCTACTTATCCATGCGTAAGTAAAAATCCTCGCATAACCATTGCAGATGTATATGGGGCTTAATTTGTACCGCAAAATTTCAAAAATAATTCAAGATTCGTGACTGTTGACGCTGAAATCTAACAAAGATCTTTAAAGCTTGTCCATAGGAAACAAAAAAGCCCTGACCTCTAGTATAATAAACTATCAAGTGCTCCGCCGATAGCCATTTATTTTTTTTACTTTACTATGCGAGAAAACCGCAAATGTTCACATTCGTAGTTGAACTGTCGATTTCAAATGTCTTAAAATTTACTGTTGGTTTCAGCATCACTTTTCTACTCAAACAAAATCTGTTATCTGCAGCTAGAGGATATAAAACGGATTTGTCTACAAACGGTTTCAATGATACTTTCTTACTTTTTCAAAATTACTTATGACTTAAGCTAGTGAATATCCAAAATGATTTTCTACTACTGATTTAATTTTTTCTTCTCCCACATTTTGAAGTTAACAAGTAAATATCAAACAGACTTATGTTCCTTCAAATTCATCGGACAATCATAATTTCCCTTAAAAATTAAATTAATAGTTTTTCCTATTATATGCATATAGAATCTACAAAAATACAGCTCTGTATCACGAGCATCATTATTACATCTCAGTCACGCACGATATAAGTCAGCAAGACTTGTAAAAATATGGATTTAATAATTCTAACAATACTAAAACTTCTAGATAAAAATAGTATTTATAACTATAATAGTATTCATGATAGTTCGAAGGTGTTGAAGTAACATTAAAATGAAAGTTAGTGTTTTAAGAAAACAAATAACCCTGTAGTTATATGGAAAGAAAACCTTTGAAAATTTTAGAAAATTTATTTAAAAAGGAGTTGCGATCATAAATGAAATACAAGTTGTTTAATCTTTTACTGATAAATATTGTTATTGGTATTGTCGGAAAGGTCGTAGTGTTCGAAATGATTAGTCCCGGATAATGTTAAAAGTGTTATATTAATAATAGGTTAGAGAAAATAGTTCAACCCCTTTGTTACCACGGCAGAAAAATGAAGTTTTCGAAAATACCCAGCGCTGCGTATATATAAATACCCGGCGGAACGTTCTGAGCTCAAGTATTTTTAAATATTGTGCTTAATGCTTAAAAAAATATATATGATTGAATTTTGATTATTTTTTAATTTTAGTGCATGATATTGTTTATTACCTTTTATAAAATTCAAATAACAGGGCACATATCAAATAACGACAATCTCAGCCCATTGCAAAGAAGCTTCGCTGAGTATTGAGGAGATATATTAAGCGCCGCACATGCAAAACGTTGGAAGGGGTTGAAGTAATATTAAAAGCAAAATTAGCATTTTTAAGACAACAAATAATCCTGTAGTTATATCTCAAGAAAATCCTTAAAAACTTTAGAAAATTCAATTAAAAATGAATTTGCGATCATAAATGAAATAGAAATTGTTTCATCTTTTACTGATATATATATATATATCTATATTTGCAATTATTTTTTTATATTTCTGTTCATTTACACCAAGCTTATAAAATTATTCAAAATTATCGTGCGAAAGACTAGTGAAAATTTGTTCAAAACATATTATACATTTTCTACAATTCTAAAATTTTATAATTTTATATTCGTATTTTTCTGAGTTTTAAGAATGTGAACAGCAGTAATCATTAAGGTAAAGCTAGGAGAGATGGCGCGACTGGAGATATTGCGCACATAGAGGTTCGGGAGGAAGGAGTAGAGTGAGCGTGCAGCGACTCCAAGTAGTTGTATAACAGCAGTAAGGGAGTGTCTACTTGAAAGTGCACGTTGATTGTTTTGAGCGTCTAAGATAAAGCATTGCTATTTTGTTTTGTTTTCTCAAAGTAAGTGCGTGAATTTTCATGGCTATTCGTCAGAATTTCTATACAATGTCAGTAGTACAAAATATTTTAAACTCAAACGATTTCTCATAAGCTACTAATCTAGACTAACAATGTGAACATCAACGATTCGTTTTAGTAGTGGCCATGTTTAAATAAAAGACCACGTAATCTCTCCTACCGAAATTGGAGAGTTTGCGCATCTGCTACTTAGGACAGATGGCGCATTGTTTCCATTAGTTTCCATGCTAAGAGAGATTACGCAGCTTATTGGTAAATTTGCATAAAAAGAAAGTAAAAATGAAAATGAACTAATTTTAAGTTAAACGTGTTATCAAGTAACTTAATGTTATTTTCTAATCTTATCGGGACTTGCTTTTTCTGATTCTTTATTTTTTTTCCTTTAATTAAAATTTTTTAATCGTTTTTAAAATTATTTCTTTTTTCTGGTTCTTTAATCATTAGGTTGAAATATTCATTCCTAATACAATAATATTTGTTCACAAAAACCTTACAACAATGTCATCTGAGTGTAATTATTATTGTTAACAATTTAATTGTAGTTATTATTAGTAACAATCTCTCCTACCAATGTGCGCAATCACACCAACCTTGTTAGGACAGATTGCGTAAAATAACTTTGTTGGTTTTATTACAACTGTTCTATTAAATCTCAGCATAACAACAAAATAGCAATGGAAATGTATAAAAAACAAATGAAGTAAAAATTATTCATGGATTGTTTAGCAAAAAAAAATAATATTTAGATTTTTTATTGTTATTCTTTTGAATTGTGCGCAGACTCTCCTAGCTTTACCTTATTATATTACTTGAGTCTGTAACAGTTACAGTAAAAAAAAATAATGTAAATTCACTTTCCCCCAAATAAAAGAAATTAAAATTTTCGGTACGAATGAAAATTTAGAAAAAAAAATTAATTTAACGTTTGTTTCATATTCACAACTGCCTCTAGAGTTTCAGAAAATTTCCAATTTATTTCATTTTCACACAGGACTTGTTTTATTGAAAATAGATATCCGAAAATAAATGACACAGTTCGCATATAAAACTCGTTAATATACTGAATAAACAATTGAACGTGAAAGAGTAATATAATTTTCTGAAACTTATGCATTTAAATGTAAGGTAGACATTGCTTATGATAAAATAAAATTATATTTTCTTTTACTATAATATATATATATAAAGTACAGAATATTAGAATCAAATGTTTTTATTTTTGTTTATATTGATGTATTAGAAAATAAATATTTTTCCTAACACAAAATTTTAAGAAATTGCAGAGAATGATGTTCAATTACCATTGCTAAACATGTCTCGGTAATTTGATTGTTTGTGAACTAATAATGGAAGTAAGAATTTGGCTTGACAGAATATTCCACGAATTTTGATGCATCTAAAATGAAATCGTAAGATCAATAACATCGATTATAAGTTTAAGTAAAGTTGCAGACTGAGCCTTAAAAAATATTCATTTTATAAAATTATTTTTTATTTTATTGAGTAGTCAGACGGTATTTGTTTCCTAATCCCTTTTCTAGAATTTCCACTGACGTCCTTTTATTTTATTTTATTTTTTTTCGCTGTAAATAAAACTTATTTATTTACTATTTTCGTGCTATAAATAAGTATTAACTTTTAAATAACTAAACATATTACGTCTAAATCAGAATTTTAAAATTAAAAAACTGATTTAAACTCAGACATTTAATAAAATTAAAAACAACACATTAATATCACATCATAAAACAATAATAGTAGACGTAGCTATATATAAGCTCTTCATAAATAGAAAAAATCAATCGGAAACCCAGGGTTATCGATTGATATGTGTATTGATGAGGGGATTGTATAAAGCTTGAAATGTCTACTGAAATTATTTTATTATGTGATATTAATGTGTTGTTTTTAGTTTTATTAAATGCCTTTAAATGTCTTTTTAATTTGAATAATTATTAAACCACTGCTATAGATACTATTACAGTTATAAATACTAATTTTATCGAGAAGTTTTAGTATAGTTAAGAATATGTCTCCATATTTTCACAAGTAAATTAATTTTATATTTGAATTTATTATGCGTAAGTCGCCATTTTATTAAACCTTTTGAATCAATAACAGTTAAGGAAAAGTAAATAAAGTACAAAGTAAGAAGAAGAAGAAGAAATACAATAGAAGCACTTTCGCTCTAGAACACAAGAGATAATTTCCTTATTTTAAAAAAATTATTTAGATAAATTACGATGAATATAAAAAAATAAAGATTTTACCCATTTCATTATTCCACCGAAAGTTTCAAACATATGGTATATGCATTCATTTTTTTCATGTTTACTCAGTGTACTATCGTTTTAGTATACAATAGTTGTCGTTTGCATTCTAATAATGTTATCGAAGAGATGGCCTGATCGTCACAGCGAATATTTTACTATAATAGTACATAACGATTAAAATGAAGTTCGTTGTACCGCAAAAACACTTCTGATACGTTTCCTGAGTAAAGAGACACAACAAAAGTTCGGAAATATAATAAGAACTCATTCTGTCGAAATTAGTCCTTTATTTGAAGCGAAAAGTAGCATAATAATTAAAGCAAACAGGTGGTCGGCTTGCTCCATAGCAAGGGAGTATTAAGAGAAGTCTTTTCACCTCTACATCTCAGAAAAGACTGATCATCTCAAATCATGACAATGTTCACAGGTCAGTGAGTATTTTACGCAAGAATAAAACAATTGGCAAGACCCATTAACGCCAAATAAAAATAACCGTTAATGATAAGAAATAGATATATTTAAATTTGACGATTAAAGAGGGGGTTGTAATATTACAAAGTACATCCGTAACCTTTTGTGGCTTTTAGACGCTGGGAAAACATCTGCGATCAACGGAATATAGAGACAGAAATAACAATTTGTAAAAACATAAAATGCGGATACATATAAATTTTTTTAAAATTTAAATAAATACAAGGTTAAAAGTAAATGTAATTTGATAACTAGCGGATGCTCAAAGTTCAGAATTAAAAAGAAAGAAAATAATACCGGACAAACTGCATACACACACAGCGAGAAACATATTGTTCTAATATTCGAGCTGTGGTGTACATGTAAAATTAAGAAGGCAAGAGATGCGAGAATAAATTGCATCTGCCTGCAAAAAGAATAAAGCATGAATCTGTTAATAAATGAGATATGCTTTTAGAATAAAAGGAAAAGAGAAGAGATAACTTTTAACAAAAGAATAAAAAAATGGTTTTTTTGTTTATTAAAAAGCATATTATATATGTATTTATACCATACCCAGGACGCATTTTATTGAAAATTATGTGAATGTGGATACCCTTATGAATGAATATTATTGTAATTATTTTATTATGTGATATTAATGTGTTGTTTTTAATCTTATTAAACTCCTTTAAATGTCATTTTAATTTTAATAACTATTAAATTACCACTATAAATACTATTATCGTTATAAATACTATTTTTATCTAGAAATTTTAGTATAATTAAAAATATTACTCTACATTTTCATAAGTAAACTAATTTTTTTTATTAGAATTTCTTATGTCTATTCGTCATTTTATTAAAACTTTTGAATCATTAACAGTTAAGGAAAAGGAAATAAAGAATAAAATAACGAGAAACAGACAAGAGAAACACTATCGCGCTAGAACACAATAAATAATTTCCTTATTTTAAAAATTTATTTAGATATCTCACGATGAATATAAAAAATAAAGATTTTACCCATTTCATTATTCCACCAATAGTATTTTTTTTTTTTCATGTTTGCTGAGGACGTATTTTATTGGAAAACCTATGAGATATACAAAGATAAACGACACATTTTGCATAAAAATCTCGTTTAGTGATCTAAGTAAACAATTGAATGTGAAAGAAAAACTTCTTTTTGAGAATGTTATTCATTGAATTGTGAGTGAGTTGTCCTTAATGATAAAATGAAACACCAGTTTTCTTTCAGTTCATGTGGTATTTTAAAAATATAACAAATCATAAAAAAAATGTTTATGCGCTTTGATAATGATCTAGATGAAAAATAAACGTTTTTCTTGAGGAGAAATATTAAGCATTAACATGACATTTAAATCGCAAATAATGATAAGAAATTCTAATTTTATGCATGTTATGGTTTTCTAGATAGCTTTATATTAATAAGGAAAAATATGAGTTCGTCTTGAACTTTGATGTTTATAAAATGAAATAAACACATATTAAACAAACTACTTCGAACACTTAAAGATTTAGACTATACATATTCCAGAAACATTTATTTTATGCCCTTTTTGTGTGAACATATACAAGAAAAAATAGTTTTCTTGACAGGTATTTTAGTCTATTACTTCATTTTAGTGCAATATGAGAATTTTTGAGTTTTTAAAAAAATCGATGAAATGTATTTCAATCTATTATATTTAGTTTCGATTTTGGATACAGCTGACTTTTCCAAAATGTTTGAATAGCATCTGAATGTTTTCTGGAAAAACATCTCAAAAATGTATAATAGATTTCAATCTTCCTAAAAATTTCGAAAAAAAAAACAATCAGTTAAATGGAAGAACATACACAAGAGAAACACAATCGTCGTAGAACACAAGAGATAATTTCTTTATTTAAAAAAAAATATATTTCTCACAATGAATATAAAATAATAAAGATTTTACCCATTTCGTTATTCCACCAACAGTCTTCCTTTTCGTTCATGTTTACTGAGGACTTATATTATTGGAAAACCTATTAGATATTCAAAGATAAACGACACATTTTGCATAAAAATTTCGTTAGTGATTTAAGTAAACAATCGAATGTAAAGGAAAAACTTTATCTTGAGAACTTTATGCATTGAATTGTGAGTGAGTTGTCCGTAATGATAAAATTTAACACCATATTTATTTCAGTTCATGTGGCTCTTTTAACATATAACAAATCACAAACAAATGTTTATGTCCTTTGATAATGATCTAGATGAAAAGAAAACGTTTTTCTTGAAGAGAAATACTAAGCATTAATATGACATTTAAATTGAAAATAATGATAAGAGACTAATGTTATGCATGTTATGGTTTTCTAGATTGCTTTAGAATAATAATGAAAGACATTATTTCGTCTTGAAATTTGATGTTTATGAAATCAACGAAACACATATTAAGCAAAATGATTCAAACACTTAAAGATTTTGAATACACATATTCCAGGAACAAGCATTTTTTGGCCTTTTGTTTGTTAAACATAAGCATGAAAAAATATTTTTTCTAAGACAGATATTTTTAGTCTATTACTTAATTTTAGTGCAATTTGAGACGCTAATTTTTGAGTTTCAGAATACAAATTCGATGAGATATATTTAAATCTCTTATATTTAGTTTAGATTTTGGATACAGCTGCATATTCCAGAATGTTTGAGTGGTCTCTCTATGTTTTTTAGAAAATATCTCAAAATGTACGATATATTTCAATCTTCCTAAAAATTTCGAAAAAAAATCAGTTAAATACAAACACATACATAAGAGAAACTCCATCGTCCTAGAATACAAGAGATAATTTCCGTATTTGTAAAAAAAATATTTTGATATCTGACGATGTATATAAAAAATAAAGATTTTACCCATTTCATTATTCCATTAAGAGTTTTACACAGTCTTCATTTCCTTTCATGTTTACTCAGGACGCATTTTATTGGAAAACCTATGAGATATTTATAGATAAATGACACACTTTGCATAAAAATCTCGTTTAGTCTAAGCAAACAATTGAATGTGAAAGAAAAACTTCTTTATTTTAAGAAAGTTCTGCATTGAATTGTGAGTTAGTTGTCCTCAATGATAAAATGAAACACCATTTTTCTTTCAGTTCATGTAGAATTTTTAAGATATAACAAATCACAAACAAATGTTTATGTTCTTTGATAATGATCTAGACGAGAGAACGTTTGCCTTGAGGCGAAATATTAAGTAGTAACATGACATAGAAATTGAAAATAATGATAAGAGATTCTAATGTTATGTATGTTATGGTTTTCTAGATTGATTTAAAATAATAATGTAAAACATTATTTCGCTTTGAACTTTGATGTTTATGAAATGAATTAAACACATATTAAACAGAATACTGCGAACATTTAAAGATTTAGAATATTCCAGGAACATAAATTTTTTGTCATTTTTGTGTGAACATAAACATGAAAAAAAAAATATTTTTTTAAAGATAGGCTTATTGAGTTTCTTTAGAGATTTTATGAAATATATTTCAATCTCTAATATTTAGTTTCAATTTTGGATACAGCTGCATCTTCCAGAATGTTTGAGTGGTCTCCCTATGTTTTCTGGTAAACATCTCAAAAATGTATGATAGATTTCAATCTTTCCATAAATTAAAAAAAAATATCAGATAAATGCAAAGACATATACAAGAGAAACACTATCGTAGTAGAACACAAGAGATAATTTCTTTATTAGAAAAAAAAATATATTTTGATATCTGACGTTGAATATAGAAAAAAATGAAAGATTTTACCCATTTGATTATTCCATCAAGAGTTTCAAACAGTCTTCATTTCCTTTCATGTTTACTCAGGACGCATTTTATTGGAAAACCTATGAGATATTTATAGATAAACGACACACTTTGCATAAAAATCTCGTTTAGTCTAAGTAAACAATTGAATGTGAAAGAAAAACTTTATTTTAAGAAAGTTCTGCATTTAATTGTGAGTGAGTTGTTCTTAATGATAAAATGAAACACCATTTTTCTTTCAGTTTATGTAGAATTTTTAAGATATAACAAATCACAAAGAAATGTTTATGTTCTTTGATAATGATCTAGACGAGAGAACGTTTGCCTTGAAGCGAAATATTAAGTAGTAACATGACATTTAAATTGAAAATAATGATAAGAGATTCTAATGTTATGCATGTTATGTTTTTTTAGATTGCTTTAAAATAATAATGAAAAACATTATTTCGCTTTGAACTTTGATGTTTATTAAATGAATTAAACACATATTAAACAGAATACTTCGAATATTTAAAGATTTAGAATATTCCAGGAACATAAATTATACGACATTTTTGTGTGAACATAAACGTGAAAAAAATATTTTTTAAGATAGGCTTATTGAGTTTCGTTAGAGATTTGATGAAATATATTTCAATCTTTTATATGTAGTTTCGATTTTGGATACAGCTGAATCTTCCAGCATGTTTGAGTGGTCTCCCTATGTTTTCTGGAAAATATCTAAAAAAATGAATGATATATTTCAATCTTCCTATAAATTTCGAAAATAAATCAGATGAATGCAAAGACATAAAAAAGAGAAATACTATCGTCCTAGTATACAAGAGATAATTTCCTTATTTGAAAAAAAAAATATTTTGATATCTGACGATGAATATAAAAAAATAAAGATTTTACCCATTTCATTATTCCTCCGAGAGTTTCAAACAGTCTTCATTTCCTTTCACGTTTTCTCAGGACGCAATTTATTGGAAAACCTATGAGATATTCAGAGATAAACGACACATTTTACATAAAAATCTCGTTTAGTGATCTAAGTAAACAATTGAATGTGAAAGAAAAACTTTATTTTGAGAACGTTCTGCATTGAATTGTGATTGAGTTGTCCTTATTGATAAAATGAAAGACCATTTGTCTTTCAGTTCATGCGGCATTTTTAAGATATAACAGTTTATATATTTTGATAATGATGTAGATGAAAAAGAAAACGTTTGCCTGGAGGCGAAATATTAAACTGTAAAAAATGCTTCTTACAATAGATGTTTAAAAAAGCAGTAGCATTGACATTTAAATTGAAAATAATGGTAAGAGATTTTAATGATATGCATGTTATGGTTTTCTAGATTGCGTTAAAATAATAATGAAAAGGATTATTTCGCCTTGAACTTTGATGTTCATGAAATGATATAAACATATAAACAAAATACTTCGAACGCTTAAACATTAAGAATAACACATATTTCAGAAACTTGAATTTTGGGCCTTTTTTGTGTGAACATAAACATGAAATTTTCTTTCTAAGACTATTTTTAGTCTATTGCTTAATTTGAGTGCAGTGTCAGATGCTAAATTTTGAGTTTATCTACAAATTCGATGAAATATATTTCAATATTTAGTTTCGATTTTGTATACAGAATATTCGTGAATTTTTGAATGGTCTCTCTGTTTTCTTTTGGAAAACATCTAAAAAATTTGTGATAGATTTCAATATTGCTGTAAATAAAAAAAAAAAAAAAATTAGAGGCATGCAAAATAAATGCGTTCAATATTTCTTACTCTTTAGACGTCCATTAATCTCATTTAATTTATCATAATTATGTTGCCAGAAAGCAATGTGTTTTCAAGGTTCGAAATATTCGAATTTGCCAACTTTAATATTAAGGACGAATAGTGAAGGAGACCATTATTTCTTTTAATAATTGTATCGCAATTAAATAAAATCAGCTGCATAAAATTGTTATAACAATTTGTTCAATAGCAATGTATTGATTTTAATTGCGGTTGCTAATGCACTTTCTTAGAATGGTCAAAGCGTTTGTACATTCGGCCAAAAGAAAATAAAAGAAATCCCTCCGATCAAATATTTTAATCACAAAGTTTTCTTGAAAAAAAAAATGGAAATAGTCATTTGACTGTAAAAAATGCTTCTTACAATAGATGTTTAAAAAATAAGCTTAAGAGATAATCTCTGTACTGAAAATTTAGAAGACTAAAAATTTCTGTACGAAGATCTAATTTTTACATGATATTTGGACTCTTTGGTAAAGGTTACCATGCATATTGAAGAGGAAGTAAGTACTCTTAATTTTTAACTCATTATTAATAGTTGTAAAACAAATCGCTGTGCGTCAATTTTTTTAGCATATCTTAAAACCTACATGGTGAAATAAGGTGATATTTTAGGTTTGCATATTTGAAGCTTCTAGAAATAGATTTCTATTGAGGTTTGTAGAGGCTACAATAGATATTTTCTTTCGAATATTAATTAAAAGTATAAAAGTTATGGAAGTAATATTCGAATTTTTATTTATTGTAATATATTAAAACGTTAACTGAAATCAACATCTAGTAGCTTCAAAGATGTGATTCTAAAATATCACCTCATTCCCTCGAAGCAGCTTTTGAGTTAAGCTTAAAAATCCACATGAATTGTTTTTTGCTTCGTAACTATTAATAATGAAGGTAACATTAATAGTCCAAAATTTTAAGAACGGAAAAAAACTCCCTCCTAATAAGAAAACTTATTCTTATACCTTTTAAAATTTTTCCATTGCTAGTGAAAAGAGATGTGGTTTCGAGTTCTCATAAAATTTTAATTATTATTTAAATTACATAAACCTCTGTAATATATTTAAGACATACTGCAGGCTTTATAAAATGTAAAAATAAAAAATTATAAAATAATATAATAAAAAATACAGTTTAATTTATATTGAAAAATGTTTTCACATGGTATGTCACAATTCGTAGGAAAACCAAACTTTTAAACTATATTTTATAGAGTGAATTATTGATACATAAATTTTTTCACAGAAACTATTTTAAAAATTTAATTAAATTAAAAAAAATTAAAAAACCTAATTAATAATTAAAAAAATGAAAATATTTAACAATCAGAATAATATTAATTCATTCTATAAAATATAGTTTAGAGGTCATTTTAATATAAGTTTTATTTTCATATATCCATTCTAAGTTAAGTTATTGTACAGATTGTGACATATCATGTGAAAAAAAAAATTCAATATTAACCGAGCAGAATTTTTTAGTATATTATATTATAATTGTTTAATTTTATATTTTATAAAGCCTGAAATATGTCTTAAATATATTGGAGAAATTTGTGTAATTTCAATAAGTTTTTAAAAAATTATGAGAACTTGAAACTACACCATTTCTTATTGGCGGTGGAAAGATTTCAAAAGGTATGAGACACCGTAAATGTGCATAGTTCTTCAAATTCTTCTTCTAATGACCTCCCGTTTGGTTTTAAAAGGTAAAATTTACCGAGAAATCCAAATATGATGTAATTTTTTAGACATGTAGAAGGGGCTGCTTTGAGAACTTTAACTGCTATGGCTGTTTTCTCGAATGATCATTTATTTACACAATCTTGAAACCCATACAGGACTTGAGACAAATTTCCTTTTTACATATATCTTCTTATTAATTTCTTCATATACATTCTTCATATGCAAGAATGCATTCTTCATATACATTATCCATATACTTCTTATACATTCTTCAAGACTTGACACAAATTTCTTCCTTTCCTCCATATGCATTCTCTCTCTTCATATGCTATTCACATTCTACATACTTCCTTCATATACAAGACGACACAAATTTCTTCTTTTTACATATCTTCTTATTCATTTCTTCATATACAGTCTTCCATATATAAGATAGCAGCCTCGTTACAGATTATCCACTAGACGTCTCACATAAAGCCGAGAACTTCATACTATGTATGTGCAATGGTGTTACCGGAGTTGAACCTGGTACTGTCATCTTAACAGATGGATGCCTATACCCTCAACGTTATGGGGAACCCAAATATGATATCAAAATTAGATGTTCGAAAGGAAAATTTCAGAGTTTGGTACGATATAAGTAAAGAGACATTTTCTAAGCTTATCTTTTTTAATACAAATTAAAAAAATATATAATTTCCAGTCGAATGGCTTTTTTATTTTTTTCTGGAGTAATTTGGTGATTGAAGTGTATGGGTAGTTCTTTTTTTCTTTGTGGTTTTTTGCAACATTTTCTATTTGTAAAACATAATTTATATATATATATATATATTGATTACATTCCATATTTATTTCTTTTATTAAAGTTCATTTTCACAAATTAGCAATTATTATTGTTATATTTGTATGAAATATTTGATGGTTATTTGTTCATTGATGAATTTATTCCAATTTTTAATCATTTTAGCAATATTACTTTAATAATTTATGGTTTCCATTCTAAAACTTAATTATAATTACTATTGCGATCATCATTTCCTTATATTATTAAGGTCTGCTATAATTATAATTAGAAAAATATGTAAAAGTGCCTTTATTAGAAGAAATTACATAAATTTTTAACTATAGAATTTACTCTAGAAATTGTTCATAAACTCTAAATAACAATTCATATTATTTATTATTTCTTTGAGAGTTTCATAGAGTTGTTTCATTTTTGAACGGAATTGAACTTATTTAAAGCCCTAAGAGATTTTCCAAAGTAACTGGATTATTTTGCATTAAAATATCATTTAGTATTCAAAACAAATACTAAAATGTGAAAAAGATGGATTTATGTGTATTTGAGCGTGTGTTAGTCGTAGTAAATAATAAACTGAAATTTAATTTTTATTTGATTTTTTGAGGTATTTTGAAGATTTTAAAGGTGAGGAAAGGTGAGGAAAGAACGCTTTTGTTTTAAAGCCGAGTCTTATTAAATCGTATGGTATTTTGAAAGATATAAATGAATGAATAAAAGTAAATAAAACAATAATCTAAATTCTTATCATTAAAAGTGTTCTAGCTGTTTAGATTGGATGAGATATTTTTAAGACTTAAAAGATGAGGAAAACGTTTTATTCTAAGACCAAATCTTGTTAAATCGCATGATATTTTGAAGTAAATAAACGAATGAATTTGAACATGTAAAACAATAATCTAATTTTACATAGTTAAAAAGGTTTTAGTTGCTTAGATTGAATGAGAATAAAAAAAATAGCGGAATCGATTTGAACGTGGATAGTTTTGAAATGGTAGATAATATAAATAATATCTATAAGACTCTAACACATTTTTAATTATATTTTCTTTTAACAAAATATCAGTTTGTCTACCGACATATTGATCTTCATTTGCTGGCCTGATAATATTATTAAATAAAGTAAAATTAAATAAAGAAATTACAGTATGTGTGTAGTTAATTCTGTTTATGTTGAAAAAACTGTTTACAATAAAAAAAGAAAGATATAATTAATTTTTCCCCAATTGCAAGATTAATTTATTATTATATTATAAATATCATATTTTACCGTATGTTATAAACAATATTACCAGTTAATGCACTTATAAATTAAATTCTGATAGAAATTCCAAACCATATCAACTGTCACAGAGTGCCTGTCCAAATGAACTCTAAAAAAAAATTTCGGCAAAGTGTAAAAGAGTACAAGCAGCAAGTTGTCGGAACACACCTGTGATGCACACATGCGGAATAAATTTTTCTGTTATTTGAAGAAATTTCTGTCTTTTGGATTTTGGGAAATTTTGAGATTTGCGAATTTATTGTGTTTTGGGCAAAATACGATATACGTAAAAACACTAATACGAAATTTCTAATACGAAAAAGTACTCAACTTGATGAAAATGCAGCTTTAGATTGGGAGATTTCATGTAATTTTTATGTTTGATTTTGAAATTTTGTGTATTTTAAAGGAAAATTCGAAATGAAAGAGGAAATTTTTGTGTTTTAACGAAATAAAATCAACGTAAAAATTTCTTCAATTTGCGGATTTTTTTTCAGGGTGCATCCATAACTGGCAATAAATACTTACTTTAATAGCTTATTTATTGTTGACTTTTCGTAATTAAAAAAATAACAAGTGACTAGCGCATTATTTGAATTATCTGTACAAATTTCGTTTATTCTTAACCGTAAAAACACTACAAAGTCAGCTCATGTAGATAACCCTGTACTTTAATCACTTATATTTTAATTGATTTAAGAATAGAAAAAATACTCAATATAATCACATTTATTTAGTTTACTAGAGATGCTGGCCAACTCCAGTTAACTAGTTAGGTCTAACTAGAAATGTGTTCTATTAAGTATTGTAAAAGTTTGGTTTAATAATGAGACTTTGAACATGGAAAGTAAGCAGATACTCGACTTCAAAGCTGAAATAATGTTTGGCTAACATTTTTTTTTCGTAAGAGTCATGAGGTTACAAAAATGTAGTAGAATTACACTGCCATATGTAAACAGGAAATATTGGCGACATTTGCAGATATGTGTGTTTCTCTTTGCTACAGAGTAAATAAACTACAAGATGCTGGTGACAGTACAAATTTGCTTAATGACCACTTGCATAAAATCAAGTGTGCAACGAGAGTTACAATTATCAACAGCGCTAGCAAATTAATGCGTTATAAGAGTTATAGACTGTTTCGGTAGTTCAAACAGAGTCCTCTGAAGTGGGTTACGTATTTTCCGCCAACCTTGTACTACTTAAAAACCTTACATAGTATTTCAATTCAGTTTTAAAAGAGAAAATTTTATATGCATTTAAATTTTTTCTAATATTTATGGCACTAATGATTCAGTATTTATTGTTATTTAAAACATTCTCTTAATTTTACATACTTTTGATATAGGTTCCTTCATAAGTGCTAAAATGCCGTACCATATGACCTTAGGAAAACAAGTGATGTTTTCAACAAGGTCACGAATTGAAGCCTGAACATGCAAACACAAGTCATATATCTTCTAAGCTTGGAGGATAAAACATAAAGCTATGTTCTACATGACGGACAGGACTTCCACTGAAAGAAAAAATTAAGGTTCAGCCTCTCTTGAACTATGGGCTTATCTGAGCACAATGTGCAAATAAAACACTGTATAAATAATTTTTACTATCTCTATATATATGTGATATTCTAAATCAATTCTTAGAATGTGTATAACAATATATGGTGCAAATAATTGGTATATGTACACGCAAACGTTGTTGATTTCGCAGTACATGTGTCAGTATGATGAGATAATTCCAACTACATTTTGATACATGTGGTTGTCATGTTTGTGATAGTACAAATTTTAACATTATAATAAACAATTTCATTATTAAATCAATGTTTCTTATTCAAACGGAAGCACAAATAAAAATAATCTCATCTGCTAGGGTATTTTTAAAATTAAATGGTGGAATTTTCATTGAATCGTAAGCACACAATTTTTATTGCATTTAATGCAAATATTTTAAAGCTATGAATAAAATTCGGAAAGGAAAAGAATGAATTTCAGATGTTAAACCAAAATTTTATCGATAACAATCGAAAATGTATTATATACATGGTGCTTTTAATGACACAAATACATCTGAAGAATTATTATGAAACATTAAAAATATTTTTTTTTAATACTTATAGATAATGATTTTAACGATTATAATTCAATCATGGAAAAGTATTAGAATTTTAACAAATTTTATTATTTTTTTAAATATGCATGAATCAGGAATGCAGTACTTTATATATTTTATGGTAAGATACTTTAAAGATGTATACAATCGCACTCGTAAAAAAAATCACGATCGAAAGAAAGCGAATTTCATATTAATGTAATATAAACAAACAAGTATAATTTATTATATTAGAATTTAAATCTTTAATTTTTAAATGTGTATGGACTAAGAATGTTATATTTTACAAAATTTTAAGAAATGTTTTTTGAAGATGAAGTTATTAAAATCTCATGTGAAATTATCTAAAAAAATGTTTTAAGACAGGAAATGTAGAAAAATATCAAATCTGAAATTTAAAAGAGATTTTGAAAATTTATGGAATTGTATATAATTTAAATAATTATGTATGTATTAAAATTACGTTATATACCAATAAATACACGTTCAATAGAATTATCTAGTAAAGTGTTCATTGTTCTTAGATATTTTATACTTGTTATTTATTTTAATTTATGTTATACACTTTACTTATGTAATTATTACATATGTGTAAATAAAATATTGTTATAAAAAATCTGTTTTATTGAGTACAAGCTTCAATAATTTATATGAAATCGGCAGTTAGTAATAAAACAAAAAACTTATTTAATAATATCAAAAGATCAACTGAAAACATTTCAGACGCATAATAATAATCTTGATCCAACTTAGTATCGTGGTATTTTCATGGCCCAAAACTTCCAAATGTTAACATTGTTCAATTCTAAAAATTCTGTGAATAAATAAGGCGAAGATTACTATTCAAAAACTGTTGTGCCAACGAGATTCCACTGAGTACACTTGGGGCCACATTGATGTAAGTAAAATATCTGCATTTGTATTTTTGTTTTTTTTCTCTGAACTTTTAGGCCCTTCTGAAGTTAAAAGGTTGTAAAACTTGAGAAAAAAAAATGAAAAACAAATGCGATATTTCACATTAAGAAACAAGTACTTTAATTAGCAAGTTTTGCTCGTATTAAAAGAAAACATGCTTTATGAGTAGACAGGTTTATTGTGATATAAAAAGTACTTGTGTTTAAGAGTTTAAACGATGTAATAATTTTTTTGTTGCGAATGCGAATATGATACACGAAATGCCTTATAGTTAACAGAAAAAATCTGACTTATCAGTATACTTCAGATTCTCGAGCAAATTTTGAATTTCTATATATTTTTAGGAAAAATGTCTATTTTTAAAGAAAAAACATTGCAATGTATCCATAGATCTATTTTTCTTTTACTTTTTTCCTTTTTTTTTCATTGTATTCATACACGAACATTCCTATTCACATACATATTTACATAATATAAAGTGTTTCAAAATAAATTTGAAATTTTAGTTTATAAATGCAAACTTTCTATTTGGAAAAGAATATTTGAAATCCTTAATTTTTCTATAGAACTATCGAAAATATTTTTTTTTTGAAAATAAAAATTGAGAATGTTTCTTCCTCATTAAGATGCCTTGTAGAATATGAACAGAATTTCGAAAATGTTCGAACTTTTTATTATCCATTGATGTCCTTGGGTATGTGGAACGAATTGGTTTTAACTGCTGAGCCAATTATTTCGAAGGATTTAATACAGTGATTTATTATATTATTCGTTTGTGCTAATCCTGTGTCTAGTAATGTGCAGTGTTCACTGTTCATATACAAAGTTTTATATGAGAATTATTATTTGGAAGAAACTACATAGGAAGAAAGCACGTTGCTACTCCTTGAAACTGAAACTCCTATAATTTGATGTAAAACAGCACACCGTGGTTCATCAGAGTTATTTTGAAAACACCTTGATTGTCATATATAATTTCATTACAACTTAATAAAATTAAACATTCAACCGTAGCAAAGGGTTCAAACTAAAGTCATGTACACCGTTATAAACTTCAGAACAAGGACATTCATGAACATGGTGTCCAGGTATAGTAAAGCGGCTATGGCTACACCATGGGACTATTTACAGTGTCACCTAACTGTAAACCGCTGTGTTAATGTTCCAATTATGAAAATGGTACAAAATACAAGAAAAAAAGTGAATTACAAAGGGTTCGAGCCTCCTTGATTTAGTGTGAAATGATGTCTTACATGTAAAAATAACTTTATTAGAAGTCCTTAAATAGAAATATTTTATGTGCGCTCATACGCTTAAATACGTCATTAATTTCAAGCAAAAGTCTGTCATTATAAAGCAGACGTACATCTATATAGCAAAAGAAAGTTTTTGCCAGTGTATGTGTTTGTTTGTTGATGGCTAGGAAAATGTAGGCAAACTTGGATAAGGACAGATAAAGATAGGTCCAAAAACATCCGAAACTCAGATTGTTCCTTTTTTAATAATTTACCGAGATATTAATTAAAAACCTTAATAAACGAACTTCAAATTTCGGTGTAGCCGGAATTAAGACGGCTTCCGCGCAGACCGGTGAATCCGTGGTTTTTCATGCACAGGCATAGTAAATGTTTTTTTTCTGCATTTTGAAATTGCAATCGTCGGGTTCACTACAGAATTAGAGAAAAAAACACATATGTTTTCATGGTATTTTCTTAGTTATAACGGTATCTTTTGTTAATTTTCTTTAAAGTATTCACGGTTTCAAAATAAATATTTTCTGGAGCTCGATTTCATGTTCGTTTTTATATTTTCCCTTTTTCCTGGAGTTTCAATCTTCCATCCCCGTTTTCCCGTTTAGAAATATGAAAAATCCCAAAATACCTATTTTTTAGGGCATCTTTCTGATTATAGCGGTACCTTTCGTTTAAAAAATATTAATGTTTACTATTTAAAAAAAATGTCTGATTGTTGATTACATGTCCGTTTTCATATTTTCTGCTTTTACAGCGATTTTAATCTTCCATCCCTGTTTCCCGGATGAAAATACAAAAAACAAAACAAAGCAAAAAAATACCCACCTATTCAGAACACATCACCGGCCGTAACGGCATTTTTGGTTAAAAATATTAATATTCACTATTTCAAGACAAACATTTTCTGAAATCTTTTATAATTGCCAAGGATTTTTTTTCTCATTGCCTTCGAAGATAACATTTCGCGGTTTAATAGAATTGAGCAAGATATTTTCATTTATTTTTCAATGAGGAGAGTTAATATATATTTCAATATAGGAATAGAGAAAGATAGATATTGAGCAGGGAGGGGATTTGCTTCGCCGTGTTAAAAATGTCATAAAATAATAAATCCATAGCTAATAGACCAATTTTGTTGATTTGTTTTACCAATTTTCATGATTTAAAGAGAAAAAAAATAGAATAAGATAGTTTACATTGTTTGTTTCATTATTTAGGTTTTACTCAGGAACTTTTGGTCAATATTGAAAATATAACATATAGAAATATCAAAAATTAAATTGGTAATCACTATGTAACAGGAGCTCCCTTAGTTCGTTTGGAAAGATTTTTGCCTAAAAATATTAAATCATCCAAATTATAGGTTTGTTTGCAAAAACAGATCAAAGGGTGCATAGATCGCCCGAGTATATGCAGCCGAAGAAAGCCGGGTTCCAAATTCTATGTTCGTTTGGCCAGATTTTAATTTAAAAATATAAAATCGCGCTAATTTGAGGGTGTACGAACCGTGGCAGTGGTGCCTCAACACTAAGAACGTTTGGAAATATTTTCATTAAAAAATACAAAATCGTACAAATTCGAGGTTCATTTGCAACATCAAATCGCGGCGGAGCACGAGTGTACGCTGCCGAAGGCAGTACAAGCCCTCAACTTCTCCTGGAGAAAAATGGCTGAATTACTACCGATTTTACGTATATATAAGGTTATTATCCCGAGCACGGTAAACGCCGGGCGGATCAGCTAGTTTACTAAAGCTAAAATATGTAAGCTAGGTACTGTTTATTTTAATAAAAAATACAGTTATGTATGGTCATTGTGTCTGTTATTGCTAGGAATGCACCATGTATGCTGCATGTGTTTCGATGGTTGACACATTTAGAATACTTAAGTTGTATTTCCTACTAAAATAATGTGTACTTAGCTTACATGTGTTCGTTTTATTAGTAAATGTGCCTCTGCTTTATGCCACCACACTTCTGCTTTCAGCAGGTAATTCATGGGACTTTTAAGCTTGTGAATGTACACATTTAGCATACATTGTATTTATCATATGTATGTCCAATGTCTTCATCATTGGTAGCAATGTATCGTGTGCATTCTGCATGTGTTCCGATGATGGACACATTTAGCATGCTTAAGATGAATGTATTATTAAAATAATGTATATCTTGTTTACATGTGTTACTTTCATTAGTAAATGTACCTCTGCCTTTTAATGCCCCATTATACTTTCTGAATGCACTTCATAAAGCATTCAAACTGGTAAAAAAGTATAAAAAATTGCATTTCAGGGCTTCCAGTAAAATTATTTTTACGTGTTAAACAACATTTCATACTAAATCTAGGACACTTTAACACGTTGTAATTGACTCTTTTTCCCTAACAGTTTTCACGATAGGAATGTGAACTCTACAGTTTGACGTTAGGTGAAGTTGTAAGCGGTATAATGGCGCAACGCATAGCTACATTATTATTTTTAAACACTAAGTTCACGACTATAGCTGTTCCTGATCTGAAGTTAATAGCGGTGGACAGGGCGTTAGCGGACACTTTCTAAAGAATCTTACGGTAAAGAAACCAATAGACTACACCGACAAATGGCTTTCCGATTAGAAAATATTCAATAAGTTAGAATGAGAAACAATGCAAACACAAAATATTTCACTCCGAAAATAATTTTATTTATAATCTGTATTAGAAATTCAACCAGATGGGCGAGTAGAGTAAACAAAAACGTTCAATAGTCTTATGCATCCATACAGACATCAACATTCTTAAAAATACAAGACACAGCTGAAGATTTAAAAAAGTATTTACGTATACTATAGTCATTACATATACAGTTATTTACGAGTATATATATATTTATATAATTTTCCTATGAATATACTTTAAATTAGATCATTATGAAAATCAATCATAATACAGATGAACAATAATAAAATTTTCACATTGAAGCCTCAATACAATGAAAAATGCCAGATCAAACTTTACCTAACTTAAAAATATAATAAGGTTACGGGATTTTATATACTTCTACTATAATAATAACAACAACAACAGTAATAATAGTAATAATACTAATAATTTTAAAAAGTCACTACTACGGCGAAAATTAAGTTTCATTCTTAGTATTGACATTTTAACACATTTTGAAAATAATTGTCATGCTAGTATATGTTCATTCAATTTCTTGAACTTGATTGGAGCTTAATATCGCTCTCTCTACATTATCTCTAAATGTAACAGTGGGAATATTTTGAGTTTACTGGTGGATGGCATCATTCAACACTCAGAAATTAATAATATTATGACGATAAATTGCGTCTGTAAGATAACTCGAAAGCGAAAAGTCATATGGATTGAAAGCGAAAAGTCATATGGATCGAAAGCGAAAAGTCATATGGATTGAATTCTTGTGATCAAGGTTGCTATGAAACGGATAAGTGTCCACAAATAACATGCTCTGTAAAATGTTTCTTAAGCACCCGTTTCGCACAAATACCAATATGAGGTCGATCCTCGTCGTGCGAAAAATTCATACTGCCTAAAATGATATTCTCTTGGAAGGATATATTCTCAACAGGAATATTCGTAGCATGGATGTATATCGAATGGCAGCTAAGGAGAATGGGATTGATCCTGACCCGGGTTCTTGCTGGCTTTTGACTAACATTAACATTTTGGATTATCAGAAAAGAAAAACTATAGACGAACAAAAATAATGTTAGTAATATTTTTGTCGTAAAACACTGATTCAAAAATCTTTCTTTAAATTTTCTAACATAACTTTTTATTTTTTTATTTTTTTAGTTTTAGATATATGTAAAAATTTTTTGAGCTGCTTTTAGATCAATTAATGATTTAAATTTAACTATTGGCCGTATAATTTAACACAAAAAGTATATCAATGTACTTGTTTTATTAGACTCTTGAAGAATTCTAGACCCTAGATGCTTTGCATGTTCGAGAAAAAAATTCTAGTCCGATATATCTACAACGACTGTTATGGAACAAAATTGGAGTTAACTTGGGATCGGGATAGTATGTGAGTGGGTTAAATAAGAATGAATATATATAAATGAATGAGTTCTAAAAATTCAAAATACAAATAATTAATTACATTAAAAATATTTAATCCTTAAAAAACATACTGAGATAGTCGCTGAAATAAATGAAAAAATGTTTTTGCAAAACTCGCAATTTGCTCTTTTAATTTTCCGTCTTCTCGCTAAAAGAAAATTTTTGTCGCAATTTGTTGCAATGGCGCGAGAACCCTTGTCTTGACACATATTCTTCTTCAAAGATGAATGGTCTAATTATGAAATTGGTGTTAAAGCTACATCAGATGACGATTTTGGTTGAATGCAGTAGGTTTTCACGGACACCATTATGTTGTTCCGAAATCATACAGTTACTTGTGTTGATGGCTATATATAGGAGTGAATGGATCTGATACGTCTAGAAGATGTTCCAGGGTAAACATTATCAATCTCTATTTGTGAAAGAATTTGCAATGATAAAATTTTCGTTTTATAATTATCCCTTTGAGCTGTTGAAATTACTGAACAATAATTATCATATTATCATAACAGATAAAATAATAATGTAGAAGTGGCTGAAATTATCACTATCATGATTCGCAAAACAAGACATATTCATTTACATAGCGTACACACACATTTAAAATGAATAACATTCTGAGACTAATTACACGCGTACAGGAAATGGCCTTTTTCCCACTCTTGATACAGAAATTGATTATTGTATTTCAAGTGCTGCCATCTATTACCCGAAACAAACACTAAATACTACACCAAATTCACAAGATTTTATAAAGATAGTAATGAAATATTTTACGAATGCATTTTGCTCGACACTGATTGGTAGTTCTTTGAGATCACGTATGCTGTACCATATTCCCAAGATTGCTTCTTCTATCATCAATGCAACAGATTCATGAGTTTTTGTAGGGACAGGCTTCCGTCTCCGTCCAGATACGGCGAGTTCCTTTGTTTTAAAAATTCTTTGTAATTTTCTTCAAATGTTGAGCAACAATTTGTCTTTCGTTCTTCTCTTAAGGTTCGACGTTGTCCAATGCACGCTGTTCATTACTATCCCATTGCTAATAACATTTTTGGAATTACAAAAAAAGAGTACTCGTAGGACATGCAACAAAGGAAAGTTCTGCAAAAAAATTGCAAATCTCATTACAAAAATCCTCTGATGTGTAATATTCATCTGCATAAATATGAAAAATTATATATATTATTTTCGGTGTGTAATTTTTTTTTATGACTTGAAGCCTGCCTTTGACACGTTATTGCTAACTTGCAGAAATATGCAAATTGGCATATTTCATGTAGTGAGCCGTTTACAAGGCATTGCAAATTTGCATAATTATTGGAGTGATTATAAAGCCAAAAAATCTGGTCCGGAATAAAAGCATCATAAAGTCATCATACAGTGCCATTTCTTCCCTAGCGATGACTTTTAGACTTACATACTTATTAATTAATTAATTAATTTATTTTTAAAGATATACAATTCTATGATTTGTTTGTAATAATTCTATGTTTGGTACCCTTTGGTTCTATAGATTTATTATTTTGAATTTAAATAATTGTCCTGTATTATGTTTCAAGAATTTGTTTTTATAAATATAAAAGTACCACAAATTGCTAGGATAGCATAGAATTCGAAAGAATGTTTACGCAAAATTTATGAATATATATCTGAATTCAAAGAATTTAAAAAAGTCAAGGCTGTGGATATTGCTTGAAGATAACGCCAAATTCAATTTGAAATACCGAAAAAAATGAATATATAGAAAATCGAACAGCTTTTACAATTAAATTACGCTCAAATTTACAATCTGAGACAAAATCACAAATTAAGAATGCAGTACACGTATACAACATTTTCTCTGAAAAGGTTCTGAATAGCATAATATTAAGAAGTATGAGAGAGTTTTTCGTGATTTATTTATGTACTGAAAGATTTTTCTTCCTGCTAGATGCTGTAGAAAGAAATGTACCTCATAAATTTCTGAACATAGGCGGATACCCATAAAGTATGGAATTAGAAAATAAAAGCCTAGTCAAAAAAATATTTTTATTCACTTGCATAAATGTACAAGGACAGAAGAGAAAATGCGTAAATAAACTGTCGATAGACAGATGATATAGATTTACATTGTTTTATTGTTTCGTAAAGTTTATGTACAGTAGTGATAGATTAGATTTTTATGTCCATGCAGGCCTTGTTGGAAGTATGAATCAAATCAATGATTGATTTTATTCAATAAATGGACTTTGGAAAAATATATAAATGCTCATTGTACTGTAGTTTAGATTGACATATAAAATATCTCCTGCCATTATAAAAAAATAAAGTTTCATTAATTTAATACGTTATTTTATTTTAACATCATAAAACAATTTTATTCATTACAAGTAAAATATTAAAATATTAACATATATAAAATGAAATCAATGATTGATTTTATTCAATAAATGGACTTTGGAAAAATATATAAATACTCATTGTACTGTAGTTTAGATTGACACATAAAATATCCTCTGCCATTATAAAAACATAAAGTTTCATTAATTTAATACATTATTTTATTTTAACATCATAAAACAATTTTATTCATTAAAAGTAAAATAATAAAATATTAATACCATAAGTTCAATATTAATTTTTAGATTGAAAATGAATCAAAATGATTTAAAAAATTGGTAATTCTCGAAATGCAAAGATTGATAATCAATATATGAAATCGTAAACGCTTGTAAAATCACTGAATATTATTCACATTTTCTTAATTAATTTGTTTACGAACTTCAATTCTTTGAAATGACAGAGCACGCAATAATACTAATTGAGAATTCTTTTTCGCATTTGTCAGATATCAGGTTATCAATGGGAATTGCATTTGTTAACTTAAAGTTCCTTTTGTGAAGATGAGTTTCTTGCAGAAAGAACAAAATTATCATCAAATGATAGATAAATTAATTAGGAAATTGTGAGTGTCTCTCAGGTATGATTTTGTAAGTATTAATTTAACTAATTGAATAACTCCAGGAAAATAAATTAAAGTGCATTGCGAAAACATATAAATATTTCTTAATCTACGAAAATACAGTGTGCCCGACAGCAAGTCCGTTGTCACCCCAATAATTTCTGATCGGCAAGAGCTATAGTCATATAAGTGGGGTCTAGGTATAGTAAAGTTGCCAGGCACTACGCAAGAAAACCACTTACAGCGCCACTTGGTGGCTAAATTTAGAGTTAGCGTTTTTATTTCAAAAACGGTACAAGATACGGGAAAAAAGTTAATTACAAAGTTGTTCAGCGTCATCGATTTATTACAAAAGAAAAACAAAAAACAACTTGCTCACAAAAATGATATAAATGAAAAGCACAAAGCACAGATGTGTTTGATAGCGTTGTACAAAACTGCACCTATCGGAAATGAGGCTCATCTATCAGTGATACTCAAAATGGTGTCCTTCAGCAACAATACACATCTGGACGCGGGATTACACTTCCCGCTGTACATTGTACAACATGGCAGGTGACACGCTGGCACAAGCATCCGTAATGTGGTCATGTATCCCCACCATTTATACAGAATGAAAAAAAAAATACTTTTTCACGTTACGTGATATTAAAATTTATTTATGTAAAGATGAATACTGTATATCTACTGACAATTAAAACTCTGGAGTGTGACCTTTTCTCTTTTCTTCCGCATTATGTCGCGTTACAATTTTGGGAGTTTTGAACCAAATAAATATGCATTTTACGCCTTCTACTTTTAACATTACTTAACGGAAGGTGTCTTCTCTTACTAAATCGATGATGCTGAACAACTTTGTAATTGACTTTTTCCCGTATCTCTTACCGTTTTTTAAATAAGAACGTTAACTCCAAATTTAGCCGCCAGGTGGCACTGTAAGCGGTTTTCTTGCGTAGCGCATGACAACTTTACTATACCTAGACCCCACTTTTATGACTATAGCTCTTGCCGTTCATAAATTATTGACTTTAGCGGGCACACTGTATAATATAACAGCCATCAAAAATATACAATAACCCCCTTCCGAGTTACCCACTACTCTAAAAAGCTTATTTATCTTTAGAAACCTCAGAAATTAATATACTTTGAAAATAAAAAAAATAATTTATGAAAAGAAAGTTTCGTTTGCTGCCACTGATTTTCTGAAACGCTTCCAAACCGGAATATCGGTTTTTGGGCAGCTATCCTTTCTCAATTAAACATTTTCATTTGCGTAATTGAATTTATACATGCAAGAGTAACAAAATAATTTTAATGGTAATGCTGATGCTATTTTAATTTATCATATTTGTCTGTAAAACATGTTTGTTCAACATAAAAATGTTTACTTGAGAATGGATATCATCTGATAAACCTGTGGGCCGGGTATAGAAACTGATTAGTACCCTATAAAAAATACTCGGAAACGTTTCGGATAATCAGTGGCAGCAAAGGAATATATTGTTTAAATGCTTCATTAAATCTCGATAATATCGTCGCTACCATGTCAAACTATCGAATGTGAAAAAGTGCAATTTTCATTACTTTAAAAAATGGGCTGATTGTCACCACTAAATTTTAAGAGGGTTGCAGAGTTACAACATCACCAGAGTTGCCAGTTTGGCCTTCTTTTCCAGTCAGAAATGTTGAATTCGTACCAGAAATTTAAAATAGACATTTTTTCTTTATATAATGACAGCCTATTTCGTGATTACTTAAAGTAAAAAAAAAATCTCTCAAAATTTCCGGTATGAATTCGGCATTTCTGAATAAAAAAAGGGAGGCCAAACGGACAACCTATTCTTCACAGAAATCTAATTATTATTTTTACTAGGCGAAGAATTCTAATAATATTTAGTGGTGACAATCGGCCCATTTTTAAAAGTAATGAAAAATGCATTTTTTCATATTCGATAGTTTGACATGGTAGCGACGATATGTTGGTTCCTCAGCTTTCTAAAGATAAAGAATAGTAATTCGGAATAGTGGGTAACTCGGAAGAGGTTATTGTATGTTTTCGTTCGTGGTTAAATTATATATTCTTAGATTAAGAAATAATTGTATTTTTTTATAGCGTAATACTTTTTACAAATTTTAACACATTGATCTCATATATGATCTAAAAGGTAATTTTAGTAGTTTTTCATTTTTAGCATTCTTCTAAATACATGTCCGCTCAAAAAAGAAAATCGTTCTAACTTAAAAGTACTGGCAACACAGTTGACGAAATTCCAAAGATTTGTACAAATTACCGTGTTTAGGTTAGAGGATTTCAGGAAGTTGTGAGCTGAGATTCGCGAACTTACCCTGATATGAGGGGAAACGAATGTACATAAAAATTACATTTCAGAAATGGAATGTTCCTGGTAATACAATATACGAATAATATCCGTTATTTGGCTTAAATACAGCTTAGAGTCCTGCATCGGGTCGTATTACCCGCTTTTACCAGACCCGCGGTGACAGGGACAGTAGTGACATTTTATGCGATTTGGCCACTTTACTAAAAAAGAACATTTTTGGAATGTTGTATGCATTATTTTGAAAGACATATCAAATCTACGATTAGATGGATAAATATTGGTTAAGATATAAATATTAATATTTAAATTAACAATGGGGACAGCAGTAATGATTAAAAAAGGTACGCTTACATTTTCCTTATTATTTTCAATCCAAAAAAATTCATTATGAACAAACAGAAAGAAATGACGACTTTTTAAGAACAACATGTGCTTCCTTACTGGAAACAATTCTGAAAAGGACTGCATACTGCCATCTGGTGGAAATATGAGGAAATTCATACACCGGGACAGTAGTGATACAAAAGTGAGGGACACAACTTTAAACCCAACAAAAACAAAGATTAGACATTTCACTCATATAAAAACTATATGATTATGCTCCATGAGGTTCATATTTATAATAAATGCATTGTTTTTTACAATTATTTAATAATTATTGTTTGTTGATTGTTTTAATGATCAAGTTATGGGTTGAGAACAGGAGGCAGTAGTGATTTTTGAGCTAAATTTCAGTTTAAAGATAAAAAAAAACAGATTTTCGCACTAGAAGTAACATAATATTGTAGAACAATCACAGACAAAAATTTTAACATTATATGAAAATTTATATTGCAAAGAAATGCCAAGAGATATACTGGGGACTGAGAAATCACACAATACAAATTAAACAAGTTGGTCTTATCCCTTCTAAGTTCGCTTTATGGAGAGAAAGGTAATTTGTACGGAAATTATAAATTTTCTTTTCTAAATGTAATCCAATGTGGTAATTATGTAAAAAATATTGATATGTGGTAATTATATCAAATTGTGGAAATCATTGTTTAAAAATCGCCACAAGCCGTAATATCTTTCCAACTCTCTGACAAGATTCAAACTCAATCATTGCATTGAATTCCATTTCAATATGTCTCACAAATTTTCAATGTGTCTCACCTAACAAAGTAAACACACACATACTGCGAAATGACGTGCATAATATAACAACATTAAAATGCGTCACAATCGGTTCTTCTCCGTAGATCATAATGTAACGTAATAGTTTTGTGTGTCCCAGTGAACGAACTATAAGAGTACATTTCTTGATTAACAGCTCATCCAACGATGCTTTTTAGATCAATACTTTGTCCTAGTTAGGTTCGAATAAGTTGAATATTTTGGACATTGTCATGACAGGTTTTGCGTTATAGATAGATTGATAAATAGATAGATGATTGCAATATGTTGAAGTGTAATACGTCAAAGAGATTGCAATACACCGAATTATCCCATTAGGGACCATGGGTGCATATATGCACCCTCAAAAAGAGCATACATAATTTGTTTTAGGCACCAGTAAAAAATAAAAGTAATATTTGCTTTCTCTAATTAGAGCATTTTTGTGATAGTTTAAGTAAAGGTAGCTTTTTTATAAAAAAGAGGTGCCAACCGAATAAAATTTGTGTAAAAGCCGCCGGTTCCGAAGGGGTTAAAAAGAAATTAACCTGCACAGTAAAAAAGGAAACCTATTTTAGGATGCTACACAAAATGAAATAACACCCATATTAGCTTTTCAAACTCCAATATGGGTTGTAATATACCTATTTCAGGGTATCAGACCCATAACGGGTCTCAATACTCCCCAAATTGGAAGAAAACGGTTACGTATTCATAGCCACATCTATACGATACCTAGTATGGGATAGGGTGAAACCCAAATTGGGCTACAGCCTAGCTCAAATCCGCCTGTCAAGTTCAGCAGCACAGCACACTGAAACACGCGCATGCGTAACAGCCGACTAACCGTCATGCATTGGGGCGAATGGATGTTTGTTTTGTTCCTCATGATTCGGCGCATGGACGTTAGATTTTATTTTTGTTTAAGTTTTCGTATTTTTAAAGCAGATTGATGTTCAGATTGTTACGATTTAAACGTAACCAGCCACCCAAACTTTGTATAAATTAATCTTTATTATCTTCTCAATGAAAAAGCCGAAGCGGAAAATATGGATACGGCCACAATAACAAGAATACTGACGACGATAACAAGATGAAGTGAACAATGAGTCTGGCCTCTGGAATAATAAGTAAGTAGTATATTTGATTTACTATTATTTTCTGAGAATGATAAAATAAAAATTAACTCGGGACGACTTTACCTATGCTTGACCCCGCCAAATATGGCAATAAAACAGGTTTAAGAAAGCGATAAAGTCTTGGGGATGGTCAAGAGCGATAACGTGCTCTGACTGGTTGTTGAATAATGCTAGCTGATAAGTACGTCATTGTGTTTCTGTTTCCAGGAGTCTGAGGGAGGTAAAGGGAAACATCTGTTGGAAGTGATAGTGAATTTCTACAGAAAGGGCGGTTATTTCAGATCTAAGGGGGTGTTGGATTTTGATTGATAGACGGCGAGAAATAAGAGAGATGTTTTACAATCCTTTAAACAAACAGATTTTTAGGCACGACAATTTTTACTATCAGAAGAATTTCGTTTTATTTTGAAATGCGACTTTTAGATGAACAAAGCACTTAAAAGTTAGTTTATATTAAAGTAATTATGATAAAAATGTGCTAAAAGATTTCAGACAATCAATATTCAGAAATGATTTTCATTTCGTTTAGTGGAATAATTTAAAACCAGCTTACTCACTATTTTAGACATTTTTCACTTAATTGCTTTAAATTTTAATTTATATATGTTTTTTATTGTATTCGGGAAATATATTTTAAAACAATAACAATTTTTAATATAATAAAAATTTCTTTTTTTAGCTATTATTTTTGTTTGTTGAAAATACATTACTAAAATAAATAAAGCAAACACATCCTCGGAAATATGGAAGTCTGTTGATTGAATAGGAGTTTTTTTTCCTTTTCAATACAAACGAATCTATGAAAAACCAATTAAATTGTTGAATAAAATGTATTTTTCATTTAAGGCCGTTCTCGAAAAAGAAAAATCTGCACTTTGTTAAGTGCAGATTTTTCTTTTTCGAGAACGGCCTTAAATGAACAAGAAACTTTCTGACACATTCACCGATTCATTTAAACGCAAAAGCATGAAATTGAACTATTATAATGATGGAAAATCGAATAGGGTTTTTCATTTTTCGATAAATGTATTGCATTTTAAGTTGTAAGCAATTGTTGTCTCTAGACGACCTTTCTCAGACTGTTGCATCTGGAAATTCAGTTCATAATGCCAACGTTGACTGCATTTTCCGAAAATCCCGTGCCTTTATCGAAAAATGAAAAACGTATTCGATTATAAATACATCTGCCAGTGAATTTGAGGACCGCTTTATGATGTATCATACTTTTCTTATAATTATGTCATAAAGACTTACTTTTTAAGATTAATATTTGAATGCACTTTCGTACTAGTGGAGGACTTTGAGCCAAATAAGAGAGAAGGCTGTAATATACAACAAATTACGGACCTCTCCTGCCCTCTTTCCCTGTGAGAGCGACTAATTTAGCAGTTATTAATGGACACTGTTCGCAATTGTATTTTAAAGCTATAGTGTTGGCAGTTCCACTTTGACAATAAGGCGGGACAGCGGCTTCTAAATCAACACATAAAAATACACTAAATTCTACGAGAACGGAACCTGTCTATAATGGATTTCTGATTTAAACGTAAAAAATGCATACTCTCTTTCGAAAAAATACCCCAAAATTATACTTTCTAAGATGGATACCTCTCCAAAACGGAATATTTTTCTGATGATTATTTGAGATTTTCTCTTAGTAGGTTTTACTATTTTAAATAAACATATTAATCTTGCACAGTTAAAATATGTGATAGTGGAATTGCTTCGGCCCGAAACAAAATTCAGTTTTGGAGAGGTTTTCTATTGAGAAGTTATAATTGTATGGTTATTCCTGCACTAGAAAGTTTATTATTATTATTATTATTATTATTTTTAACGTTTAAGATGCAGGATTTCGTTATAAACAGCTTCCGTTATCCCAGGTTTTATTGAACCATGTGCATTAAATTTGCGTAATAACTGAATCGTTAGGGATAGTGACAGGAAAAATATGTTGTTTTTAGACAAGTTTTCGTCTTAGCAGGTATAGATTTGTACTATATTCCTTTCGGCAAGAAAGAACGTAAAAGTTTTCTGTTATACGCAGGTTCTGTTTACACAGATTTTTTTTTTTTTTAGTTCCATTCGATG
This sequence comes from Maratus michaelseni, assembly GCA_963931845.1. Taxonomy (NCBI): domain Eukaryota; kingdom Metazoa; phylum Arthropoda; class Arachnida; order Araneae; family Salticidae; genus Maratus; species Maratus michaelseni. Next base: position 94,183,224 of record OZ007593.1, read on the forward strand.
CAGACTAATGAACACCGTGGTACTAAAGAAAATTTAAGTGAATTTATGTAATATGTATCAAGGAAAATCGGAACTCCAAATAAATCATCTAATTGTAGTGATTATGCTTAATATGTGACTATTCTAGTATTATTCGCGTATTATTATAACATGTTAACAGCACTGAGACTGTGGGGCAATTTTTATTGGGTAAATAAATAAAATCAGTATGACATACGTGAAAAATTGCATGGCGCGCACAAAGAAATCATATTGTAAAGTAATAAAATGTCACAACGCTGCGCTAAAAAGTACCTCACAATCGCCGGATATTTATATCTGTGTATCTTATGCATTATTACAAAAAGACTTCAATGAGTATTAAAATAAAATAAGGTTAAAAATATTGAAATTATGATTATTAAAAAAGTGTTATGTGATTTTGTAAAATATTTTCACTAGGGGAAAATTTGTAAAGAGTCAATAACAATGTTTTATATGCTAACATACTCTTAAGTTTTTTTATTCATCATTTTGTTATTAAATATTACAAATGAAAAATAAATATTAAAAGCAACCATACTTTCTCTCTTAAAAAAACATATATATATATGCATATACAGAGCACTTCAAAAAAGATGGGACAAACTGTAAGAGGTGGTAGAGCACGCTACAATTAACAATTTTTGTATCGTAGTAAACTAGGTCGCAATGCATTTTAGTCAAAAATATAGGGTATAGACTTTAAGCCAAACCCAAATATTTATTTAGAGGTTAATAATATGACGCTATTTTAACGAAAAGTTCAACAGATTTACATTGCTTTATGCGGAATGCGATACCAAGAAAAGTGCTGGATGTGCACAGTAATTCAGTCAATGACACAGTATGTAATGTCAACTACATTCCGAAATATGGGGCACCTAATTCAGCACTGTTTGGATGCGGGTGATAATAACTTTGACCAATTCTCGTGATACGTAAATATTGTTACATTTGTCGCTAAACAAGGTAAGTCTCTTCGAGATTTCCGCTAAAATAGATTCATCATTTTAACAAAACAAGAATTAGGGTTTGGTTGGAGCGAAACACTCTGTATACAAATATTCAAATTTTAATTGCTTAATAGGAGTATAGCCAACATAGTGAAAAAGTATGCATGTATATTTGACTGAAAAAATTCATTGTGGCCATGTTTCATATACAAAAATTGCTTTTCTAAGTAAATAAACTTAATTGTCTAAAATTTTAACAGTCAATAATCTCAATCAAGCTAATATTATCAATCTCTTTCCAGTTTAAAATTTATCAAATTTCAATTTTTTTAAAGGGCTAGACGTTGCAGGGTCTTCCTCTATGTAATTTAGTTAAATGTTATTATGTGTAGTATAGAAAAAGTTTAGAAAGTCAAAAAAAAATCAAGCATCTATTTTTCCTCAGAGTTAAGGCTATATGCACTGAAGAAGTGTAGGGTTAAACGGAGGGTGATTTCTGAGTTAAAGCCTTTCCCATAGCATTTAAAGATAACCAGATGTATACAAAACCTTGTGTTAAGATTGATTATAATGTGTAAAGATTAAAGTAAAAAAAGCATATACAGCCTAAAATTTTACTGTTATCTACAGGGCTTAATTTCTAAGGAAAAAAGTACCGGAGCCATAATATTCTGCAGTACTAACACCCGTAGCGTACCCCTCAGCCCCCCCTACCCCCCCCCCCCCCTCTATGCCGTCACTCCAATTTGCATATTTATATTTCATACATTATTTTCAAAATTCAAAGCATTGTTTTTTTATTTAGCAAAATAAAACTTTTAAATACATCTATCTGCGTATAACTTAGCAATCCACTATTCCATTTTTTAGTTATTACTACTTCCAAATAGAAACCTTTGCCTAATCTTAATGTTAATTAATTGGAGAATTCTGCGATTCAATAAGCTCAGGATTATGATTCAGAAATAGTGTTAATACAAAAAATGAATAGTTCGCAGCTATGCAGAATAGAAAAGACTATTTCTGTTGACTCTTTATTCTGATCAAAATAGCATTAAAATGATTTGAAATAAATAAAAATTGAATTTAAGACATATTAAGCTGGAGCAGGGGTCGGAAAAAATACTTTTTATTTGTAGCGAACTACAACTACAACTACTTTATGAAAAATGTAGTTAACTACAACTACTTGCTTTAAAAAGTAGCGACTACAAACTACTTTTCAAAAGTAGTCACTACTTCGCTATTTTTCGCTACTTTAGTTATCATCGCTAATTAAATGCACCGCAAACGATTTTTCCCCATAGACCATAATGTAACAGAATTCTTTTGAATGTCCCTGTAAGCGAGATATAAATGCTACACACTTCATTTTCAATACTCAACATTCAATGGTAAACTTCAATAACATATAAAACTTTCACGGCAATCCGAGTATATTTACAAGAGTTAGAGCACGGACAGACAGACAAAGCGAATTCATAGACGCTTTTTAATTATGTTGGAAAGTGTTAAATAGAGGAAATTTGAAAACAAAAATTGTAATAATCTTACAAATTTATGAGAGTGATATAGCACAGTAGCGTTTAAGGTGGTTCTCAAATTCCTTGCTCAACAACGCGAAACTTTCTGACACATTATCTGACTCATTTTTAAACGCAAATGCATAAAATTGGCAGGTCTGACTATGGAAGCGATTTGGAATCGAAATGAGTTTTCCGTTTTTTGAAAAATAAATTACTTATCGGGTTCGGGTTATAAGCGATTCGTGTCACGTTTTTTTCCCTTTCCCCTTCTGCGGCGTCGGAAATTCGGTTGAAAACGCCGACTTTGACAGTGTTTTCTGAAAAATCTTCTGTCTTTACCAGGAAATAAAATAAAATAAAATAAAGAATAATAGGAAAGGTCTTTCGGTTACACAGTAATTACAATTGAATAATGATTTAGATATTCGGTGCGAGTTAGCAATCCAGTAATTATTATTAATAAAGAAAATGGTAACACCGCTATGTGCAACTTCAGGTTATAAGGGGTAAGCGTGAATTTGAGAGGTTAGGGATAATTTAGATGATTTATGATTAGATGAATCCGTTCTATTTCTTTTCCATTTTTTCCCCCCTTTAAATAAAGATTTTATATTTCTTTATGCTTGCTGGGGGTTGGAGGCAAAAGGGAGAAGAAATTAGAGTTAGATAAAGACTTAACATAGCCAGACGACTATATTTTGGTAAAAACAATCGTAGTCGTATAAAAATACATTATATTAAGATTTCTATGGATTTAAATGACAATACACGAAGTTTCTGACACCCAAACTATAAAAATTACAGTTTATTTGTGACCGTGCCCGTCGTTTATGGAAAAATCTATGACACTGCAAGTGAGATTTGTCGCTGACATTCGCAAATTGTTGCAGAGAACATATTTCGCACAAAAGAAACGAGTTATGATCACGTGACTTGAAGATTGGCATTTTTTCCTCCCTCCTAAAGTAGCGTGAAAAGTAGCGTCGATGCTCGCTACAAACTACTCATATTTTGTATCGCGCTACTCGCTACACTACAATTTTTTTAATGTAGCGCGCTACACTACAAACTACTAGAAAAAGTAGCGGCTACTGTAGTTTCGCTACTTGTAGCGCGCTACTTCCGAGCCCTGAGCTGGAGCTTGCCCAAACCCGAAGACTGATATAAAAACCTAGCCTGTTTCATCTCTATCTCTTACGTGAGCAGCACATTATGTCACTTATAAGTGTTTTGATACAAAAGAAAGCAAATGATTGAGATAGGAGGGAAAGAAAAGGGTCATTTAGGATTCGTTTTTCGGAAGCGTTATTGGACTGGGCTCCGGAGCGCAGTGTTTATAGCTCCGTTGATTTATGGCCAATATTTAAATATTTACTAAAAACAAAGAAGTACTGGAGCTGGTTTCCGGTGAGTTCCGGCGCATATTAAGCCCTGGTTATCTAATATCTATATCTATACTATTATATAAAGATAGAACGCCTGACTAACTCATCAATGCCCAGCTGAAATGACTAAAGTCAGGATCACGAAATCTGGAAAGTAGATTGCTATTATTATCTAGGCAAGCAATAAAAAAAGATTTTTTAAAATCCCCCCCCTCCTCCTTGAAAATGGTTAAAGTGGGGTCGAAAGTTGTAGGTCATTTTTTTTCGTCGTATCTTAGCAGAAGTTAGGTAGGAACATAAAATTCAGCATATCATGTCCACTAAAAAAAATAGTTAAACACGTATTTCAGCGATTTTAGAAATTCACCAACTAAGGGGGTTAAATGGAGGGTCGAACGTTTTAAGTCATTTCGTCATATTTCAGCCGAAGTGTTAGTAGAAGGAAATTCAGAATGACAAATCTACTAAAAAACAAAATAGTTATGCACTTACGTCAGCGATTTTAGAAATTCCCCCACTAAAGGCGTTAAACATCGGATATGAACACGACCATGGAAAGTTAGACGAATAAGACAACTATTGCTGATTTTTGATTAGATATTTTACGTAAGATATTTTTAAAAGGTATATAAATATTTTACGTATTTTTTTTTTTTTTTTTTTTTTTTTTTAATTATTATTTATAAAGCCGAGGGACTTAGTATGATTGCGTCAAAATAAGATAAGTTTTTCTTAATATCATTTTTACGGTTTATGGACGCGAGTGCGTTGTTGTGATTGGCGTGTTTTTAGGATATTATAATTTTATTTATGTTACCCGGAAGACCAAGGTTAACTCGGGCGAAGCCGGGTGGTTCAGTTATATTAAAACAATTTTATTAGTTTCAATATGTACATAAACAAAAAAAAATATTTATCAAATTTTTACAAACTTTTATTTAAAGTTTAAAATTTGTATGTACTGCAATTTTGTCTCACTCCCGCTTTTATCCGATGTAGAAATTTGTTGACTCCTGTGTGACTACGTTTTCAACCCCCCCCCCCCCCCACTTCCAATACGAATTAAGTTGAAATAATTTTGCCAAAAGTTTCATAACGCTATAATCAAATATGTAGCTTTTGACCATATTTCCAGAATTTTACCCAGCGTTCCTAAAGGTTTGCCCTAAGTTTTTACAGCAGTAACTGGTTTTCTCAGTGTCCTTGGAAATTTGCTCATCGTTCCTACAAATTTCCATTTTTCCACTCACATGTGTAAAGTAGGACTACAATACAATCCGGGCTGACTCACACCGTCATTTAATTGCCCATAGGAGCAGGAGGAGAACGATTGGCCACGCAGCGTGGCAACAATCGCTGATTGGTTTAAGTGAGCATCAAAATGCTTGATGATTCAGCCTGTATTATAGCGCGACCTACGTTATACACAGCCAGTGCATGACTGTTAAAACGTCACATGGAGTGGATCATTTTTATATCGCGATTGGCGCAAACCGGCGCGCCCCCCATTTTGCACCAATCGCCGTTTCAAAATTATCCACACCATGTGACGTTTTAAACGTCATGCACCGGCCGTGTATAACGTAACGTAGGTCGCGATAACAGTAGCCCTACATAGACCCCAAGTCTATCATCTGCGGGTATAAAAACTGAGCTGCGCGACCGTCAGCGTCTCAACCGCCATACCCATGTCCTGAGGGACATATAACGCGCACGAACAGGGTCCGCCCCCGTATGCGCTACGGCGTCGGAGCACCACCACCTACGCATCACTCCGATTCTACGAAGTGGTGACGACATAGGTCGTTACGTGGAGGCTCCCATAATCAGGAGACCTCCACGAAGACAGCCGACGGCTTCGTCGCCGGAACCCCATGAGGGGAACCGGGTTCTAAGCCATAATGCCGAGTTCCCCCGACGACCCTTGCTTTCTCGCGGCGTCCGATCATCGAGTCCTAGGGAAGGAGGAAACGACTAGTTCCTCTGCCGCGATTATTGCTTGTGCGATAGAAGGAACTTCTCGCCAACCCGGGACCACAAAGAAATTTTGCCCTTGACGCATAAACACGCCTTAGGTTGTCCTCTCTCGATGGCTTTGCTTCCGGTGAGCCCTACGGTCAGAACACAGATGGTATCCGATGGACTCCATCAAGAGGCAGAGGCGGATTACCAAATAGGCTGAGTAGGCTGAAGCCTAAGGGCACGACAAACTAAGGGCCCGGCGCTAAGTTTGTAACCTGTTTTTTGTCCTAAAAATATGTATGTATATATATGTATGTGTGTGTGTGTGTGTGTGCGCGCGCGTGTGTACGTTTGTATATATATATATATATATGTGTGTGTGTATTGTATATCAATGTATATACATATAGAGAAGGATGGGGGCCCCAATGTGTTAAGCCTAGGGGCCCGGTAGGTGGTTAATCTGCCTCTGTCAAGAGGATCATCCACATGTAAAAACAACACATGCAAACACAAAACTTAACATATCACAAAAATGTTAGAAACAACGGAAAATTAGGTTTATACCCCCTACCGAACTCTGGTGGGCATGGAAAATTCCTTCAAGAACGCTAAAGAAGCAGTACCGGTCGAGGTTAGTTGCGTAAAAATTAGGTGAAGACTACCGCTAATCCAACCATCGGGCACGGAAAGTTCCAATTACGCAAAGACACGCTGGATTGGTTTTCGACCCGAGGGACCGAGTTTTGGCTTGATCGCCGTCGCGTTAGTCGACGAGTCTCCGGCCAGGTTTCTCGTAGTCGAACAACACGAGGAGTGGGTGATCCCCTCACCAAGATATGGTTTTCGTCCGCAGCGACCTGATGGGCCGCCTTTGGATTGAAACCCCATTTGGTTTTGGAAACCTCCTGCGCTGCCCAACCATTGAGATTGGCTCCCAACTGCTTCAGCTGCAGTGGATGACGTGGTGGCTGCGGGCCATGCGCGCCCCATACGCACGCACGCCGGTAGCTATTCCACCTTTGCCGCTGGTACGGTGCAGATAGTTTTTGCATGCCGTATCTCCCAGCGCACCACAGAGTCACCACGCATCGTGCTCTACGAAACCCGATCTCGCCGCCGTCAATTCCTTGGATAAGTTTGTGGAGATGGTCCAGCTACCGTTTGCTTGCCTTTGCCCAGTGTCACCTACCTCGGCACAAAAGAGAAGGACTGGTCTCCTTAGTGAGCCCCTTGCCCAAGCAACTGAGATTGATCTATGGGATGTCCTTCCAGCACCTACGGAAGAGACTCCGAGCATGACGGAGTCCTGGCACCGCGGTGAATCTGCGCTTACGATAGGGGAACCCCCAGGTCCTAAGGGACCTCGTTGAGGTCCCACAACGGGTCTTCTGAGTATCCCGGCTTTTTCGGACATCCCTTTTTCACCGGCGGACCACGATGAGGCGGTAGTCCGTCCGTCTCCTGTCCCTGCTTTGTCGACGAACATCTCACTATATCGAGAGTCCGGTCCTCTTCCCCACTTAAGAGGTCGAGTCGGAACAACCCGACGGAGAGTTGCAAAATGCTTGGCTTCCGGTCATCTTTCCCACTTAAGGGGCCGAGTCAGGACCACCAAGAGGGACCCTCCAGATCATCTGCGGGTATATAACAGAAAAACAGCAATAGGCGTGAAGAACATTTTAGCACAACTTTCCCTTCGTTCAATAAACAGTCTTTTTCGGAGAGCATGTACTCGCAGAGACGTAGCTGTTGCCACTCGTGGGTAAAGTCCATAGCGTTGCCCGGATTTTTAGAGTGTTCGAAGCGTTTTTTCCCGAAGTTCCTAAAGTTATATCAGCATCCCATTTGCGGTATGTTTCGAAGGAGAGGGTGATTCCAGATTGAGAGTTTGACAGGGTTTTCAGATTTGTCCGGTATTCCTAGAATTTTGTCCAACGTCTAGAGTTCTGTTCAGCGTTACTAAAGTGATGCTATAATATCATTACCACGTGTTGCCCATTGTTCCTAGTGTTTGCCCAACAGTCTTATGTTTGTTTAGCTTTTTTAGAGACTTCCACGGCTTTGCCTAACATTCTTGCAGCATTTTCCAAGTATTTATAAAGTTTTGCCTAGCGTTCTTAAAGTTTTTCAGACTTTGCATGTTTTTATATAACATTGGGCGCGTTCACAAACCGAACCCCGAGTTACATAGAGTAACGCACGGGAAACCCGAAGCGTTCAGATATCAATATCAAGTGACTTTTTGAGGGTTTCCAGTAGCGTTCAAAGCCGGGACTTCGGGTAACCCACATTACCTGGAGAATTTTGTTGGGTAAAGTGATCACGTGGTTGGGAAATCTTATTTGTTTGTTTGCTTTATAGCTAACTGCAATTGTCAACTGTTGTTCTTTATGACTCCTACTGTACACTTGAGTCCTGACCATTTCATTGGTCTTACCTTTAACAGGACTATGATATAATTGGCCAACGTTGGCTAGGATGCTTCCTGCAACGTTCGTACAATCAAAATGTAATGGTAGATTGGTTGACGGAAGTGTTTGATCGTAAACATGCCCATAACTTCACCCAAAAGCGTTCACAGCCGTTTTAACCCAACTTTACCCTGACAAAATCAGATGACGTCATTCTCCAATTATACGAGTAACCCGCGTTTCGGTCTCTGAACGAGCTCATAGTCCGTTTTTTTTAAATTATGCTATAGTATTGCCCTGTTTTGCTCAGTATTTCACAAGAGCTTTGTCCAGATTTGCACAACGTTCATAGAATTTTATCCAGCGTTTCCAGAGTTTTGACAAGAATTTCTAGAGTTTAACCTAGCATTTCAAATGTTTTACCCGACTTTACTCGTTTTCCTTTAGCATTACTCAGTTTTGAACAGCATTCTTAAAGTTTTACGTGGATTTCACGTGTTCTGATAGCATTCCCAGGTTTTGTCTAGTGTTCCTATGGCATTGTCCCGTTTTGTACAGTGTTTCTAGAATTAGCCTAGTTTTGGCCAATGTTTAAAATTTTTGGTCCGGTATTCCTAATTTTTTGTCTGGCTTTGCCCCTGTTTCTATAGTATTGCAAAGTTTTGGTCAGTATTCCTAAAGTTTTTCAAAACGTTCCTAGAATTGTGTTCAGCAGTCGTGACTTTTACCCGTAATCCTATAGCATAGCCCAGTTTTTCCCATTGTTTCTAGAGTTTTGCCCAACAATCCTAGTTTAGTCCATCGTCCCTAAAGGTTTATCCGGCTGAGCCCAAATTTTTTTATAGCACTGCCCAGTTTTCCCTCTTTTCTTACAGTTTCGTCAAGTTTTGTTCAGCATTATTAATGTTTACCCAGTCTTGCACAGCCTTCCTGAAGTTTTGCCTAACGTTACTAAAGTTTTGTCCAGCGTTCCTAAGGATTTGTCCAGTTTTGTTCAACATTCTTGTGGCTTTGGCCGTTTTTTTCCCAATATCCTAGAATCCCTCCCCTACCGTTCCTAAACTTTTGACCTGCTTTGCTCATGACCATATAAAATTGCCCTGTTTTTTCCAGTGTTCTCAGAGTTTTGCCAAGCGTTCTTCGAGATTTATCGGGCGTTCTTAAAGTTTTGCCAGGATTTAGCTGATGTTCCGAAAGTTTTTCGATGACTATAGGGAAGTTGCAATCAGTTGATCAACCATTGTACTTCAACTGGAGGTCAGTATAGTTCCATCAATCAGAACTGCCTATTTGTAGTGTGTGACCTCCATCATGACGTCAATTGCAACTGCCCCGAGGCTAACGAAAAAGACAGGCTACCGCGGTGCATTCCACTTATCTTTTTTTACAGACCGCTCGAGGCTAACGAAAAAGAAAGGCTACCGCGGTGCTTTACGCGTATCTTTTTTTTACAGACCGCGGGAGTCACGTGATGTTCGAATCCACCAATGCAAGTGTACGAAAAGAGCATCACGTCACTCTAGCGGTCTGTAAAAAAAGATAAGTGGAATGCACTGCGGTAGCCTGTCTTTTTCGTTAGCTTCGCAGACCGCTAGAGTGACGTAAAGCTCTTTTCGTACACCTGCATTGGTGCATTCGAGCAGCACGTGACTTCCGCGGTCTGTAAACAAGGATACGCGTAAAGCCAGGGCTACACTAGATACCGGGCTTGCTCATTCATTATCATGACGTCACAAAAGGTGGCTGGCCGCTACCAGCGATTGGTACAAAGCGAATCGACAAAATGAAAGACACACAGTGATTGGCACAAAAGACGGGCGCGTCGCTTTGCACCAATCACTGGTCGCGGCCAGCCACCTTTTGTGATGTCATGATAATGAATGAGCAAGCCCGGTATGTAGTGTAGCCTTGGTAAAGCACCACGGTAGCCTTTCTTTTTCGTAATTTGTATGGCTATATTTGAATTCGCTGGTGCCAGCTGAACATGTAATCAAAACCATATTTTTTAATTTATAGCGTTATAAAAGGTGGGCAAGATTATATAATGGGTGGGAAAAAATTATGTGTGTAAGGCTTATTTCGTAATGGGGGGTGCCAACTTCACACGTGGTCAACAAAGATGTCTTTGATTTAGAGCGTTAAAAATGATAGTCAAAATTAAATAATGAGTGGGCAAAACTTCTACGTAATTTGTGTAGCTATATTCGAATTGGGCGGTGCCAGCTGAACACGTGGTCAAAACCATATTTTTTAATTTACAGCGTTATAAAAGGTGGACAAAGTTATATAATGGTTGGGCAAAACTTCTATGTAATTTGTAAATCTTAAATCGTAATTGAGGGGGCGGGGGGGGGGAGGTGCCAACTCCATACGTGGTCAACAAAGATATCTTTGATTTACAGCATTAGAAATGGTGGGCAATATTAAATAATGAGTGGGTAAAACAGTAGCACAATTGTTCTTTTTAATTTCGCAAGTAGAAGAGAAATGGGTGTTCTGCATCATCAGCAGGTTCGAGGTTCAAGATGGCGGCCATGGTCTAAAGGTGATGGATAAAGGTGAGGTAATTTTTGCGCAGTTTTCTTAAGGCAGTTCTCAAATTCAAAGGAGCTACTTTTTGACACATTTCTGAATTAATTTTCGTTCAGAAACACATGAAATTGACAAATGTTCCTATTCAGAAACTATGTCATTGAATGACATTTTTCATTTTTTGGAAAAGGCAGAAGATTTTTTCATAAAACTTTGTCAAAGTGGACCTTTTTAATCGAAATCATCGATTCCAAATCACTTCAACAATCAGGCCTGCCAGTTTTATGCCTTTACGTTTAAAAACGTGTCAGAAAGTTTCACATTGTTGAGCAAGGAATTTGTGATTACCTTAAAGAGATATGGCAATTGGCAAGTGGCAACATGAAAGAAAAACAGCATTCTTTTATTACTGCAAATGTTGCTTTACGTTATATTGTAACATACAAATATTTGTTCAAAGCAGTATATTTTTTCCATCACGTTTTAACAAAATCTTTAATACTATAATCGAAATACAAGTAAAAATATTTCCCTGCTTTTTTCTTTTCTGCACAAAAGTAGAATATATTTTTCATCTTTCATTCTAAAAGGCTGTTTGCATGTACATATGGGAAGGGAAAAGGTCTATTGACTATGACAATACTCCATTTTTTTAGTATTATACAACTTCCTGATTCTTCTGGATTATGTTTAACGTTATGTTATGTTACGTTTATGTTAACTGGATTATGTTTAACGTCCCCTATTACAAGACGCCAATTAACACAAAAAATCCCTTACGGCTCGGCCTACAGGCACTTGTAGATTTCGAAGACGCAGGCCGTGAGGCGCCTGTTTGTTGGTAGTTACGGAAGAAATGACCTTTCTGCCATGATGCGACAGTTGGAACCGTCCACTTCGAAACCTAACTTGTTAACAGGCGGAGCCGGCAGGGATTTTTTTTTTTTTTTTGCTATAAGGGTTGGTTCTATAAAAAACTTGTCAACATAAAAGTTTTAAATAATATTAAGAGGAGTTATAATAATTTAAGTGGATTCGATATCTTTTGAATTGACGAAGTTATGAATTTTTTTCTTCTAAAACCCCCTTCCCCCCCCCCCCCTTGGGGCCATTTTTAATGATATCAAAATTCTGCCATACATAAATTTTCGGCCCTTTTCCTAGAAGTAATAATAACTTTAAACGGATTCGATACGTATCATAATTAAGAAATTATGGGTTTTTTTGTTTTCACAAAAAGCCCCCCCATTCCCCCCCCCGCGCTTGGTGCGATTTTGCCCGTTAACAACTTGACCTATATTTTATGCCCCTTGATTTTATGTATCAGTTTGGAAGAGATTTGTGCAGAATTATTGCAGTTATCGTGTCCATAAAAAAGTGACATAGATAGATAGATATAGTCTTGAACTGGGGGGTGATTTTGGGTTCTGGGAGTCAGGATCGGTGTAGATCTGCAAATTTTTTTTAAAAATTCCAACTTAGGGGAGAATGTAATAGGTAGTATTGCTTACGAAATCTATTTAATAGGGAGGTATTCAGAATCAGACTCCCCACAGAACGTTTTTTTTTCACTGAGAAAATTAATTGAAAACTGAAATATAAGGAGCACGATCTGTTTATATATTGAATCTTTGTTTAATTATGTTTTAAAGAGGTTGCAATGAGGCGGTTAATTTCAAAGCTAATAATGTCGTTTCATTGTTTTTTGATATCCATTGCTAATTTGTCATTCCAAATTCCTTAACGGAAATGTATAATATTTGGGTATATTTAGGAAATAACGTCGTATTTTAATTTTGTACAGTTGAAGAATAAAGGACATCAAGAAAAAAAGAGGGAGGTTTGGGGGGGGGGGGGAGAGGAAGATACGCTTTATAAAACTCTAAAAAAAAAAAAAAAAAAAAAAAAAAAAAAAAAATTTATATTTTTTAGACAAAAGAAATGTCTAAGTTGATGATTGCACACAGAGTTTTCGACCTTTTGTATTTTGTGGCACACAAATATACTAACTATTGCAACTAAATCTCCGCGACCCTTTCTTGATAAAAAATAAGGAAATTAAAGTAATATGTAACTGTTTTTAGTTTGTATATAATTTACATATATGTAATGTATTATCATGAACAAATGTTAAAAAAAAATCTATAGATCATTTATGTAGGCTACACAAAATAATTCGTAAGTATCACTAATGTATGAGCATGATTTGCTTAGGGCTGTACTCAAATCCAAAGAGCTACTTTCTGACACATTTCTGAACTTATTTTTGTTGGGAAATGCATGAAACGGGCAGGTGTTCTTATTCAGAAACTATGTAATCGAAAGACGTTTTCAATTTTTTGATAAAGGCTTAAGATCTTAAGGAAAATACTGCCAAAGTCAGCATTTTGAACTGAATTCCCAATGCAGCAGCACGCGAGAAAAGAGAAAAAATGTGCCATCACGGGACACGAATCGCTTATACCTCGATAAGTAATTTATTTATCAAAATAAGGTAAACTCATTTTGATTCCAAATCACTTCAATAGTCAGACCAGCCAATTTAATGCCTTTGCAATTTAATGAGCCGCGTTGTTGAGCAGGTCATTCGAGAACCATCTTAAGGATGTTTTTAATTGAGTTATTCATTTTCCAGCAGAAGAGAGTTTTGTAAACTATAAACAAATTGATGTACAGTGCTATCCAAAGAATCGAATACATTGTCGTCTATGGATAGTAATTTCGGAAAATACGATATCAGTCGTGTTGTGCGTTATTTTTCCGAATTAAATTTTAGTTTAATGTGAGGAGTGTTAAATCGATAGATAATATATGGAGCTGTACAAAAGTATTGAAGGTGAATGTCCAATTGAGTTATACTTTAACGGAGCTAAATTTTAGCACATTACGTAACACAGATCTATAAATCATATACAAGAAAGGATAAAAGAATTCGAATACATTTTCGGCTCTAGACAATAAGTGCTGAAATCTTAGCAATGGTTCTGTTGCAGTATTCTGAAAGTGTTAGAAATTGTTTTATAATCTATGCTCGATGGATGATTTTTAGGGTTTCGTTCATCTCACGAAACCCTATTGCTCCCGCTCTGTTGTCTGTCCGTTACAGAGCCATTCTCAGAAACTATATAACTCACAGAGTTGAAACTTTGCGTTTAACTTAGCTGACAGCTAAGAAGCCCAAAATATTAAAATTTGAAAAAATCGTATTATTTTAATAAATAGAGATAAAAAACCAAAATTTTAACAGTCTTTTCCTATTTCATTTAAACATTTTTCGTTTCAGCAGTTGCCAAAAATTAAAAATCCACAATGAAATTCTTTCTACAATAATTAATTTTCTATTGAACGATTTCCACGTGAAAAAGGAAAAAAAATGTTTCACCAATTGAAAAGAAGATTAATATGAAATAAATTGATTGACGTCATAGTGGTAATAAAACGGAAATTGTCTAAGATTTCTCAATAATGCAAGGAGTATGAGTATGTGTATGTACACAAAGCAGATTAATATCACGTCATAAGAGAATTAAAAAGAAAATCTGACGTCATATTGGAAGTTTAACGAATTTTTCAAATGTTTGAGAATAATACAAAGCGAGTATCAATATGAGTAATAGAGAATATTTAAATATATGAGTTTGAGAAACATTTTTTGAATCATGATAAAAATTCGATTACGGAAATATTCGCCTATTTTAACATTTTGAAGGTGTACAACATGTTTAATTTTGAAATTATTTTTTTAAATATCGCATTTAGTCCGCATGAAAGATATTATGACAGAATATAATAGCGGGCTGGTTTAGATATTAGAAAAAACGAAAAAAATAGAGTGGTAAAATTTTACTTTATAAAAAAGATTTTTGCTGAATGAAATTTAGTTGGATTTATTAAAGAAAGGATAAAGTGTTTTGAAAGGAATATTAAACGAAACCCTTTGAGCAATTTTCGATCACACTTAACCACTTTTTTTTTTTTTTTACTATTTATGCTTAAGCATCATTTTTATTTATTACAGAAAATATTATAAAATTCTGATTTTAATGTAACAAGTAACAAATTTCTCAATATAAAATTCGCAAAAGTGGCAAAAGCATTAAATTACCACAAGCTGTTATTCAAAATTTTTTTTATCAAACAGCTTTTTCATTTTTTGGTAAATGCATAAGATCATTCAGAAAGCGATATCAAATTTGACTTTATGAATCGAATTTCCGGACGCGACAGTGTGGTAAAGGAACAAAAACTGCCGTCATGAGACAACAATCGCTTAGAACTCAATATGTAACTCATTTACCTATAAAGGATAAAGTCTATTAGATTACAAATTAAGCTGCAAGTGGCAGCTTTTATGTTTAAAAATGAATTCCTAAATGTGTCAAAAAGTTTTGCATTGTTGAGAGGAAAAATATAATCTTGAGAACTGCTGGCAGCAAGCCTCCAAAGGAAAACATAGTTAAAACTATCATTATTTCTTCTTAATATATTCATTTAAAGTAATATATAAATAGAGTGTAAAAATTGTAAGTATGTTTATTATTTTTTATCTTCTAAAAAACGATAACTGTACAAATATTTATTTTTTATTTTAAAAAAAAATTTGAAAAATTGGTAAAAGGTAATAGTCATAAATTAGATATTCTGAGTTAATTCCCTTTACAAATAGTGTGAATGTCCTATCTTCAGCTGTATATTAATATGCCTCTCAAACCATTACACAGATCTGTTATCTTAAATTTCACAAAAATGGACTATCATCATTTTTTCCTTTAAGCCTTTCACTTTCGCAAAATTATCCAGAAAGAAAACAAAGCCGAAGTTTTTTTTCCATCATTTAAACATTTCCGGGAATTTTACAAGTATAATTACAATATAGAAAAATGTATATTGCGTTAACTCCCCCCTCCCCAATTGCGGACATTTTGGTGATTTGTCCACTGTTCTTTAAAGGTTAAACTGTAGAAATATAGATGTGTTATGGGTTCAAAAAGGTGTCTGTTATTAAGAAGTGTCCGTTACGGAAATTTTCGTATATGCACTTTGCAATTTCCATAATTATTTTATTTAAAACTAGATTTTAAATAACATTCGAACTACACAAAAAAAACTCAGTTATGATTTAAAAAAATTTGTTTCACAAAAATACTTTTTTTAGCCATATTTTATTTGGATGCTGATTATATGCAGCCCAGACTTTTTCAAGCTTCCCCCCCCCCCCCCCCCCCAATTCCCCTCAATCATGAACCTTATGTTTTATTTGTTTTGCATTTTATTAAAATCTCCAGGTTAACTTATTTTCTTTTGCTGTTTGATGCTATTAAATATAATTATAGTAAAAATATTTTGTCTACAACATATCTCCTTTAAGCTTTTCTCAGAGAACTGTAGTCAAGTACAGGTACCTTGGTACCTGTTACTTAGATATCGGTGTTTGAAATTATATTTTCTCTAAATCGTTTTACTCATCTTGAAATTCCTTCTGCAGTCTGCCTGTGTGGATATAAGGGCCTGTTTAGATAAATAGTGTGTGTGGAGGGGGGGGGGGGAACTGTTGGATTATAAAAAATAATATTAATTCACGCTCAAATTATTTAGAAAAGCATTGTATTAACATTGTTCCGATCAACGCAGTTTTCGAAAAATAAAAAACGTTATTCGATTCAAAATCATTGTAATAGTCCTGCCGGCCAATTGCATGCTATTACGTTTAAAAATGAATTCGTGAACGTGTCAGAAAGTTTTACCTTGTTGAAGTGGACTTTTTTCTTTTGAGAATCTAAGTTTAACGGGACCACAAACAATGCAATGATTAAAAGATTTAAAGAGCTGATTTTAAAAAAAATCTAAATTTTTCGTGAATTCGAAACACAAATAAAGAAAGGAAAAGGAACATAAAAAATGATGAAACACTCGCACGCGCAAAGTTTTTAATATTAATCTTTAAAAATGTATTATTATTTTATGAGATAAAATAATATTATTAATATTCCTCCATTGTTTTGGCTAAGATAATATTTTAATTATGATCTTCAAAACAAGGTATTCGCATTTCTGCTTTAAATATCTGAGATCTTTAAAATTGGTCTGTGTTTTCTTTTACAAACAGAAAACAGTATTGAACACATTAAAACATTCAACATCCCCCCCCCCCCCTCCGTCTAGACACTGGTATATAAATAAATACATTTTTTAAAATACCAAAATACTTATAATAAAAACTTTATGCATTAATTACTTTTATTTTAAATATTTTACTTAAATTATCATTAATTTCTCTTTCTTTTTTAATACTATAGGCCTCATTACGTGAAATATCTGCGTAAATAAATGCATTACATTTCAAACACAGGAAATTTAAATGTTATACTAAGATACTTTAATATATATATATATCCTTTCTAGGTTTATTGTCTAAAAATCAAACGCATAAGCGAAATGACGATGAATCAAGAGAAATCTTCTAGTAGTCTCAAATTCTCATCTTCCCTGCAAAACGCAAAATAAAGCGAAAGCGAAAACCACAGACTGTAGTTAAAAAAATGTTCTATTGCGGAGATAACAACAAAGAATGTACAGTAAGTACCATGCATTCTTTGATAACAGTAACGAATGGATATCTTGGGGTTGCTGAAAAGACCCCACTGCCGAAAAATCACGATTGGCTTAACACAATGGCACAATATGCCAATATCACACACATCATTCTGGCAACCATATGTGTTGTTAGCCAATGCTTGGCGACTCTATTTGGCGGGGTCAAGCATAGGTAAAGTCGTCCCATTAACTCAATACATAGAGACACGCAAAACTAGGGGAGGACAGCACTACAATGAACTCTCCTGCATACATCCATGTATATATATTTTATATATCTGTGTATTCTGTTTTAAATATCTGAGATCTTTAAAATTGGTCTGTGTTTTCTTTTACAAACAGAAAACAGTATTGAACACATTAAAACATTCAACATCCCCCCCCCCCCTCCGTCTAGACACTGGTATATAAATAAATACATTTTTTAAAATACCAAAATACTTATAATAAAAACTTTATGCATTAATTACTTTTATTTTAAATATTTTACTTAAATTATCATTAATTTCTCTTTCTTTTTTAATACTATAGGCCTCATTACGTGAAATATCTGCGTAAATAAATGCTAAGTTTTTTTTTTAATACGCAATCTTAAAAGAGCGAAACCGCTAGGTTTTATCATATGTGAAATACAGTTTTGTATGTTTTTAAAAAACACCTTAAGTAAATGCTTTTATTAAATGATGCATACATGTTTTGTGACATTTTGTGTTGTTTTTAAATAATTATTAAAGTACAGAGGTGAATATTGATTCAATTGAGTGTTGCTTTTCATGACTCAAGTTTATTTTGCTTAAAAGAGTGCAATTAGTACATATTATATTGTAAATCATTCTGTACTAATCAATATTTATTTAGTATTTGCAAAAGCATAGCCAGAATTTTGTGTGTGTGTGTGGGCAGTACCTTGTAAATTTTAAAGCTACAGTGCCTTTCTTTTTAAATAAAAATATAGCAATTTATCATATCCAACTGATTTTGAACTCTAAAAAATTATTTGCATATTTCAAGTAAAAGTTCCTTAAAACTGTATTGATTGTTTAAAAAATATGGTATATAATCTTTAGCAAAATTTTTTTTTCTCAAAGAAGTAGTAAAAGAAATGAAATTAATAATTAACTTTCTGTTAATTATGATAAAACAATACTTATCATTTTGTTATTGGTATTAGAGTCCTGTATGGGTCGGGTTGCACCCGACCCGCACCCACAATGAAAGAACAATAAATCATGTTTTATTGCTATAATGAAAAATAATGTATAATATCTCTAATACCAATTTTATATTTTATATAGAAAAATGGACAAATCTATATTCTTTAATATTCAAATATAGTGAAACCTCGCAATAGCGGACACCTCAAGATCGTTGAATAGAATCCTGCAGCGGATCTGGTTGCTTTTATTTATTTTTTCGTGTTGGTATGACTTATTTTCTTTCTGCGAGTCAAGTTCAACCTTGAATAATTATTATGGCTCATATTTAGGTTTTAGCATGTCCGATTGTTGGGATTTTCACAAAGAGTTTGAACAGAACTATGAAAATAAATTTGAATGCGAATAAGTTAGGGGTCTGAAAAACTACTTTATTTTAATAGCGAACTACAACTACTTTATCAAAAATGTAGTTAAACTACAACTATAACTACTTGTTTTAAAAAGTAGCGACTACAAACTACTTTTCAAAAGTTGTCCACTATTTCGCTACTTTTAGATTTTGTTGAAAGATTCAATCAACACTTGAAATTGAGGACAAGGAATTATAATTCTTCATGGGTCGGGTTGTGTTTCCGACCCGAACTTGAAAATTTTGCTTAAAGTCAACTCGAAACTGACCCGAACCCCAAAATATTAATACCCGAACTAACCTGAAACTGAAGGAACAGAAAATTAATGCATATTTCAATACAATTATGAAAAAGTAGTCCACAAAGAAGATACCCAGTATTAAAATATTAGATATAATAATACGTTAGTATAACCGCAAGAAAATTAATTTTTTTCGTGAGTTAGCAATTTGTTTTGTTTTATCAGCAAGAGTCAATGAAAAAATCTGACACTGCAACTGAGATTTGTCGCTGACATTTGCAAATTATTGCACAGAACACAGTTTGTAAAAAAAAAAAAAAAAACGAGTTATGATCAAGTGATCAGATGAATGGCATTTTTTATTCCTTTCCAAGTCACATAAAAGGTTGGTTTTCGAGTGTGTCCGTTATGGAGGTCTTATTGTATACATATTTTTAACCTGCAAAAATATTATGTACATTCTTTTGGAAAAGCGGGTCAATCCGAACCCGCAACCCGACCTGCAAAAAAAAAAAAAAAATTAGAAGTCAAGCCGACCTGAACCATAGGTCGTGTCGGCACTATATTTTTCAAAATGAACCGTGAGTTGGGTGCGGGTAAAAGTGGGTAAACCGACCCGATGCAGGACTCTAATTGGTATTACCAACTCTAAAATATTTTTCAAAGTAATGATAATACACAAATATTTTTGACAAAAATTTAATTAGTTTTTTATTAAACTAAGCATTTTTGAATGAAACATTATAGTTTTTTCAAACAATGGTAAAAACCATCAAATAATAATACTATAATACCTGTGTTGCTGGCCTGGCTACAGATTGTCATTATTTCTTATGGTCACTGGTTGGGGAAAAAGTATATATTTTGTAGCAAACTACTACTACACATACCTTTCAGGTTCAGGATTCTGAATCTTTCTCATATCTACAGATGTCTGTTTTTTTAAAGAAAATCTAGCCCCCCCCCCAGCACACAAAGTTTAAAATTCTTTAATTTTTTATTAAGTAATAATCAGTCATCTAAAAATGTAAAATCAGTAGTCGCCAACCTTTTGAAATCTCACAGACCAGTAAATTTACAATTTTTAGTTCTGCGGATCACTATGATGATATTTTGCAGAACATAAAATAGTGCTTGTGAACTATAACGGTCAGAGAACTGCTATTTTTTAAGAAATAAAATGCATCTGTTTAATATCTAACAAAATTATAAATTCTTATTTAACCGCAACATAAATCTTTAAAGTTTATTTAATTGTAATAAAATTTGTTTACTTATTACAATTTAATTGAAGCTTATTTAAGAATTGCATATTTAGTGTAATATTTGCTCTGGCTTGTTTCAAATAATCTGATTGGTTTTGGCTCCCATGATGTTGCAGAAAAACAGAAAGTGGTCTTTATTTCAAGTTGTTATTATTATTATTTTTTTTTATTTTTGCTGTAACAAATGAAAACATCTTGTTGCACAAATGTGTTTTTGAAAACTAAATTAAAATGTTCATTGCTTTTTTTCAGCAATGGGTGCTCATTTTTTATATTTAGCATAATAAGAAACAAATAATATTTGTTAAACGTATTATTATAGCCTGTTATTTAAAATTTCAAAACTAAACATATCTTAAACTTCATAAATATAGGAATCTCTTGGAATAATATATTTGTTTTAATATAATTAAAATCAAAAAATCAAATGTATATTCAAATGTAAACAATAAAATTGAAAGTAAAGATATTGAAACAAAAAAGGCAGCAAGAAACTTTTTTAACCATTTTTTACAGAAAGTTACTGCTATTTCTTTAAACATTAATTCAGTGAAAATTTCAGTTTAATCCTTGCTTCTCCCTGAACCATAAATTAAAAGATAATTAAATCAACAGTTTAAAAATATATATATAGTAGAGTCCCTCAAATCTGCATAGCTTGAAACCAGAGATTGTGCATATTTTAGAATTATGGATTTCTGGTCACTGTTTTGTTTACATTTTTTAAACAGTAATTTGAATGTAATAATGCACTGTAAATTGTAATGAATGCTTACAATAAAGTAAAATATTAAAATAATTAAGTAAAGTAAGAAAATTTAAAGCATGATTAAAATTTTTAAGGTAAAGGTCAAGTACACAATAATACATAACTAAAAATAGGCATAATAATGATGAGATTTTTTTTTCTTTTAATTATTCTCTGAAACTTGCCTCATAAAGTTACACTAATAATTTACATAAAAATCATAAAACAAAAGTTTTATTTCATGCTTAGCCAAACTTAATATCCAAAAATGCTTGATTAATACATTAATTTATTTTGTAAAAAGATCACAATCAACACTGAGAACAGCACTGTCTTTTTTTCAGAAATAAAGTTATACTTCCTTGATGAGAAAGCATGTTCAGCCATATTAATAAGAATTACATATTAAAATGTACATGGAATGATATAATAATTTAAAAAATCCTGAATTTTTCCCCTACATCTCAACTGTAAGTTTCATTGTTTTCTTCTGTAATGATGTGCAGATTTTAGAAATTTGTGGATTTTAGAGAGTCTACTGTATTCAATTTTATCGAAGCAGTCTTTCATTTCTGAACATATTTTCATTACTTGCAAGATACAATTTCCAAACAGAAATCTAAAGTATTGAAATAAACAACAATTACATCAATGTTTCATAAAATAAAAACTAATCATTGGTCAATGTGTATTTTGATTTGTGTATTTAAATGTAACACATATGCTTATTTAAATGCTGTATATTTGATTATGCTTACATTGTTTATTTGTATGAAATTGGTGAGCTTTTTTTATATTGAGTAGATATTTTATAGCAAAACATATTTGAAATATCTTATTGTCATTAAACATTCATTTATACATTAATAATCACTCATTTTGCATGTGCAAAAGAGAAATAATAACAAGTAATTAACAATAATCTTCAAAATTTTATAATTTACACGACTTTTGATTTGATTAAACTTTGGAGATTATAGGGGATTGGTTTATATAAATAGACCCTTTCTAACTACTATTAAATACTTTAATTTTTAAAAATGAAAGTACATTGTGAAAATATTTGTATGATTTATTGTATAAAATTACCCTATATAAATAATATACAGATTTTTATATTGTTTTAATGTTAGTCCCATTCTAAGTCTTTTTTTCCGTGGAACATGTAGCAAAACACTAGTTCGTATGCTTTCTGTTCTTCAAGTTTGTTTTGCAATTTGGAGTGGATAAGTCCAAAATTTGAAAATATCTGCACAATTGATGCTGAACTGTATGGACTGGAAACTGGAATGCAAACACTCCATGAGTTGTACGAATTAACTTGTTATATTGGTTTTTTAAGCCTTCCCACCTACCATTGCAGGTACAGCTTAATAGAATCCAAACAAAAAAAAAATGGGTACTTTTCGGTTAGCCGGGTGCCAGTGATATAATGTACATATATAAATTTATATATATATATGTAAGTGTAGGTATATATATATATAAATATTCATACATATAAGTGTATATATATATATGTGTGTATGTATTTATATACAATTTTAAAATCCGAGCCCCCCCCCCCCCCCCATTCCCCCAAGCCCGAAACATTTTGTGTCATCAGAGCCCGAACCCAATATTGAAAAAAATTCATAATATTTAAAAAATGTTTTAAAAGTAATATCTCATATTTAAAAAATGTCTTACATGAAAATAATTGTTAATCTCCAGCACTTAATTAAACTTTATGCGAATTTACATTAATTTTTTTCAAAAGAGAAGTTTTGTATGAAATAAAAATATACTTTCTTAAAAGATTCTCATAATTTTCTCACCCAACAAGCAAACCTGATGGACACATTAATGAAGTACATTTTATGAATAAATGCATGAAATTTACAGTAATTACTATTCCTAAGTCATTTTTCTATTTTGTATAATAGGTGAATTTCGTAAATTGTAATCGATTCCTTAATTAAAGCAATATTTCTTGTTCCTGAAAATCAGCTTAAGTTTAAAATTTGGCACCGTTATATGAAAGATCCTATGCTTTTATAGGCAAAGTGCGGAAACACTTTTCGATTGCCTTCTTATCAGAATAACAATGTATGACAATTATTATGACTTACGAATGGGACTGACTTTGTAAATGTTCAGAGCCATGAAAAATAGAATCACTAACATTATTTTCATATAAAGAGCCATTATGACTCGCACACAATAGAAGACTAAAAATTTCCAAATCTTAAGCTAATGCTGATTAACTACAAACAAAAAAAGTATTCACTTTGCTTTTGATATCTAAAAATAAATAAATAAATGTTCCTATTGAAAAATATCATACTTTTACAAACAAAAACCGAAATTATTCGCGCCATATCATCCGGTCGTCGTTGCATCAATGCCGCACATAAACTTGCAAATTTTCTTTTAAAGTAGTATTCTAGAACTGGAAAAGAAAAATGAGATTCCTGCTTCCCCTTTTATTCATTCTGATCAAAATAGCATTAAAATGGAATATGTAATTTTTTAGGGGGGAAAAAAGATTTTTTTTTTCTGTATGAGTATAAATAAAATTGTCAGTTTCAGAAAGAATGAGCCTGAGCCCGCCCGGGCCCGAAGACTGATATAAAAATTGAGCCCGAGTCCATGTCGGGCCTGGGCTTGGGCTCGGGCTGAGCCAGTCTCATCTCTAGTATATATATATATATATGTGTGTGTGTGTATTATATACATGTATATGTATCACTGGTACCCAGCTAACCCAAAAGTACCGTAAAAAGGCTACCTGTTCTTTGCTTGCAAATGCACATTCTACAAACTAAGGATTAAGGCTAGACTTAAGCTACAAACGTGAAATAATATGCTAAAAAAAGAAGGGGTGCGGGGACTTTTTTATAATTTATAAAAATAAAATTTAACATAAGCATTGTTCTAAATGATTGAAATGAATTTAACATAATAAAATGAAGATATTAGATATGTAAATATTTAAAATAACAAACCATCTTCTTTTAAGTTATTGATTTAAAGAATGTTTAATTATATTGGTTTCATATTATAATTCATTTAATTACTCAGAGAACATTTGTGTTTCATATGTACAAAAACAAACATTTAGAATCATTAAAAATCTAGGTAACTTATGATCAGTCATTGAATAATGGCCACACAACCTCTTTTTTTTTTACATAAATTAGATAAGGCATTAGATTTTAACATAAATTCGATTGCAGTGTTTTTTTTTTTTTTTTTTTTTTTTCTGTGGCTTTATAGCTCAGCATGTGTCTTTACTATTTTATAAACTAATGATAAATTATCTAATCTTTTTCAGTTGGATATTATGAAAGTTAAAGTTACTCCAATGAGAAGGAAATTCTGCATATTTAGTTCTTCGTAACTAGAGAAACTGATGGAGCCAGAAAGAGCTACATGGAGTGCAATAACAATTGGTATTTTTAAATTGATTTGCATATATGTGTTAAATATTTGTGTAGTGTTGCTATAATATTACATATTTCATGTTGTTACATTACATGGCATTACCTTCATAATTCTAATTAGGCACTATAATCACATTTTAATATTAATACTCATTAAATATTAATATTTTTATATATAGGGAAAGCAGTAAGCTGGTTTATCACAGCAATTTTTCAAAATGGAAAATTTCACGAAGATCAAAAGCATTATTTACTTATAGAAGTATCCCTTTCATACTGTGATAAAAATTTTTAGATGTTCCCTCAACTAGTGTGGGCAAAATTGAGATTCATGTACAAAGCACAAAATGGGTGAGGCTTTTTTTCCCAGCAAGATAGAGACAAATTTTTAAAAATGAGACTTGCAAAAAATGCTGAAAAAAGAAATAACATTGAATAATTCTAAGAAACTTTTCAAAAATTAGAATTCCTCAGACAGCTTTTGATAAATATAGACACAGACATCAGTGGAATTATGCAAGTGCACAGTGGATTGGAAAATAAAACTGTGTTACCTCATGATGTATTTCAAAATGAAGAAAACTGTGCGATTGGCAATTAATAACTTTTCACCTAAACTAAATTGCAACAAATAAAAGATCTCATTAAGCAATTAAAACCAGTCTCAACAGCTTTAGATATCTTGTAGGTTGATTCAACAACAATAGCAGATGCTTGCCATATATGGTGCAATTTGCTGAAAGATGATAATTTGAAACCCCATTTTGTAAAAGTTAAAAAAAGGTTTGAAAAAGCAATTTTGCCCTGGCATCTTCTTGCCTATTTGTTACACCCAAAATATAAGGGTGAGCACCTTAATTACGAACAAAAAGAACAGGCCAGAGAATGGCTACAAAAAATAAATCCATCTTTCCTATCATATGCCGTGAACTTTGAACTAAAAGAAAAACCTTTCCAAAGTACATTGTTTTCAGAACAAGTAATTATGACAGTTGATTCCAATAAGTGGTGAAGAAGTGTCGCAAAGTCATGTGAAATTTCCAAAGAATTTTGTAGGTTAATAGCACACCTGCAAGCACGCCCAGCCAGTAGTGCTGCAATCGAGAGAATAATTTCCAACTTCTCTTTTGTCCACTCAAAAATTCGAAATAGTTTGACAATAAGTAATGTTTCCAAACTTGTTTTTTGTTATGGAATGCTGAAAAAAAAAATTATTTTGCAATGATGATGGTGATGAAAGTGCCGCTTAATGTTGGATGTTTAATTTTTTATGTTATTGTTATTAAAATATTTAATTTTTTAAAAGAAATTTAAGATTTCACTTATTTGAACACAATATATTAATACATGTACTTACTACTATTGCTTATATTTTACATCTCTGAATTATTGCATTATGCTGATTGATAGGTTGATACATTTTATTTTAAAACTGGAAGTGTTTATAATTTCTGTAGATTTTGCAATATTGTTAATTTATTGCAGCATAAAAATCAGACTAACAATAGCTTTTTTTCAATTAAATTTTTTTTATGATGAAATTAATAATTTCTCAGTAATTAAGATGAGTATATTAAGTTATCATCATAATGCATTGTACTACTATTCTGTGCTTGTTAATTTAAGATAAGTAAAAGAAATAAAATGTGCATTTATATGTAAAAATTCAGTTTTTGCCATTTTTGCCAGGACAGTTTTTACCGAGGTTTTTTCCACCTGCGACAAAAACTTGCCGACCCTGAACTAAATAATTTCAAAAAAATTAAGTTTAAAGTAATCAAATTGTATTACAATAGCTTATATATCAAATTTATAAAGATTAAACTAATCTTAAATATGGTAACATACATAACGTAAAGAATTGTAGTATTGCAAAATTAAAATTGACTTTTTAACATTTCTCGATTGTGAGTACTTATTAAATTAGCTCACATGTTTATGTTAATGGAAGTTCATAGAAATTGGATACTTTTCTTAAAGGTTCGTTCAAATCAAGCTGTAATATGTATTTTCTAACAATAATACATCAAAAACTATAGCAGTACATTATTATGTATTATTATTTTTAACTCAAACTGGTTGATAAAAATATTATATATGAATTGACATTTTTCTAACTGAATGAAAATACGTCCAGGCCGAAAGTCGAAATCAAGACCTTTGGATAAATTGTCTGTCTGTTGAGCTACCTGGGCCGATAGCCAGCAGACACATTTCACTTAGATAACCTGATTGGCGATTATGTTAGCATCCATTTTTAATTAAGTTCCATTACTTGTGGTTTATTCTGTTGAGCTGTCTACATGACAGAACAGTTGTTATTGCCAACAGTTGTCTGTCCAGGTAGCTCAATAGGCAGAGCGTTGTCAATTTAAGTGAAAGGTTTCAAGTTTAACTCTCAACCTGAACACATTTTAGTCAGGAATCTACTGTAATATTAGAATTTTTTTTTAAAAACAGGTATTAGAATTTGTTTGAATTTGTAGATATGATCAAATATTAAATATTTAAATATTAATTATTTTCTTTTAAATTTCTCCCTAGGGTGAATATACTACTTCTCAACAGAAGAGACCTGTTCCAAGTTTTTTGAAATGGCAACTTCTGTTTTGACCAACTTGTATAATATAATTTTTAATTAGACTGTGCAACTATTTTATTAGATTTTATGTTACATTTAAAATTTTATTGCATCTACAGTAAATTTAATAAATAAAGTATATTTTATTTATATGTCATATTTTTGTTTTCCCATCTATTGTGTTTTATTTCTTTTAAAGCATTTAAGCTCTTAGGCATCAGTAATGACAAGAATTTTTATGTTCTCTCTTTTGATGTAATTTTTGAGGGATAAAATAAAACATGGGAGAAAATGGTAAAATAAACATAAAATGCTGGGAGTATATATATAAAAAAAAAACTATTTGACATCCAGCATAATTTGATCAAATGAGTAAATGTGACCTCTGATACACCAGTTCACTGTTCCCCCACCCCCTTTTTTTAGGTTAAATCAACCACAAATCATTTTTAATATATTGCAGAATTGTTTTTATGCTTCTTAGCTTTAAAAATGATGTATAAAATAAACAAATCAAATCTTTAAATGTTATAATTTGACGGCGGGAGAAATAGTATTAAATACTGTAACCTCTCTTCTATGTCTAATGTGAAATTGATTGGGTCTAAAAATTTCCGTCGTACTATTTTACCTTCAGCAAAGTTTACTCTATGTCTATAAATTCACTGGGACTTGAAAATCTTTCTGCGGTAGACAGAGTTTACTGTAAATGTATAAATATAAAATGTAATTATTTACACGTATAATGAATATTTCCAACTGAAAGAGAGAGAGTTAATAAATGAGGTATGAAAATTATTTAATTTAAGTAGATGGTTGATATAAAGTGATTTGTTACGATAGAAGAGTAAAAATAAGATGTTAAGATATAAGCTCTTAAACTCATTTTTTGATTAAATCTTAAACTGGAAAACATTAATTTGTAAATTAAAGACTTTATATTTTTATGTAAAAGAAAAAAAGTTTTATAAATGTTAAGTTGTGAAAATAAACGTACATCATAAGATTTTTTACTTTTGTTATTTATGCATCTAATTTCTTTTATTTAAGCTGTTCCTCTTATTGTTGTCCCATACCAAGTTCCTAAGCAGCTTTATAAGTATTATATTTCTAATTGCAAAAATGTTTCAAAATGTTCTTTATCATATTAAAAACTGTTTACATTTTTTTTTTTTTGTAAACATTAAAAATTTAAATTATTTGTGTGTTCCCTGCATTTTAGAGTTATATGTAGAAAAATTTCCTGCATTTCCTTACAAGTACAAAAAAAAAAAAAAAAGTCCTTTCCGTTACGGCAAAATCTTACTGACTTATTATACCTTGATTTCTTTTAATTTTCAATATTTTTCTGTACAAGAGTCTTTTTGTTTTTAGAACCTGAAAACACTGAATATTCATAAAATTCAAAGTATCCCAATTCTGTTAGTTTTGTCATAAAAAAAAAAAATAATAAATTAAAAAAAATAAGAGGGACACCCTGTATAAGTATTAATTTATTGACTTGGGTTATATTGGAAATGAGATGCACAAAAAAACATGTACCAGTATCTTTAGAGGCACAGAATATATTTTTACGTAAGAAGCACTATCATATAAATTGAAAGGCACATTGTGCCTCTTAATCTCAAAGGCATTCTGTGCCTCTTAATTTCAAGGGCACCATGTGCCTCTGAATATTCAGGGACGCAAATATTCCAAATGTACCTTTTATATCAGAGATACAGTTTTAAGAGTATAATTTAGCTGTTAACAGCATTCCTACATTTGTGCGGCATAAAGCAAATTATGAGCACCATATTTGCTTTTATGTTTTTTGTTTCGAACATTGTCTGTACTGCGCCAAGAACTACAAGTCAAGAAAATTGAAGTAAGTTTTAAAATATTTTTTTTAATCAAATTTTTAATCATCATGTAGTTTTTAAACCTTATGTGTTAATTGTTGTATTATGTACTGCGGAGTTAAGCAGCTATTTACGATTTCATATTACTTTTTTTCATTGCCATTATCAAGTTAAATTTTTCTCCACTCCCTTTAAATAATTAAATGTAAAACACAACATTTTATATTTAAAAGTAACAGTTATAAAGCTGTGTTAATATTTGTTTGTCTTGAAAAATGTCCGATTAAGTGGCACCAAATTTAATATTGTATGACCATTAAAACTTCCTAAGTTTAATTTAAGCATCATCACAGGTAAATTTAACAAAGTGGTGATCCATGGCAATCATATATATAATTTCTATTGTCAACATCCCTTTTTCTATGAATTTACGAAGCGCAGAATAACGAATGAAGTATCATTCAAAAGGTTTTTAAAGCGGCTTCTGACATATACACTTACATTTTCCTAAAACATCTTTCTTGATTAAAGATTGCTGTTAATTAAAAATTAAATTGGCATTGTTTTCATAAATGAAATGATATGTTTTCTTCAAATTGTCTTACCACAAAAATTAAATTCTGGATTATATCACGCTCACAATGATTATAAAAAAATAAATAGTACAAAAAAGATAAAGTGTGATATCTCTGCATGTGTTTATTTTATATTTATGATAAAAAAGCAAAATTCGAATTTCAATGTTTAGGAGAAAAAAATACAATAGGTTGTCCATGTTTCCCCCCCCCCCCCCCTTTCTTAAGGGAATGATGTCTTCCTCTAATGCAGTTAAAATACGATTGTTATTTTGGTTTTTTCTCGCGCGTGCCTTTTTGTAAGTTTGATGGGATGAATGAGTTGATATTCTGGCTTGACTAATCTTATGAAATAGATATCGCAGGGTTTGCCGTTTTTTTTTTTTTTTTTTTTTTTTTTTTTTTTTTTTTTTTTTTGCTATTTTAGCGAGAAAATCTCATTTTCGAATACCTGTTAGGCGGCCTAGCTTGTACAAACATGTTAGTTTTATTTTATATTAAAATTGTGTTATAATTTTATTTTAAAAACACACACATTTAATTTTATAATTACACATAGTTTTATTTAAAACACGCATTATTTTTAATACACATGTATTTAATTTTATTTAGTAATTATTTTTATATTATTTTATTTTTAATTTATTTACATACACATTTCATTTTGTTATAAAATACCAAGTTTCCATATGATGCAAAAGTCACCAGGTTACCACACCAAGCAAAAAATCACCATTTTGGTGCCAAAAAGAAACCCCGGTGCATCTGTGACATCTGTACCACTATGGTTTTGTTTCATTAGAAGTTTAAATCTATAAATAAAAAATATTATATTGCTAAAAAATTTAGATTGCAGTGCAAAATTCTTGCATGAGTCCACCATTTATTTATTTATTTATTTATTTATTTTTTTTTTTTTTTTAAAGCTGTGCTAAATACACAATAGCTGAATATAAATGTCTGGACAATAAAATTTCCTAATGTACCTAATAATATATTTGACTGTATTTTTTTTCTATTTTTTAAGAATAATTATTACATTATTCAAAGCTGTTTTTTAAACAAAGATTTGAAGATTAAATGTGATCATCAGCAAGAATAAAACATATAATTATTTGAAAATAATATTAGAGTAAACGTGGGGTACTATAGTCTTTAAAAGTATGATCAACTCTAACTCAGTTCCATTTTAAACGTCGACACAAGGCCTGAATATTATATTCATATATAAAATATCACAAAACTATGTATTGTGATAAATAACAATTATGATTTCACTATTCGACAGTCAAAATAACCCCAATTGGTCTTTCTAATGTTAAAAGTAAATCTACTGCTTGTGGTGAGAATAATATTCTATCAATATTCTAAGAAATTTCAAAAATTAGTACAAATCAATATCTTAATTATCTTTTAATGTGACAAATGAAAGAAATCATATAAAAGCTGGTGGCATAACACATTTAATTTGATAGTGTATCCCATAAGAAAGTCATAATTTTGTTTCAAATCAAGATCCCGAGAAGAAGGATTCTAAATATTGAGAAAATTATTCAGCTATTCATTATTGGAATCTCATCGAAATTGAGCTAATTGCCTTATATTTCAAATATGAATAATTTTTGAAGGTACTATTTTAACTTTAAAATTTTACTGTAATGTTTTAATAAAAGCACTAAGTTATGAAGCTGTACACTAATAAACATTTAAAATAAATTCATAAATACTGTATCCAGCATTTGGGATGATTGTGCAATGTTAAAAATAATAGGTATTAAATGTGTCAAGAAAGGTATTTAAATTTATCTAAATTGGATGTTGAATTCATCCTAAAACAGGTATTTAAAGGCACCCAAATTGGGTATTCATGTATTCTAAAATAGATATTTAAGATTGTGCAAAATAGGTGTTAGCATGGCCAAAATGGGTATTAAATATTCTCCAAAATAGGTAATTAGTGGTATTCATATTGGGTGTATATCTAAATTAGATATTAAATACTGCCTAAAATGGATTCTCCAGTAGTGTCCAGAATGGGTCTTAAGATATCGAAAATGGGTATTAAATACTGCCTAATATGGATTCTCAGTGATGTCCAAAATGGGTATTAAATACTGCCTAAAATGGATTTTCAGTGAGGCCCAGAATGGGTCTTAAGATACCCAAAATGGGTACTTAACAGTGTCCAAAATGGGTATTAAATACTGCCTAAAATGGATTCTCAGTGATGCCCAAAATGGGTCTTAATATACCCAAAATGGGTCCTTAACAGTGTCCAAAATGGATACACAGTGGCAACCAAAACAGGCATGTGTCATGACCCAATTTGGTATGGACCCAAAATGGGTTACCCCAGACCTAAGAATCTTTCAACCCAAATTGGGCTTTTTTTTTACCCATTTTAGGTTTTATTTTTTTTTGTGTGACAGTCAGAGAAACAGAGGTAAAGCAAGTACAGAAGCTGAAAAATAACGGGGAACCTTGTCATGCCAAATCCCTATTATGGAAATCTCCGTGTGATCAGATGTATTGTTATGATGAAACATGCAAGTCATGATGAAATCATGGTGAAGCACCTCTTTGATGTGCGGAATCATATGAATCCCGCGTTGTCGCAGTTTTTGCTCACAGTCCTTCAATGGTCTGACTTTACTGGATACTGTTTCCAGAAGTTTTGAGTTCTGGCAAAATAATTTTGATAGGCCAGTTGTATTTTTTTGCGAAAGTTTCGGTTGCGGTGTGCCAGTGTTGCCAAGCGTGTCTCAAATGATGTACTAGTAGAGTTGCAAAGACTAGAAAAAAACCGGTTTAAACCTGGGAACAAACCGGGTCTATTAGAAATAAACATGGGAATAAACCGGTTTTTTGCAATTCTATGTACTAGTCATAAATGAAATAAAAAAAATTTAGTACAATTATTAGCCAATTTGTACCAAATATGAAAGAAAACATTCATCGACAAGTTTTTTGAATATTTACCAAATACACTGCAGTTAGCGTTTGTAAATATGATTTTGCAATTAAACCACACTGTTTAAAATGAAATTGAAAAAAAAATTAAAAAATATATAGCAAAAATATTAAAGATTTATAGCAAGTAGTATTGGGCATTAAGACATAAAAACCCACTGAGCTCTTTTTGAATGTTACGGTACCAGTTTTCGAAGAATTTTCGCAAATAAAACTTTTATTTAACCCGGAAGCAGACGCGCCGGGTGTGACATATCCAGGGTGTGTACAGTTTTTACAATTTGCACCACTAATGTTTTGAAAAGTAATATTCAACAAACTTTATCACATAATTCGCAACAACAGTCTCTGACTAATTATTAGGTAACGATTATTATTTGTATTTATTGGTGATAACGAAAAACCATCGATACCCTGGGTAAACGCGACTTCTCCCGGGTTAATTAAGGATATAATTTGAGTTATATCAAATTATGCAATAATATATAAGGATATAATTTGAATAACAAGGATATAATTTGAGTTATCTATATTTACATTTCAACTCATTTGTAGAATTAGAACTCTCAAACTCTCTGAAGAGTGTAATATATTTTTGCCTAAACTTCTATTTCATCTTAAAAAAATATTGCTTCCATTTAAATTAAGACATTTATTTTCACCTAAAAACATACTTCCATCTCCATTTTACACGCCAAAACTTTAAGGCTGTTTTATTACATGTATAAAACAACCTATAGATTTTTTTCTGTACTTAAAATTCAAAATTCAAAACTTTAATAAGACATCTTATCGTATAATTTTATTCTTCACATTGCATCCTGAAAAATCCAATAGTTGAAGCTTTTCTCATTTAAATGCAGGCACATCATATTTGATCGATATAATGATTCTTCAAAAAAATATTCGAGAGGAAAATTATTTACTTCAGAATCAGAAATAAAGCATAAACGAGATTTTAATGATTGGGTTTTGAAAATGCTGAGGAAGCTCAATTGCTGAGCAGTATGATTTCTTTTAGAACATTAGGAGGGATTTTTTAACTATAGCTTAATAATAAGTATAATTACTGTAGCTGATTATAATTAGTGCTTTAAAAAATCTGAAAAAATAAGGAATATTTTAAAATTAAATAATAATTAATTTAAAATATGGTAGTGGAAATTCGATAATAAAAAATATTTTGCGAGTAAAAATTACTTTTATAAACTGTAATTACAACACAATAGAAAATTTAAAGGAAAAGAATATAAATTTGGTCAGGCATAATAATCGATCTGAACATTTCTTAAAGAAAATGAGAAATGGATTTTTCTTTCTCATGTAAAATCTCTTGTTTATCACAAGATTATGTCATTATAAATTGTTTTCATTTGGATAAAAACATTGGACATATTTTGTTCATACTAAATTTTGTACACCATTGAAAAGAGAAAAGAAAAATCTCATAAAATCTACACGTACATTGCAAAAAATCATACCATTAGCCAGCAACTGTAAAACAAGATGATGGTTCCAAACCCATATTCGTGAACGCATGCATACAATATTGCAGGTATTCATGAACTATTAAAATGTACGCTTATATTACACACAGTCGATGTAACGTCACTATGATTTCACAAATGGTCACAAGTTTCATAGTTAAAATGGTGACCAAAGTATGATTCCTTTAATTTGCCAAATTATGATTCTTTAGATGACTGGTATTTCGTGACTGCCCTGTGAAATCATTATTATGCTAAGGTGATACATTTTATTAAGTTATTTGCATCTTGTCACAAAATGGGACATGCACACACGTTTCACATTTCACAGTTACGTCACGGGATTTCATTTTGTACATCAGGTGACGACAATGCGGTAAAAGAGAGTGTATGTGGGCCATAATGCTTTCACATTTTGGTAGATTGTCAGGTCAGAGTTTTATTAGGATAATTATATACGTACATTATAAATAGTAGAACAAAAGTTCTAAATTTGTAGAATAGAAAACGTTTAGTATAATGACAAAAGGGAGGTCAGAAAAGAAACATTAAGAAGCGTCAAAGTACTTTCTCACTGTAAAAATAATAAACAAAATTATTTTACTTTAACATTTAAGTAATTGCTGTAATATTGCATTTTCGGAAGTGAAAATATTAATATGAATCATGAGCACGAGATGGAATAGGAAAGTTGTGACACAGACTTTCTTTATCTAATTCACATATAATCTCAAAAGTTAGGAATAGAATTTTTATGGAATTTTTAACGTTTCTTTTCATAAACTGTAAACAATTTCAGAAAACTAAGCTAAAGTAGAAGAAGCATTTACAAAAGTTCAATGTAATCTCTCCGTACCCAGAAAATTTCTTACAATTAACAAACCTAAAAAATGGATTCCGAAGCTAACAAAAATGTTTATGATTTTGAAAAGCCCATTTGTCTGCCTAAAATTTCGGAATAGATGAATCTGTAATTTCAGATACTAATTCGTTTAAACTTAAGGTATAGGATTTCTCCTTAAGGTGAGATAACATTTTCCAGATCCGTGGATGATGATGTTACACTGAATTTCCTTTCACGTTTCTTCAATATCAGGAAACATTTCCGTAATTTTTCAATTGTAACTCCAAATTTGGTATTGGAATTTGAAATAGACCAAATTATCGTTTCGTATATAACTTTCTAAAAAGAGCCATAATTTGCAAAATCTGTAGATCGACATTTGTAAATAGTACTCAATAAAATGTGTTTTGTAACATTTGGTGTTTACCCTTGTTTTATTCTTCCATTTAATTTTTTTTACTGGTGTCTATTTGTGAAATAAATAATTTAAAATGATGTTTTAAAATAAAAATACACGGATGTCATAAAAATATCTTTGCCCCCAGTGATCGTACCGTTCTAGGAGTGTGGATGTCATTTAGGATGTGGTTATTTAATGACATGGGCTGAAGAATGATGTAAAGAGCAATAATCGAGGTCTTACAGTTATGGTTACAGAGACAAACTTTCGAAAATTTAAAATGACAACATCCAAGTTTTTTTCACCGCAAAATGATCTTCGCTGCGAAAAACCATACAAAGCGTCAGCAAACAAATTTTATCCGTAGAAATGGCGACATAAAACAAATGCAAAAAATGCCGTTTTGTGCTCCACATGTGCTGCAATAACTAATTGTAGACATTGCAATCTACCACCATTTCGTGAATCCGTGGTCAAAGAAACCCCACACGAATGCACCTCAAACAGTTTTTGTTTCTTGGGATATATAAATTCTAGGTATACTTTTTAAAAATACAAAGTGAGTCTGACTTGAAAAACGTGATCAAACTTGAGACTACGTATTGTCTTTATGGAGTGGTATATTGTTGCTCATAGACTCCCGCATGCAATGTGTCATCTTCTGTGAACGCAAATACTTAAAAATTTTGTATACTGAGTTTAATTATTATTATTGATTTTGTTGACTGTGTGATCGCATTTAATCTCATTTCTTTCATCTGCGTTTGTTTTCTGTCTCCATTTCCATTGCTAAACTTAGTTTTTTATGCCATTTATTTTCGCCATAATTATAATTTTTCGATGTAAAAACAATGAGTGTTCTCATTTGAAATTTTCGAAATTTTGTCACTGTAACCGTAACTGTGAGAGCTCAATTGTTATTCTTTACTTCAGTCTCGAGCATGTGCCATAAAATAACTACATCCGAATTGTCTTTATGCAGTGCTTCTTCATGTGCTATATCATGTTATATCAGTGCTATATTATGCTTCTTCTGTCTCCATTTCCATTGCTAAACTTAGTTTTTATGCCATTTATTTTCGCCATAATTATAATTTTTCGATGTAAAAACAATGAGTGTTCTCATTTGAAATTTTCGAAATTTTGTCACTGTAACCGTAACTGTGAGAGCTCAATTGTTATTCTTTACTTCAGTCTCGAGCATGTGCCATAAAATAACCACATCCGAAATGGCATACCGTTTCTCTGAACTGTACAATTGATACAGGCTTATATATCGGCAATGTTTTTTATTACCACCTCGTATTCATAAATTTACAGACAGAAAGTACCACAACTTGTCTCATTCACTCTAAGAAATTTCCGTAAAATTCGGAGATTTGACCGTAGAATTATACGGGCAACTCCCTTCTTTGAAAAAAAAGTCCAATACCCGTATTTTATAACAAAATGCTGTAAAATTCAGACTGTCCGCAGATTAAAAAACGGCCACTGCCATTATTCTCCAAAAATGGCCAGTTACCGTAAAAGATAACGACTTCAATAAAAGATTTTCGCAGTGACCACCTGCTATTGGCTGTTACAGATCATACGTCACGAGGAATTCAAGGTCGCCCTTCGCCAAAGTCAAACAAATATGGACGCCTTTTGAAAACGTGTGTCGCTGAGTGTGTGGTAGCGTGGCTTTTATAACGTTTTGCTGGATATTATATATAAGTAAGTTATTTTCTTTTTCTTTTGTTATATCATGCACAATAGTATGCTTATCATTTAATGTATAGCATCTTGTTTCTTAATATATATTTGTGTGTCAGCATCCATGTACGGAGAATAATTGAGAAAATGTCCTGCACGTGACATCTATTTACTTATAAATTGTTAGAATATCAACTATGCATTACAACTAGCAGAAAAAACATGCATTTTCATATTAGCATAGTTGTTTTAATCTGAGGGTACAATAACATTGTTAAAATAGCAATAATATGTAAAAAAGTTGTTCCACACGTGACATGGAATGCCTAATTTGTTTAAACTTGAGAAATAAATAGTTAACTATTCGTAAAAATACAGAATTCGGTTTTATAAGTTATTTTAGTTAAAAAATTGATTCAATTGTTTTGCTAACGATTTCCTAAAATGATTTCAAATCTAATCGGTGTTTATATGTCGGTAAATAATATTTTGCCGCTGATATTTATTTCAGTATATTTTTGTTTACATAAATTAAGTTACTATGAAGGGAAGAGCGGGGTACAATGGACCACCCCCTAAAGTTTTATTTTTATTTAGTAATTTAAAGGTTGTAGATAAGATAATTAACTTTTTTGCAAAGGCAAAATTATTGTTTTTATTTAAATTTAACATGCATAAAAGAAAGCTTTCAATAATATTTTTATCAGAATAAATTGAACTTTCAACATGGGGTACAATGGTCCACTATCCGCATTGCTGCTATAAATTTTTTCAAAATACTTAACATTTGCATATTCTCTATGAAATATTTGTAGTTATTAATCTGTTTAGACTCAGTGTTGCAATGTTGCCTCCCCCCCCCCCCCATACACACACAGACTCAAAAGTCTCTCAAGAAAATTTCAAAGTATTTTAGGATTTGCAATCTGTTATTTTAAAAATATAAATTTTGGTGTATTTTTTCTGTTTTGCTTTTTTTTTTTTTTTTTTCAAAATGTTACTTGCAAATTTGTATTATTGTTATTTTGGAGGTAAAAAGGAAATAAAAAAATAGATTGGTATTTTATTTAAAATAATATTTTAGCAATGTTTTTCCACTTTTTTTTTTCTTTGCTTCAGAAAGACTAAACTTAGAATTTTATTTACGTTGCGAATTGAACTTCTTGTTTATTTAAATGAAAATAAGTCTTCCGATTTTGCAAGATAGTTGTGAAATAACATTGTTATTTAGCTCATGTTGTTTACAACAAACTAATTTGAAGTTTTCTTGATTATTAACCATCAGCTTATTTTATTAAAATATAGTAAAGAAAATTTCTTGTTTTATAAGTTATAATGCATTTTAATTTATTAAGAATGTGCTGTGAAAAGCAGAATGTAATATTAATACATTATCAAGCCTTGAAATTAAATTTTTCTTGAAGCGGAGTCTATCTCTTAACATTTATAAATAGAGGGAAGTGGAACTGTTTGGGAGAAAGAAAAAAAATTTTAAACTCTACTGTTAATTTACATGCTTTTTGAAAAATTGTGTTATACAAACATGGCAAAATTTCATTGAAAAAATTTAAATCGACAACTCAGAATAATTATGCAAAATGTTTATTTTTATTAAGTCAACTCCTAATTTCTATGAATGGCAATTATTATTTACATTTTTGTTCCTATATATGTAACCTTGGAATGAAAATTTTTTCTTCATGTGCACTACAAAATCTTTGCGGCTTTCGGCCAGTTTAGTAAAGTGCAACTGTCTGGTGGCCTTTACTGCACTTTTTGACGCAATCTTTTGGTTATCACTGTTTTTTTTTTTTAGAGTGCTTGTAAAAAATCTCAAAATACATGCATTGGGCGTAGGAAATCGTGAATTTCGTCAATTTTCAAAAGAAATAAAGTTGAGAAATTCCTTAATTTGTCACGGGGAAAAAATTTGCAAAATTTTTCGATCGCAGGGGGGGGGGGGAAGGTACTTGCGTATTAACGCCACCGCAGCAGAAGGTGCGCCAATAAAGAGCAATCTTGTTGTTCGCATGCAGTTATCTTTTGGATTCCTTGTTTGCTGATTTTTTATGCCATTTTTTAGTGCTACTAAAGATTGCCAGCACTTAAAAACCGCTAAATCTGTAGCTGCGGTTGCGTTAATACGTAAGTACAAAAAAAAATCGGAATATTTGTCTGTCAATCTATTGGGGCAAAAAAAAAAAAAAGCAAAGTTCAACAATTGGTTCCAAGAAAAATCCAGAAATTCACCAATTGATCATGGGGGAAAAATAACAAAATTTCTTAATTTATCATTAGAAATTATCATAAAATTCGACAATCAGATGCCTGAAAAAATTTTCAACATGATGAAAAATTTGGGAATTTCGCCAATGTACTGCAAGAAGAAATCGTAAAATTTGCTAATCGTTTACAGAGGAAATCTCGAAATTTCTCAGTCGGTTATAGAAAAAATCGTTAAATTCATTAATCTGTTTTGATAAAAAACTGAATTTCGTCAATCAGTCACATGCAAAAAAATTGCAAATTTCGCTTATCTATAGTAGGAAAAAAAAAAATCTGAGAATTCATGGAACGGGCGTGGGAAAATATCTTGTAAATTGGTCATGGGAAAAATTGGGAATTTTCTCAATTTGTTGCAAAAAGAAAACATGAAATTTACTAATCGATCTTGGAACATAGCACGAAATTTATAAATTGGTCACAGAGAAAATTGTAAATTTTGTGGATCTGCCGTTCGAAAAATCTTCACAAAATTTGTTAATCAGTCACTGAAAAATAATGCGAAAATCGTCGCTCGGTCACAGTGAAAATATCTTAAATTTTGTGAATGGAAGATTTCCCGTTTAAGAAGTCAAATGTAAGAATGTTATACATTCTTTTTCAGGGTTTCATATTCTATGGATTGATTTTCCCACTTGATTGTTTCCAAAAGCAAAATTCTTCAGAAAGTGATTAAAAAAAGTTTTTGCACAGGAACCTCCCATTCCCAATTTTATATTGGTTGAGATTTCAAAATTTTGCGCCCCACCAGTGGCTGAGAGGTTCTGCTCTCAAAGCTGGTAGACGGGGACACGGGGAGGTGCTGGGTCGTCCCCTGTCGCGCTCGTCGACCTAACCGTTCAGAGTTTTCTGTGGTTTTCTTCGAACCTTGCCGTAAATACGGACTAGGATCCCTTAAAAAGACCCCCACGGAGGGCATACGCCCCCCCCCCCCAAGGGCCTATATCCCTCGTGTTGATAATTGGCCGTCATAAATCAACTCAACTCAAAATTTTGGGCACAAATCCTGCCTTGATTATAGATTTATTTAGCAACTGAAATTAACATATATCAAAAGCATTCTAGGTTCTTTAACATGTACCTATGAAAATAAGAGTTCAGTTTTTATCAAATATTTAACACTTGATATTTGATTTGAAAGGTTTGATATTGTACCAAAAAACAAAAACAAAAAAAACTTTGTAATAAGAGACAAAATTAAACAATTTTTTGTATGAAAACAAATTATTTAGGCAAAATTCTTTGTAAAAATCAAATTTTGCAGTCTGAAATTAGTATTTCATAACAAAATATTCTTATATGAATGAAAAAAAAAAGGGTAACAAAGCGTGAAATTTTAAAGTTCATATTGCATATATTTGAGTAAAGTCTAAAAAAGACCAATAATAAAAGCCGGTTAAAACAAAAAAGGCCACTGGCTTGATTTTTAAAAATTTTAGCTAACTTTCTTCAAACCCTGTACTAGACAGTGTTAACTGTTTTTTTCCTTGCTTGGCTAAACTCGGTTTCTTGAAGTTTCTGAGCCCTAAGTATTTCATGCTAGAGCCTGACAAATTAGATTCATTCAACTCCCACAAAAATTCTGTGTAGTGCACTCATAGAAGCTTTCATAAATGTCCTATCATTGCCAAATGTTGAAAATTAAGACAACATATACCTAACTTACAGACCTTGACGCAAAAATCATAATGTAAAGAATAATCAACAAAACAACATATAAATAAGAATTTGATTGCAGCTGTTTTGAGAAATGAATCCTCAATTTCAAAGCATGAATCATTCATAAACCAATCTGAATCATTTGTTTTTCTAGCAACAGAAAAAAACCCGTATGATAATGTTCACAATGTGCATGCCCAGTAGCTTCGTCTGAAAAGAATGGGTTTGTTTCAATATAAAGGATTTTTAATGAATAAAAAATGTGGAGCCTTCACCCCCCACACCCTTTCTGTCTGAATGGTGCTTAATAACAGGGCTTAATTTATGCTGGAACTCGACTCCGGTACTTCTCTGTTTTTAGTAAATATTTAAATATTCCTCAGAATTCACCAGGGCTTTTTTTACATCATATAAATTATTAAATAAGTAAAAGTTTTTTTTTTCTTTAAATGTCATATAAGTTTAAATTATGAAGAAGAATGCCAAATCGTATAGTCAGTCCTTAATTTGTACCAGAGCTCAGCTCTGGAATTTCTTTATTTCAGTTAATATTTTATTTAAATATTAGCCGGGCAAATCGGGTTCTTTCTTAGAAATTGTTGCTTAATATTAACAAAAGAAAAAAATATATAAAATCTTAGGCACGTTAAGATTTTTTGAAAATTTTCGTTATACTTGTTCATTAAAAAAAATATATATATATTTGCATAGCTACAAAATATTCTTTTTTCTTTTTCGGAATCATAATCCTTACTTCACTTAATCGCATAATTCTGCAATAAATTAACATTAAAATTAGGCAAAGATTTCTATTCGGAAGGAGTGGAAACTGAAAAGTGGGATAGTTGACACAGCTAATTATATGCTAATTATATTTAAAAATTTTATTTTGCTGAAGAGAAAAAAATAAATTTTGCAAATGTATAAAATATAAATTTGCAGATTGGAGAGGGGGGGGGGGGCTTCGGTTGTTAAGTACTGCAGAATATTAGGGCTTTGGTACTTTTTTTTTTAGAAATTAAGCCCTGTTTAATAACACATTGTTAATTGTGTAAATTTTTACAATATCCTAAAGAATTCATTCCAGGCCTTTTTTTTCTCCCTCTCTGTTTAGATTACTGGCATACATTGAAGATTGAAAATTTGATGATTGAAGATTGAATTGTTAACTACAAACATCATCCTTATTATCAAAAGAATATAAAGAAAAGTTTGGTATTTTATAACATTTAAGGTCTTGATTACAAAAAATAGTTTTTCATTATGAAGCAAAATAAACTGTATAATTTTAATTTTAATTACTTCAACTTGAATTGCAATACCTTGACCGGAGCAACAAGACTCACTGAAAATACGTTGGCCTACAGATTTAGCAAACACATCTTCGCCAAGTGAAGAACAGGCGAATTCTTGCCCCGTTGCCAGGTATCAACTCGTTAAGCTAGGCAAAAGCCTGGCAGGTAAGGGGCCTGGTCAACGGTCTAAAAAAAAAAATACCTGGACCGGCTTTTATTAGAGTATTATTAAATAATATTTTTTGTGCAAAATACAGGTTCTCATCAGGTGGCAAAATATTTCTTTAGAGCATTTACTGTTTGTACATCACAACAATTAAAAATAAGTGGTGAGAAATGTTCTGTTGAAATAGGATCACTAAAATATAATCCCGGTCTTAAATAAGCTTGATACAATTCACGACGTTCAGCCAGGGTTGATGTGACATTAATAAAATTTTTAGTGTTGCGTATGCATTTAAAAAAAAAAGTATGCGCTTTCAAAACGCATATTCCAAACCCAAATGAGAGGCCTAAATTGTTAAGCTCAGGGTAATGTGACATAATGGTGTTTTGGTCGTAATAGTGTTGGAAAAAATATTTGTCTATGATGCAAGTAATCTTCTATAAGTGTATTTAAATATACAATTGGTGTATGACTAATTTTTGAGGAACATATTAAAATTACTATTTCTTGTAGGATACAGGAAAGTTGTCAGACTGGGTCTTCTTGGTTTATTATTTTGTATCTTAAATAAATGCTGAGAAATCTTAACAATGTTCAGTTTTGAATAGCATGGCCAGATAATTTATCAGAATTCAAAGATATTGTATTTGGTTTATTTTTAGCATCTTCACCTTTTATATGGAAATTTATCTATTACATTGTTAAGATATTTAAGTGTGAACCATTTTTTTGTCTTTATGAAATACTTAATAAATAAATGTACATCATATGCCATGCCTTCAAATACATAGTGTCCTAAACATGGAGGCAATCCTGGTGAACATACTATGATAAAAACCAAGCTCATTAAAAATAGAATTACATTTGATGCCACAGACTGATTGTAAATCAGAAGTCTGTAATAAATGGACAGTAGCATCATATGACATTTCAGATCGTGCAGTTGCTTTTAATAAAGGTGAATTTTAGAAGTCATGTGTTATTTCAAAAAATCTACATATACGGCCATGGGCAAAACTTTCTGTGAATCCTCCAATATTGTGACTACCCAAGTTATCTCCAGCAATATATGCAACTGTGCCTTTATGTACATTGTTGTTAACAATCAATCCACTGACTTCAAGTCTTTAATTAAATGGTGAAATACTGCTTCATGTCCAAAATATTTCAAATGTTTTTCTTTACACAGTAATATTAACTGAATTGGATTTGCTTTAGATCTGTTGAATTTATAAATATTACCTAAAGTCATATACATTGCCAATATCTTATGCTTAGTTCTAGATGAACCTAACGGATTAACTATTTCAAAGCTATCTTGGTATAGAATTAATTGCAATGTATTCAAATTTTGCTTAAAAAGCTGACTGCTTTTGTAAATAGATCAATCTATGTGAATTCACAAAGTAGGCCAGTTTCTTCAGAAATGGGATTTAAAAATTGTTCTAGTATGAATTTGTCATTCAAAAGGGCTTTGAGAGTGTCATGTATTGGTGTGTAATGAAAAATGCATTGCTGATTTTTTTCATTAAGACTCAATTTTAAATTAACAGGTTGAACAAAATGAAAATTCTGTTTAAAAAAACTTTCCTTAAAAAATCAGATCACAGTGTTCCATTCGCACAACTTAATGTGTCTGCATTGATGGCATTAACCGATGGCATTGGTACTATCCTTTGATCTATTGTTATATTATCTAGTACTGTTAAAACAGACTGAAGAATATTACCTTTCAGACTATCACAAAACTT
Organism: Maratus michaelseni; assembly: GCA_963931845.1. NCBI lineage: Eukaryota > Metazoa > Arthropoda > Arachnida > Araneae > Salticidae > Maratus > Maratus michaelseni. The sequence continues at coordinate 94,227,404 of OZ007593.1, forward strand.
GCTTAATTCACTAACTATAATTTGAATGGTGCTGGCAGGAATATTGTGTTTACACTGCAATCTTAAATAAAATTGACTCAAATCTTTAATTCTGTTATTTAGTTCATTGTTAATTTCAATATCTAAACATGGCTGACAGTCACTTGATTGATCGTCTACAATTGGAATAATATTGCTGCTATGTGCCTGTTGATTACAATACAAAATTTGTTTCTTATGGATACATGATACATGAGAACAAAATGATGTGTAATGACTATTGTTTTGAACAAGCTTCATATGGACAGTTAATAGTGGTGAAAATCTATTGGATTTTCTTTGAGAGATGCTTTTGAAAGTGCAATAAAGGAAAAGCTAACAGAACTGATAAATTATGCGAGAAGAAAAGAAAGAAAAAGAAATTTGATTTGAATCCACCACATGTCTATCAGCTACAAATGTTGTGTATGCTGTTTAATGAAGACTTTGAGAGCTTCTTATGTGTGAAAATCCGAGGTAAGTCATATATATATGTGTCTGTGCATGCGCATTTGACTTTTTTCTGAAGTTAAGGACTTTCTTTTTGGTAAAAATATTTTCACATGATTTTCTCAAAGAAAAAAAATTCTATATCTTTTTATTTTGTTTTGTCCTTTTATGCAAATTTACACATTTTTCATTTATTCTTGAAAAGAGGATCGTCAGTTTAGTAGGAATAATCGTGGAGGTGACCGCGTAAAAACCAGGGCTGGGTTTTTGCCGGCAGAAACTGGCAACAACTGACATAAACATATTTTGTGACATAATCAGACTTTTTTAGTAGTATTAAATTTCCTGAGTAAATTTTATTACGGATAAATAACAAATAAAATACTGTGGATAGTTTTAATTTAAAATAAATAAATTTGCATTAGAAAAAATGAGTAATGTAACATGTAACAGATAAAACTTTTCTTATAATATGGTTGTGTAATTTTATATATAAACAATTATTAGAGTATTTAAAATCTCAGTTTAAAATTCAAAATAGAAAACTATATCCAATACTTATTTTAAATTAAAAAGAAAAGAAAAATAATCAATACTTGCTCAAAATACTTTTCTGTAATTTAACATAATTTATTAATAACTGTAAAAAATCTTTCTCATAGAAATATTATACAGCTCCAAATCAAAAAATTGGAATAATTAATTCCATTCGTATTTCGAATTGCATTTAGCTTTATTTCGCTGTACTACAATTGAAAAAGAACAGCGATGGATGTTTTAATACATTTGCATGTTATTAAAGAAAATTAAAACTGTAAAATATTAAACTATGAGTGAATATTTTATTTTTGTAAAATTATTTTCATTATTCAAAATATTATAATACTAAAATAGGTGGTTCAAAAAATTAGAATACTTATGAATTTTCTTGATTGGTTCAGAAGGTTGCATAAAATAAGCATTTTTGACACAATAGATATTGCGCTAGAAAACAAAGTTGAGCTTCTTTCCAGCATAAAGTTGGCATGGTCATGTCTGAACAGAAAACATTGTGAACCATTGTGAACCCTTGGCAAAGCTAGTTCATGCTGTTATAAAATGTAAAGGTGATGCTACAAAATATTAAAGAATAACCATTTTTCCTTTTTTTTTAAACACATATTATTTACAATGCAATATTCTAATGTTTTGAACCAGGTAAATGGTTATTCTAATATTTTGATTTTTTCTAAGTGTGAATAATTATTTTATTTTTTGTATTTGATTTTAATTTTAATGCTAAAAGATTCTACAAACAATTTAGATTCTTACAATATTAAGTTTTATCCTGTATTACTTTTTGTATAAGCGATACTACATGAAAAACCTTTTTTCACAATTCCTTTTTTTTCTATTATTCTAATTTTTTAACTTGGAGCTGTAGTTATATGTGGATCTTGTAATTCCGTGGATTTAAAAACATTTCATTTAAATACAGTATTCAAAGGAACAAATCTGACTTTTTTAATTTAAGACTTTTAGTTGAAAATGTTCTAACCATATATATATATATATATAACCATATTCCATATAGTAGATAATCTTTAAGTTATTGCATTATATTATTTATTTAAAAATTATCTGAACAGGGATTAGTTAAAATATCATAGAATTTTTTGTAATTTTTTTTTTTTTTTTTTTTTAGATAGAAATTCAACTGTAAATAATACTTGTAATACAACTTGTACACAAATCCATCAGATTACCAAATTATGAAAATTTCGGTTTTTCAAGTAAAATAAAATTAGTAATATAAACAAAGTATATATTTATATGATTATTTTGAAGCTTTTTGCTACTTGGAATAACATTCATAATTTTTAGTTTTAATTTTTAATTTAATTGTTTACATATCAAATACATGTGTGAATTATGAATCGTTGGGAGTTAAAGTTCTTCTTTTTATTATTTCTTAGTTTTTGCCAGTTTTTGCCCCTTACTGGCAGAAACTTGTCAGCCCTGATAAAAACCTATGTTATCAGACACAAAAAAACCTATATTTTATGTAAAAGCAGAAACAGGGGAATCTAATGATCCATGTCTGCGGGAAGTGAAGTGGTGTCTAGGCTAAATACCACTTCTGGTTTATTTTTAGGGTCTTATCCTAAGTTATGCAGCACAAGAAAAATAAAATATGGAAAATGTCGAGTTCATTTAGTACTATTATATTATCCTGGTCAGCTTTGTCTCAACCGGTGCCATACACATGACAAACATATTTTTATCATAATTTTTAATGCAGAGTTTCCACCAAGTTAAAAAAAAAAAAAGCAGGGTGCAGCTGATGAGAAAAGGACATTTTTTTAATTCTTAAGAGCACTTTTTGGATTCTTGAGGGCACTTTTCAGATTCCTATTGGCACTTTTTTTAATTGTTAAAGGTATTCTTTTGGTTTTTAAAGCCACTTTTGAAATTTAAAAGTCGGGGCACTCTTTTTAAGACAACGTTGAGTCAGTTTTTACTATGAAAGTACATTTTTTAATGCAAAAAGGAGAAAGGGCACTCGCAGTGAACACATTTTTTCTGAAGCAGGCCAAATTTACAGCAATAAAGGAAATACCCCATATCTTGAAAATGTAGAATGATTATAGTGTTTTTGTACCATAATTTGCCATACAGCAAATTTAATTATTTTTTTAAATTGCATTTATTATATTTTCTGTTTCTACACACTTCTTCTTTATCCAAAATCAGTCTTTTCCTACAGTTTTAAAAATAACTTTTAAAAAATATAAATATAAAACTAAACTTAAATTTACATTAATTTTGCATGTGGGTTTTTTCTTACCCTTTTCTATGTTTTATAGATAAATTTTTATGTACAGAGTAAATAGTTTTTATGAATTATGGCATATATTATGCATTTATATTCAAATAACTTTTTATAGATCACTTATAAATTAATTTGTCTTTAAATATGCTTAAAAAATGAAATATTTGCAACTACTCGGTATTGGCAGAGTACTCGGCTGAAATTTGGCTGAGTACCGAGTACTCCGCAAATTGGCCGAGTAGGCCGAATACCGAGTATATACTGAGTACTCGCTACGGCTCTATATTCTATTATATTTTCATATCTAGCAATGCAAGTTAATGTATGGCCTGGTAGTAGAAAGTTCGAGACAGGCGACGGGTGTTGCAGTTTTTTTCCCCTTACTGCAGATTTCTTTTCCATGGAATTTTCTTCGGCTCTCTGTGGCAAAATTTGTCCACAAACACGTTTAAAAAAAAGTGAGTTTCGTAAATTCGCTTATCGGTTTGTGGAAAAAAGAGTCAAATTTGCCAATCGGTAATAGGAAAATATCACTAATTTCGCAAATCGATCGAAGGAGAACATTGCGAAAAAGATTGCGAAATTTGTCAGTCTGCGAAATTTGTCAGTCTGCGAAATTCGTCAATCTGCGAAAAAGATTGCGAAATTTGTCAGTCTGCGAAATTCGTCAATCTGCGAAAAAGATTGCGAAATTCGTCAGTCTGCGAAAAAGAATGCGAAATTCGTCTGTGGAAAAAACTGCGACATGCGTCGGTCTGCGAAAAATAATCCTTGCTGATCAATTCATTGATTGATATACATAACTTTAATTCAGGGTTGGCAAGTTTCTTTCAAAGTGGAAAAAACCGGCCGGAAGAAATGGAAGAAACTGTTTTTCTATAAGAATTCACCATATAATTTGCTACTTTGTAAGATGCACTAAAAATAAATTCATTTTTCTAATAGATAACCTTAAGTAAATTTAATTAGACCGATAAAAATTTAAGCCAAGATCACACACCTGTCTAAAGCTTCCCAATCATTGCGTTACCTGAATAAAATAAATATTACTTTTCCATTATAGTAACACTATGCCAAAATGTATGCTAATGTGCCATTTATTTGAACCCTCAACATGCAAAGGAATTTTATTGTAAATCGTGCCAAACATTATGATTTGCTATTTATTGAACATGAATCTTTTAAATTATTATTATTACTACTTAATTGTAACCTTGTAAAAATCTTAATTTGCTATTTTTCAAATAGAAAATATTTAATATTAAGTTGTAACTGATATTTATTGCTGACACTGATAGTGATTTTACAATTTGGCAATTACCAGATGATGAGGAAGCTGCAATAAAATTGTTTCAGGATCTTCATTAAAAAAATGAAATATTTACTGCAATGCTAAGAGATATTTACAATTATTTGCCTGTACTTTAAATTGGGTTTTATTTTATCGTATAATATTTATTTGTTCTTTTTAAGTCTATATTTGTATTGTCTTAATAAAATAGTTTGTGAAAGTCTGTACTTTTCAAATATTATATTTTTAATTGCTCAATCATTTATAAGGCAGTCTCTTGAGTCATGCCAAAAGCAGGTCATGTAATTCAAGAGCCCTGTTTGTGTGTAATACTATGCAATTGATTTGTTTGTCTTTAATTCTGTTATAAGTTATTTAAACTTGTTTTTGTTTATTCTCATTGTATTTCTTTGTATTTTTAGAGAGTATTGTTTGGGATAAATCCTCATGCAGAGGAACAGAAGGAACAGAAATTGAAGATTTGGAAAGAGGGTTGATGTTCATCCGAAAGTTTTAAAACTCATTAATGAAGTAAAGGATTTTTCATCTAAGTGGAGTATTTGAATGTAATTGTTATGTAAATATTTGTACATCATTTATCATATTTGTAATATTGTAAATAAATTTTTTTGTCACTTTTCAATTATTTGTTTTTACTGTTCATATATATATATATAAATATTACTTTTTTTTTTTTTTTTTCTGAAAGAATTTATTTTAAATGAAAAATACTCATCATTTTACAGAAATTTTGTCCAGATTTTAATTTGTCAGTTTTAAACAAATATGTTTATCTAGTACTTTTTTCTGATAGTTCCATATCAGAAGATTTTATTGTATTTTCTTTCACATTCCTAAATATTAATTTTCATTTTTAATAATTATATTCTGGAACATCTCTATTTCTGTCAGATTATTACACAAAAGTGAAATTGTTGAATGAATTAACAGTGAATTGTTTAAATTCAATAGTTTTTTTAAATGGGTAAATTAACAAATTAGTTTTGCAACATAAAGGATGGTTCGTATCTAGGTATTTATAACATCAAGGAGTACAATCTACTGAAAAAAAGTAGACTGCTCAGTGGATTGTGCTCCAGTAGTTTATGCTCATTATATCATTAATAAATTTAAAATACCTAGACATGAACTTCATTAGTGTTTGAACTCTTAACCCCTTGGGGACGAGCAACTGGTATACATGCTGCAAAAGATCTCGTAATTCTTGATTGCTCTCAACAGTTATCTTTTATTGTAAACTTTGGCTTATTCAATCATAGTATTTCTGCGATTCAATTTGTAGAAAATTTCTGTTTGCAAAAATCAATGGCAAAAGATTAAAAATTCTGTAAAGTGTGCTCGTTGCGAAGGGGTTAATAACCAAAAAAGGAAGTTTTTGCAATTATGTCTTGCAGGGCACAATAGATGCTGCATGCTTTAATCTTTGCAATGGATGTACAATTTGAGCTTTGTTTCACTGCAAAGACAAAAAATCCTAATAGCAAGAAGTTAAACTTGAAAAGTCTTATCACCATGGAAAGTATTTGTCCCACATTCACCTGATTTGGGAGAGAAGTTAATTAAAAATTTACAGGCACTACCATTTGTCTCCTGTTGTAAAAATTTTTTTAATTGCATTCATCTTGTCCAAATGGTAAATACGATTGAGATCTTAATAAAAGTTGTTCTACATATAAGTTAGTTAAATAACATAACAGAAAAAAAGTATTAACACTTTAAAATTGAGAAATTTAACAATATTTTTTTTTCTAAAAAATTTGTTTTAAAACCAAAATTTATAAAATAGTTGTGAAGTACATGTTAAGCCTTATCTGATTCTCTTTCTTATTAATTTGGCTAAAAGAACTCCATAATTGATTCTTTCTAATTGTTGCGATATATTTTCTGCTTAAATATGCATATGGCTATAATAAAACATTTTTAAATTCTGATTCTTAAATTGAAATAATTTTTGTCGGTAAACAAATTATGTGGGAATGTAAAGAAAGGGAATTTTTGTGGTTTAATGCTATGCTTAAAATTTTTTTCTTAAGAGGGCTGCCTATAAATAAAAATTGCTCCACAAATTTTATTCCTAACCCATCATATTGGGATTCTACATGAAATTTTACCCCAGTATATCAAATTTCAAGTCATTTGATCTAAGTTGTTTATTTATGCATGTTTAATGTTCGGACCCTCTCATATTGAATTTGTTATTTATCATAGGAAAATTGATTGCAATGTGTTTTTTTTTTTTTTTTTTTTTTTTTTTCCAACATAAAACAAAAATTAATGAATATGAGTTGAAATTTTGAATTCGCATATTTAAAGCTTCTAGAAAGTTTATCGATCATTTTTATAGGTTACAATTCAAATATTTTTTTAACTATCTGCTTTTGGAAATTTTGAAATAAACATGAATTGTCACATATATTCAAATATTTTTTGAAAATATCTGCTTTTGGAAATTTTGAAATAAATATGAATTGTCACACACACACACACACACACACACACACACACACATATATATATATATATATATATATATATTGATTGCAGAAATAGATTTCTAGAAACTTAATATGCAGATTCAAAACTACAGATTGCTGCATCCTGTAACTTTTTAGTTGTTTAAAAAAACTACATGTATTGTAATCGGATTCCCAGCGATAAATAACAAATTTAACGCCATTGCTAATCTACTCATAACTGTCATATATTTATCCAATCAGAGTAGAACTGCTTGAAGTAAGCTGAGCAGAGCCCAGTTTATACCCTGTCAAAAGCAGCAGAGTCCCCAAACTACCCACCTGGGGTCTCTGAATTGCCCAGATGAAGCCCAGCTATGTAAGTCCAATGACTTGCTAATTTTACGGGCAGTAATCTTAAATTAATAAGGACCATATTAATTTATGGTCAGTGGGCATAAAAAAATGAAGACAACTTTTACGAGCATAATGTTAATTTACGGTCACTGAACATTAAAAAATGAAGATATATTTTACGAGCATAATGTTAATTTACGGTCACTGGACATAAAAAAATGAAGCTATCTTTTACGGGCATAATATTAATTTACGGTCACTGGCCTTTAAAAAATGAAGCTAATTTTTACGAGCATAAAGTTAATTTACGGTCAGTGACTTTAAATTTTACGGGCAAAAGTTTACGGGTAAACTTGTTAATTTACGGTCAGTGACTTTAAATTTTACGGGCAAAAGTTTACGGGTAAACTTGTTAATTTACGGTCAGTGACTTTAAATTTTACGGGCAAAAGTTTACGGGTAAACTTGTTAATTTACGGTCAGTGACTTTAAATTTTACGGGCAAAAGTTTACGGGTAAACTTGTATTTTTATGGTCATGACAGCTTTACGGTCAAAACATTATTTTTACGGTCAGTGACTGGCACACATTTTGCCAGTCACTGACCGTAATTTAGCAGTGAGATTTCTTAGAGTGTTGCATGGTTTGCGACCATCATTTCTTTGACAGATTTTTTTAAATTAAATTATAACATCCTTCTAAGTTTATTTCAGAAATTAAAGAACAATCTGTCTATCAAAATAACGCACGAAATTTATGAAGGTAAAGTTTATACATTATTTTAAATAAAAATTATTTTATCTGAAAATGTTTTTTCTAATGCTGCATTTTTTACCACCACCCCTTTTATAAGTATCAAACACTAATAAAATATACACTATTATCTAACATTTTGCACCTTTTTAACCTATGACATTATTAACTTTTTTATGCACAAAAAGTATACTAGATGCTAATTATAATCTATTGTTCCTGTTTATTAAAAGTATTCTGTAAAGAAAAAAAATATTAGATCAAAGAAATTTTTGAAGCTTATTTTTTTAGCGCTTTTACTGGAAAAAAACCCCACACAGATAGTTTTTATTTTCTTAATTAATTTTCGTTCTGTTTAAAATGAAGACTAAAACAGTACAGTCTGTTATACAATATATTGAGTAATTTTTTTTATGATTAAAACAAAAAAAAAGTTTAGATTTTTTTTTCACAAAGTTAAGAATTTATTAAAAAGAATATGTATTAAAAAGATTAAATAATTTTTAATTAAACAATCTTTTACGTAGCAAAGAAAAGTAAAAGAATAGAAATTATTATTACTATTTGATGGCAAATTTAATGATTACTGTACCTATAAAGAATTTCCTCGGCAAAGAAATATTTTTAGCAAATATTTGTTTACAGATATGTAATAACTGAGTCAATATTTCTGTGTGATATAGAAGTTAGCGCTATTACACTTTACAGAATACCACACGTTCTAATATATGTGAAGATCAAACTACTTTGAAGAACGTTAAACTTACTTTCATCTGTATATAAAAATCAGAAATACATTATTTCTTCTAAAATACGAACTTTCATAATAGTCACTTTTAACTATAAATGTTATTGAAATCAAAATACTATAATCAAATGTATCATTTCTGTTGTATACATCCCTTTTAATAAGCAAATAAAAAACGCAGAATGAGATATCATATGAAAGGATTTTGAAGCGTCTTCTGACATAGTACACTCATATTTCGCTAAAATATGTTTTTGAATAAAAATTGCATTTAATTAAAAATTAAATCGGTATTGTTTTCATAAAGGAAATAAAGGTTTTTCTCAAATTAGTGTTGCCACAAAAATAAAATACCGCAACAATGATTATAAAAAAATGTTCAATACAGATAAAGTGGGACATATTTGCTGCACTGGTTTATTTTATATTTAGGATTAAAAAAGCAAAATTTAAATTCAAATGCTCAATTTATTTTTTCTTTATCGCATGTTTTTTTCGAAACAGACGATGTCACCGTCTAATGCAGTTAAAATACCATTGATATATATATTACGTTTGCTATCTTCGGTCAGTTTTTAATGTAACTTTGATGGAATAAATGAGACGGTATTCTGTCTTAACTAATGTTGTTTGCAGATATTTTTAGTCCCTAATTTTTCTTTAGAAGTTTAAACCTGCATCTATAAAATATTAGATATTGCTAAAAAATATTAGACTGCAGTGCGAAATCATCGCACGTGTCAACACTGTTAAAAATTTGCAGCAAACTGTCCAGTCATTCGACCGTTTTTATAGAAAATGGTTGCATAATCGTAATTTAACTCGATTCTTACCATATTATTGCCCATATTATGGTCAGAATAGAGTTAAATTGCGATTATGTAAACATTTTCAATAAAAACGGTCGAATGACTGGACAGTTTGCTACAAATTTTTAACAGTGAACTGGTCAAATATATTTTTGAAGGGAATTAAGTCAATGAAAAAATATAAGATGTTTTTCGAGCATTACTATGTAAACACAGAAAATAAAGTCTATATTTGACGCTTGATTTTTTGTTTTTGTAAATACGTGCTAAAATATGATTTACTAATTTTTTTTTCTAATTTATGTGCGATAATGTACAACATCATGGAAATAAAGTTACCCCTTACAAACTCTGCCTCAAATCATCGTATAAAAATATAACTGGGAAAAACCGAGTAGCAATAACGTCTACTATTTAACAGTAGAATTAAATTATGCTTCAGGGATCGTCAACATATTAAAATTGTAACAAACTTTAACATTTCATAATTTCGACATAATATTTAGAGTCGTCGGTAAACTTTGCCTTCGTATACCAAACGGTAAGTCTTCTAGTCAAGTTGTTTAGGAATTATACAGATGTAACATTTTGGAAATCTTACTGTTAAAATCATTTTTAATCGTTTCAAATTGAATGAGACGCAGGTAGTTTTTTAAGCATAAAACGCAAGAACAACTTGATGGAAACAGCTGTAATTTTAAATTCCTATATTTAAAGTTTCTGGAAATCAATTTCGGTTATATTTAATATAGGTTACATTTAATATTTTTTAAATATTCATTTTCAAATGCGTATTATGTGACATTTATTAAGGGGATTATTAGCATTTATATAAATTTATTAGGAGGAGATATCCTTAGTTTTTCCACAACTGTACATTGTGTGAAGGAGACTTTGTTTCTGCAAACTCTTTCCGTCAAATGGACTTTAAAGACCCAGAAAAAACATTATATAACTAACTATATATTAACTAACTATATATTAACTAACTCTATATTAACTAACTCGGCAAGTGCATGAAAAAAAAAAACAGGACAATAGTTTATGATTATACTAGCTTTTGCCTGCGACACCGCTCACGTACAATCCAAGTTTTGTAATTAGAACTGAAAATTTTACGTATAATTTTTACACTAGATTGTTGCATAATTTATCTAACAGTGAAAATCATACAAAATCCATTATAATTTTTTAAGAAGGCTAATCGTTCATAATTGGGTTCACGTTATAACAGTTTTATCCTCCATAGGTCTATAATTAAGTAACGTATAACTATACGTTATATACTAAAACGTTCCCTGAAACATTATCTAACTATGACGGCAAGTCCCATTAAAAACTATTCATTAAACCTTTTTAAAAATGCTAATCTTCACTTGGTTACGGAATTCCCACCAAAGCTCTATAATTAAGCAGATTAGAACGATATTTATTGTTTTAAAACTTTTCTTGGAAACTTATCTAACTAACAGTGCAAGTTCCATCGAAATCCATTCAGAAGAATCTTTCTAAAAGGCTAATCTTTCATAATCGCGTTCATCTCATTATAGAACGTTCCTCATAATTCTCTAACTAATCAACGTAGAACGATATATTACATGCTAACACCTTCCCTGAGAACTTGTCTAACAAACACTGAAAGTTCCATCAAATCCATTCAGCATAAATCAAGTTATAAGCAGCCGGAACGAATTTCCATTTGCATTTTATATATACAGATAAAGATAATATTTCTTGGTGGAAGATAATTGCTACCTGAAGAATATTACGAAGAAAGAAAGGTCCCTCTTATTTAGGCTCTTGTATATTGAAATGGATCTGAAAAACTGAAAACTGATATTATAAATAACAAATTATTATAGATTTCATTTCATTCTATCACAAAATTCGACAAATTAAACTAATATATTATAAATAAAATTCCTCTGTTAGTGTGTTTTAAAAACTGAGATAGTGCCGATAGTCAGTCAATGGTTGTGACAGTTTGAATAAAAAAAGTCATTTTAATTACCTTGTAACTATTTATAAGTATTTTAAATTCTGAAGCAAAACGAAAAAAAATCTTTTTTTTTTATGTCGCTACTTTTCAAGTATAAATTAGAGAAATGAATTTGAACAAATTTCCATTGTCTTTCATCGATTTTTTTTCTAAATCTTCCCTGATTTGCAAACATTCAGTTTAATTAAATTCTGTTCTTTGACTGTCATTTAGAAATGCTAAGTTAAGAGATTCGGGTAATTTCAAAATGGAAATGTCGTAATTGCATATTATTTTAAGAAAACCAAGATATCTTTTTAGTTTAATTAAAACTATTCTGTTAGACTATGCAATAATTAATTGAACTAATTGAATACCATTCTTACGTAAATGTTTGATTACTTTGGTATGTATTATTGTCGAATGTTAATTAATTGCATAACTGTTTGAACCATTCTTCTAAAGGATCCAAAATCTATCGTAAAATCTATCATAAAAATCCAAGACCCTTTAAAGCTAAGAGAGGTAAACGACCTGGTATTCATTTAAAGCTTATCTTTCTATTCTGTCCCCAAAATGACATTTTTGAGCCCTTATAATACATATAATAAAATATAAACACATATTTAAATATATAGATATATAAATATATTTTTCCTTTTTTATCTTTTCCTATACAATATATATATATATATATATATATATATATATATATATATATATATATATATATATATATATATATATATATATATATATATATTGATTATAATCCTTACAAGGACAAAAGAGATTTTAAATATTAGCTTTATGGAAATTGCATACCAAATTTGGGACTCTCAATATCAGATAGCCACGGTACAATTGACCCTGCTTTAGTCAGACCCCTACATACTCGTTTCTATCATGAACGTTTAATGGGATTTTACAAAATCCACCTGTCTTTGTGGTCTAGAAGTTGGAATAATGCAGGTTCAATAATGGAAAAACTATGTTGTGCATAATTTATAACGTAGTTTTAATAATGGATTTTTATTAACAGGTCGGTATTAGGTAGCTTTCAATACAAAAAATTATAAAGCTACCTATTGCAGCCGTTCGGAGGAAAGCAGTTCCGGAAAATTTCGATATATTTTCCCCGATCATGACCCCCAGACCTCAAAACCACCCTCCGTTCAAATGTTGATTTATATATATATATATATATATACATATATATATATATATATCTGAGCTATGTCATACGATAACTCTCGTATTTATAAATCAATTTTGATGAAACTAATTGTGTGTATTAAGCTAACCAATGTCTCGACCGAGTTCGTTGGCCAGCTTGGTCCACCATTTTGTTTCAAGATGGCGGCCATTTAAAAATTTAAAACTAAAATAAATATACAAAAAAGTTAAAAATTCAAATTTATTTTTTAATTACGTGTTAGGCCTTGGTACAAGGATTCCAGAGCATTTTTGGTTTACCTCTATCTTAAAAAATGGCTGAGATAGAGCAGTTTGAAATTCTAGGGTGGCTGACATTTTAAAACAAAACAGTACATAACCATAAAATAATATCACTAATTATAATTAAAAATGTAGACAAATGCTTAAGTGATTAAAAGAAATAACAAAAGGCTTATAAAAACCTTTTTAATGATTCAACATACGTTTCAACGCTACATTTCGGCGTCATTTTCAAGAAAAATATAATGATAAAAAAATATTCTTGCAAATTTTGAAAAAATAACCTTAAAAAAAAAAACTATAAAAAAATAAAGACACGAATCACGAGATCCAAATATGTAAAAAAAAGAGAAAAGCAGGTGCTTGAAGTAGCCAACTGTAATCGTAAAATTATATTTCGTTATTGCTTTTTCAAACGGAAAAGAATCTCGTGCCAAATTTTGGGCAATTCAAATGAAACGGTTTCGTTGCAAATGTTTGCGTTACGCATGTAGATTTCTATGGATTCACGGATAATGGATCTTCTAATGAAATGTCGAAAGGCAGAAACTTTATAGGAAAAAGGTGCTTGAGCGTTACTGGGAATAGTGGATTGATTAGTTATTGGTTTTCTATATACCGTACGTTCAATTCCATGGTGCGTTTTGATTAACAGCACATCGAAATAAGGGATTTGGAAATTTGGAAATTGAGCAAAATAATACACTCCCTTATTTGGATGTGCTGTTAATCAAAACGCACCATGGAATTGAACGTACGGTATATAGAAAACCAATAAAAATTAAAAGAGTGAAAATTAAAAGAGTTCAAATAACAAACATTACCCTTCTTTAACATAGTACACATATTTGATTTTTAAAAAGTCTGTGTTAATTTTTAAATTAATTTTGCGTTGTTTCTGAATAGTGAAAGTGTATTCACTGTATGATTAATTATTTTATTTTAATTTTTTACAAGTCTGTATTATTTTTTAAATTCCTTTTGCATTGTTTCTGAATAAATAAAGTGTATTCACTGCATGATTAATCATTTTTTTAAGTTTTTGTTATTAGGAAGTTTCTTATTCATGTTTAAAAAATAATTTCAAACAAAATAAAGTTTTATGTTATTTCAGAGTTTAATTCTTAATATTTTAGCATACCATTTGATACATTAGCTTCAAACTATATCGAATTCGACAATATACTACTTTTATTATATAATAGAAATACTGTAATTTACTTAAATAAATACATTTTGTTATTATCAATTATTATATTTCCTTGTAAATTAAAGGTTTTATTTAGAAAATGTTTTCTCAAAAGTACCTTCTAAAATATGTTCTCATACACAAGATATTACCGGCTAAAAATTCCGAGTATTTTCTCGAAACTTATATTATGTAACAATATAAATGTGTAACATATAAATGTTTAAATGTTACATTCAAAAATTTTGTCTGACTGTTGTTTGAGATTGTATTTTCATTCACTGCATTTAGAGATAAATAGAAAACCTTTATGGAGAAGATATTTTGAATGTGATAACTTTTGCGTTCGTTAATCCGATAGAGAAGAAAATCCATTTATCTCTATTTCACATGGATATTTTTCTAAGCCAAACCTTCTGCAGTTAAAATTATGCTTATTGCGTTCAATATATTTCCAGTTTAATATATTTCCAATGACATTATTTTGAATAAAGCAAATACTCAATAGAGAGTCTTAATATATTCTTACCAAAATATTTTACTATAAAAACATACGGGAGATTAGGGAAGGATGTAACAATTTTAACAAAAATATTTTTTTACAAATTATGTTTTGCTAGTGCAAAATGGAAATTTTCAGAATAACATCTTGAAACATTTTAACATATTAAAAAAATTAAATTTGGTGATAATAATTAAAAATTTAGGTTAATAAACAAATTAAGTTAACAAGAAAAACGTCCCATCCATCCCTCGGACATGTTTTTAAAATGAAAATTCATATTTAATTTTCAAAAATGCGGTGAAAAAATGACAAAAATAGTGTGACATTTACATTCCTAAGGTTTATTGTAAATCACAACATTTATTTTATCTTATATTATGCTTTGTATCCAAATCAAATGAAAATTTTGCTTGTGCGGATTATTGCCGCCAATTACTTTTTGGTGGATGCAGCTTTGCAATTCTGTTTTGTTTAACAATGGTGAAACATTCATAATGTACTTTTACATACCTTTTTAAATGGTGTATTGCCATGTAAAAATAAAAGTTTGCAGTTTGAAATCAATAATTATTTCAAAACAGTAATACTTTATTTCTAAAAGCCAAGGAAATTGATATTATAGAAATAAATATAAACATTTAATACTGATGATTGATATTGATAAATAATGCGAGAGTAAGAAAAGAAAAATTGCACTGCTTTAATTTTTCAATTAATAGGTACTTGTTAAAAAAAAAAAAAAAAAAAAAAAAAAAAAAAAACATGAAAGTAGTTAAATTATTTTTATCTTTCAAAATAACAAGTTTCATTAGTTACACTATTCAATTCCAAAACAAGATAATCTTACAAATATAAAATACAAAATACTGTATGTAATTAAACAATTATTTGCATAGAGATATCATTTGGTAAAGGATGGACATGTCCCATCCCTCCCTTAGAGCAACTTTTTTTAAAAATAGGTTTTTACAACAAGCATGGGGCTTTTAGTCTTAACTTAACTGTTCATTCATAAAAGATATATTGTTGAGTTTACAAAACATTAAAAACAATTGAGTTAGAAACAAAGAATGAGATTTAAACTTTACATTAAAAATATGAGTAGTTAGTTACTTTTGATACTGTAAAATAGTCTTTTTAATTCACAAACTCATAGGTGCTTGCAACTAAAAAGATTTACAGCAACGGGTATGACGCAATGATTACTCCATCTGTTGGAAGAGTCATAAATTAAAATTAAAGCTTATTTTAAGAATTACTGTAGATGTCCCATCCCTCCCTAATCTCCCCTATTTAGATATAGTTAAAATGGAGGATTGAACTTTGGGCGCCGTAATATTGAGAAATAAGTGAAAAATGTGAAAATAACCCAAATGTAAGTATATGCGTGGAAATGGCCGACAGCTGTTTCGGAGATTCTTAAACTCCATCATCAGTGCAAAGGTTAAAAATATCAAACGTAAGTGTAACATGGAAGTATGCAAGTGTCGCCGCTCGCGGCAAAAGCGAAATGGTGGTGAGTGTTGAAAAACAAACAGCGGAGTCAGGAGTTCCCACGTGACCGAGGAGACAACCTCCTTGGTCCTGTGAAACTGTGCTATTTTCACGTTGTTCGTTTATTTCTTAAAATTTAGATATATTATTTTATTTCTGTTATATTTTGTTTTTATTTTTAAAAATATGATACATAAAAAATGTTAAAATTTCTTTTTATTCATTTTCATGAAATCCTGTGCAAAGTTTATACAAATACGCTTGAAGAAAATCTTTAGAAACCATTCTTAAATATACTCTTATATTTGTTTTATCAAAATAATTTCTATATATGTTTTAGGGGCATAAAATAGCACAAATATAGAAAGGAATTTTAAAATATATTGTCTTACGATTGAAAAGTAATAAAAAGTTATTTTTACTATCTTTGAAGAATTTCATGATTTCAAATTTATATTTCTTTCATTTAATCAGTGAATTTCGCTTCATGTAAAGCTATATTTAACAATCCAGAATATTAGCTGAAATAAAAATGGCAATGACAATTACCGTCTAATGTGAAAGCAATTATTTAAACTTCGCATCCTTATGAAATTGAACAAGAAAAAAAAATCATGCTTCAATCATAGATTATGAAACACTTTTCAACACATACGAAAAAAAAAAAACCTCGCCGTTAAATAAGATGAAATAAATAATTAATTAGATTATAAGTATAATTAATTTATAAGTAATTAGATTAGAAAAGATATAAAAATATGAAAATCCACTGTTTTAGCATTTAGCCTCCATAGTCAAAAAATTAGTCAAATTATTTTGTGCAGCCCTTTATATCATCTACAGATTTGTATATATATTAAAATTAGTATCATAGTATAATATAATCATAAATAATATAATCATAAATCATAGTATAATAAAATTTAGTTTAGTTACAAAATACGCGTTTAGCAATTTACGCCTATAGGTGGAAATGCACTCGAACTCTTTGTACAATCCCGTATATTATTTAAAGACTTATCTGCACATTATTTGTTAAGCTAAATCTTAATTCAGATAAAAAAAAAGCATAACACAACTTAACGGCAATGTATATTATTCTTTCCGTAGCCCTCTATATAAATTTATTTATATTCTGCAAATTTCTGGAACTTTTAAATATAGTTCAGCAGGAAAATGCATAACACAATTAAAAAATAAACTTAAACAATTGATTTGCATAGAAAGTAATAATTACGAATTCCTCTGTGTAGCCTGTAAACGATCAACAGAATTTATACACACCAGGTACTTTGCAAAAATTTAAACATCTAAAACTGGGCTATTTAAATTTACATTTACAGATAATCTCTATCATTAGTTTTCGAGATATATATATATTTATATTATTTTTTGACTGTCTATTAGAGCCGTCTCCTGCTATCTTTTCCTTCCAAAGAAAATAAATCTTTCTAAAATAACCGGACATTTTCTCGTAAAGCTTACATTTATGTAATTTTCTTTTACGATTTTTCTTCGCACACCATTATGTAATAAATTCTTTTGTGTGACCATGTAAATCAATTATAAATGCTTTGTACTTCTTATTCTACAGAAAGCCTGTTTTAGTGCACTTCATAAATGCGTATCAATTTCAATGTGTTAGAAATGGTGTAATATCATCAAAATGCACTTGAAACGATTTTTCTCATTGACCGTAATGTAAGTTAATATTTTGACTACCCCTGTAAATGAACTATAAATGCTACACACTTCCTTTTCCAATAGTGATCGTACTATAGTAAATGTTAAAAACCAATAAAAGTTACATGGAAATCCGAGTATATTTACGAGAGTTAGAGCACGGCTGACGAACAGGCAAACCGATGTCATAAACATTTTTCAACTATGTTGGAAGGTGTTAAATAATAAATAAAATGAGTTTAAATTTTTTTTCGAATTACAAATATTTATAGCGATTTATATTTATTTTTTTAATATTTAAAGCTAATAGAACTCAGTGTTGTGACTGCAAATATTATTAATTCAACTGATACTTTATTAATTGACTATTTCGATGTAATTTATTTACTATGAATTTAAATAATACAATAATTTCAAATAAATTTCTGATGGCATGTTTTACTTTAAAATATTAAAAAGCTTACTGATGACATTATTGATTAATAAGCTAATTTTTTTTTCGAATTACAAATATGTATACCGAAATAAATTTCAATTTTTAATATTTAAAGCTAATAGAAGTCTGTGTTGTGAATGCAAATATTATTAATTCAACTGATATTTTATTAATTGATTATTTCGATGCAATTTATTTACTATGAATTTAAATAATAAAATAATTTCAGATAAATTTCTGATGGCATGCTTTACTTTAAAGGTAAAATATTAAAAATTGATACTTAAAAAAATCGTTCAATTTCCCCCTGTCTCATTTAAAATTGAAAAATTCAGACATCTGTTATATCTCTAAAACTGGGTGAAATAAATTTTCTTTTAATTTCCCAAAGTCTGACTGAAAACATTAAATAAATCTCAGGTTTGAAATATATTTGATTCAGTTTTAAACAAAAAATACATTCAATCTGGGAATAGAGTTACCAGTAACTTGTTATACACTTCTTTCTTAGTAGCTTTTTAAAATCCAATTTGTGGAGAAATGTGTTTGAACAGTAAATTCATTTATTTAATGCATCTGCTTTTGCAGAATACATTTAATACCGATGCATTAACACTCATGTTAAAAAAAAATGAAGTAAATCCCTATGTCACTAAATTCATTTTTTAGGCAATTTTCTGGTATGAGAAGAGGAAATTCCCAAGAGTACTTTTAAAAGATTTAATTTGATTTAAAACTTGCATTGATTATTTAAAAAATATATATACAGTGGAACTTCCCTTTAACAAATTCTCTATTTAACAAAGTTTTCGACTTAACAAAATTTTCTGAAGAACCTTGACTTTTAACATCATTAGCATGCAAATTAATCTCCATATTACGAAAAACTTATTCTATATAATGAAGCTTATTCCCTTTTCGTGCGTGTACAACGTTCAAACGGGGAAGTTGCTGTTGCGATGGATGTATGAATTTATTTTAGTGGACTGTATGAAAATGAACACATTTGAATCATTTAATCAAAACACACACATTTAATCACATTTTAATGAAAAAAGAAAAGGTACGTTTCGGTTGTTGTTTATTTATCTTTGTTATGTGTTTCATCAGACATTATTCTAAATAAATTATTCTCATATCTACATTGCATAAAAAAATGACTTCCCAAATTAAAATACATTTTTCAAATACTTCCATTTTATGTGTTACTTTTCATTTTATGTGGGTTATGTGTATACAAGTTTCATAAATTTAAGTTGATTTCTATTTAACGAATTTTCTTCATAACGAAGTGTTTAAGCGTAACGATGAGACTTCGTTAAATGGAAGTTTCACTGTATATATATATATATATATATGTAAAACTTAATGGAACTGGATAAAATAAAATAAATTGTTTTGTTAAAGTAAATTTCTTGAATTCCATTTATAATACATGTTTTCTTTTACACATTTTAAAACTCTAAAGTTAAAAGGTCAGGTAACAGGGAATTTTCAATTTACAGGTAATATTGTGAAACGTTTGGATTTTTTTCTGTACAGTCATTAACAAAAATTTAAGACCATTCGATGTTTATGACATCTTTTAACCAACTGTCGGGCGCAAGATGCCTGACAGGGGCGCTGCCAAGTCTTAGTGAAAGCTACATCGTCTAATGTTTTACTTGTTTTTATATTAGTAAATGATATTATTTTAATAAGGTATCGGATATTCTCTTTTTATATTTCCTAATGAAGGTCAGTAATGAGTTTAAGGAGAGTGTTAGAATTGAGTTAATTAGATGCTAGTGACAATTTAAAAAAAGGCGCCCGTCAGGCGCATTGCGCTTGAATCTGGGAGTCCAGATGTGCGCCTGACAGAGGGTTAAGACCACGTGCTATTCGCTATGAAAATTAAAATTCATTGCTTAAACATCTAGACACGGTTATCAGACTTACATTTCTTCCTGCCACAAGCAAAGCTACTGTTATTTTCTTACAGGAACTCCTAGGCGAACATACAGCTATTCGCCGTAAGATATGGTCTTATCGAGATGTTGTTACCCTTGGTCAACCTGATCATTCCTTTGCAGAAAATACACCATCTGAAACTAAATGTAAGCGGGACTGCTGTACATAAAGCCATAGTGAAGCATGGAATAGATGATATATTTTCTGTAAGGAAACGATCATGTTGACCAAGAGCAACAAAGTCTCGTCACGACTATATTAGGAGTTTTTGTAAGACAATAAAAACAGCTATAGCGTATCGGCATGAAAGCAGTGAGGGTAGCGTAATCAAATCGAACGCATTATTTAAATAATTAAGAAAGATTTTAATAATTAGTGAATAGATACAGTGATACCAAGTTTTCGGTTAATTGCAAAATTGGATTTGAAGCGATTATGTTATAATACAGAAGTAGTTGCTGCAACAGCTAGTAGGATAACAGTTACAGACATGAATATACTCGTGTGTCTGTCACGAATTCGAATATCAACAGTTTCTAAAATATAGTTTAGCGTGGCTACTGAGCAAAGTACTCAAATCAAGCGCTTCTTATGGATCAATAATTAAAGTTATTCAAATATAACTCGTACTTTTTCTATGCATAAGTTCTGGTTTCCACGAGTTAAGTAGTTTAATTTGTTCTTCTACGCAGGGATTTGGTTCTAATGTCTAATATAAATGAAAATTCTTGACGAGTCTAAAGGACTCAGAGAAAATAACTGTTTTTTCTCTTTTTCAGTACGAAGCTACTTAGAAGTTGTAGTTCACTCGAAGAAGGAAATTTCTTTCGACTTGGTTTTGAATGAACCGAAAAAGATGGAGGAACTGAAAGTCTCTACCTGACTTAAGTATTTGTCAGCAACAAGGGGTAGTCGAAATAATACGTCTAGAGCCTTACTTCAGAGACCTCTCTCCGCAAGAAAAAGTCACTAACTACCTATCTTTCTTTTCATTTTTGTCTCTTCCTATTCTAGAGAGGGGCGCAGTCCTAGGGTGTTCTTTTTCTTTTCTCACTCTCTAAGGCTGCGTTTAGTGCGCAAACGTGCAAGTCAGTTTGAGATACCAATCTTCCCATTTTTCTCGAATCAATTTCTGGTCAGGGACAAAAGTAAGGGAGGATTCAACAAAAAAAGGGGTGTGTCAACGGCTGTCAACTGCTCCTGATATGACCTCTGAACTTTAGACATCCTGAGAAAGTCATAAAACATCAAAGATTCTCAAAAACCACAAAAGAAAACCCGTGGGTAAGTCTACACTCTGTTCGATCTTTAAGGTATGCCCAGATTACCATTTTCGTTAGCGGCTTTTTTACTGTGGTAATTCGACCTCTTTGAAGTTTTATGATTTTCTTAGCATGCCTAAAGTTCAGCGGTCAGAAAGAGACGTCACTGACACGTCGGACACCGGCTCTTTCTTTTGTTAAGACTCCCCTTTATTTATTGATAAGCACAGACTCTTTGAAGAAGAATGGAAAGCCGTCAGATTAACTATTCTCTTAGACAGGCTTGCTTAGACTACGAATAAACAGACGCTACGCCACGATTAGGAGATCCGCTATATGCGTTATCACTGGAGTCTGGTTTTTTGGCGTTTTCTTTGGAGATAACGACTTTGTGCTTGGTACGCTGGCTAAGGTATTCCCGGAAGGTAATTCTGAGAACATCATGGGTGTTCCAGGGTTTATGCCCTTTTATTAAATAAAGTGAAGATAATGTCAAATTTATGACAGATTTCTCTATTTGAAGTTTACCGGCGTAGCCATTGATCCAAAGTACCAGGTTCGAGTCCTGGTCCCGGTATTTTTCGCTCTGTTGGAATAAATCTCAGCTATGATATTCCAACCATTGAGTATGATTCACCTAGTTGAAAAAAAAACAAAAAAAAAAAAACGTAACAGATGTATTACACTCACGCACCGATGCTTGGCGACTTTTTGATTGGCGCGATTTCCAAGCCCGCGCCAAACCAATAACTTAATATAATAGCCTGGTTACCATTAATGGAATAAATCCCTAAAATTTGGCGACTTTTTTTTAATAACCGATTAAAAGAAAAAAAAACCCCAGTGCATGAGTGTAAGACATCATAGCCGAGAAAATTTTCCTCTGTTCATTATGCCCTAATTACATGGTATACAGAAGTTTCCGTGTTATATCACATTCATAATGTAAAATGCTATAGTTAGGATGAAGAAATTAGCATTGCAGTTCACAGTCATGCCCAACAAATAAGAGTGAATTATGCCAGCCAGGCTATCATTGGGATAGCTCAGTAGGAAGAGCGTTGGCACGGCAAGCCAAAGTACCCAGGTTCGAGTCCTGGTCCCGGCATTTTTCGCTCTGATCATAAATCTCAACTATGAGACTCCAACCATTGAATATGATTTACCTTGTTGAAAAAAACATTCTTCTGTTCATTATGAGCTAGTTGTGAACATATTTAAAAATTAAATTGAAATGTAGACTTTTTTATCATGAAAAAACTATTCCCTTTAATTTTGCATGCACTAACTTCAAAGAAGTTTGATTATCGGTATAAAACACACTAGAGATTTTTATCTACACTTGAAATACAAAACTCAAAACTTGAATAAGAAATTTTATCATAGAATTTTATTTTTAACATTGAATCCTGAAAAATCCAATAGTTGATGCTTTTCTTATTATAATGCAGGCACATCATATTTGATCGATATAATGATTCTTCTTGAATGTATTCGAGAACAAAATTATTTACCTCAGCAGCAGATGTAAAGCATAAATGACATTTTAATGACGGGGTTTAGAAAATGCTGCAAAAGCTCGATTGCGTAAGGATTAAGATTTCTTCTAATGCAAAAAAGAAGTTTTTTTATACTATACCTTAATTATTAGTCTAACAATTACAACTGCCTTTAGTTATACTTTTTTCTAACTTAACAAAATGTCTGATAAAATTAAAGTATATGATAATTAAATTAATTTAATGTATTGTACATTCTATAATGTAAACTCTTTACAAGTAAAATCTTCAGTTGGATGAAATTATGCGATAAAATGTATGCATTCTAAATTCAGTATACCGTTTAAAAAAGCACTAAATCTACATAAAGAGTGTCCCTTCTTATCATTAACCAATAGCTAAATTCCTAAACTATTATCTTTAGATGTATATTTCCGACTTCTAAAACGTCGTAAATGCTGGTCTTCATTACATGAAGATTCATATACATCAAAATAGATATCCTTTTTAAAAGTTACAAAAATTAAGTTTATATATGACCCCTTGGTTACATTTAGAAATGCTTTCTCCCTGCTCTAACAAGTAAAGCAGTAAAAATTCCCTTTTTGTATGACAGAAATGTGTTGATTTATGATACTTTAAATTTTAGTAATTGTTAGAGTTTTCAGAACTAAAAGTACGATTTGTTCGTTTTTATGGCCCAAAACTCTCCAAATTCAAAGTATTATAACTTGGAAAACTCTGGTTGTGAAAGAATGAAATTCTCACTTTTACACGGACAAAGCTTTTTTAAATATAACGTATACAGCTCAGGGACAGTAAAAAAAAATCATTTTGAAATAAATGAATTTTCCCATGATGTACATTTATTTTTTTCACATTTGGAATTATAACTTTAAAACTAACTGTTTAGGTAATAGCTATTGAACAGTTTTAAGATGGGATACTCTCTATACAGTCACGTGAAAATGGGATCACCTCTTTAAAATTATTCAACAACTAATTATATAAAAAAGAAGTAGGTACCAATCGATTTGGAAGAAGTCTGCTAATAAATGCTATGTATGAATTATGTTCAAGGGTCGACTACATGCCGAAATCTGTACGAACATTCATTTTTCAAATAGTAACACCACTTTTAACACTTTATTTGAATTTATTGGACCAAATAAGAACGGAAAAGTATATACTTTATGAACGTTTTCTTAAATGTCATAGAAGTGCTCAAAAATTGAGAATACTAACTTTAAATCTAAATTATGAAATTTAAATTAAAATTTAAATCTTCCAATAAAAATCATCCGATGAAAATATTTCTTTTATACTGTGATGGAATAAATAGATGCAAACTCAAACTAGTCATTTTTAAATAATAAAAAAAAAGTGTCGTCAAAATCATGCGTATTTGAATATACACTGTTAATCCCTATCATTAGATTTCGAGATAGATATTTTTATGTTACTTCTTAACTGTCTATTAAGGCCGTCTCCTGCTATCTTTTCCATCCATTGAAAATAAAATCTTCGAAAATAAAACGGACATTTTGTTGTAAAATATATATTAATATAATTATTTTTATTTTATACTTAATTTTTTTGCATAATTTTCCCAATTATTAATTGAATGATCTCGGAAGTCTTCTATATAATCTTTATCGTTTCTAAATTTATGATTAAACATCCAAATTAATTTATATATTTAGGAAAAAATATATAAACTATATACATCACTGGATTGCTTTAGTCCAAATTACTCAAAAAATGCTAAAAAAGAATATTTGGCTATGATGTCTTACACTCACGCACCATTTTTTAAAAAATCGGTTATTAAAAGGAAAAAAGTCGCCAAATTGTAGGTATTTTTTTCCTTTAATGGCAACCTGTATTAAGTTAATGGTTTGGCGCTGGCAAGGAAATCGCGCCAATCAAAAAGGTCGCCAAACGTCGGTGCATGAGTGTAACACATCTGTTCCGAATAGTACCATTTAAAAAAAATAAAGATGTTACAATTTGTAATAAAAACTATTACAAATGATTTATCAACACCCTAAGCATGATTTATGATAGCATTTAATTTTAGCTCATTTCCAATCGCTAGGTATCTATATATTTCATAAAAGATTATTTCAGCAGAATTAGTAGGGCTGATCAGTTTTCACCCAGTACAGTAAATTACGGAAAATGTTTTGGTTAATCCTTAACGAGTTATCATCATTGATCGAAAACATATTTGTTAATGCATGCTCTCACAAACATTTAAAAATTAAATATACAGGATTTTGAGCAATTTAACGATTTTCTTGCACCGAAATTAATGAAGTTATTGCTCTCACTCCTATTTGTATTTCCCAGACTAGGTCTATTTTCCAGGATAATTTTAGCAAGCAATCAGACTATTTATTGATGGAGACACACATTATCACACCTACTGACAAGGGAACTTATTTTGGTGCAGCTCGCACCTAGCATTCAGACCTGGTGCCTTTTAAAGCCCTATATTACGAAGTTTGAGAATGGATAAAATTTTTCTGTTAAAATCATATATTTTTTATTTTACAGCAGCATAACTGTCTGGAAATGCAATTTTCAAGACTACTTATCTATTATTATTAAGATAGACTATTTAAAGGACTATTAAGATAGAATTTTTTTAAAGCAGTTAAAAATACAAATTAATCAATAATAAATATAAAATATTGAAAAAAGTTAAAAAATTCTTTCAAGAACCTATGAATTTTACTTTTAAAAATTACAACATTATATTTACATTTTTGGTGGGAAAAAAGTTGACGTCCCCCCCGTATCCGGCAACCTTAGCTGTCATTGCTGCTTGTCGCGTGTGAGCAGTGGTTTGGACTTCACTAAAAATTGTAATATCAGATTTTAAAATTTGTAGCGCCATATTTGGCGACTTAACTCCCTTTTGGCGTGAAATTAACAATTAAAAACCCAATAATAATAAATTAAAAGTATTAAAATATATACAAAATATGATTTTAACAGGGAAATATTATCGGTTCTGTAAATTTTATGTATATGGCTACAAAATGCACCATGCCTCGATGCTAAGTGCGAGCTGCACGAAAAGTACAGCTTTATGGAAATCCTTATGGAAAATATATTTTCCTTATGGAATATAAAATCTTATTATCCTATATAAAATCCTATTATAAAATTCTTATGGAAAATATATTTTGAAAGCGATAGGTTTTGCGTTCTATAATCGGTTACTGAAAGAAATCCTTTTATCTCTACTTTCCAGGGATATGCCTAAGCCAATAATTTCCACAGTTAAATCTATTTTTATTTCCTTGTGAGTGATATTTATATGCAATATTATGAAAGTGCTCTTTTAAGAAATATCTCATTTCTCTTTTTGTTACGTTATGTCCACGACACTTTTCACCCTCATTGACTACAGCCTTTTCTGTATTGAGGAAATTCTTGAAACCTTCAATTCTATTAACAGCAACAATAACACCCAATTCACTTTGAAGTGGAATTGAAAAATTCTCTACCTGCCCTGGACTCACTTGTTTCATGTAGTGAACAAAGTTACGTGGCAAATATTTTCTGTAAACCTTTTGCTGTCTGTTTACCTGCTCTTTCTTGTCAACATTCTGCAGCGAAACTGGCTTATTTGTACATTTTTCTTAATTGTGTTTTGTTAATTATGCTCTTATTATTGGTTCAGTTGAGCAGGATTTCTTTAATAAATTCAATTCTTTAAAACCGTCACTGTCGACAGAAAGTTTAATCTAAAATTAAACTGCTCAAGGTATCCCTTCCCCCCTTTCTTTCCTACTCTAAAATCCGCATTTTGTATTACTTGTTTCCTCATATCAGTACTCGATAGTAGGACCTCATATCAGTATTTCGTTCTCGAGTTGCAAAAATTTTTAGAAATTTCGATTTTGATGTATTTTTTACTCCTTTAAATGAAATAAGTTTTTCTCACTAAAAAAGTACCATTCACATAGTATTTTTTAGAGGGAGTTTATTGTAATAACTATGAAGGTAGCGTATCATACATTGGTAAAAAAAAAAACACCGAGAGCACTCAAATTTAGGATAAAGGAGCACATTGCACATGTTAGAAAATTTGTAACTAGAATGTCATTTATAGCTAAGCATTGCTAGAATATCAATCAAAAATTTGTCTTGCTTCTACTCAAATTATCGGTACTTGCGTATTATCCGTGCCAGGAGATTGATCGCCAAAAATGGTTGCCAAGTACCAATCTTGTTTATCGTTGCCAATCATGTTTTCAAACGCAGTAATTTAACATTATCAAATAACATTGTTAAAAATGGTAATTAATGTAAAATAAATAGAATGTAATATATGTTTATTAAATTTATGACATTGTTAAAAATAGTAAATAACATTATTTTAGTAAAATTAATAAATGGTAAATAGCATAGTAAATTAGAAAGAATAATATTATAGATTATTCCCAGGCATGTACCATGTAGCAAGAAAAAAAATATAAGGGTTACTATAATTAGTAATATTGGCTCCATGCCTGGCGCAGTTGGCTTAAAACTGGCACGGATAATACGTAAGTACCAAATTATCTTTAAACTCTCACACATTAGTAAATTGAATTCCCCCGTGTCGTTTTTCGTTCACTAAAATTTTTCAAAACTTATAATGTGTAACAATATACTTTGTAAAACTTTTTCATTTTTTATTTATCTGGTGCATGAGTTTGTATCTTCATTAACCGTCTTTAAAAATAAATAGAAAATCCTTATGGAAAATATATTTGAAAGCGATAGGTTTTGCGTTCTATAATCAGTTACTGAAAGAAATCCTTTTATCTCTACTTTCCAGGGATATGTCTAAGCCAATAATTTCTACAGTTAAAGCTATTTTTATTTCCTTCAACAGATTTGCAAGTTAATGTAATTCCACTGACATTATTTTGAATAAAGGAAAACAGCTGAAATGAATATCGAATGGAGAGGCTTTCTTTGCAAAATATTTTATTGAAAACAAAAGTTAGAATAATACGCTATTTCTAGTATATCGAATTTTTATTTATAAAAATATGTTACTGAATAATTTTCCTATTTCCGTTTATCCATTTTTATAAAATTCTGCAAAATATTCACAAATGGGCTTCAAGTAAGTTTGTGCAAATCCTTTTTAAAAATACTCTTTTATTCTTTTTGTCAAAATAATTTTATATATTTTTTGAGGGTTTAAATAGAATGATAAGTAGTGAGGAATTTAGAAAATATATTGTTTTACAATTGAGAAGTTAATAAAAAAATAAACTTCTGCAGTTTTCGAAGAATTAGATACATTGAAATGTATGTTTTTTTAAACTTTATCTGGGCATATTCCTTCACATAAAGACATATTATGCATTTAGAAAATTTGAAAATATCAAAAATTGCAATAACAGATAATTACAGACTAAGACTGTGACAGACTGTCAGTTTTTTTCCGCTTGTTGTGTTTGGATAAAAAAACGTTCCCTCCAAAATAATTACGAAGAATTCTAAATTAACTTTTTTTACTAAACTGTTTATTTAGTGTATCCCAATAACTTATTACAAGTTATTCTTAATTTTTTGTACCTAAGTTGGATCATGGATGTATTTTTACACCGCAGATTTCACAGTCTTCAGGAGTTTATCTTCTAAAAGCACCTAGTTTGTTCTGTTTTACCCAGTACACTAATTTAGGAAGTATCAAGAATGCACAGGGAAATAGTCTTATTAAATGTGATACATTAAAAGTTCTTAGTCATCATATAATTATTTATAAACTTACCTAGATTGTTATACCTCAAATAGCTAAAGTTTGTTATTCTGGCTATACCAATTAAACTTTAACTATAACTTTTATGGTAACAGAATTATCTGTATGCTAATTCATTATCAGCAACATGATTGTTTAACACCGATGGGAAAGGTAGGTTTTCTCGCCATACCATAGTTTTTCTTTGTACGCATGAAAAGAGGTTCAAGAATGATTTTCCATTGGTTAAAATTGTTGGTAAATATTTGTGCACCGGCAATATAAAATGGCTTATAAAATGTCCCCTCGGAGACACTTTTTGCTGATTGTTGATGTTATTGACGGTCATTCTGATTTTTTCGTAACCAACATTTCTTAGAGTTGGTTTGATACTTGAACTAGATAGAAAATGTGAATAAATGTATGTAAAATTTGTTCCGTTTTTCTTTACAATTGGAGAAATTTTGTTGGATAATTATCTTCTAGTTGATCACTTGACTACTCACTTCGACAGCAGATTAGATTAAAAATATTACACAACACAGACATATCAATGTCATCGTTATCATCTTCATCATCATCACTGTCATCAAAATCGCGAACCATTTTTAATCCACTTTTGGATGTAGGTATATCCACATTTTCCATTGTTTCCTGTCAAGTGAATTAGTCATCCAATTAATTTCTCATTTCTTACTTCATCTTATATGAGGTCGTGGTCTCTATTTTTTGACATCTCTGGTATATGCCTGTAGGATTCCCGTATTCCATCTATTTAGTATTGTCTCATTGCATTGCAGCCAGACAATTCCTATTTTAAAATTTTAAATCTGTCAATGATGTCAATATATCTATCGTTTCATTTATTTTCTGAAAACAATTTTTTTCTCTACAGAACGACCGAAAGTTATGTGTCATAAAACGATGATAATATTTAATCGTATTGCGGATGCTGTTGAAGATGGAAAAATAAACCATAAAAGCTTAATGCTGACAATAATTTCAATTATATTAAGATTTAAGTCACCTGATACATTTTACCTGTGATTCCAAATATGCATTAAAAATATTTTTGTAACGCTCAAAAAATAATGAAAACCAAACAGAAACAGCTATTGGGAATGCAAAGATTGATAATTCAATATGTACTTTGTTAATTGGCTTCTTTGTTGGGATTTATGTACTATAATTCGTAATTTTATGTATTGTGAAATTATTTACTCATAAAAAATCTGATTGCGTTTTTATTTATAAGGCAAAATATTAAAAAAAAATACAATTTGAAAAATATCGTTTCTAAAGAAATTGCGCTTTTCTTTTATCTGACTCATTTAACATATGAAATTTGATGCATTTTTTCTGTTTTTAAAACTGCGGGAAATATATTTCTCTTTTAATTTGAAAAAGTCAGATAGAAAAACATTACTTCACGTTTGGATAACATTTGATTCTATTTTAAAAGAAAAATATATTGCGTCTGGGAATAGAATCAACGGTGTGTTGTTATAAAATTCTTTAACAGCAGCTTTTTAAAATCTAATTTCTGGAGAAATGTGTTTGGAGAGTAAATTCATTTATTTAATGTGTCTTCTTTGTGAAATACTTTTAATACAGATTCGTTAAAACTTATCGCTGAAACTTTTAAAACAAATTTAAAGTAAATCCTTTTATCTCTAAATCCAAGATTTTTTTTTATTTTAAGGCAATTTTCTGGTACAAGAAATGACTTCTTAAGAGCACTTTTTAAAGTTTTAATTTGATTTAGAGCTTATATCGATTATTTAAAGTCAGAAAAAAATGTTTGTAAAACTCTATGTAACTGAATAAAATTGAATATCTTCATTTCGTAAGTAAATTTCGTGAATTGAATTTATTTTGCAGTTCGTGATATATTTTGAAATTAACATGAAAGAAACTAGATACCCATTAAATAATTATATGTACAAAATATATAAACTAAAAGTTTTACAAATGAAGAATATATTATAAACTGTTCAACATTTCGTAAAATACAAAGAAATATAATGTGCCGTAGCATATATCCTGATTCGTTTACATAATACTAAATGCTGGATAGAACCTAAATTAGTGGTATATCCCGCATAACATAGTAATCAAAACAACGGCAACCCGTAAGGCATGGTGACGTCACGGCGACGTCACTGTGAAGTCACACTGTGACTTTGTGACCGTCGTCGTGACGTCACGTGACGTCGATGTGAAGTCATTGTGACGTAAATGCGAGGTCATTATGGCCGTTTTCAAGGCTTTCTGTGACCTCACAATGTGACTACTTTGTGAAGTCACCGTGCGACTTAAATGTGAAAAATGTGACGAATCTGCATCGGATAGGGTGACCAGATTTTACCCGAATCCTATACGGATTGTTCGGATCAAAATTTTTTTATGGTTCAAATTTG
The DNA here is from genome assembly GCA_963931845.1 of Maratus michaelseni. Lineage (NCBI taxonomy): Eukaryota > Metazoa > Arthropoda > Arachnida > Araneae > Salticidae > Maratus > Maratus michaelseni. The sequence goes on from OZ007593.1 coordinate 94,258,742, forward strand.
TGACGTTTGTGACGACACTGCACCGGGTCGGTGACCAGATTTTACCCGAATCCAATCCAGAAACTTCGGATCGATCTTTTTGGATTTGTTTGGTTACAGAATAGATTTGGATTAGTTGTCGTGTGACCTGATTTTCGAGAACCCGATCTGACCCGAGTCGGGTATAATGTTTTTACTGTAAGTCTTGTTTGGAATAGAATCTTGCATACGACCGAGTAACCAGATTTTATCAGAAATTGTGTTACGATACAATTTCTGATGTCGGCTCGGATCTAGAGTCATACACGAATCCGGTTATATACTTCTTGAACATGATTGAATGTCAACTTGAACATGAATTATGGTTGACTGAAACTATATTTTGATTCAACCCGTATTCTTACCCTAACCTAGCAACAAGAACAACAAAAAATCTGTAAGCCCACAATCCGACCGAACCTGATAAATGATTTCGCATGGATTCGGATAACAAGATTTCACCAAATACGGATAAGATCGACGATAAGGATTGGATCGGCAATCATTGATGCAACTCGTATTCAACTTAAAACTTTGCATCTGATTGAGAAACCGGTTAACACGAAACTTTCTGACACATTTATGAACAAACTTTTAAACGCATGGCACTTGCATGCCTGATTATTAAAGCTATTTGGAATGAATAGCGTTTTCCATTTTTAGATAAATGTAATACTTAAGATCAATGTCGGTCACGTTTTACCCGTTTCTGACGCTGCGCGTCGGAAATTTGGTTCAAAACACCGACTTTGATAGTGTTTTCTGAAACATCATCTGCCGTTAACAAAAAATGGACAACGCCATTCGATTATATATAGGGTAGATGTGCCAGTAATGGACACCCTTAAGGAATTTCTTTAACAATTATTTTTTAATTAATAGTTATAATTGTTGTATTCAAAATTTTTTAATATTATATTACTCTACCAACAATATTTAACCATGCTCATAGTCACATTTCCTAATGTGAATCTAAATTTAATTGTAAATAACAGAAATAAATCAAAACACCCTAAATTCCAGTAATGGACACCTCACAAAAAGTAATAGATAATTGATATTATGATTGCATTTAAAACTAGAATTTAAAGATAGCATATTAATGAAATAAATAAAGCTGAATTTTTATTGGTTATTTTTTTATAAACCAAAAACATTGAAGGTGTCCCATTACTGGAAGGCGGTCCATTACTGGCACATCTACCCTATTCTGAATAAGAACACCTGCCAATTTCATGTATTTCCGAATAAAAATGAATTCAGAAATATGCCAGAAATTAGCTATTTTGTATTTGAGAACAACTTTAAAGAAAATATAAGTACACATTTTCAAATAAGCATTCTGAAACATTTATATTAGGAATCAATTTAAATAATAGATATACCTATTGTGCGATATTATTAAATAATAAACATTGTATCAAGCAGTAAAACAGTTTTCGTTGTAAATGAAATATAGAACTTAAGATCATAAATGCCAAAAAAAAAAAATATATATATTTTTTTTTCTTTACAAATTATTTTATTTATAGTTTTTGATAGAATACTAAGTGCAGAACTTAAATATAAATTTTTACAGTAAAAACATTCGATAACACCGCTGGAAAAATTACTTAACTAAACAGTTATTTTATTGTTTCATCAATATTTATTAATTTTGTGCATCTAACATTGACATATCTCGACAAATAAATTATTCAATGCATTAAATTGTCACTTTTTTTTTCAAATATACCGGAAAATTATTTCTGGAAACCTACACTAGCAACGAAATTATTAAATTGCAAATCAAATATTAATAGTTTTAAAAATTGCAATGTTTTTAATTATAATGAATAACTATGAAAATTGAACTAAGAAACGCAAAATATTAAATAAATTCCTCATTTTATATAACACTTTACATTTAGAATACATATTCTTAGTAAATACAGTTTTTCCAAACAATCTATTTTAAAAAATATAAAACATTAAAGATAAAATTTAATACAAGTGATTTTTTAAAAGAAAATTTAAACATCTTAACTTTTAAATAATTCACTATTAAATGTACTAGTACTAAACATGCACTATTAACAAAACTGCGAAGACATTAAAAGTTACCTGCTGATCTATAGATAAAGGGGTTATGATGGAATGCTCCTTATCTGCTTCCCTTTCATTGAAAAATTAGAATGTAAATCCACTACAATAATTTTCAAATTATTCCAGCAGAAGCGATGTGTTCATAGATCTGAGAAATCAAATATCACCCAGGCCTTATGAACACACCCGGCTAGACACATTGAGATGTTAAAATGGATGGTTTACTTTAAAATGGAGATTGTTCACTTTAAAACGTTAATTTACTTACACAGTATAAATCTACAAACTTCAAAGAACCCAACACACGCTAATCCTAGCTTCGAATGAGAAAAAGTCGTCTGTCTTCAATATGCGCGCGCAGTATTGTTTAAACACAACAAAATAACAGCTAGCAGATGTTTCCAACTTTTACCGCAAATGATATAGGAAGAAAATAGCTTAAATAAAGACATTTTAAAACCTTTATAATTTATATGGCTGAAAAATGAACTTCTAATGATGCTATAATATTCTTTTTTATATGAGAGAGTTTTGTATTCTTAGAAATAAGCTGTGAAAATTTACATTTGCTTTAGTCGTCAAAAGTAAAGATATATTTTAAATAATAATTGATTTAATAGGCTTTATAAAGTAATTTCGATATAAATTTAAATTGCAATCAAATTTCCTAAGTACAAATTTTTCATTTTTTACACTCTATCGAAAAGAGCAATATATTTAATAGAGGTGACATCTTACTAAGCACTGGCCAGTTTTGGATAAATTGCTATAGGAATGACATATACTTTATAACATGTTTTTAATTCATTTTTGCTCGGAAATACACGAAATTGGCTCGTGTTTTGTTCAGAAACTATGTTATTGAAAAACCTTTTCCATTTTTTGTTAAAAGCAGAAGATCTTTCAGAAAAGAATGTCAAAGTCGGCGTTTTGATTTGAATATCCGACGTGACAGTGAAAAACTGGTCGTCACGTGACACGAATTGCTTATAACTCGATAAATAACTAAATTTCTATTTAAAGATTTTTACCTTTGTATTATATAGTATATTTTGTTAAATTTCATGAAAATGGTAATGAAAATTGTAAAAAATTATCTGCCTCATATATGTAGACAGATATTTATTTATTATTTTATTTTGGAAATACTCAATATATTTAAATAGTGTGTGACAATATTTTTATTAATGATTTAGGTACATGACATAATTCAAATCTATATTTTATGAGTTTTTTTTTTCAAATTCACTCTCCGATCACACCGTGAAGTCACAGAGTGTTGGCATTTTGGTCATAGGTTTTACGTGACTTATGTGACTTGCAGCGACGTCATTGCAACGTCACAAAAATTTTTAAAACTGTCAAAAAGTAATTTTCTTTATGTTATAAGATTTCTAAAGTTTATTTTAAGTTTTCTTTAGATCTCCAAGACGTTCACATTTTGGTCACAGTGTGACGTTACAAAGTGGTGGCATTTTGGTCACAGATGTGACGTGACGTACGTGACTCACATTGACGTCACAATGACGTCACAATGACGTCACTGTGACTGTGCATGCTATGCGGGAACTATATGGGTGGCCGTGTTTACGATGGCAGAACGCAGACAGGCGCCGAACTTGACAGTTCAGCAATGCTGTGGACAAACAGGGATTTATGACCGGCAATCTCGAGGGTCATAAAATTTACAACGATAAACATCAAACTGACTATTCCTGGTAACAAGGAGAGCGACAGGCACGTATGAGTGTCGGACATGCGTAATATGGCACGAACAAATGGGAAGCGTTGCTGGAATCAGATGTACACGGCGACCAGTGAAAGTGCTTCGAGAGGGCATGGGAGTTGGCCACTAGAATCAGCATTGGATGTAGAGCCAGAAAGGAGGAGGTAAAAGATTTTGACACCCCTCTGGGGGGAAAAGAACGAAAAGTTCGTTAGAACTGAAAAAAATCACTTATTGTATCAACAACCTTAAGAGGAAGACATCCTCTTTCAGCAACTTGCTGCTAAAAATGAACGTTGACTTTTTCTCCATAGGCTGCATTTGCATTATGTCAACAGCCTATAGTTATAACTAACTAAATTAATCACACTTTTTTTTTAAATATGTGCCCAGGAAGCAAGAACCCACTTGTGAACTCTATCAATGACTGCTGTTCTCTTGAAAAATCCAGGTACATATTATTTACCCAGCTACTGTAAAAACTTTTTAAATTAATTAATGAATATTGAGGAGATAATATTTCTCCTGCCATCCCAGGATCATGGATGCTTAAAAATTTAATTGTTATCATAATTTATTAAATTAGAATATTATCAAATGTGGTATCATGCTTAAACTTAAATAATTAAAATAATAACGTAATAACTTAACCAAAACCAGGAAATATAATGTACAAGGCATATACCTTTTTACAATTATTTTACTTTCTATTTTATGTTTTATCAATCTGTATATTTTGTAAATAAAACCCTTTTATTTCCTCTTAATTAAGACTCTAACATTTATTATGGTTTCCAGTGTGATGTTTATTTAAATTAATATATATGTTGGTTTAAATTACTCCTTGAAATAAGATTTTTCAGCGGGCTTGAGGGTCAACTATAAGGATAAGATTCTTCGAAATCACACAACGCGGTACGACTCCTTAATTTAATACAAAATCTATCCCAGGTTGCACGATCAGAATTTGCCTTCAAATTGCCGCTAAAATAATTGGTGTGTTTCTGACAGGAGGAGCTAATTATTATGGGTTCGAGTAACACCCGGCAAGTTTTATAATTTAAATTTTAAATCTCTCCAACACTAAATATACTAATAATTGAGTTTTTCGTAAGCTAAAAACTACAAAATATGTCTAGAATTTAAAATTAGTAAAATGTGTTTCAGTTTTTGTAATTGAGGCTGATTAAAACTAATTAAATAAGATAAAATATTTACATTTGTTGTCGCACTTTTTTATGCATTTATTTCGTTCATTGATTTGGGGCATTAATTTAATCTGTTATGAACGAAGATTAAGCATTTTAAAGTAGACTAAACATTTTAAAGTGGAATACGATCCTTTAAACTTCACACTTTACACGAATATCAAAGACTGAAACGTGTTTCGAAATCAACGTCCCCTTTGTATTTTCCATGGTGTATTTAAAAACAAGAAAATATGCGAAATGTCTTTAAAGTTAAACCAAACAGAAACAACAACAAAAAAATAGTTCGCTCAGTTGCATTAAAAAAAAAATTGTTGTCTATATCTAGTGAATTTTTACTTATTTAGTTTGAACTCATTATTTATTTATCTGAATATTTGCCCTTTTGTTCAATTTGCCATTTGATTTTTGTTTAGTCTAAATATTTGCTCTTTCACTCAACGAATGAATAAACACAATTCTGATATCAATCTAGGGAAAAATTCAATGACAAGTATGCTAGATTTTTTTAAATATAAGAACTTAAATTTACAGTTTACAATACGTTCACTTTGCTAGGATGAGCGTGGTGAATAACTAAGGTTTTAAATGTTTTTAGCAGAAATACGGGAATTTTCTTTACATTTCCCTACGAAGAATAAAAAAATGTTGGCAAACTACTTATGATATACTACTACTACATATCGAAAATGAGTTCTAACTTAATCATTTACGTCTGATGGAATATGTTTATATTTTATTGTGCCATGTGGCAGTTTCAGAGAAAAAGCTAGGAAAGAAAAAAAATACTACAAGAAAGATACAGGGAAAAAGTATTCGCTTAAATTGGCAGTGGAGCTCAAAATTTACATCATTATAAATAATATTAATAAAATTTCTCTATTTCAAATATTCATATCGATTTCTATTTTATTTAAACATGTATATATATATATATATATATATATATATATATATATATATATATATATATATATATATATAAATACATGTATCAGTATTCCGTATACATACGTATTCTGAGAATAAGTTAAACTAAAATACTTTTAATATTTAAATTTTAATTGAACTGCTTGATTGAGTCAAATGTAATGATTCAAGGCTGTATTATTTTGCCTCAAATATTACACAGATGATAATTGTTGATGACAATAATATAATAAATCACTGGTTAACTTTAAATTAAAGTGTAATTATTGCTTAAAGTGATAAAAAACATAACACAAAAGGTTTTATAATACCAAATATATAAAAGGTTTTAATATAGATGACATACGTGTCATGCACTCGGACTCCCTCAGATCAAAATGATAAATAAAATATTCTCGCAAAGTTTTTGAAAATTATAAACATAAATCACGAGATCACATGTCCAATGCAAGCAGGTGCTTAAATTGGTCAAACTGGAAAACGTGAAAATTTATTATTAATATAATTTTTTTATTGCTTTTTTAATTTGTAAAGCATCGCTTGACAAATTTTAGGCAATTCAAAATAAGATGATTCGTTGCAAATGTTATCGTTTTCCAAATATATTTCTATTGATTCACGGATAATAGATGGGAAATAAACTCTTGACTAGATGGAACCCGTCAAAATTTGACGGCAAACAACTTGATACAGTAAAACCTCTAAATAACGGACACCTCGGGAGCGCAGAAATTGTCCGCTATTCGGAGGTGTCCGCTATTGAGAAAACTTCAGAGATTCACAAAATCGCTAAGAAATGCTTAACGTTTCATTAATTGGCTTTTGTATGTCCGAGAACTTCTATTATATGATTAATCAGAAATTAAAATTACTTTTTTAAGCAATAAAACTGAAATGAAATTATGCATACATTTTCCCACTGTTTATTACATTCTTAAGGAAACAATCTGTTACAAAAGATTGCTTTTGCTTGCGATTACATGTAGTTAGTTTTTCTATGCGACGTTTTAATGCTATCAGTAGTTTTAATCTTTCTGAATCATCTTTTTTGGAAAAAAGAAAAAATAATAATGTGTAACTGCTCACTGTGTTTTGTCGCTTCTTGGAAATTCTCGATATTGCAGGAAACATCCCCTGGTTTCAGTATCTTATTCATATCACTAATAGAGTCAGCTTTTGTCGAAGATTCTGAAGAAATATAATCGCCTACGTCAACTGATTCTTTTTCAGTAGGTCATCATCAATGTTAATGAACATTTTGGCATTTCTTCACTCCTGATCCATTTCATTAATTCACTTATTGCGATAGTTCTTCATTTCTATCAGAAATAAGTGTTTCATTTTCTTTTAATATAAAGCCTGCTTTTCTGGAACATTGTCGTACGCATTCCGGTTATATGTTTTTTACAGCTGAAGAAATCCGAATTTGAAAGCATCGGGAACATTAACTAATTTTAGGCTGTTCTCAACTGTATTCATAGAATAAAACTTCGAAAGAATATGGCTTAATAAAAGCTTTCTCCATCAGGCTTTACAATTGTGTATAACGCCTTGATCAAGGGGCTGGCATATGAAAGTTTTTTTTTGGGGGGGTGGGGGGGGGAGAAACACAGTTTTAACATTGTCCAATTTAAAAATTTAAAATGTTTTGGATGAGAAGTTGCACTGTCCAAAAACAAGAGAACTTTTCTTTGTTTTTTTCATCCTATTATCAAAGGTAGTTAACCATTTAATCACTAAAAATCTGGTTATCCAAGCTTTTTTATTAGCTCTATAACACCAAATTTTTTAAATTGGATGTTCTTTGAGAAACATGCGGGTTTCAGAGATTTTTGAACTATAAGAGGAATTTAAAATTCCCCTAATACATCGCAACATAATAAAATAGTGATTCGCTCTTTTGTCATTTTTTCGCCCATACAGCCATCCTTTTTAAAGCACAGTCTTATTCGAACTATAAGAGGAATTTAAAATTCCCCTAATACATCGCAACATAATAAAATAGTGATTCGCTCTTTTGTCATTTTTTCGCCCATACAGCCATCCTTTTTAAAGCACAGTCTTATTCGAACTATAAGAGGAATTTAAAATTCCCCTAATACATCGCAACATAATAAAATAGTGATTCGCTCTTTTGTCATTTTTTCGCCCATACAGCCATCCTCTTTAAAGCACAGTCTTATTCGAACTATAAGAGGAATTTAAAATTCCCCTAATACATCGCAACATAATAAAATAGTGATTCGCTCTTTTGTCATTTTTTCGCCCATACAGCCATCCTTTTTAAAGCACAGTCTTATTCGAACTATAAGAGGAATTTAAAATTCCCCTAATACATCGCAACATAATAAAATAGTGATTCGCTCTTTTGTCATTTTTTCGCCCATACAGCCATCCTTTTTAAAGCACAGTCTTATTCGAACTATAAGAGGAATTTAAAATTCCCCTAATACATCGCAACATAATAAAATAGTGATTCGCTCTTTTGTCATTTTTTCGCCCATACAGCCATCCTTTTTAAAGCACAGTCTTATTCGAACTATAAGAGGAATTTAAAATTCCCCTAATACATCGCAACATAATAAAATATTGATTCGCTCTTTTGTCATTTTTTCGCCCATACAGCCATCCTTTTTAAAGCACAGTCTTAGTCGAAAAATTCTGAAAAAGAGTCCGCTTTCCTCGACATTAAAAATGTTTCTCTCCTCATAACCTTCACAAATTGATTGCAGTTATTCATGCTAATCCTCCACTTTTTTCAAAGCTACAGATTTTGCTTTTCCACATATTGTCTTCTAAGAGATGTTGTGCCAAGACAAGAACTTTTCCAGCCATCTACCCAAACTCTTAAAATCATGTAATCCGAGTTCTTTGGCGACTTTTAAAGCCTTTTTCTGAATCAAAGGCCCACTGATAGGAATTTTTTTGAACGAAGTTAAGTAAACCAGTTCAGAAATATAGAATTAATTTAAATGGAATACCTCAGTTTCACCTTTTTGGTGTTTCTCGTTAGAGATGATAATCCACAAATTCTTTATTTCGTAAAATCTCTCCCACTTGTGTTTTACGTATTTTAAAACATTAGGCAGGTATCCGTAAACTCTATTTCTGTTTTTCAGATTTACTTACATTTACAATTTAAATTTTTTTTTTAAGTTAATCGCTTTCGTTTTGAGGTCATTCTCGAAACATTAATCACAAACAAGACACTAAATTCAGAATACGCAGAACTCAATATATTCAGAAAACGATAAAAATGGTTTTAACATATTTTAAAGCTTTGAATATTGTATGTCAATTAAATCTGAAGAATCAAACAGTAATCGATACAAAATACATACGATATTGGAGGATTCCCCAGACCATTGAGAATTTTCCAGAGACCACCCCCTACATTTATCTGTGGTCAAAAAATTTGTGACACAAATTCCCTTGATAAATTCCGAGGCTTTTTACTTTTTTTTCATTTTCTTTCTCGTTAAAAAACATTTTTCATCCTTGAGCGCCAAAACTACTGTCCGCTATTCGGAATGTCCGCTATTCAGAGGTTAAACATACAAAAATTTAGATTTTGGGAGTGGGGATTTGAAAAGTGTCCGTTAAATAGAGGTGTCCGCTATTCGGGAGTGTCCGTTATGGAGGTTTTACTGTAGTACCATAAAAATAAAATTTATAGTTGCCTTAACTTGACAAATTTCATAGTGGGGAGCATAATATGATTAAGCGGTCACAGGTCTTACCATCGATATATCACATGAGGGGTGTGTGCAAAATTTAGAAAAGTACCCCTTGGGGGGGCAAAGAGGGGGGGATGGACATGGGAGATGCATAATATGATTAAGTGGTCACAGACCTTTCCAATGGTATATAACATGAGGGTTGTGTGCAAAATTTAGAAAGTACCCCTTGGGGGGGCAAAGTGGGGAGATGGACATCGGAGATGTATAATATGATTAACCGGTCACAGACCTTTACAACAATATATGACATGAGGGGTGTCAACAAAATTTAGAAAACTACCCCTTGGGGGGGGCAAAGTGGGGAGATGGACATCGGAGATGCATAACATGATTAAGTGGTCACAGACCTTTCCAATGATATATAACATGAGTGTTGTGCGCAGAATTGAGAAAGTACCCTTTGGGGGGAGGGGGGAAAGTGGGAAGATGGACATCGGAGATGCATAATATGATTAAGCAGTCACAGACCTTTCCAACAATATATGACATGAGGGGTGACAACAAAATTTAGAAAGTATCCCTTGGGGGGAGGCAAAGTGGGAGATGGACATCGGAGATGCATAATATGATTAAGTGGTCACAGACCTTTCCAATGATATATAACATGAGGGTTGTGTGCAAAATTTAGAAAGTACCCTTTGGGGGGGGGCAAAGTGGGGAGATGGACATCTGAGATGCATAATATGATTAAGCAGTCACAGACCTTTCCAACAATATATGACATGAGGGGTGTCAACGAAATTTAGAAAAGTGCCCCCTTAGGGGGAGGGGAAGTGGCGGGATGGACCCCGGAGATGCATAACATGAATAAGCGGTCAAGGACTTTTCCAGCGATATATCACACAAGGGGTGTGTGTAAAATTTAGAAAAGTGTCCCACTTGAGGGGGGGAGTGGGGGGATGGACCCCAGAGATGCATAACATGAAAAAGAGGTCACAGGCGTTTCAACTTGCAACTTTTTTCTCGAAGGCATTTGACAATATTAAATTTTTTTTTACCCAAGACAATTTAACGATATTCTTAATTTTTTTGCGCAATTCGTCAAACGTTCATGGAAAAAATCATGAAATTCGCTAATCAATAGTTGATAAATTATAAAATTCAACAATCGATAGCAGTAAAATTGGTCAATCGATAACGGAAAAATCACGAAAGTCATCAAATGGTCTTTCGTAAAAAAATTGTCCTGCACACTGATGTGATGATCAAAAGAGTTTTGAAGTATAGGACAAAATTAGCACTTGCCAAACAGCGAGTAATACTGAAAATTTGGCAATGGACTTTATTGCCACCACTGGTCAAACATAATAGTCACACTCACCAAAAGCGATAATTGAATGGAAAAAGGTTTTTTTCTCTGCTGTCGCTCGACAAATTTCGAAACCATTTGTCGAATTTCACGATTTTTCCCCCCAAATTGACGGATGTGATTTTTTTTCTCGAAGCCATTCGACGATATTCGAAAACTTTTTGTCCCGAAACCAGTTGATGAATTTTGTGATTTTTACACTGTCGATTAATGAATTTTGCGATTTTTTCGCTATCGATTGACGAATTTCGCAATTTATCGACTATCGATTAACGAATTTCACGATTTTTTCCATGAACGAACAAATAGCGCACTTTCTTTCCGGTAATGTTTGACACATTAAGCCCCTTACAATTCAGCCAATGAGTTGAACGTTGTTTCTTTCCAGAAATGTCAGGAATGAAACAATGATTCTTTAGGAGGAATTCCCTTCGTTCGATGCCCCATGGAAGAATGTGTGCGATGCAGCAACGGGCGTCACAGACTTTTTAGGGCACCTGCAGACTAAAAACATCTAACCAATCTTCGCGGGGGAAAAATCACAGATTTCGTCAAATGATTGAGGAAAAAACACTAATTTCATCAAAGGATCATGGGAAAACATGACTTTCGTTAAAAGACTACAGAAAAAACGTGAATTATGCAAAAGGATCGCGAAAGATAGGCAAATTTTGTCAAAGAATCGCAAAAAAAGGAAATTTCCCCAAAAGATCACGCTGTTTTACTAAATTTCATCTAAAAATTGCGGAATAAAATGTATTTTATCAAAGAATCGGTGAAAAATGCGAATTTCGTTAAGGATCGCAAGAAAAATGCGAAATTCTTCAAAGGATTGCTGAAAAAACCCGAATTTCATCAAAGAATTGCTGAAAAAACATGAATCTCACCCAATAACAGAAAAATCATGGTTCATAATCATTATATCTAGTAGTACAGGGGTTCTCAAACTTTTAGAAAGACGTACCACTGAATCGAAGTTCATACTTCCGCGTACCACCTGGTAACAAACATAAAGCTAATATAGAAAAACCTGCCTAAAACGAAATATCTCTCCGGTCTTTTGTATTTCCGTCATAGCAGGTTTTATTGCATTTAAAAATGAATGATTACATTACTAAATTGACTGCTTTATAATAACATTCAAGTAAAAAGTAGTATCATCATTAAATTTTAATAATGCATAAAGTATCAAAATACAGTATTTTGGTATAGTAAAAAAAAAGCCGCAATACTTAATCACATATTGGCGCACACTGATTCATATACTGTTGTAGTAGGCTAATGAAAAGGATGGCTTGTTTTATCAAGCACAACATCCTCATTTCTGGCTCAATATTAGGAAGTTTTAGTCATAAGTCAGATTCGATGTTTAGTTTATTCCAGTATTTGTTTTTCATATAACAAAGACGGGAAAAGCACATACACAGAGATATGTTGTGCTAAACACAGACTTTGCGTATTTTTGACTGTACTCTGATATTCTCGTCAGCGAAAATTCTGTTACATTCATCCTTTTGAATGTGGACTCCAGTAATCCATCACAGGAGAGGAGAGCTGAATAAGTTCACTTCTTTCCTCTCTCGTGAGTTACAGTGGCAGGATGTCTCAAATGAGAAACGAATTTCCAGAGCCTGATTAAGGTCATGTGGAGCTCTATACCCAGTACCTTTTCGGAGCCAGTCTCAAACCAAGATAATAGCTATAAATTTTTGGGGGGTGAGTATTTGGTGGTTATCCTTAGATATTATGATATGGTTACCAAGTTAATCAAAATCTTCTTTGATTTTGGGAGAAATAATTGGAAAAAACTGCATTTTTAATAAACTTTATGTAAACAATTTTATTTATTTTGCCCCCCCCCCATCAGTGGTGGGCCCTAGGCATGGCCTATGCATTAATCAGGTCCTGCGAATTTCTTATCTAAAGCTTAGTTAGCGCATTTAACATAGGCTTAATGCTTAATACATACGTATTAATAATCTGCATACCTTTAAATGCGACATTAATGTCGCTCAACAGGCAAACACTTGCAAGTTTTTTCATACATTTATATACCGGGTGTCCCACAAATGACTGATGGATTTTAAAATTCAATAACTAGCAAACGGTGACAGATATTAAAAAAATTCTTGCAGGAGGGTTATGTATGATGTCTGGAGTTTTTTTACTCTGATTCTTGATTTTAGTTCGAATTTCAAACAATAGATGGCGCTGACAGCGGTTGGCGCTCATTAGAGGCCGAAACTGACGTCACTCAGCATTGATGCGAAGAAAGGAGATTAAGGCTATGGAGTGGATCTCATTCGCCAGTACAATCTTGCTCTAAGGCCCCGATTCTGAACTCATTTAATATGATTTCAATGGAATGAAATGTTGCCATGGAAACAACAAATTCTTTGATAGTGGAATACAGCGTTCAGATCAGGGCATGAATTTAACAAGCAGTATTCGAGTTGCAGGCGATTTTACATTTATGAAGTTTTATTTTCCGGGATTAAATTACTTTTTATGGCCTGATTTAAAGAATATTTTATGCATCATATTTTAAAACTAGATGAAGAGATCTTGCTACAATATCTGCTAGTGAGTACTTTTAAAAGCGTGTACACTATTTATTGAAAATGGTTTATTTCACCTAGTAGTTTTAAAATACGATGAACAAAATATTCTTTAAATCAGGCCGTAAAAAGTAATTTAATCCGGGAAAATAAAACTTCATAAATGTAAAATCGCCTGCAACTCGAATACTGCTTGTTAAATTCATGCCCTGATCTGAACGCTGTATTCCACTATCAAAGAATTTGTTGTTTCCATGGCAACATTTCATTCCATTGAAATCATATTAAATGAGTTCAGAATCGGGGCCTAAGAGCAAGATTGTACTGGCGAATGAGATCCACTCCATAGCCTTAATCTCCTTTCTTCGCATCAATGCTGAGTGACGTCAGTTTCGGCCTCTAATGAGCGCCAACAGCTGTCAGCGCCATCTATTGTTTGAAATTCGAACTAAAATCCAGAATCACAGTAAAAAAACTCCCAACATCATACATAACCCTCCTGCAAGAATTTTTTAACTATCTGTCACCGTTTGCTAGTTATTGAATTTTAAAATCCATCAGTCATTTGTGGGACACCCGGTATATATATATATATATATACCACCTCAATACATATGTACAATGCTTTACCTTAAATCAGCTCTGCATATGACCACAGTATTTGTTTGATTGGAATAATCTTACTCTCTTGACCAGTTTAAATAACCTTACTCTCTTAAAAACTGATTTCCATGAAATAGGAGGAAACTATAACACTTTTTGTAAAAGAGAAGAAAATATTTCAATCAACACAATGAATCAATTTATGAATTATGTTTGAAATAAGCTTTTATTTCAACACTTCCTAGAAGCTCTTCTTGTACAAAGAGAACAATGAGTAACAAAACAACATTCCAAGTGTAATTTATAAATTACACTTGGAATGTTGTTTTGTTTAAACTCCTCCTACAAGCTCCTCCTACTCCCAAGCATTCAGACTTTACCTTCAGATAATTCAATTTGTAAAGCTGTTTAAAAACAGTTCTTCCGCTAATTAAAAGTACTTCATTCATTCATTAATTTTAAAATTAGATCTTTATTAAAAAATTCAATTTTTATCTATATAAATCTAATAATTTTGTTTTTAATTCTTGAAAACTGATTGTATCATAAGGGTTGAGTGTGAATTTCAGCAAGGCTGCTATAAAAGAAAGCTGCACCGTTAGGCGCCAGGATTGTAAGCAAGCACCGAATCAAAGTCCTGAAGGACTTTTAGCGCACCAGTAGGAGCTGCTTCCCACGGCGCCTAGGCCGGCCAGAGGACCGCCATCTGCGGACCCTCCAACCTTAAACCCACGTGTCGACGACGTAAGTCGCTGCGATACGCGGTGAAACCCAGTAGGGGAGTCACCACGAGGCACTTGGGGACGGGCCGGCGTCCCCCAACAGCTTCGGAGCTGGACACCCAGGAGGGAACCAGGCCCTAGGCCTTGTCGGGTTTTTCCGACCCGTACTTGCTTTAACAGAACTCGAGGGGTGTGGAAACCTACAAAGGTAGTCACAGTTCCCTCTCATGGGTGATTGCTTCCTTGATCGCTTGGACCTCGGCTGCAAAAACTTTCGCACCATCCGAGAGACAGAACTGGCTCTCCGCTACAATTTGGTTCTCTCATACGGCAAGGAACGCACACCCGACGGTGTCGTTCTCCTGCTTGGATCCGACCGTGTAGTACGAACACGTGGTTCGCGGAGTCAAATCCGCGGTCCAACGGACCCGCCAAAGATCCTCAAGTGTGGGAGTGGGCCTCCAGAAGTCGACCGACTCGGAGTCTACTTCGGTACCGTCAACGCTCTTCTTCCATCGGACTAGGGTCGTGTAGTCCCTGTCCAGCTCCGCACGGAAGTTGAAGGTGACGACCCCTGACAAGACCTGCAGAGCATCCGTGGAAGTCGTTGTGTAACATTTTGTTACACAGAAGAGAAGGTTCCAGTGCATCCTGATCAACCTGTTTGCCTACCTTGCTTGAGTACCAAATAGATGCCGCATAAAGAATAATTCTTTCTGCTATGATCTAGTAAAGCATCTTGTGTAATTTTGGTCTCAGAACCCAGTTATCTGCTGTGAGACGATTCATTTTGTTCAACACCTTAAAAGCCTTCTCCTGAACCGAGGTTAGGTGAGGCGTCCAACTTAGGTGGGAATCGATTGTGATACCCAGATACATGATCTGCCATTTAAAGCGAATCCTGTTCCCTTCCATGAGGATAGGAATAGATGGGCCATTGTGGTACCTGCCCAGGGGCTTCAGAACCGTTTAACCACACTTACCGAAACTGAACGTGAGGCTGCACTCTGTCGCCCAAGCGTGGATCTCGTAGAGAACCGGCCCGAGCAACTCCGCGAACCTAATGACAGCTCGTTGTCGTGCGGATAAAAAGGCATCATAGGCGAAAACCAAAACAACATAGGTTTCGTCCTTCTCGTCTTGCAACCGTTTCAACAGAAATTCAATTAAAACCAATCAGAGGTAGGGCCCAAGACACGAACCTTGGGGTACTCCAACATTGAAGTAGTGGTACCCATCATCTGATAGGATGACAGAGCGAAACCAAAGGTAGTCGTCTATCAACCCAAGGATCCAAGGTTCAACACCCAGTTCCTCCAAAAACTGGAGGATGTCTGTGCGTCGAACACTATTGAATGTTGACTTGATATCGAACATGACAAGACATGTGTAATCTCCACGACTCTTCGAAACAGCTATGTACTCCATCACACGATAGAGCGCGTCGACCGTACTAACCTTCTTTCGAAAGCCGTACTGCCGCGCATCGAGCAAACGTTTGGACACCAAGTATAGTACCAGACGAGTTGCACACAATTTATCCAATACCTTCCCGAGGGTCGACAAATACAAATCGGACGGTAGGTCGCAGGGTTACTGCACTCCTTCCCAGACTTGGGAAAGAACACGGCAATCGCCCGCTTTCATGGCCGCGGAAAACAAGACTCTCTCAGGCAGTAATTATACAAGGATAACAGCCACTGAGGGTGGTGTTTCAGGACCTCACGGGCGATCTCGAGACTGAGTCCATCATGACCAGGCGCCTTGATAGGCGGCAGCGATTCCACTGCAAATTCAAGTTCATGAATCGAAAGCAGATCTGGTTCACCGGTCCTAATGTTCGCGACCTGGGAAACGTCATCAACCGATAGGAAGTTGTACCTCGTAAGTGCACAGCCGGCCGGCGTTTTTTGTTTTTGAGACATAGCCAATTCAAAGTCGACGTCAAATATTCAACTCCCTCATCAGGTGTCGCAAACTCATACGAAATCAGATCCGCAGCTTGCAGATCGCGGGAGAATGCATACTAAACCAAGTCCCTCCTCAGCAAGTTTGCGATAACAAACATTTCTCGTAACAAGAAAATAGAAAATGCGTTTACAAATCCTAAATCGCGTTCGAAATTTTTTTGAAAATTTCCAAGTTAACAAGCCGTTTTCGATTCCATAATATGCTGATTTTTGTATTTTATTCCACGTACCAGTATCGGAATTCTGCGTACCAGTAGCAAGAGCATCACGTACCAGTACTGGTACGCGTACCATAGTTTGAGAACCCCTGTAGTAGTATATGTAAATACAGTTTGTGATATAAGACAAAATTAACACTCACCAATCGGCGAGTAATACTGAAAATTGGTGATTGATGTTATTGCCACCACTGGCTAAACTTAATAGTCACACTCGCCAATTGCGATGATTGAATGTAAATGAAATTTTTTCCCGCTGTCACTCAAATAATTTCTAAACCATTTGGCGAAGATTTTCCTGAAACCATTTTGTGAATTTCCCGATTTTTTATTCAAAATCATTTGACGAATTTTGCGACTTTTTCTTGAAGGCATTTGACAATATTGTATTTTTTTTTACCCGAGACAATTTGACGATATTCTTAATTTTTTTGAGGAATTCGTCAAACATTCATGGAAGAAATCATGAAATTCGTTAATCAATAGTCGATAAATTGCGAAATTCAACAATCGTTTGCGGTAAAATCGTAATATTCGTCGGTCTCCGGTAAAAAAAATGTCTTGCACATTGATGTGATGATCAAACGGGTTTTAACGGTATTTATTTTATTTGTTGTATTGTGTATAAATATCTAGGTGTCGATTTTAATTTTAGCGTTAAAAATGAATTTAGGCTCATTTAATAGTTTGCCAAATCGATCCAAATGGAAATTGCATTTTTTGAGCTCTGTCCTTTTGTTTGTATAGTACAGAAAATAATTCACATAATACAAAATTGGAACTCTTATAGTCTGTTTATTATTTATTCATACGGTGTTCCGATTACTACAATAAAATTCATAATATGTGAGAAAATGGGGATTTTTTATTTTTTTAACTCATACTTACAAATTATAATTGTTTTGATAAAAGCATACATCTAACACATCACTGAATGCTTTAATTTCTTAGCAAACTCTTAATATTTACGATATATTTACATTATATGGTACTTTTCAGATATATGGACATCATTGTCGCCAAGCATACATTTACATACATTATGCATTAGCATACATTTTGGCATGGTATCCATGTAATGGGAAAGTACCCATTATATTGTTTGTATGTATACAAATCTTGTATAAAACATTAACCTTCTCACCGTCGTGAAGTGATATATCCGTTCACTATGCTAAGGTTTCACTGCAATAGAGGCATTGTTTAAATTTATATAATTCTACAAATATGATGCAGTTTTAAAATATCATTTAATGATTAATACTGTCAAGGAATATACTCATATACGTAATTAAGTTTTTTATACCAAGATTTTGAAAATTCATCTTTTTTTGACATTTAAAAAAAATAACAGAAAAATATTACAAATTTGCCCATTTGCTCGGCGGTCAGATGATTAAGTAAATATTAATGATTAGCAGAACTGGTTCTATCTATGAAGTATATTATTTCGCCCAAAAACCCCCAACAACAAAATAATTACAAAGAATAAGTAATAGTCTTTAAATATACAAAAAGCAATGTGATTAATGGCCAGGTTTTTTTTAATATACAACATTTTTTATATACAAAAGAAAAACCGAAATAACATCATTCATTTCACCTGACGTCAAAAAGTTTTTTTTTTTTTTTCGCATTCATGGGCAAAGCACGAAATTAATAAAATCACCAATTTGTGACAAATTATGAGTTTCATGTGAATCACCCAAGAATGGACATGCAATCTGGTATAAAATGAATTTAATAAATCAAAACATTCTAGATTTGCATACATACAAACAATACAATGTAAATATTTCTTAAATATTAACCTGGTAGCAGAAACAGTGCAGCACGGCAGCAAGTGCTGCAGATTATTTTAGACATTGCAGATAAATTTCGCAGCTTAAAAAGAAATGCTGGGCTTATAAAAGTTGTTAAAATTTAGTGTGTCTCTAGATTTATTGTATATTAAAAAAATAACAGAAAAAAAACATCACAAATTTCCCCATTTGCTCGGGCGGTCAGAGGATTAAGTAAATATTAATGATTAGCGGAACTGGTTCTATCTATGAATTATATTATTTCGCCCAACCCCCCCCCCCCAAAAAAAAAAAAAAATTACAAAGAAGAAGTAATCGTCTTTAAATATACAAAAAACAGTGTGATTAATGGCCAGGTATTTTTTATATATAACATTTTTTATATACAAAAGAAAAAACGAAATAACCTCATTCATTTCCCCTGAAGTCAATAATATATATATGTTTTAGTTTCATGTGAATCGCCCAAGAATGGACATGCAATCTGGTATAAAATGAATTTAATAAATCAAAACATTCAAGATTTGTATACATACAAACAATACAATGTAAAATATTTCTTAAATATTAACCTGGTAGCAGAAACACTGCAGCACGGCAGCAGATTATTTTAGACATTGCAGATTAATTTCGTAGCTTTAAAAAAATGCTGGGCTTATAAAAGTCGTTAAAATTTAGTGTCTCTAGATTTATTGTATATTTTTATTATATTGCAAATCAAAACATTCAAGATTAATGAAAACATTCGAGATTAATGAAAACATTTAGTGAAGTGTGAAGCATCATGTATGTATAATAAGAATTACGTGAATTATTTGCTGTACTATTGAAACAGAAGGAAAAAAGCGATTTCCATCTAGATTGATTTGGATTTGGCAAAACGCTAGAATCGAAATCGACACCTAGATATTTATGCTTAACATTAAATGAGCCTAAATTTAGTTTCGACACCTAGTTATTTATACAAATTACATAATAAATAAAATAAATACCTTCAAAACACAGATCAGCGATGTAGTTAGCGATATATGTTTTGTCAATCCGAATCTGCTTCTGGAGAGCCCTCAACTCATTGGCTGAAACATCCCGGAATCACATCTGTCGCTAGAGTGTAAAAGCCTCTAGCTGATTGGCTGAATGCTCGCGCATGCGTATAAAAGCCATTTTTGCATGGATTGACGAAAAAACGGTTTAGCTTTAAGTATATGGATGGAAAAATTATTTTACTATTCTTGAAATCAATCTGCATAGGCTCTATTCTATGTAGTCTAGCTAAGCCAGTAGTTCTTCTGTTACATTTCATATCTGCCATATGTTCTTTTATTCTCGTTTTAAATTTTCTGTTTGTCATTACTATATAGCATTGTAATGTTCCATTTGCCCTTTTGAATTTGATTTCATAAACACCGGAAAGTTGATCAAGTTCTATTGGATCTATTTTTCTACATACTATGTTTTTAGGTGCGTTCGTAATTATATAAATACGTAGCACCTATAGTCGTCGTTTGGTCCGTCCGTCTGTCCGTCCGTCTGTCTGTCTGTCTGTCCGCATATAACAACGCAAAAACTACCCAACCAAATGGTTTGCAATTTAAAATATATTATCTTTGCAGAATTTTGTCGAGACATTTCAAATTTTATTAAAATCGAATCAAAACTTTAGGAGATATTAATAAAAATATTTATTAAGAAATTTGAATTTTTTTTTAAATCGGTGCTTTTTTGTTATAGGAGCTTCCGAAGTTTAATCGTCAAGCGACCGAGATACTTATTTTATGACAGAAATTAATCTGCAGACGATATAATTCATTTCACAGAATTAAAAATCATCAAGATCTGAATATTTATATAACTAGCTGATACATATATATCTGAATATTTATATAACTAGTTAAGATATTTGTATGAACAGTGTCATAAAATATATACTTAACTAGCTGTGTAACCCGTTCTACGCACGGGATATCATGAATTTAATTCTAAAACGTGCGTACGAACGCACCTCGTTTGTAACGTTTGACGTACAATTTCCAACTTGTTTAATTTTGTTGAAGGTTTTGCGATACGGCAGATATTGAATTTGCTAAGTTTATATTTTAATATTTTAAAGAACCCAGGAAATAGTGTAAAATTGATAGATTTGAGTTTTGTTCTTTAACAATATTCTTCTTTTTATTATCTATCCTCGTAATTGATTTATTAATAGTGCTGTCTTTGTATCCGTTATTTCTTGCGGTGTCGCATATTTTTTTATTTCATTGGTTAATTGATTAGGGGTACAGACAGTAAAGGCTCTTCTAATTAAATGTCTAAAGGCAGAAACTTTAAAGAAAAAGGTGCTTGATCATTATTTGGAATAGTGGATTGATTAGCTGTTGGTTTTCTATATACAGTACGTTCTACGACATGTTGATTAACAGCACATGCAAATAAGGGAGTGTATTATTTTGTTCATCTTCCAAAGGGAATTTAATCATAGAATCAATGCTATTGATCTGAGCAAGAAAGCTATTAAGCGAATAGCTTTCTTGAATATAAAATAATAACGCACATCAACTTTTTTGTAAAAAAAGTGTATTATTTAAATACAATTTAGATGGAATAACAGAATAATCCTAATAATATTATAAATCTGATTGTGTGCGAATGTTAGGCTGAAGCCAGCGTCAAAATGGAGCATTTAATCATCCTGTATCTTTGCATATACGTTGATTATAACCCTGAAATGAACATAGGCTGGTTTTTGTTAATTTTATTCAAATATATTTCTTAATAATTCAAAATTTCGTTATTTTCATAGAGAATAAATGGACATTTTTCCATAAAATTTAACCATTTTACTTTATCGTTGCTAGGGCTTTGATCGTTGCAAATAAATAAAAACACGAAAAAAAAATTTCCTCAACAATTAATTTTCAATTTAACGATTTTCACGTGAAAAATGAAAATGAAAAAGAATTCAAAAGAAGATGAATTTCCGTGATATTTGAAACAAAAATATTGAGCATTTGTTATTATACATGAAGTATGAATATCGGTTACATTAAAAAGATCTTTTTCTGTCAAAAAACTGCGTTATAATTAGAAGAAAAAATGAACAATAATTATATTCTTAAAAATAGATTTCGCTTGGACCACCGAACTATGAAAAGGATCCTCCTCGGCTTGGACAAATATGACGTCATAAATAAAACATGTATTTTCAAATAGTCGTAATAATACAAGGAGCATGAATATCAATGTATAATGAAAGTAGATAGATAATGGACGTAATATTTAAGATGAAAAACTGAAATATTTTTTATCGATACTGATTAATAATTACCTTGGGTACCAGTTACATACAAATGTGAGTTTTCCGCTAAAATTTACGTCGTGATTGCCAGAAAAAGAAAATTAACAAGAATTATGGCATTAAAAAGAGATTTCTCTGAGGAAAATGTGACGTCATATTTGAAATAAAACGGCACTTTTCAAATGTGTTTTACAAGGAGCGGGAATTAATTCCGTACATTAATAATACAAGGATCAGTAAGTATAGAAAGTAGATTAGTTTCACGACATATTTAAAACGAAAAATTGAAATTTTTTTTTATCTATACCGATTATTAAGCATGAATACCAGTTACATACAGATGAGAGTTTTTTGCCAAAAACCACACTATGGTTATTAGGAAAAGAAAAATAAATACGAATCTATTATATTAAAATCTGACCGCCTGTTTGTATTTCGCAACTACTCTTTTCAGATTGTCGAACGCATCGCGATTTACTTAACACTGGTTATCATTCATCCGAGGATGTCATGAATTCTCAGAATTTAAAAAAATGATTTAAATTCCGAGATATTATTATTATAATTTATTTATTTATTTATTTATTTATTTTGTAAATTTTAACGAAGTTTCTCTTCAAATGGCAACTAAATTATTCCATTTTTGTGGATAAAAAAGAGGAAATAAATCGGATTAATATATTTTTTCTCATTAAAACTGAAAAAAAAGAATTTATTTTCAATTTGACTAGATGGTGAAAGAAAAAAAAATCTTGATTACAGTAAAATTTTTGAAAAATAAAAACGTATTTTCGCATATTCAAACTTCATGAATCAATTTATTCTGGAGAACAAAAATCGTCTGTCAACATATTTTCATTTAAAAATAAAGATTTTGTTTCAGTTATAGATTAAATCAAGGAGGCAAATTTAAGCTCCTTTCATTTAGGTCTACAACAATTGTTCCCTATTCACAAGAATTGAATTTAATGATAAAGAATATACTATTTCCATTATCTTTGAAGGATTGCTATTAAAACGTTTCACAAAGGCGTTACAAGTAAAATGGTTTACCAGGTAAACTTGACATATGTTTTTATATAATTCGCCGATTTACACGATTTTATTTCGCCCGCCTTTTTTCATTGGTTGCAGTTTCCTTTTCGTGATTATTTGTCACAAAATTTCACTTTTTAAAAACTTAGTTATGTCAAGGCCTCTATAACATAGAAATACTGTATTGTCTCCTATGGAATGTGATAAAGAGTTAGTTAATTATTTACGTTTCTAATTATCGGGAATGAAATATTTTGCTTAATTAAGGCATTTATTCTTCTTTTAATAATGTGTGAACGAAGTCACGGGTAACAGCTAGTAATATTATAAATCCGATTGTGTGCAAATGTTAGGCTGAAGCTAGCGTCAAAATGGAGAATTTAATGATCATGCATCTTTGTATATAGGTTGATTATAACCCGTAAATGAACATAGGCTGGTTTTTGTTTATTTTATTCAAATATTTTTCTTAATAATTCAAAATTTCATTATTTTCATAGAGAATAAATGGGCATTTTTTCGTATAATATTTTAAAATGGTAAAATTTACTTTACCGTTGCAAATACTTCATAGTTGCCAAAACTAAATCAAAACCTGGAATAATAATTTTTACTCAACAATTTATTTTAAAATGAAAAATTTCCACGTTAAAAATGAAGATGAAATTAATTATTTAAGACACATAATATGAAATGACGTCATATTAGAAATAAATCTTCAGTTTTCAAATATTTGATTATAATACAAGGTGTATAAATACGAGTAAGTATGGAAAGCAAGCGAATATCGAAAATATAACATATCGAAAATAAAACAGATTTGCTTTGATGTTGAAATAAAATGATCTTGGGTTATCAAATTATTTGTGATTAATTTCTCCATTTTTGTTCTTTTTCTATTTCATATGAAATGAATTATTTTAAATGTATGTGTTGTAAATTAAAGTGTTCTGTGTTTTAAATGAAATGAGTGAAAGATTTATATTTTAATACGAATTCAATATGAATGATGGTGATAGGAATAATACTTGGCGGTTTATCGTCTGCACACGGCTAACATAAAGGTACCATATTTTAAATTTAAATTTTAAAAATTAAAAAAAAAACTTTGAAAAGATATTGGACGTCAAATGTCAATAATATGCACCGCAAAATTATCTGTATAGAAAATCAGAAAATCTTAATAAAAATAACTTTATTTTTTAAAAGAATGTTGCATTTTTTCATAAAAGCTAAAGATTTAATATGATTGCGTCAAAGTAATAGCATTTTTCCTCTATCATTCCCCCCCCCCCCCAAAAAAAAAAAATGTAAATGGTCGTTTCGAACCGGAATTTAATTTTACATTCCTTTTAGCTTTAAAATAGTAAAACTTTGTTGTCATTTTTAAATATAGCTTTTTTTAAAGTTCTGTTTCATAATAGATTTTTGTAAAGTCTTGTAGGTTAAGAAAAATGGCATAGATTTTAAAGCAATGTTTAAATAAATTTGTAATATTTTTAAAAACTTGAAAAACAACAATGTTATCGAAACGAAAATCAATTTTACCGACAAATTCGCGTAATGCAAAAGCAAAGAAGAAATCAAAAAGTAATTAAACTTTTCTTCCAGCCGAATTATGTGAACTTGAACAAGCCGATCGTGCCAATTCATAATATTATAAACGTGAAAGCGCGTTGTATATTGTAGAAAAGGTTTTGACATATAGGTAGAAAATTTCCGAGAATAGGAAGGTTAGGGATCTGTAATTAGGTCCATAGCCAATTTGCTTTTTTTATCAAGTGAAATTTGGCGCAAAATTAAATACATTGTTGTAACCAGATTTGTTTTTGCGTGGTAAACACTTAATAGTATTTTAGATGATAATTTCCTCGCTCACCTTTGATGCCAACTATGAGTGTAAAACGTATTAAAAAATATCAGAAGATAATTTTCTAATTTTTTTATTACTTCATGATGTAAATAGACATCCTGGTTTATCCTTTAAAAATGAATTAATCATACCATTGTCGTCCAATTTATAATCTTAATCGTACCCTATCCTAATTTTAATAATAACTTTAAACAATAGTCTTTGAAACGAATATGTAAATTAAATCAATATCCATGAATGGAATGAATGGAAAATAGAATAAATAGAAATGGCAAAAAAAACAAACAAACAAAAAAAAAAACCAAGAAAGTACATTTATTCGACACTTAACCCTAGAAAAAGCGTAAAAAATCTCAAGCACACGAAATAAATTAAAATAATCCTATATATACTAACAAAAATATGTAAATTTAGATCATCAGATTGGTGTTGTCGGTAGTTATTAGTTTAGAGTGTCCTTGACGCGATAGAAAAAATATCGAGGTTAAATTGGGCAGAATTTAAAGTACTTTCTAGCAACTTTTATTTACATTTTAGAATCGCATCAGATTGTTATATCTTTATAAATGAGCTATCAATGTATAAAATCCACAAACAGTTTGTTCAATATTTACACCACTTAGCGAGAAGCACTTTATTTAATATATACATAAACAAGACATAAAATAAGAATGTAGTAAGAAATATATAACACACGTCTATACAAATAAACAATATAATAATGCCCATTTAGAAATGAATACATATACAATTTTCACACCAAATACCACCTAAAATGCACTGTTTTATAGAAGAATTCTCTCAGTGTTATTTTTCATTTTACGAAGAGGGATCCGTCGATTTTCACGATTTTACTGGAGCCTTCTTTTTTCATTGGTTGCAGTTTCATTTTCGCGATTGTATATATTATTTGGCATGAAATTTAACTTTTTTAAGACTGGGTTATGTTAAGGCCCCTATAGCAAAGAAATTCCGTATTGTCTTCTATAAAATGTGATAAAGATTTGATTAACTATATATGTTTTTAATTATCGAATGAAATGCTTTGCTAAATTAATGCATTTATTCTTTTTTTTAATGTTACGTGAACGAAGTCACGGGTAACAGCTAGTGTTTATATATAATCACTTTGGGGTTCCCAAATCTGCCATCTACCATTAATCTGCATACAATTCGAACTGAATTTAGGCTTATTGTAAATTAAATATTTAAAATTAACACAAAACCGAATATTTCAAATGAATAGCTTTGATTAAAGAAGATTCATCGAATATTCATAATCATATATAATATTGTTAAGAACAGAGTTAATACTTTATCAGAACAAGTGTTTATTAAGCATAAAAAAGTACCTCACACTTATGCGTAGGAATGTTTTGCTTCTTACTTTGCAACCAGATAATGAAAGAAAATTGTTCAATACATGTGCTTGGTTTTGTTGATACTGGTATCTATTTCAAAATCTTGAACATTTAATTGATTTATTTTTATGTGAAAATCCACCTGTTGTATGTTATTAACCCCCATGACCCATTAGTCCACAGTCTTCCCTACCAAGGTGTATTAAAAGAAAATCATCTTACATTTCTCTTAAATGATAAATGGTGTAAATTCACAACA
This sequence comes from Maratus michaelseni, assembly GCA_963931845.1. Classification (NCBI taxonomy): domain Eukaryota; kingdom Metazoa; phylum Arthropoda; class Arachnida; order Araneae; family Salticidae; genus Maratus; species Maratus michaelseni. Next base: position 94,285,454 of record OZ007593.1, read on the forward strand.
TAATATATACACAATAAAATAAATTTTATTAGGTTTTTCGACATGTTTCGGCTCACTTCGAGCCATTTTCAAAAACAAATGAGAATGTTCCATAATTGCACGGTCTTTGAAGTTATTATTTAAAATGTTGTCATCTATTTTTCATGTACTTTTTTATTTTTACTTGTTTGTTTATTTTCATATCTGTAACCATGGAGTACCTCGAGCCACAATTTCGGTAAGTTAAAAGATGCTGCATCGTTACATATTGTATTTTTTCCGTGTTAGTATATCTATGGTTTCTCTTATTACGGATGAATGGGATAGACAGGAGGGAAAAATATTTTACTTTCATTGAAATTTATTTGGATGGTTTCTTCTTGATATAATCTAGCCAGGGCTGTGCTTTTTCTATTATACTTAATATCAGATATATGCTCATTTTTTCTGTAATTAAATTTCCGGCTGGTCATGCCAATATAGTAATTCTTAGTCTTCTTTAATAAAAGGGATTTCATATACTCCTGAATAATTCTCAAAATTAATTGGGTCAATTTTGCTGCAAATGATATTCTTTAATTTCTGCGGGGGCTTGTCTATTGCAGATGTTGAAACGTTTAAGGCTGTATTTTAATTTTTCAAAAAAACTTGGATAATATTGAAGAGTATAAAGTTTATATTTTTACGAATCAAATTTGTTTTTTTTAAAAACAGTCAAATCGTGTTCAATACCTTCTAAAACGTATAAATTCGTCGAAAAATTTCCGGAATCTAATACTTTCTTCTTGAAAAGACAGAAGAAAGCAAAAACAATAACCAAATTTTGATATTAACGAAAAAAAAGATTATGTGAAATACATATAAGGTATAAAGTTCTTTTTAAAAATAATTTGCTTCTTTATGACAAATTATAATTTTAACAATCCTTAAAATATTCTGAAAGATCTGCTTTTAAAGCATTTTCATATAATGCATTTCAAATCTATATACCAAATGGTGATTTCTAACAATGGCAATTCTGTGTATATATCAACATAATTTTGCTAACAGAAAGTCCACATATTTTAAAATATTACACATTTATCATATTTGATTATAGATGGAATTTCCTGAAATCATAATCCTTTATGGAAAAAGAAAACATTTTTGAACGTTTGCAATAAAAATTCCCATTTTATTCTCTCCAATAACATAGGCGAAAGAAGATACTAAAGTGCACTTCTGCTGATACTTTATAATGGATTTCCAAGAAAATACTTTATGTTCCAAAGCTAATCAAAATTTAACTTTATTTCGATTTTGTCAAGAAGTTTTAAGAGCTGTTTAAATATTATGAGAATATACGTATGTAAACATAATTATTTTACGTTGCATAAAACTTACAGAAATATTTGTTGAGAATTTTGAATATTGTGAAAATTTACAAATATAAGCATAACTAATTTAGCTTACATAAAATTTAATACATATATAATAAAAAAATATTATACAATTGCATACATAATAAAGGATTAAAGAACGTATGCGTTTTAAATCTATAAGGTATGTATTTTATTTAGTAAATTGAAGAAACTCTCTTATATTACAAGAATACCAGAAATTCTTATATATAATATTTTACCAGATTTGTTCAATTAGCCATCTATTACAGTATTTCGTAAAAATAGTGAATACCATTTTCTTTATTTATGAAACTTCTAATATATTTGATTTCTATGTATATAAAAGCTGTTCTTGATATGTATGTATGTTCCTTATACAAATCTACAGTTTTTATCGGATTTAAACGAAATTGATGTACATATGTTTTAGAACACGAGTAAAATAACTGTCAAATTATAAAATTTCTCAGACCATTCTTTATCATTTTTTTCAAACATTTCCCATTGTTTATCATTGCAGAAATCTTTTTTTTTCTCAATTTCTAATGCAATTTCTTCAAGTTGCCATTCAAAGATACTGCGTATGGACGGTATTTTTATAAACCATTTTCAGATTTGCTCACTATAATTTGAAATCCGAAACTGACGTCAATTTTGGCAGATATGATTTTTTTTCGCATATTAGAAAGATTACTACAAGTGCTTTAAACTACATAGTACACATATTTAAATATGTTTGGAGAAAAATAAATAACTTAGCTACTAATTTTACAAAGGCAAATTGTTTCCACTGGTTTGTTAATGTAAAAGTAAATTTTCTAAGAAATAAAAACGTATTTTTGCGAATTAAAATGTCATGATTCAATTTATTCTACATAATCAAAAATCGTCTGTCAAATATTGACTTTTAGCAATCATTACATCGTAACCTTTTTCAGCTTGAACCTCAACAAAGGAGGCATATTTAAGTTCCTTGGATGTAGGTGGACAATACCGTATTTTATTACCTTCAAAAGTAGGTGTTAAAACAAATGGGATTAAAAGTAAAATGGTTTATCGGGAAAAAAATTAAATGCGTTTTTTTAAATGTAAAACATCTATTTTAATTTTAAAAATTAATATATTTTTTATAAGTTCGACAACGTGGCTACATTTTTATTTCACCAGCTTCAAAATTATTATCCAATTCTTAAAAGAACAATATATTTTTGAAAAATAATATTTTGCATCAAAAATCACATAATTTCAAAACGCAATTATAGCAAATTCTGCTTAAATTACATTGTAAATATAATTTTGGAGTTAAATTTAGTATTTAATAATATTGTTTAAAATTTTTCTATGAGTACAGTAGTATTGAATTTCTTTAATCGCTTTCATGTTTTAAATAGATAACGTGCATGTGACGTCACACACTCAAGTAAAGTCGTTTTTCTCAATTAACTGTAAGCGAAAAGTAATAATTCTTGCGGAGTTAGTAATTCATAATGTATTATTTCCTACACATAACATAATGTATTCTAACTATTTGAAAATTAAGGGAAACTTGGCGAAACTTAAAGCAATTTAGCTCAACGTTTTACCTACGTTAAGTTAACAAACATGCACATTATCTATAAATATAAATGCATATTTGTACATGACTGATGAAGTAAAAGAATATGTTTTAACTAGACACGTATCGGTTCAGAGGAAAATCTACCCGGTGAAAGTGTCGTCATATTTTAAATCATGTGCCGGTTTTCATTCACAAAATATTAGTATTTTATAGCAATTACACAAAGTAGCGTAATTTCCACAGAATGTATTGGTCGCCAAAGTATAAGTTTAACATCCTTTTACCGTACAATTTTCCAGAATATTAAATTGCATTAAATTTACTTTAAAATCAATAAAAAATAAACGCTTTTCAAATAAATAACATTGAGAGTATATTTATTTTATTCGAACGCATAAAAATTGAATGTGGTATGTTTAAAAGTAAATGCCTTTACTTTATAAAGATCAAATAAGTTAATCTTTCGTAATTAGATTGGACACAGATTTAAAAGTATACAAGCTTTAAAATTACTTTAAAATCCATAAAAAATCAGTAATTTGAGATACATTTTTCAAACTACATTTAAAAATGCATTTTTAAACTGATAGTTTAAAAAATGAAATTATGCGATATTTAGTAGTTCCAAATATGCAGTACAAGCAAAATTTAATGGTTGTGTGGTGTTGCTATCGTCAATTTGATGTCGACATTACTCACGGATATGTTTTTGTTTTATAATATATATAGATGCCATATGAAAGCAAATTTCGCAAAATGCTACATTTGGTAATTCTTTTTTCATTGTCAGGAAAATCGTATATTTTTATATTGTTAGCGCAAAGAAAACGCGCATTCTCATTTATAAAGCTGAGAAATTTTACCATGGTTGAGTTAAAGTAACGCTTTTTTTCTAATTGACTTTTTTATAGATTTATAGTTGAGTATGCACAAATAATTTTGTTGTTATTGTTATTGTGGTATTATTGTATTTTAATTAAAGGAATTTAAAGGAAATGTTTTTGAAGATGTATGTTGTTAAAAAACCTCATAAGTTTATTGCAATTATGTAATTTTTAATTATCAATATATTTATATATGAATGAAAAGAAAAATAATCTTCGATAAAAAGATTGTTGTTAATTTCCCTTTATTATAATGCAGAATGAAAAAAATAAAGGCTACATGTTATGGATTACGAATAACAATATATATGTTCATCAAAATAAATAAATAAATAAAAATAGTTTCGTTTGTCTGGCTTTTGGAGGATAGAAGGGAGTTAAACTAAATATGATTTCCGAAAAAATATATTTTATGTATTAAAACAGAACGAATAATATTTTTATATTATTACGACCATGTAATCAAACACAGACTACCCGGGTTAACGATGTACGGTGAACACTAAACGTAGATGGAAATCGTTTTGAACTGAAAGATAGATATATACAGGGTGGTTATAATATAAGTGTCGCGAATCCAATTGAATTCCTACTAACAGGAGATGTTTTCATTAATGTATCTTTCTAAGCTGTATTATTTTCCTTTGCTTTAAAAAAATGACGAAAATATTAAAACGGGTAGTTTTAATGTTTTGAAAATCGCTATGTTTGTAATTTGCGATAATTGGCGCCCGAACAGGGACATAGGAAGTGATATTTTTTAAGTGGAAAACTGGTCAAGTATGGATGCGTTAAAAATAAAAAGAACGCCGCTTAGAAGCGCATTTACGAAGATTTTAAATGCTTTAAACGAAGCTCTTAACCAGTCAAGCCCAGATGGTAATCTAACAGAAGAGCTATTAGATCAATTAGTGGACAAAGCATCTAGAATACGTTCCACAGATGACGAAATATTAAATTTTATGTTGTCGAATGGGTCTGCGGAAAAAGATTATGTAAAAGAATTCGAAGCATGTGAAGAATACCATGAAAAATTAATAAAAGTGAAGTAGAATGCAAGACATTTTTTTGTTAAGCCTGCCGTTGCCGTCGAACATCAACCTCTTTTACCTAATTCGATAGAAATCGAAAGAATGGGATCCCGCACACTCAGATTGCCTGAAATTAGTTTACAGCCGTTTGATGGGGACTCAAGATCGTGGCTAACGTTTTGGAATACCTTCAAGAAAATTCACGAAGACACTGTGTTAGACGATCACTCGAAGTTCGTATATCTGATGCAAGCAATCACTCCGATATCGAAAGCGTCTCAAATTGTGAAAAGTTATCCTATATCGGCTGAAAATTATGCTAAAGTAATTCAACATCTAAAAGAAAGATTCGGAAGAGAAGACACTTCGATACAAATTTATGTTCGCGATCTGCTGCAGCTGGTATTATGCAATAATAATACATCGGAAAGAGAGTGCAATTTGTCATCGTTATATGACAACCTAGAAACCAAACTTAGATCGTTGGAATCTCTTGGGGTCACAGAGGATAAATTCGCAAGCATTTTATTCCCGTTGGTGGAATCGTGTTTACCTCATGATGTTCTCCGAATTTGGGAACGGGATCGTGAAAAGTCTGATCAGGGTAAGAGTGAATTAAATTCTATACTTAATTTCATAAAAAATGAAGTGTTGTCTGAAGAACGTATTTTATTGGCGCGTACTAGTTTTGGTTTTGATAAATCTAAAAATTTTACTAGATTTAAAAATATTGAATATAATTCTATGCCAACTGCTACTGATTTATTTGTAGGTGATAAATTTAAAGATAAACATTTAATTAAGTAATATGATGAAGCATGTATATTTTGTGACAAGTGTCACTTATCAGAAAAAATGTTTTAAAGCTAATTCGCTTTCTTTTGAAGATAAACGAAGTATAATTTTGAAAAAGGGGGCTTGTTTTGTCTGTCTTAAGAAAAATCATATTTCACGTCACTGTAAATCGAAGATTAAATGTTTAAATTGTGGTAAAAGGCATTTTGCTGTAATGTGTCAAAATGTTTGTAATGAAGAGAGTAATACGGCGTTAGAAAGTCGTAAACATGAGTCAGGGAGTAGTGATACTGTTTTGACTACTCAAGGTTCCGACCCAATAGTGTTATTACAAACTTTGCATGGACGTGTAAAGCACGATGGTAAAGAAAAAATTGTGCGGGGAGTCATAGATACGGGCTCTGAGCGTTCATATTTATCAGGAGATGTAATTAAGTATTTGAATTATAAAAGTATTGATGAAGTTAAATTAATTCATAAATTATTTGGTGGTGCTGAAACAAGCGAGACAAACCACAACAAATATAGAATTCATTTAAGTAGTATTGATAATAGTTATAAATGTGATATGCATGTTTTAGATGTTCCTGTTATTTGTTCTAATATAAAAAAGGTGCCAAATGGACCTTGGTTAAAAGAATTAAATAAATATGGTATTAAGATTTCGGATGTTGAAAATAATGTATGTAAAACCGAAAATGAAATTAAATTGTTAATTGGTTCCAATGTGGCGGGAAAATTACTGACCGGAAATATTAAATTTTAAAAAGTGGTCCGGTTACTGTAAAGACCCATTTGGGGTGGACTCTCATGGGGAAAATTCAAGGCATTAAATCTGAAACAGATGATTCTCTCATGGTTATTTCGTCTCTTTGGAACGAAAATTCCGTTGCTAATTTATGGAAGCTAGATATTCTTGGTATAACTGATCCGGTTGAATCTAAAACTAAAAATGAAATTCATGAAGAAACTATGCAACATTTTAAAAGAAACATAAGAATAGATTCAGATGGGAGGTATGAAGTAGCATTGTCTTGGGTAATAGATAATGCCCGCTTACCTAGAAATAGAGAATTGGCCGAAAAACGATTTGCTGCAACGAAGAAAAGGTTATCAAATTTGAAAAAAACTGAAGTTTATAATGAAGTATTTGATACATGGTTCAATGCAGGAATAATTGAAAGGGTGGTCGATAATAAAAAATCCAAAATACATTATTTGCCACACAGGCCTGTATTTAAAGAATCGAGTGAAACTACTAAAGTAAGGCCGGTTTTTGATGCTTCGGCTCATGTGAAAGGTTTTCCTTCATTAAATGATTGTCTGGATAAAGGATTAAATATGATTGAAATGATTCCTTAAATATTGCATCGTTTTCGTAAATTTCCTGTTGGTGCAGTATCTGATATAGAAAAGGCATTCCTACAGATAGGTATTACAGAAAGTGATAGAGACTATCTACGGTTTTTATGGAAGGATTATATAATTTACAGACATAAACGTGTGGTTTTCGGAATCAATTGCAGCCCTTTTTTACTAGCGGCTACTATGAAACACCATCTGGAAAGTACACCTGACAATTTTGTTTCTACAGCAGAAACTTTGAATGAATCCTTGTATGTAGATAATTGTGTTTGTAGTTTCAACACAACTGATAGAGTTAAACAAGTTCATAATTGAGTCGAGAATGTTACTGTCCTCCGCGAAATTCAATTTAAGGGGAACTTCTGGAACTTCAACAGTTAACATAACACCAGTACTAGGCTTAAACTGGGATCTAGAAAACGATACCCTATCTTGCAAAATCGGCCCTATTGAGGAAGTGCAAATTATTCCCACAAAACGAGCTCTACTTTCATTGGCTCAGAAGGTTTTTGATCCTTTGGGATTTGCCTCACCCGTGACTTTGCCCCTAAACTTATTCTACAAGAGTGCTGGAAGTTGAAATTAAAATGGGATGAATTAATTCCAGAGAATTTAGCTAAACAATTTTTGAAGTGGGTGCAGGGAATAAAATTAATTTCTGACATCAAACTTGAGCGCTGGATGAATCTAGATAATTTTGAAAATGATGTAAGTCTTCACATATTTTGTGACGGAAGTAAACACGCATATGCTACTTGTATTTTTCTGAGAGTAAAGAAGAAAAATGAAATTTTGGTGAGTTTTATACAAGCACGCGCAAGAGTAGCTCCTCTTAAGAACCTAACTACACCGCGGTTAGAGCTTTTATCATGCTGCATTGGAGCCAGGTTGGGTAGTCGTGTCATTGCTGATTTAAGAATTCCAAATTTGAAGATCTGTTATTGGTGTGATTCAACCACAGCTTTAAGCTGGATAAAGCGAGGTGATAGATGGGGAACATTTGTCTGTAATCGTGTAGAAGAAATCAGGTCTTTGTCACAGAAAGATCAGTGGCGACATATTTCAGGAAAATTTAATCCGGCTGATCTTCCTTCCAGAGGTTGTTCCATTGAACAGTTCTTGCAGCTAAAATGGTGGGAGGGACTAGCCTGGCTGGCTGAGCCAGAATTCACTTGGCCTCAAAGTGTCGAATCACCAGATGAAGAAGTTATTAATGCTGAGAAACGGAAAAGTGTCATTTCAGCATTAAACAAGAACACGAAACCTAATGATTGGTATTATCGACGATTTTCATCATACAAGAAAATAATAAGATTGATCGCATGGATTGTAAGATTCATAACTAATTCAAGAAAACCGAATTCAAAAGAAGTATCTGATCTTACATGTTTTGAAATAGAACAAGCTGAAAGAAAATTAATGATTTTGATCCAGAAAGACAGCTTTGAAAAGAATAATGAGAAAATTCGTAGCCTAAGACCAATCCTAGATGAAGATTGTATCATTAGAGTAAAAACACAAGTCATCTATCGAGAAGATACTGTGAATTTTAAGTACGTCTGACTTTTGCCGTCTGACCATCCTGTAGTCCAACTTTTGATCTCCTGGAAACACCAACAGCTATTACATGCAGGAGTGGCTCTTTTGATGACATCTATACGAGAAGATTACTGGATCCTGAAAGCCAGGAAAACCATTCGAGCAGTAGTTCAGAAATGTGTGCGTTGCAAAATATTTAGTGCACAGAAGACAGAGTCAGAACCTATTGCATTGCCAGCAGTAAAGAGTTCTAGATGCGGCAGTATTCCAAATAATTGGAGTAGATTTAGCTGGGCCCTTATATTTGAAAAATGGAAAAAAGGTATGAATTGTGTTGTACACTTGTGCAGTGTACAGGGCCATACATTTAGAGTTAGTGACGTCATTAGCAACAGATACCTTCCTCCAATCTTTTAGGCCCTTTATAGCGAGAAGAGGAAGACCGACGACCGTTTATTCTGATAATGGTAAAAATTTTGTCGGTGCAGATAGAGCTGTTTCAGACATCGATTGGGAACAGATCTCAGCTGCAGCAGCTGTACAAAAGATTCGTTGGAAATTCAATCCGTCTACTGCTGCCTGGTGGGGTGATTGGTGGGAGAGGTTGATACAAATGGTGAAACGCATCTTGAGGAAAATACTAGGTAGAGCCTCATTATCCTATGAAGAGCTTATCACAATTCTTTGTGACTGCGAACAAGTTGTAAATGCTAGACCACTCACGTATGTCTCAGAAGATGTGGATGATCTAGCACCTTTAACACCATCAATGTTTCTTCAAGAAATAAGATCTTCAGATGTGATAGATTTTGATGCAATTGACGCACAAGAATTAAACAGAAGAGCAAAGTATGGACAACAAGTTCGAGAACATCTTAGAAGACGATTCCGTATTGAGTATTTAGGGCAGTTACGCCAACAAAATTCCCTGCAAAAGAATGCCAAGCAACTGACCGTTGGTGATGTCGTTCTCGTGGAGTCTGATAAGAAACGTACGTATTGGACTTTAGCTCGTGTGCAAGAACTAATTTCTAGAAAAGATGGTCACCCGAGAGTTGCTCGGGTAAAAATTGAAAATGGTGAACCTTTAAGACCAATACAAAAACTGTACAATCTAGAGATTCCAAAAGAACACTCTTTCGAACCAGTATTACGAACGAGAAGTGGCAGAACAGTGACTGTTCCAAAACGTTATCAGTCATAAGACTATTTTTGAACATTGAACATTATAAACTCCTTTTTTCCTTATTTTCAGTATTTCCTAGTGTTAATTTGAATTTGTAATAATATGTTTAATTTTTGTTTCAATTTTTGCAGGAAATTGTATAATTTGTCTTTGAAAATTAGTGTTAAGAATATATATACTTTGGCCATGTAATGTAAGTATAATGTTACACATATTTTGTGTTATTTTGAATTTTGTTGTGCCTATTGTTGAGTTTTCCTGTTGAAAACTCAAGGTGGGAGGTTGTCGCGAATCCAATTGAATTCCTACTAACAGGAGATGTTTTCATAAATGTATCTTTCTAAGCTGTAAGAGAAAGATGTTTTTGTTTCGAAATTGTATTTTTCTAAGCTGTGTGAAAAAATGTGGTTGTCAGAAATTGTTTTGTAGAATGTTTTTGTCGGCGCGGAAATGAGAGAATAAAGATATTCGTTCTGTTTTTTAAGAGGACTGTTTTTCACGTATTAAAGTATTATTTTCCTTTGCTTTAAAAAATGACGAAAGTATTAAAACGGGAAGTTTTAATGTTTCGAAAATCGCTATGTTTGTAATTTGCGATAATATGTATCTCTATTTGGAGCTGTCTGTAGCTTGAAGGAATAACCGGAATGAAACCGAAATCGGTACACTTACTATTCGAGAAGGGGGAATATGATTGGAAAAAAAAATAATTGCAATAATCGTCGACAGATGGCGCTTTTGAGTGTGACATGTAATGTGTAATATTGTGTACCGTGGAGGTGTCGTAAACCTCAATGACTTTACCGCATATCACAACATGTGCGAAACATCACTCCTGTTGCGTTACATTCGCAACTGAGCACGTCGTGCATTGCCTAGATTGTGTCCTAGCAATGGCCATGTGGAACCTGAACATGATCGGAATCCCCATGCGAAAGCATAATCACATCCACTGTGACATTTTCCAATAAATTTGGTATGCCATCCGGCTTTACGTCTCAATTCTTTGTTCTTGTATTACACATTACATTTCACACTTAATAGCGCCATCTGTCGGGGATTATTGCAATTATATTTTTTATTATTCCATTCTTCTTCCCCCTTCTCGAATAGTAAGTGTACTGATTTTGGTTTCATTCGGGTTATTCCTTCAAGCTACAGACAGTTCCAAATAGAGATACTTATATTATAACCACCCGGCATTTACCTTTAGTATATTTCTAAAATACCAAAAAGCATTTTTGGTACTTTTGCATTAGCCGCATCCTAGCTTTCAATCGCGAAACATTTCACTATTTATAACAACCTTTGTAATTCTGATTATTTTACTGTTTAAGCGCATAGTTCGATTAGATATATTCCAAAGGATCAGAGTCCATACGCCGTGTTTTTGGCCGATGAAATAAGCCTAAACTCAATTTTGTTATACTGACTTAATTATTTTACTTTTTAATATTAGAAGGTTTATCCTGTACTATTTCAACAATAGTTTTTGCATTTTGTTCGGATTTATATAACTTACACAAGCTCAAAGTTCGCATTATTCGAAGTTTTTTGATAAAAAATACGCAATATCTCCTAATTGTACCTCAATTATTTACATGAGCGCAATCATGCAACACTTTCTTCTTTACATATTATAAAATACATCAAAATGTACAATATATGAAGAAATAAAAGTGTTGCAAAGCTGCGCTCATAGTAAAATATTAAAAGACGTATTAAAAATTGAGGTAAAATTAGCGAAATTGCGTATCTTTCATCAAATATATAATTTTTCATAAAATATTGTTGAAATCGTACAGGATAAACTTTCTAATATTAAATAGTAAAATAATTAAGTCAGTATAACAAAATCGAATTTTAGTCTTATTTCATGGGCCAAAAACACGGCTTATGGACGCTGATCCTCTGTGCTGTATTTATTTATTTGCAACACAAAAAAATGCTGAATTAATTTATTTTAAGTGCAAACGGGTTAATATTCCGGCTTCACGCAGATTTAACAAAATTCATGTTTGAATGAGATTTTAGAAACATTAAAAGAAATAAGTAAATTGCGATGCAGTTTTCAAGCAAATTACTTTTGGGAGTGTATATGGGTTCTATACGACATGACGGTGTAAAAATGTAAATTGTGCGATGTTTAAAAGTTTTAAAAAATCGCAGTAAAAATGAAATTTATTGGTCAGGTCGTTGTCACCATAAGTATGACGTCAGCATTAGGACATGTTTTTGCTTTATAATATAGATATAATGTCAAATTCAATTTGAAACACAGAACAATGGATTGCACATGTAAGAAAAATAAGTATAAATTATTATTATAGTTCATGATGAACTAAACGAATAGGCTTAAAAAATCCTATTTTTAAAAAATACAGTTCATCCTGAATGCAGGACAAGTAAATTTTATTTAATGTTATTGAATGTGAATAACATAAGGTTGGATATGAGAGAAATTTCAAAGATTTGTTTTTGTACTAAATGTATATACTAAATGTATTTAGTCGTCAAAAAGAAGAGAGAACAACCCAAATTAACTCTGTCGAAAATCATTATATATAAATGTGACTAGCACACTCTCAAAAAAAACTGTAAATTTATGAGCGTTTACCCTTCAATTTTCACAGGCAACAGCCTTATTTGATGAAAAATTGCCTGATCCTCCAAATAAGCGGCCTTATCCCTTAGATACTTAGAAAATTAAGGGCAATCCTCATATCCTTTCAGTTGTAGCCCATATGTTAGTAAAAATATGGTACGACCCCATACATTGTCCTCCGCTAGGGTAGACACTCGTGTTTCGAAAATTTTAACCTGCCAAAATAGCGATTCTGGGATGATTATCTAACGTGCTACGGAACAGTAAGTAAAGTGTTACTGTGTTTTAAAGTGCATTATATCATGTGCATTATAATGCTGTATTACTCTGACCCGTAAAATTACGGGCTGCACAAAATGATGGGCATGGACTTTTTTTTTTTACGGGGTATGACTGGAATCTCTGCTGCCGGCCTCTGCCCGTAAATTTTTTTAACAGTGCATCAATCAAATAACAATTAAGTCTACCAACTAATACCACACATTTTGATTAGAGAGTCGTCTACATATAGAAACCATACAACTACATATAGAAATCTAGCCACTTCTGGCGACCAGTTTGGTCTTCCTTAAATGTATGCTAAGCCTAGCATCATGTTACTTTTATTCATAATTTCCTTATTCAATTCATTCGTCAAATCGGATGATTCTGATAGAGAAATCAAGAAATATTTGCGATCATGGCACCATTCTTATATATGTTTTATTTTTATATCACTTTTCTTGACATAAACTGTTTAACTCGCTTAGGCATTTATGTTTCATGCCAGTTTGCTTATCTGTTGCAATACGTTTGCTAATGCGGAGAGTTTAAAACCTATAAAGTAATCTTACGTTGTGTCCACTGCCAATGTGCGTATTTATCTAATACGATTTGGTGCAACGGAGTGTTTTTTGTGAAAAGCAATTAATGATATCCTCATTTACATTCAACCATATTACTGCTAATATATTTTTTATTTCACCCTAACATTGGCAGTAGACTCGATTACGGAAGATTAGAAAATCTATCATTATTCTTATCTAATCATCTTAGATAATGTGTCATAATCGGGATGCGTACTACAGTTTTCATACGTTAGTCTTATAAAGCTTATAATTTTTTGCATTTTTATACAGACCACGCACTTCTCCATTTTTAAGTGCTATTTATATGAGATATATCTTTCACGAGATTCCAAGATGTTATTTTCGGTAAGTTTTTTCGTTCATTTGTTGTTTGTTTAGAATTTGCCCCCCTGACAATAACAATTATTTATCACAAAAATAACTCTTAGGTTTGTTTATGTATTTTCATTACATGTTGAAATATCGAAAATGACGATCAAATTTTGTTTTAGCTTTGTACTTATTTTTTTAAGAAGGCGCAAAAAATGGTTTAATAGATGTGTGATTGTAAATATTTAAAAAACATGTTCTTCCGCCATCTTGAAAAAATTGGCTAGATATTAAAACTGCCCTTTGGCGCAATTTTGGATTTTTTCGCCAATCATGCCAACCGGCACAGGATACGAAGATCTTCACAATACATGTATATCAAATTACTGTCAATCACAAAAAGGCTTTTTCGGTTTGTTTATGTATTTCCATTACACGCTAAAATATCGAAAATGACGATCAAATATTGTTTTAATATCGTACTTATTTTTTTAAAAGGGCTCAAAAGCATGGTTTAATAAACTTATGCTTGTAAATATTCAGCAAACATGTTTTTCCACCATCTTGAAAAACTTGGTTAGATGTTAAAATGGCCTTTCGAAACCATTTTTGATTTTTTCGCTAATTGCGCTAACCGGCATACGATACGGAACTCTTTCCAATAAATGTATATCAAATTACTGTTTTGAATGGTATTGGCGATTTAGAAGAACATAAAATAATATTATTGTAGATATTATTCGCGCTCGTAAACATTATTGGCTATTAATAATCATCTTCCTAGCACAGATAATACGTAAGTAACAAATTAAATGACGATTCATTTTAAAAATTTGATTCATTAAATATCATTACATGAATTGAGTTAATTTACATTTAACTTGCGTCAAAAAATATCACAGGTGATGTTGAAACACCCCAGCTGTTTGCGGTGAAACCCCAGCGCTGAAAAAAATTCATTAGTGGAGAACTTGTTTTGCGAATTATTACTTACATGGTTTAATATTTTTATCGCTCATGGAGAATGAATCCCTTGTGCTTGTTTACTTTGATGCAATGAGCTATTGAACTATCAAACTAATTTCAACTGAAGTTATCTCAAAATATATACACATTCAAATGCAACTCATCTTTCAAACATGTTTGTTTTTAACAGTCTTTCTAAAAATGTAACTTTTATCCACTTTTATTCGAAAAATAATTTTGTGTAAAAATGGTTGCCTGGCATATGAAACGCGAAGCTTATTTATTTTCGTCAGTCACATGATTTGCGCTTTTATTATGTAGACTATGTAAATGGGTAAATTATTTGGTTTGATAAAATTAAAAATATTATATATATGGAAGAAATAAAGATGAACGTGCAAAAAAATCGAAGCAGATCGAATAAAATTTTGTAAATAAATTTAATCCGTTTAATTTCATATTTTCGTTTATATATTTTTTCATTAATCATATCATGTTAAATAATAAGAATATTCTGTACACCATTATTTTACAAAAATAAAATATTGTGAAATATTGTCTTCAAAATATCCACGTATTGTCTATTCCGTTTAGTATTTGAATTTATCTCAGACGTTTCTTAATTACTCAAATTGAGTCAAACATTTTACTATTTTAGACTGCAAAACTCAAATAAAAAGTATTAAAACTTTCTTTAGATATAATATACATTTAAGTTTCTTATAGAACTATAAACATTTCTTTCGAAAGTAGTTCGCATCAGTAATTTGTTATAACCTTTAGTTTAAACAGCAGTTTTTAAAATTTTCAATTTCTAGCTAAATCTGTTTGGGGAGTAAATTGATTTATTTCACGCCTTGCCTTAGCGGAATGTTTTTAACAGAGATTAATTAAAAGTTATAGCTGCAAATTTAAACAAACTCATGGTAAATACATTTATCCCCAAAGTCAAAGTTCTTTTTAAGACAATTTATTGTTTGAAGAAATGGATTTTTAAAGATTACTTAAAAAGAATAATATATATATATATATATATATAACTGGAATTTATTATTTCGTGAAAAATACTTGTTCACAAAATTTAGTATACTTGAATGAAATCCTTAGTGAATAAAAGGTTGAATTTAAAGAATAAATATGTTGAGTTATATTTATTATTAAAACATGTACATTTTAATATTGTTAATTTCAAAGAAATTAATCATATCTACTAAAAAGTTGCCTCATGCGACTATTATTTTTTTGTTATTTTGTCTGCTCTATTTCCAAATAATAATAATGAAATCATGAAGATTAGTAGAAATGTACCAAGAAATTTATTGTTTGGATATACTGGTAAATAAACTAATAAAAATATAGTCGCCTGTAGAAATCCGGCTATTAAGAATCTATACATGAGATAGTTAAAGCATAAAATTTAAAAGAAAGCCTTTATTTATCTACCTACACGTAAATACACATAAATACACATAGACATGTACGTATATAGTTTATGGTAGCCAAATAAATAAGCTTGCTTGTTACAATTTCATCAAAAAAAATAATAACAGAGAAAAATTTATAAGATTTTGAATTAACAGAAAAGAGGTTTCAAATTTCTAGCTCAGAGATATACATAGTACGAAAAATATAAAGTTTACTGTATCACGTTAAATCGTAAGAACATTCTGTACACAATTATTTTACAAAAATAAATAATTGCGAAATATTGTCTTGAAAATACTCCCATATTGTGTATTGTTTAGATATACATTTTATTTCTAGAATTCTCATTTAACTTAAAATGTATTTTATGATTTTTTTATTACTCAAATTGAGACAAACATTTCAGTATTTCTAACTGCAAACCACAAATAAAAAGTATGAATACTTTCTTTACATATAATATACGTTTGAGTTTGTTATAGCACTTTAAACATTTATTTCGGAAATAGTTTGCCTCAATAATTTGTTATAACCTTTAGTTTAAACAGCAGTTTTTAAAAGAACCAATTTCTAGGTAAATCTGTTTGGGGAGTAAATTCATTTTTACGTCTTGCCTTAGCGGAATGCTTTTAACAGATATTGATTAAAAGTTTTAGCTGCAACTTTTAAACAATCTCAGTGTAAATCCATTTATCCCCAAATTCAAGGTTTTTTTTAAACACAATTTATTGTTTAAAGAAATGGATTTCCGAAGAATACTTTAGAAAAAACAAATAACTGCGTTTTATTATTTCGGAAAAAATACTTTTATATCAAAATTTTATTATCAAAATTTAGTATATCTAAATAAAATCCTTCGCGAATAAAAGGTTCAATTTATAAAAATAAATATGTTGAATTATATTTATTATTAAAACATGTACATTTTAATATTGTTAAATATTAGTATCTACTTTAAGTAATTGCTCTGGGAAGTTTCAATTGTATCAGTTACGTAAACTTTCTAGACAGCAGACATTTTATAATTTATCTAGTTATTCAGGACAGTTTGCACTGTATGTTAGAGTGGGTCGAAAAAACCGAAATTTATATAATCGAAATATAATAGTGCGGGAAAGTTGTCATTGGTAATAAGAAATAAATTCGCAAAATATTACACCAAATTGTTAATATCTTTTACCGCTGCAAAGGGCCAAAGTTTCGAAAAATAAAATCTTTTTTTTTTTCAAAAAAAAAAAAAATTAAATTATCCAACTATAGCGATACAATTTCTAATAAAATGCAACAGCTATATCAAGATGTTAGTAATGTTTCAATAAAATTTCATTATGTTGAAATCATTTTTATTAACGGGTGCGTCTAAAATTTTGAAACAAAAGGTAAAAATATAAATTTTCCGTTGTTCTAATTTCCCCAATATTTATTATAGGTCTACAACTAAATGAATTTACATTATATCTAGTAGTGTCTAGTAATTTTGATCATGGGCATTAACAACCAAATGCTATAGGCGTCCGTCACCCCTAAATTTGAGAGAAGGGATTGAAAGAATTTTGCAGATTTTTCCGGAAAATTCTGGAGATTTTTTCTGTAGGGGGTGCCCCATACATAAATTCCCTATCCTTTTCCACTTTAGCTCCCCTCCCCCTCTTAAAAAAATAGCTAAAAATTCTCGAAAATTCACCAAAATTCCTTCAAAAACCCTTTCTCTCAAATTTAGGTTGGGGGGGGGCGGGTTCAATTTCGGTTGGCAATGCCCCTGACCAAAATTACTACACGTTTATAAGTTATTACTAGATGCAATGTAAATTAATTTAATTGCATACATATAATAAAAATTAGAAAATTGGAAAAAACGGAAAATTGAAATTTTTGCCTTTTTTTTCAAAGTTTTGACCACTTCTGCCGCTGTAATAGAAATGAAATTTTATTGGAACATTATTAACATCTTGCATTCTATTAGAAATTGTATCACTATGGTTGAATAATTTATTTTTGTTGTAACATTTTTTCGCGATTTTTTTTTGAAATTTTGGCCCCCTTGCGGCGGTAAAAGATATTAACCATTTAGTGTAACATTTTGCAAATTTATTCTATATTACCAATGGCAAATTTCCCGCACTATTATGTTTAGATTATATAAATTTCGGTTTTTTCGACCCACCCTACTGTATATACCTCCTAATTCAGATATACTATATAGCGAAAAGTCGCCGAACACTTTCGATTTTAGATGTTTTGTCGAATATCTATCGATTAATTCTCTTGGAATTTTAGTACTACAAAGAACATGTTGAACCTCATATTTATCAGTGAAGGTTTCGTTACGAGGTTCAAGTAGGAGACGAACATCAAATTGAATAAAGAAAACTATATTTAATCACCCTGTAAAATAAAATAGTCGAAATGATCTGGTGTCGTTGCACGTGACTATGGGGATCTTTTAAAAATTTTGTGCTCATATGTGTAAGAATAAGTGTCGCCGTGAATCCACACCAGACAGTCACCTTTGGAGAATATAAAGGAATTTTAGTGTGCATCCTCGGATTTCCATGAGCCCAAATGCGGCAATTGTGTGTGTTGACTGTCCCAGTGAGGTAGAAATGAGCCGCGTTCCTTCACAGAATATTCCAAGCTCATGACAGATCAACAGTCATTCTGTTGAGAAAACTGACTGCGAATGAGAGACATTGCGACTTGTCCCTATCCAACAGCTCTTGGGTATGGTGGATCTTGTATGACAAGTGCTAATGTGTGAGCATTTTTCGGACGGTACGGAATAGCCTGTCTGTCGATAAACTGCACGTGCGCAAATGCCCCCAAACTCTGATACCTGTGACTGTGCGGCAACAGCTGTCTTGACGGCATCAACAAGTACCGGTGTGACAGGTTTAAGGCCTCTTCCAGGTTAAATTCCTATTTTCCCTGTCTCTTCAAATCTCTTAATCATGGCCCGGATACCTTTAGTAGACATTGGTCAACGCCGTAGGTTCTTTACACGACGAAATTCACGAACTGCAGCAGAAGCATTTCCTTTGTTTTCGTAAAACAGCTTCACCAATAACGCACGTTCAGCTAAAGATACCATCCTCATTACAGCTGGAAACATTGACATAAAACATGACATCATCTGAAAATGTTTTATACGGTAACCCGTATTGCATAAAGCTTCTTCTTCTTCGAAAGCATGCAAATCTCGATTTTGTTTCCTAGAACTGTCAGCTTTTCTCGGTTTTACATTTTATTACTCATAATTATTTTCTGGATTGGTAATATCGTGTCTGTATTCCATTTTGGCCGTTTAATGTGTTAAATTTAATGTTTTACCAGGAAAAGGCACCCTCTGGTGGACATTTGGAACTAATTTTTTTTTTTCGAAATTCCATGAGCGCATCTCGTGTATAATCTATATACCAAATTTCATTGCATTCCGTTCCCCCCGTTTAAGCTGTAGGATGTTGTTTATAGAGGAAGTTTAATTATAACCACCCTGTATATACTCTATATTGCCAAAGGTGACCGGTCACTCGCGATTTTAGACGTTTTGTTAACTAGCTAGAAAAATACATGAGGTATTAACCTGAAACTGCAGGTGTGTAAACAGTATAGTATAGGTTATATATTTCCGCGAAGATTTTTTTCCCGAAACCCCATAGCGGACTGTCAACAAATTGAAAAAGGTATTGTTGATTTTAGTCATCGAAACACTCATCGTATCAAATCCACTTTACCACGACCAAGAACTTCATATTACACCACATTTTACATAATACTCTGCAATCGGAATTAAAAAATAAAGAAAATTGGATGAAAAATGAGCAGGTTTACTAAAAAATGTTTCACTGCGCATGCGCGAATACAATCAAAATATAATGTGCATAATGTATTAGCTAAGTATATAGAGCAACTTTTGTGAAAGTCTCTAAATCATAGCTTGAAAATTCTGAAAATTATCGTTGATAGAATAAGCTCGAAATCCGTTGTTTCCAAAAGGAAGCAAAAAGATGAGGAGCTGTATCCAAATATAGTAGTAAGTGCAATATTGTGTACGCTATCTTGGCACTAATCAACAGATATTTGATACAACCCCACATCTTTTTGCTTCTTTTTGGGAACAACGGATTTCGAGCTTATTCTATCGACGATAATTTTCAGAATTTTCAAGCTATGATTTTGAGACTTTCACAAAAGTTGCTCTATATACTTAGCTAATACATTATGCATATTATATTTTGATTGCATTCGCGCATGCGCAGTGAAACATTTTTTACCAAACCTGCTCACTTTTCATCCAATTTTTATTATTTTTTAATTCCGATTGCAGAGTATTATGTACAATATTGTTTGACATATTTTCTCAAAATAACATTTTTTTATATTAAGAACTCTGGAAATTATAAGCAAAAAACTTGGCAAAATTTGGGACTGTTTTTATTTTTTATAAAAACCTCCATTTCCCTTCGATTATACCTGCTATCCTCATAAAAATGAACACAGTATATTACAATAAGCCACTTATTAATAATCTCGAGTTTGAACGCTTTTGCTACTTTAGTTTTTACAGGGTAATCCAAAAGATATTCGTTTTTTTTCAATTTGTTGACAGTCCCCTATGGGGTTTCGGAAAAAAATCTTCGCGGAAATATATAACCTATACTATACTGTTTACACAACTGCAGTTTCAGGTTAATTCCTCATGTATTTTTCTAGATAGTTAACAAAACGTCTAAAATCGCAAGTGACCAGTCACCTTTGGCAATATAATCTATACTAATATTATAAAGGAGTAAAGATTGTTTGTTTGTTTGTTTGTTTGTAGGGGGTAATCTCTGGAACTACCGAACCGATTTCAAAAGTGATGGTGGCAAATTGAAGGTGACAACCCCTGCTCCAACATAGGCTATATTTTATGTCGATGCCACTACCCCAGGGGGGTGCAGGAGCGAAAAACGTTCTAAAATTGTGATATTTTATATACTGAAGCAGCTAGATATTTGAAATTTGGCTTTGTAGTTACTTATAAGATGTAAATGCTTTCTAAAAACGAAATAAAAAAATTCGAAATTTAAAAGGGTGAAATAAAAGCGTTCTAAAAACATTCTAAATTACAATTTCTATGGAATCTCTAGAACTGCCGATCCGATTTGAAATTTGGCGTTGTAGTTACTTATAAGATGTAAATGCTCTCTAAGAACAAAATATTCGAAATTTAAAAGGGTGAAATGAGCGAAAAGCGTTCTAAAAACATTCTAAATTACAATTTCTATGGAATTTCCAGAACTACCGAACCGATTTGAAATTTGGCGTTGTAGTTACTTATAAGATGTAAATGCTCTCTAAGAACAAAATAAAAAAAATTCGAAATTTAAAATGGTGAAATGAGCGAAAAGCGTTCTAAAAACATTCTAAATTACAATTTCTATGGAATCTCTAGAACTACCGAACCGATTTGAAATTTGGCGTTGTAGTAACTTATAAGATGTAAATGCTCTCTAAGAACAAAATAAAAAAAAATTCGAAATTTAAAAGGGTGAAATGAGCGAAAAGCGTTCTAAAAACATTCTAAATTACAATTTCTATGGAATCTCTAGAACTACCGAACCGATTTAAAATTTGGCGTTGTAGTTACTTATAAGATGTAAATGCTGTCTAAGAACAAAAAATTCGAAATTTAAAAGGGTGAAATGAGCGAAAAGCGTTCTAAAAACATTCTAAATTACAATTTCTATAGAATCTCTAGAACTACCGAACCGATTTCAAAAGTGATGGTGGCAAATAGATGGTGAAAACACCTGCTCCAACATAGGCTATATTTTATGTCGGTGTCACTAACTCCAGGGGGATGCAGGAGCGAAAAACGTTCTAAAATTGAGATCTTTTTTATACTGAAGGAGATAGAAATTTGAAATTTGGCGTCGTAGTTACTTATAACATGTAAATGCTCTCTAAGAACAAAATAAAAAAATTTCGAAATTTAAAAGGGTGAAATGAGCGAAAAGCGTTCTAAAAACATTCTAAATTACAACTTCTATGGAATCTCTAGAACTACCGAACCGATTTCAAAAGTGATGGTGGCAAATTGGTGGTGACAATCCCTGCTCCAACAGCCTCTTTAATAAAAAACTATGCGTTTCTGACGACTGGGTTTTTCGCTAATTGTTGCCACAGATTAATCTCAGAAAATGAAACATTTGAAATTTCTGAAAGACAATAGTAGCTCGAAAAGTATTTGTCTGAAAATTGTTAGGCAAACTGCGTTTGAAAGGTAAAAAATTGTATTTTTCTTGATATAAATTTCAAATCTAATGATTGTGCCATTTTTCAAATATTGAATTGCAAAAATTACCAAATTTCACGATGGAGTACCATAGCGAAACCTTCATGCGTAAAAAGATAATGATAAGGGCGACGTGTCCTGGCGTGTATATTGGCTACAGCACGAGTCACAATTTATAGTAGCCTTATTATTGTGTTAAAATATAAAAGTGAATTATGAAATGTCAATATTTTGTTGGATTAAAAGTTCGTTATAAGAAACTGACCAGCGTAGCGGGCGTAGCTTGCTAGTGTAGATATATTATAGATTTTTTGATCTCGTTTTCTTAAATCGTTTGAAAGAGTCACTTTTTAAAAGAAGAAAATTTACCCTTTCGGGTTCGATCTTTTTTTTTAATTTTGGGTAAAAAATTTTTTTACGTTAATAATATTAAAAGTAGCTATCCAAGTCACAAAAAATAAGGTTTACTGATGTTCGACGAATATGTCATTTACGAAAATCTAACGAATATAATTATTTTGCATACTATTCTTATGACAATACGTTAAGAAGAATTTTTGAAAACGTTTCGAAAATGCAGTGTTACAACATGATTAAGCAGACATAAGAACTTTAAGTTCTTATCACATATTATTCGTTTGGAAAAGTAGCCCCTATTTTAAATTTAAAGAGTGAAACATATGTTTCAAATAAAAGAATAATCAACTGTGTAAAGAGAACAAAGCAATTTTTAATTTAATTTATTATTACTAAATGCTGAAGTATAAATAAAGTCATAATAACAAATGCATAGACATATACTATCATTACTATATGCATATAATAGCAAAAATATTTCTTAAGACAAAATAATACTGAATTAACTGACATATGCTATTAATAGGACGCCAGAACCGGAAGGATGAAGAGAAAACAGTATTTTTAAAAATTCAGAAGAAACAAATTTCTAAAGTTTTTCTTTAAAAATCTCACGATGAAAAAAATAATAAAGCTAATGATTTTACCCTGTTCATTATTTCATCCAAACAAACTTCAGTTTGATTTGTTTTCACGCAAGACGCATTTTATTGAAAACCCTATGAGATATTCAGAGATAAAACATACATTTTGCATAAAAATCTCGTTCAGTGTTCCAAGAAAACTATTGAATGTAAAAGAAGAAACATTATTTCTGGAAAGTTATGCATTAAATTATGATGTATTCGTCGTTAATAATGAAATTAAATACGCTTTTTCTTTTAGTATATGAGCATTTTAAAGATAAATAAAGACAGAAACAAATGCGTATGTCCTCTGATATTGATCTAGATGAAATGGAACATTTTCCTGAAGCCAGAAATGTTAAGCCTTTAGATGATATTTAAAAGGGGAATAATGATAAAGTTACTATTACTAATCATATCTGGTTAGTCTGGGATGCCTGTGAATTCACTAAGAAAATGCTTTTTTTGCCCTGAAGTTTTTTTATAATTGAAAATAAAAATATCATCAAGAAAGTTGATATTGATTCTAACTAATGTTCCGATTGGGTCATTTTCTTCAGTATATTAATGTTGATTCAGTATTTGTTTCATATTCGCTCTTATTTTAATAAAATATTTGTTTGATTTGCATATTTATTTGTAAGCTCATTTTTTAATTACATTTTGTGCAAAAAATTAGTACTTTTTTGTTCAACTGCAAATCATAATTTTTAGAGAAAGTATGATTTCAATATAAGATTTTAGTACAGTTTACTGGATTATCTGTATATCAATAACCTCAATGTGAGCTGTGTAAATTTAATATTTTGTAAATATCAATTTACATAATATACAAATTATGCATGTGGTTTAGATATATTATATTTATGACTTACAAGTAAGTCTGGAAGACTCAGGAAAAGTAACTTTTAACAACTGTTACGTTAAACACGATTTCACATGATGCTGATATTAATCTGTTTGTTCTTGTAATTTATTTTACGATAATAGAAAAATGAGTTCTGTGACGAGGCTTTTCATTCAACTTTATTTTTTTTATTCTGGAATTTTATTTTACAAAAAAAAAAAAAAAAAAAAAAAAAAAAAAAAAGAAAAAAAAAAAAAGAAAGAAAAAAAAATGTTTCAAGAACATTTAACTGAATGAAAATAAAGAAATTTAAATTTGGTAATTGTAACAATTTAAATATAAAAGATTAAATTGTAATCGGAATGTAATATTCATAAGATTCATTATACTTATTAATTTGAGAATGACAAAATGTAGAATAATATTACAATAGCAGTTTTTTCCGGTAATTGTTTTTTTATAGCGGCAATGGAGAGATAGAGAAAATGACCTTGGCAAGAGAGGGAAAACATTTATACATATTTTATGGAAAGCTATACACTTTTCATATATACAAGCAATTTTTTCGAATATTTATACAATTTATTTAATATAAATTATTCAATTATCTTTTTTTTTACAAATAGAAGTAATTTATTTTATATATGTAATGATTGTAAAGTATAGTATTTTGTAATTAACAATTAACCATTAATTAATTAGGGTTAATTAATTAACAATTAATTAATCAACCACATTTCATCCTGCTAGTTTTCATAGATGTTTACATCGTTTGGCAAAAAATATTCCTTTCTAAATCCCGAATCGTGCCAAGATTTCTTTTTAGAAAAAAAAATCCCGCCAAGGCCCCTATAACAGTACCGTTTTCCCTTGTCAACATAAAGAAACTCTAACCTTTCATTTTCCATTAAAAAACTTTATGTGAACAATTCAATGCAGTCAGGCGCCTAAGTGAAAATAAAACATTTTATTGTACCTACCACTATCCCCAAACAATAATCTTTGGGGTAAATGTATACTATATGCAATAGAAATAGATTATGAATATAATTGTTCCGAAACAGTTTAAGGAACATTAAAACATTCACTTTTAGTTTCGACTGATGATAACGCAGAAAATATTTAAAATGTCTTGACGTATTTTTATAAAAAGTTTACGTGAAAGCAAATACGGTTATACGCGCAAGTACACGACATTCACACACAAACGCTTTTAACTGAATCAGACATCCGCAAACTTGAATGAAAAATTTGAACAATGAAATAATATCACGCGTCTAAGTGAAAAGGAAAATTTATTTTTACTACCATTATCCCCCCTCCCCCTTATTAAAAAAAATCTTCGTGGTTAAGGTCTTTACAATATTCAATAGATCCTGAGTATAATTGCTTCCAAATAGTGAAAAAAATAGCATTTCTCCTTTTCTTTTCGACCGATGATAAAGCAGGAAATATTTAAACTGATTGACAGAATCATGTAAATTTATAAAAAAGAATACGTAACAAAAAATAAGGCTACACACACAATATTGCAATAATTCAAACGCGAACTCTTTCCTATGACAAATGCAATTTTCAATGAAAATTTTGGTTACTGTCGTGCTAATTTAGAATTTATGATCAGAAAGAAATCTAAGGAGCATTTGCAAGATCTTATGGAAAACAGTTGATTTTGGAACATATTTCTAGGGAGCTACTGAAGAAATTTCAATACCTTTCTAAACGTTTCGGCAGAAAATGATCCTTTAGCAAAAAAATAAAATAAAAAAATAAAAATAAAAAACGCAATAGTTATGAGATTTAACAAAGAAAACGTCTAGTATTATTTTATTAACATTGCGAAAAAAAGGAGTTATTTTACAGAAAAACATATCGATCAAAATATAGATAATTATAATGTTAAAAATAATAAAACACTGAAATCGCTTCAGTCGTTTCTAGAAAAAAAAAATGTACGCCAATATCAGCTGTTTTTAATAGGATTTCTTAACTGCTATTGCTCAATTAAATCAAAATGCAGATTTAAGTTTGCTTAGCATATTAATTTCACAAGAGAAGACGCAAGATCAGGAAAACTTTGACTTAAACTTATATCTTAAGTTTTTTTTGCAGGATTGTTAAGGCAGAGAAAAACAGAGGTTTTCAAAACACGTGGTTGCGAAAGTTTTTAAAATTTAAATCCTGACAAAAAGTTCTTCAAAACTAGTAACCATGGGTCGAAATCATTTAATCAAGGTCATGATGATTATAATAAACTTTCTGGGGCAGAGGTGTATTCCTCAGTGCTGCACTTGACATTAATCCTTTAAAGGTGACTTGTTTCCGCTGATACTTGTATTAAAAATTCGCAGAAAAACGCAGAAAATCGCAGAAAAGGTATACTGAGGAAGTATGAAAGTCATACCAATGAGAAAACCTGTAACTTTTGCAAGGAACTTCATAATTTATTTTAAGTGACGTCAGTGAGACGTGGAAGTGAAGGGATAGAAAAAAGTGATGTGACTGGCAGAAAAGTGACTTCTTTTGTATAAACAGAAGGTGTAGAATTTGTTAAAAACTAAGGCCATATATATCAAGATTTGCACATGACGCTTTGAATGCCGATTTTAATCTTGCCTTGTTCCCGACAGATAATACACTCTTTACGGTCATAAACTTTCATACAATTGCCATCCATGTAATCTTGCCCCATCACCGCTATATTTGATTAACAACCTATATTTGATGTGTAAGTTTACTATTTGAGAAGTTTAAAAAAAAATATTTTGGACTGGGATTAAAAATCTTAGACTTGTAATTTCTTACACTCTGAAGCACAATCATAACAGCACACTTGAAAATCGAACTTCTACTCACAACTAGTCTCAGATTGCTCTAAAGCAAATTTCTAATGGCGAGTTATATGAGCCTCCAACAAAGATATCTGGTACACCAGGCTATGTACTGACACGCATGACTGGACGGGAAAAAATTAGTTTGTAATCTTACCCAATTCGTCATATTATATTCTTTTCCTGTGAGTAGTATGCTTCCTTCCCCACTTCTCTTATCGTCATAATTAATGCAGGAAATGAGAAATGACTGAGACACTTCGTATGTGACACACATTTTCATCCCATCTCAGAAAAAATAAACATAAAACTATCGATGAAGCGTATAATTTTTATTTATAATAAGGAATGCAAGAAAAGCAATGTAAAAACAATTATTGAAAAAATAAGTTTATATATAGTCATCAAATTTATGCCTTTGTTCCGGAAGAAGTGCAGAGACAAAATAACAGACAGCACTCTTGTACATGTATAGGGACTTTTAACATTCTTAGAAATATAGATACTTCCCCCCCATATATTAACATATACAGTCATCGTTTATAGGCATGTTGCAATAAATTGTCAATAACGTTGAATTTTCTTAGCTAATGTCTTTCTGTTTAATTTAAAAAACTGTTTGTAAGGCAATGTTTTAGTAATTATGTTTCTCAAATATTGGTGTCTATGCTGATAGAAATCATCATTTCGTAGATTATGAAGTTTCACAAACCACAATTTCTGTATTGCTTTCATGGCGGGCTGTTATAAAAAAATGAAGACTATAAAAACATCACTTTACGTACTATTTAAATGTGAAGAAAATATAAGATGCTGATACAGACTCGCCATTCTAGCAAGAAAGTATTATAAAGTGGAAATGATCCCATAATGATCTATAGATTATCTGGAGATATTTGGACGCTATCTGGCGCTATCTTTAGACACCTTATACACTTTCGTCTTGCTGGTATGGCCACATGAGGATCAGCGTCTTTGCACTTTCTTTATGTTGTACATTGTACGTAAATGAATATTATCAGTATTGCAATTTCTATAGCAGTTTACCTGGCACAGAGTTTTAAATTTGTATTCCTGCGACTTGATTGCAATGGGTAATTAACACTTTATTTAAAAAAAATAATAATCCATAACTTTACAAATATATATATATATGTAGGATTTCAGTTGAAACACTTCACGTAAATGATCATCAAATGAACTGACACTGAACTGACACTCTATTATTATCAATGATGCGCGAGTTGTAAATAGTTTGAATCGCGAGATTTGGCTAAGAGCCAGTGTTCTAATTTTTATTATGAAGCGAGATATAAAAAAGGAAATTAGCCGGAAAAGGTGTATTTAGACCTGGCTGGATTATTGTAAGCTAAATTGTTGTTATATAGTTTTTACCAAAAGTGTGTATATCTGAAATTAAAGTTAGTATTCTGTCGTTCATCGACTATTTATCATATTGGCTCAGTAAAGTGACTATTTATGTATCATTTACTTATATATATATATATATATATATATACATATATTTATAATTAATACGAAACACGTGAAATAACGAAAATCAAACTGATTGCCAATTTATTTACCCTATTTTATTGCCTTATACATTTATATTCGTATGCCTATCTATTTCTTTAACTGTAATGCGAGTAATTATAAGGAAGATTTAGGGATGGGATATTGGGAAGGATGGGACATCTGCAGTAATGCTTAAAATAAGATATATTTTTATTATGGCTCTTCCATCAGATGCAGTAATCATTGCATCATACTTGTTGCTGTAAATCTTATTAGTTACAGGCACCTATGAGATTGTGAAGTTAAAAGACTATTTTAAAATATCAAAAGTAACTAACTACTCAGATTTTTAATGTAAAGTTTCAATCTCATTCTTTGTCGTTAACTTAATTGTTTTTAATGTTTAGTAAACTCAACAATATATCTTTTATGAATAAGCAGCAAGTTAAGACTAAATATCACATGATTTTTGTAAAAACTTATTTTTTTAAATGTTGCTCTAAGGGAGGGATGGGACATGTCCATCCCTCCCAAATGATATCTCTATCCAAATAATTATGTTCAATTACATACAA
The DNA here is from genome assembly GCA_963931845.1 of Maratus michaelseni. Lineage (NCBI taxonomy): Eukaryota > Metazoa > Arthropoda > Arachnida > Araneae > Salticidae > Maratus > Maratus michaelseni. The sequence goes on from OZ007593.1 coordinate 94,314,357, forward strand.
TATTTTGGTATTTTATATTTATAAGACTATCTCGTTTTGGAATTGAATAGTGTAAAAATGAAACTTATTATTTTGAAAGTTAAAAAGGAATTTTAACTACTTTCATGATTAAAAACAACAACAAATATGCATTGAAAAATTAAAGTAGTGCAAATTTTTCTTTTCTTACTCGTGCATTATTTATCAATGTCAACCATTATTATTAAATATTCATATTTATTTCTATAATATCAATTTCCTTAATTTTTTAAAATAAAATATTGCTGTTTTGAAATAATTATTGAATTTAAAGTGCAAACTTTTATTTTTACATGGCAATACACTAATTAAAAAGGTATGCAAAAGTACATTATGAGTGTTCCATAACTGATAAACAAGACAATTGCAAAGCTACATCCACCAAAAATAATTGGCGGCACAAGTCGGGCACAAGCATATTTTTCATTTGATTTCGATTTTACAAAGCATAATATAAGATTAAAAAAAAAAAGTTACGATTTATTATAAACTTAGGAATGTAAATGGCACACTGTTTTTATCATTTTGTCACCCCATTTTTGAAAATTAAATATGAATTTTAATCTGAAAATGAATTTTCATCTGTCACATGCCTCCCTCACACGAGGGAGGAATTGAACAGTTTTCTTCTTAATTTAATTGGTTTATTAACCTAAAATTTTAAATATCATCAGATTTATATATTTTTAAATATGTTAAAATTTTTCAAGATGTTATTCTAAAAAGTTATGTTATTCTATTAAGTTTTGCTTGTAATTTGTACAAACAAAACTTAATTTGTAAAAAATATTTTTATTAAAATTGTATCATCCCTCCTTATATCTTCTTCATTATTATTCGGACAATTGATAATGATATCTTATTGAATGTAAAGTATAAAAATGAATCCTAATATTTCCTTTGAAGAATTTCTTTGCAAAAATATAAATTCTCTACAAAGCAATAAGCTAGAAGAATGATAACATGCATTCATTTACATAACTTTTTATATAAACAACGAAAGTAAATTTACACAAGTTGTATGACAAAGATTTTAAAATAAAGATTATGGGAGGGATATTACTCGAAAATAACGCCAAATTCAATTTCTAATACATAACATAATAAAGAGTATATAGAAAATCGAACAGATTGCTTTTACAGCTGAATCATGTTGGAATATATATGTGATGGCCGAGAAACATCTTTCTTTTAAAGAATACAAATAGCTTATTATGAATGCAGGACACGTAAATAGCATATTCTTCGAAAAAGATCTGAATAGTTTAAGATTAAGTATGAGACTACTTTCCAAGATTTATTTATCTTTTGAAAGTTTGTTTACTGCTAGATGTTGTGGAAAACATAGATTTCTGACCACAGATTACTCATAAACTACAGATTCAAAAAATGATTTCATTCTAAGAAAATATTTTACATTTACTTGCACAAATGTGCATAGATAGCAAAGTAAATGCATAAATAACGTGGTGATGGACAAGTAATGCTCATATACATAATATTTTATTGTAATAGAATTTTATACCTTAGTGCATTTTGATGTTCATGTAAATATTTTCTTAAGAATGGATATAAACATACAAATAATTTTAATCAGGAAATATTTAATGCTCTTACAGGACTGACGGTCAATAATCTACTGGCGATTATTGTTTTAATTTAATTTCTATAAAAATATAATCGACTTGAAATATTAGTAGAAATCTACGTAGAATAATATTTTTTTTCAATTGCTGGTAGAGAAAACAATAAAAATATAGTTCCCAATGGTAGTCTGGCTCTTATTAATATAGTTGTCGAAAATACAAAAAAATTAAGTTACACAAGGTGTCCACGTATAACCTGACCGACCTTTGTTTTCGCAACCGTTGGTCCTAGATGCATACTTCAAATTACAAAAATGGTTTAAATAAGGTAAAGAATTATTTTTAAAGCGATTTGGATCAAGAAAAACATTTATTAAACAATTACGAAATTTAAATTTTTATACGGTTTCCCGGTTCTATAAGTGATATTTAGTAAAAATTTACTGTGCCACTACTAACAAGTAAGACAAAAAAAGTCCCATTCATCCAACATTAAAATTGACCGAGTTATGAAACTTTGAAATGTATGACTTATACCACTTTTTTGCATCTCAAAACATTTGATTTCGGCCATGCTTTCAGGGGTCGTATATAAAATACTTAAACTTATTTTAAGGTATCTGCGCTTTTAAAGAAATAGTACAACTATTACGATTGAGTTAACTTTTATTAGTTACGTTTCAGATTAGTTAAAATAAATTGTATTTTAACATATGTTTTATTTTGTAAGGATTTAAGGCTATGATTTCTTTTAACAAAAATGTTATTTTCATAAGGTTTTATTTAATTTGCAAGGATCGTCTTTCAAGTTTAAAATTTGTAGTCTAACTTTAACTCACTTTCAAATGTCCGATCGAGGTTAAATTTTACATACTGACTTAAATACGATGACAATGTAATAGTATTATGATTTTCGACGCATACCGTCTTATACATACTTATATTAGATGAAAACACAAAGAAATTTGGACAGGTTACCGTCATAGGTTACCGTCAACAAGTTTAAGAAAGAATTAAACCAGCGACGGTTGTGTTTAACTTTTATAATTACGTTTTATGTATTTTTTAACTCCGAATAAAAAAAATTACCTTCACTTTTAATAATCATGTCGGGATTTTTTGCAAATCGTAAATTTCAAGGTTAAAAAATAGCGAAAAATATGATACTATGAAATAGATGTAAGACTTTTTTATTCAGTTTAATTTTATTTAATTCAGTGATTTATTCATTTTTTTTGGATTATGCTGGGTTTCTTACAGCTAAACAGCTCAGGGGTCCGATGAGTTGAGAGAAGAGGGGGGGGGGGCAATTTTAACTTTGAGCTTTCTAACTTTGCGATTTGAGAAAAATCCTGACGTGATGGTTTAAAATGAAGGCAATTTCGGATTCAGCGCTAAAAAATACACAAGAATCAATTTTCAAAAGCTAAAAAACATGGCACAACCCAAAATTTGAAAGACAGTGTAAGCTAACAGCATTTTAAAATCTATCATTTTGTAAAGAATTGAGGCTGTTGTTTTTCATCCTTTTATTTAACAAAAATTTTGTTATTTTTATCCTCTTATATGTTCAGTACAAATTATATATTTTGCATTAATATGTCAGAATGATTATAGATTTCACATTTATATTAGACTGCAATGTTAATCTTGTTCTCAACTATTTTTTTTATATATCTGACGATTATTTATATTTCTGCTACATTTGTGAATGACCCCTATTTCGCAGCAAAATATTTACTCCAACTTTAAACAGCTATTACTCGGTCAGTTTTAATCGTAGAGGAAATCTGTCAAGTATGCATGATTATATCCCTTATAAAATCTCTCAATGCTGGGCAAATTCACGGTCTTGTGTTGTGTTTTCAGGAGTTATTTGAAAGCCAAAATGCGCTCCTATCACTTTGGGCGGCCCATTTAACCGCTATAACAAGAAAGTAGGCTTTCCTTGAGTTTCCGAAAACTGAAGTAAAACTAAGATTAGTCGATTTTACTTCGCATTAACGACTTAACTATTAACTCAAAGAGTGATCCCTTGATTTAACCCAACGACCACAATTATTTGAAGACAAAATTGCGTTTTGAATTTTCCCTATCCTGATTATGTCAAAGCATTACGCAGTACTGCGGGATTTGCAGGTTCCTATGCAAATTTCACTCACTGCATACCGATTGGCAGACAAAAAATGCCGTAAGACCTTCATTGCTGAATAAAAGTGACTTACACCAGATGTATTTAGTTGATTCGTCAATGCTTGTAGTTAAAATGTACACCACGGAACAGTACATAGAAATGATATTACTTTATGGCCAGTATAATTGGAATGGACGACAGGCTGCAAGGCAATACGCAATTAAATTTCCAAATGATAACCATCCGTCTAAAAACACGATTTTAAATGTTGTAAAGCACTTACGAGAAACGGGTAGCGTTAAAAAATATCCTCGATCTGGAAGCTCAAGTATGCATGTCTCTGACGAGGAGATTTTAGGATATGCGCTTGCGCAGGGATCGGAAAAATTACTCTTTTATTGTAGCGAACTACAACTACAACTACTTTGCCGAAAATGTAGTTAACTACAACTACTTCTTTCAAAATGTAGCGGCTACAAACTACTTTTCAAAAGTAGTCACTACTTCGCTACTTTCAAATTTTGTCAAAGTATTTAAATTATACTAGAAATTGAAGATACGGTATAAATAATAAAGTGACCCCTCGTTATATCGCGTCTGCCGGGATACAATTAAATAAATGCGACATAACGGAGTGCATTAAAAAAATTAAGAAATATACCATACAAGGAAATGTTTTGTGTTCGTCTCGAAAACGTTAGTTTATACACACTTAACAAATTTCGTAGCAAAATGAAGAGAGATATTATAATCTAGAAAATTACAGAAAAACAACCCTAAATGCAAACAATAAATAAATAGAGCAATTCCAAATAAGAAATCCGGCGTTAAAACATGAACACATCTTAACAAGCAAATAGACAAATGTTGCCAACAAGAAAATTAATTTCTTTGGTGGGTTAGTGCTTGATTTCAGAAGCAAGTGTCGATGGAAAAAAACTATGACTTCACGCGATGCGTTGCTATACACTGCCGCTGAGATTTGGCATTGCGATTCGGAAATTTTTGAGTAGAACAAATTCTGTAAAAAAAAAGCGAGTTTCGACCACGTGATTTGCAGAATGGCACTTTTTTTTTTCCTGAAGTAGCGTTAAAAGTAGCGTCGGTTCTCGCTACAAACTATTGATTTTTTGTATCGCGCTACTCGCTACACTACATTGTTCAAAATGTAGCGCGCTGCACTACAAACTACTGTAAAAAGTAGCGACTACAGTAGTTTCTCTACTTGTAGCGCACTACTTCCTACCCCTGCTCTTGCGTATCCACAGTGTAGTGTTAGGGATATTAGTGAAGACTGTGGCTGCACAAAATCCCATGCATGAAACGTTTTAAATATACACTGAGCACATCTTTATCGACCGCAATTGGTACAAGCGTTTTTGCCAGGAGATTAAGATAGACTGTGCGATTTTAGCAATTTCATTAGGAACAAGCTACAGACAGACTCGTCGTTTCTGAATGGTATTCTTTGGACTGATAGGTGCATGTTTTGAAGAACAGGTGTTGTGAATAAGCAGAATACACACTTCTGGTCTGTGCAAAATCCGCATGTCATACGACCTAACAAGCATGAAGTACGATGGTCTGTTAACGCTTGGTGTGGCATCTGGAAGGGGGCGTTAGTGGGGCCCTTCTTTTTTGATAACACTTTAACAGGTACAAAGTATGTAGATCTGTTACGTGGATCATTATTTGACTTCTTAGAGATGATCATGTTTCATTAGCAGACCTCACCAAGATGTGGTTTCATCATGATTGGGCACCAGCCCACAAAACAGTCTCCTCTCGAACACTTCTCCGTAACATGTTTCAATATAACATCATAGGTTATGGAGGCTTGGTATAATGGCCTCCTCGATCGCCGGATCTCAATCCCCTAGATTTCTTTCTTTGGGGGTTATTTAAAAAGCAAGATTTATGAAGTAGAATCAGTAAGCCGAGTAGATTTTCAGAATCTCATTTTATCCGCCATCAGATGTGTCATGCCTGTAATGCTAAAAAATGTTCAAGACTAATTTCTGTCACGTGTCCGTCTATGTATTGCAGTCCAGGGAAGACACTTGGAACACATGTAGTGAGAAAATATGAAATACTATATTTATCCACATTGTTTATTTCTATTTGTTTTTTTTGAGTTTATCTGCGAGAAAGCACTACTTATTATGTTATTATTTCAAATTACTTTATTAAATTTGCATGAGTTTGTGCACTGCGATTTTATGTATTATACAAAATATACATTTTTATTTTCAACACCAGTGATTAGACAAATATTATACTGTTTTTTGACTTGAACAACAACCCTTTTGTCATGATCATACCTAACTCTAAACCTCCTTCTCTTTCTGATAGGGGATATATACGCATCTCCATTTGTATACGGTCCCCATACTATGCATGATAACTTTGAACTCCAATTTCTCAGTGAATATTGGTCGTACAGATACGGAACTATTTGTGTGTGCAATACTTTTGAATAGACAAAACGTCCCTAAATATAAGTATAAAGACCTGGTGGCTGTATAAAAATTTAGATTCTGTAATTCTGCACTAAGTTGTTTTTTCGCTTTAAACTTTTTTTTTTATCTTAACTCTGCACCTAATTTTGACCACTTTTGTAATTAGAAGTATGCATATAGGACCAACGGTTGAGAAAATAAAGATCAGTCAGGTTATGCGTGAATACCCTGTATATAATTTAAATGTAGTTTAAAACGATTCACAAAACTATTAAATAAAAAGGGGTTTCAAATCTGTTGATGAATATATTGCTGTAATTTGTTTTTTAAATTTAACTTTAATATCAAAATATAAAAAATAATTTGAACACCTGGGCGTCATATAAAACAAAATGGAAATATTTTCCTGCAAAAAATTAGTTAACTCACAACTGTAGTTTAGGGAACAATGGTTTAGCGCCCTCATTCAGCAGTTGTGTAGATTCTGCAGTAGCGGTTTTACCTCTGTTCATCTGACAAAAGAAGCTACTAATTAGTTGCTTAGCAAACTACAGTTATACATCAGACAATTATTATATTCATAAGTCATTTCCTCTTTAATAATCATACTAATATGTATTTCGTTAAATGCTAAATAGAATATCCGAATTGGATTAATGCAATATTCACTAAGAGATAAAACTCATAAAAAAACGAACAAAAAACTAATGACATCAGAAGAATGGATATATGAATGAGATTTCTTTTTAACAAATTTTAAACCTGCACGTCAACCTCAAATCTAGTCTTATAAAAGAACATGTCCTGACTGAGTAATAATCAATGCCGAGCTTCAACCATTGCTCCTTTAATAATGTAATTTGGAAGACATGTTCATTATAGAAATGTATTTACCCACTAAAAAGGATTTTTGAAAATTCACTCAATAAAGGAGTTAAATAGGGGTTCGGAATTTTTATGTAATTTTGCCTTTTCGTCATATTTTAACAGCAGTTTTAGGTAAGAGCCTGAAATTCAGGATGTCAAATTTACTAAAAAAATAGTTAAGCATGTATTTCAGTGATTTTAGAAATTCAACAACTAAGGTGGTTAAATGGGGGGGGGAGGGGGGTTGAAATGTTTAGATAATTTCGCCTTTTCACCAAATTGCGGCAACAGTTTTGCGCAGGAGCGCGAAATTCAGGATAAAAAAATCTGCTAAAAAAATAGTTAAACACGTATTTCAGCGATTTTAGAAATTCAACCAGTAAGGGGGTTAAATGGGGGGTTGAAAGGTTTAGGTCGTTTAGTCTTTTCGCAATACCTCAGCAGCAGTTTTATGTAGACGCATGAAATTCCGGATAACAAATCTACTAAAAATAGTTAAACATGTATTTCAGCGATTTTAGAAATTCAACCACTGAAGGGGTTAAATGGGGGGGGGGGCGAAAGTTTTATTTCGCCTTTTAGCCATATGTCAGCAGCAGTTTTAGGGAAGAGCGTGAAATTCGGCATAACAAATCTGCTAAAAAATAGTTAAACACATATTTCAGCAATTTTAGAAATTCAAACACTAAGGGGGTTAAATGGGTGGTCAAAAGTTTAGGTTCATTTCACCATATCTCAGCAGTAGTTTTAGGTAGGAACGTGAAATTCAGGATAACAAATCTACAAAAAAGTAGTTAAACACATATTTCAGTGATTTTAAAAATTCAACCCCTAAGATGGTTGGAAAGGGTGTCGAACGTTTTAGGTAATTTAGTCATATCTCAGGAATAGTTTTAGGTCGGAGCGTGAAATTCAGGATAACAAATCTACTGAAAAAATAGTTAAATACTTATTTCAGCGATTTTAGAAATTCAACAACTAAGGGGATTAAATGGGGGTATCGACAGTTTTGGGTCATTTTGCCTTTTCGCTAAATTCCAGCTGCAGTTTTAGGTACGAGCGTGAAATTCAGGATAACAAATCTACTAAAAAATAGTTAAACAAGTATTTCAGCGATTTTGTCACCATCATCGTCTATGAACCCGTATATGGAAGATTATACAAATAAAACAACTATTACTGATTTTTTTTATTAGATATTTTACGGGACATTTTTCCTTTTTTCTTTGTTTTACATTTCATATTTTGTAAATTGTTTTTGAGCTTTTCGTCTTTTAGCGATCGGACTTCAATTTTTATACAAAATGTAGTACATTTCCGCCTCTTCTCAAAATACATTTTTTGAAAGTAAAGATTTGCGATTTAAATACTGATCGTCATATTTATGGATTTGGGTATAAACAAGGCTTCGTTATAATGATTACCCTATAATCAGTTTATAGGCGTGAAACACACAGGGATCTGTTAAAATTGTAATTTTTTTCGATTTATGCGCTCAAAATTCAAAGGACTCCATTATAGGGATCGCTGTATTAACGATATAAGACTGAGAAGCCCACAGGGCCGCGATATTTTGATGAACATATTAACGGTTTTTGGGTGTGAAACCACAGTGTCAGATTACGACGATCAACGGCTATCCCGCGATTGATTATTTTATTTCAGACTTCTCTTTTTCACCTATATATAATCACTCACGCGCATGTGTCCAAGCGTGGGCCTTTGTCAGGTGACTCATGAAAAAAATATATTTATGTCGTAAAATCTTTATTTACGTGCTATTTGGATATTTTTATTAATTATTTTCGTATAGTTTAAAATAAAGTAGTTTATTTATATTATATTTTTCTGTTTGCATTTAAAATGCACTTTCTAGGCCACAATATAAGTCAGATCTATACGCTGCAGAAGGCATCAGGGCCCCAAACGGAAACGACCGGATAGGCACCTAAATGAGACAGAATTTCGTACACTGTAAAAAATGAAGTACTCAAAAATGAGTAAGTCCATGTACTCATTTCGAAATGAGTATTTTTGGATCAAAAATGAACATGTGCATTCTCAAAAATGAGTAAGTTCATGTACTCACATCGAAATGAGTATTTTTGGATCATAAATGAACATATGTATTCTCAAAAATGAGTAAGTTCATGTACTCATTTCGAAATGACTATTTTTGGATAAAAAATGAACATATGATCAAACCCAACATACTTGTATATTTCAGAATGTGTAATGACGAAATTTCGGAGCCTAAAAAGCTATTATTTGAAGGAAAAACGAAGAATAAGAGAAATGAAAAGTGGATCTGGTTGTTCTGGATTTTCATCAAATTGGATCCACTACAACACATTTACTCTCCCCCCCCACCCACATTTTACACATCTACTTTTTGTTTTCTTGGTATAGTACTTCAAAATTATGATTTTTTAACGTGAGGCAATATTGTGTTATTTAAAAGTTTCATAACATAATATCTTTGCAAATTATATCTATGCAAATTGGTATTAAACTAAACTGATTTGGCTTATAAATTTATGAATTACGCTAAAATTTATTATTTTATAAATTATAATTTTACAAAGTTTATAATTTTAGTATTTCAATCTATGATCTCTTCTAATGTCATTTTTTAATTAATAATTCTTCGAACTACCTGTTACTTCAGACATTATTTTAATCTTTAACACATATAGACAGGCACTGTACATCCTTAAGAACATATTTAAAAACACATAAAACCAGTCCACACGCTAAAAGTTTCGTTAAAGTAGAATATTTTCGCCCGTTTGTCCAGGCATCTTCAATACTGATGTCTCGTATTTCTGCTCTGTCAGTCCGATTTTTCTAAAACTATCCCTTCCTAACAAATCTATCCTTTATAAATATATATCTATATAAATATCTATATCTATATAAAAATGACTATCCTCTATCTCTACCTAACAGATGGCGCCAGATGCTGTTAGGAAGGGATAGAGGCAAAATAACTAACAACATTTGAGAAAGAGGCGTGACCACTCATGGCGCGTTGGTCTGAGTCGTCAGGTTACTAAACAGGGCATCACGGGTTCGATTCCTCTCATGGGCAAGGGTTGGTTAATTACTATAAACTCACGCAGGAATGAAAAAAGTGAGCAGAAATGTATATATCCCTTATAAGGTTGTCCTCGGGAAGTAACTTTTTTTTATCCTATAAATTTTATTTTAACGACATAAATTTTTTAAATTTGAATACATCCATGGGATCAAAAATGAGTACATGTGTTTCTCAATTTTGAGTACATTTGGATCGGAGCTATTTTGAGTATGTGACGTATTCAAAATTGAGTGCTTTTTACTCAATTTTGAGTACCCATTTCTTACAGTGTAAAAGTAATTGGAAATGCTGTTCCGAACTTTTAAGATTTCAAAGGGAATTATTCTAATCCAAAATTATTAAATTCCATTTGTCAATATATGGTTTCTGCAGAAGGAACATAACTTTCTACATGTATTTAAATAATACGTATTTAAATGAGGAATCACGAGTTTCTGTATACCTAATTTTTCAAATATTTACTATACCCAATTTTACACATTTCAGATTTTTCATGGAAAAAAAAAACTTTACAAGCTAAACAAACATTTATAAAAAATAACAATTATATATTATATAAATTTTAAGGCCCCGAATTCAGATTGGATTCGGAAAATGTACATTTTGATAACCTAATTTTTGTCATAGATTTTTCTTATTCAATACGTCATATTTTAAACTGTCTAGAAAGTTGTAACTTTTCCACACAACATTATGTCAAGAAATGAATTCATTCTCTTTTTATAAATAAGAATTTTAAAATAAATTAAAGACGTAGAGTCTTCTGGTGCCTCGATTAAGAATAAAAATTCGGTATTAGTGTAAAGAAAATTGCACGTCAAACGTAGCAAATGAGGTGCGTTCGTACTATAACTTGTTTTATAAATATTTATACGGTCTGTTATGATATTAATTTCCGCAATAAAATAAGTACATTTAAAGTTGGCAACATTTTATCTTTTGTTGACATTTACTGAAAATGCAATGGAAAATTTAAGCCTAGCTTTGAAAATTTGAGAACTTTAAATCCATATTTAGACTCTTTTCCCATTTAACATCTATTTGTCTGGAAACATACATCCAAAAAACTGTCGGTAGATTATATGATTGACATAATTAAACAAATTTACTATACAAATTCCATTTTTAAATTCAATAATACAGAAATAATACGACTCCATCTTAAATATGACGAAATCACCATGGCAACCTAGAATCATTACCTATCATGGGATACCATTGAATTAATTACGTATGAAAGAATTTAATAGAAAAAAGAAAACTTGTATTAATATCTAAGTTTTGATTCGGTTTTCATAAAATTTGTAATGACTATAAAATTCTGCAACGAATATATATATATATTAATTTTCAAACCATTTGGTTGGGTAATTTTTGCACTGTTTTTTTTTTTTTTTTATACCGCTAACCAGGCCCCTACCTGCCCGGCATGAATGCCTAGCTTAACGGGTTAGTACCTGGGTGCGGGGCGGAAATCGCCTGATCACAGCATGGCTGTGATCCACCTGACTATTGATTTGTTCACATCGCTGCTGTGCTTGCTCTCTTGTGATTTGCTACCGTTATCTTTGTTTGCCGGTTCAAGGTTTCTGTTTAACTTTGTTGAATTGACAGATTTAATAATTTTTGCACTGTTATATGCGGACAGACGGACAGATTGACGGACCAGACGGCGACTATAGGTGCTATGCACCTAATAATAAGTATTTTGGAAGCATATCTAAATTTAGAGAAAAACATTGTATTAAAAGAGAATTTTATCTATGCGATCAAATTTTTGTGATGCATTAATGTCGGCAGTTTTACCCATTCAGTAAACAAAAAATAGTAAAGAAATATTTAAGGGCTTTAAATTGAACTCTAATACTGCGTTTAAGGCTTATCTTAAAAATTAGGTCGCCTCACTTTATTAAAAGAGCTATTTTTCAATTTCAAAAAGTGAAGCAGTCTATGAGAACTCCAAACAATGCATATTTACTTTACTGTAATGATTTTAAAATCCCCCCCCCCTTTTCTTTAAAGGAAACAAATATGCGTTTACGAATAACAGTATTTTCGTGAATGTGTTAGAAAATAGCCAAATTTGATTTGAAAACATGGATGAATGAAGTCCATTTTCCCTCTTTTAAATTTAAAAAAACTTATTTGATTCATAAAAAAAATTGACTTTCGATTTTAGACGGATTTACACGTTTTAGAAGGTCCTGAACACGATTTGACATTGAAAATATATATATGTCCACGAGTCTTTGTGCCTGTATGCGACAAATTTTGTGGGCGCTCTATGTCAAGAACTATTTCGCAGAATTAAATCAAACTTGAGATTCTGTTAGAGTGACATAAATTGGTGCTTACTAGGTTTTGACGTAAATCGCCTAACAGGTGGCACTGGTATGCTGCATTTGTCGCGATCTTCACCATAGCTATAGCTCAAGAACTGACGCACGGAATTTCACGAAAGTTCATATTGTGTTTGACCGTGACATAAATAGATCCTTATGTTTGGGGGAATACCGCCCAACAGGTGTATCTGCTATGCTCTTCCGCGATAGCTATATCACAAGAACTAATAGATTGTCATTTAAGTTCGGTTGCATATGATTTCGTTTTTTATGGTCATGTTTGTTTGTTTTATAGATGAATATTTTTAAGTAAATATATTTTAAGGGTGCAGTATTGCAACATTCCCAGATTAGGGCAAACGTTGATTAGCATCAACGTTTATAAAAACATGTCCGTGAGTTACGCTGTTACATATCGTCATATCTATGGGGACAATGACCTGAGCAAAGATTCATTAAGACTTACGGTTGCTGATTTTAAACAAATTTGAAATGGATTGTTTTATCTCTGAAGCCAAGATTTGTCCTTTTAAGACAAATTCCTCGTACAGGAAATGATTTCTCAAGAACATTTTAAAAAGTTTTCATAGGGTTTTGAAGTTAGATCGATTATTTTAAAATAGAAAAATTGTTTGTAATATATAAAACTAAACAATGTAAAATATCTTAAAATGCCAGCTTAAACTTCATGAATGACATTTATTGTATTTGTTTTGAACATTTCAAACAATTTAGGTTAAAAAAAATTAAACTGCGTATCCAATAAATATCATTAAATGTGAAATATATAATTTAGATATTTTATAAAAGAACAGCTTATGAACATCGAAATAAAAATATGAACATCTAATAAAAGGCAAAGGAAAATCGTTTGAAAACATATGAATCTAAGTATTCTTAAAATTGGTTTGGTTTTCTTACATATTTGAAACCACTGGCGTTAAAAATCAATAACCCGGAAACGGTGATTAATAGAAGCATGAAACCAGTGGTATATTTATTAAAAAAATCGTAAGAATCTTATACATAAATCTCTAAATTTAGTTATAAATAGCACCGATAGATGGCGCTGAGAGCGTTAAGAATCCTTCTAAAGAGAGTTCAGAAGCATAGAAAGACTAGCCGTCGAAGATTTCGCCATTGAAATCGGACCGCTATTAGCGTATAGCGAAAATAATTCGCATCGGCTACGTTGCCTGTCTGTTGAAATTTGTTGAAAAGTTCACGAATTGTTTTCCCATCTGTGCCTTTTGCGACTTGAAATCGCGTTGGAAAACTTCTCCTTGTAGTAGTAGGACTCTGATTTAATCGGTGGTACTCCAATACAATAAACACATGTTCCTCCACAGTGTACAGGATTTTCGGAATTATTTTCACTATATGCTAATAGCGGTCAGATTTTAATGACGAAATCTTCGACGGCTAGTCTTTCTATGCTTCTGAACTCTCTTTAGAAGGATTCTTAACGCTCTGAGTTCCATCTATCGGTGCTATTTTTAACTAAATTTAGAGATTTATGTATAAGATTCTTACGATATTTTTTTAATAAACATACGACTGCTTCCACGTGTCTATCACCGTTTCCGGGTTATTGATTTTTAAAGTTAAGGGTCCTTTGTGAACCACCCTGTATCTGTGAATAAACCTACGGTTGTTACTTTTGTTTCTTATAACTTGAATTATTTCTCAAAAATATACATATTTGTATTCCTACAATGAGTGTAGTACATACATAAATACATTGATGAGGAAAACTGTCAATTTCTGCATTAAAGATAAAATTATTATAAAAGATATGATTATTGATTACCTTTTATAATTAAATTGATGTGCGGGTAAATTTTCTTTCATTGGTTTGAGTTTGCGTATCTCGGGAATAATTGGAAGTGTGTATCGACATTTACAAATACTAAACACTACAAAAGATTTGAAAGATATTATACTTTGATGTGCATGTGCGTTTCTGGCTTATAATGAAATATAAACATGTTTCTCAGTTTATTAGTCTCCGAAATCCATTCATCCGCCTTCAAAAGTTTTTCAGATGAAGTAAAATAAACTATTATAATAAATTATAGAATTTTCTAAATAACTTTTTCGGACTTAAAAAAAATCAATACCAATCAATCAATACAATAATCAATAGGTTTCTATAATATAATGGGTTGAGAGAGAGAGTTATGGTAAGCGCTTTTTTACAGATACCTAAATATAGATTTTTTAAATTTTTCTTTATTTGCATATGAAAGTCTGTAACATTTACTTTATGTATTTCAATAATATGCTTTTCTTTACGAAACTTACAAATTCAAAATGCACAGCAGAAAAAAACTATCTTGCTCACATGTGTTTGCTACGAATAGAACTTTATCATTTTATTCAAAGGTAATCTAAATTGCTTTTATTTAGTTCTCAACTTAGCTTTAATGCATTAATATCATACATTGATAATATGTTTCATTTAAATAAATAATTGTAGATTATAAATACTTTTAGGGAATTTATTTTAATTATAACACTCATTCAATATTTTCAGGGTTTACGCATTTCTTGCTAAACAATTTGACTGCATAATTTTTTGGCAATCGTGATGTATTGTTCAGTGTTTGTAAATATGCTGTCTAGTTTGTGTCCATGAAAATATTTTTAAACGAGATTTGGTGCTCAAGAGGCGGAATGTTTGGTTTGTAATCGGGTATAACCCGAAGTTCATATTAAAAATAACGTTCTAAATGATCTTGCATAAGTATTGCAAGCATCTCAAAGTTTATTATACTCAAATTATCAGAATGTTTAAAAATATTACATAAATATTTTTCAAATAAAAATTACACAAATTTTAACTATCAGAGTAAAGCAAAGATAGTTCCACGTGTTGTCATCTTCAGTTTCATTTGTTCTTGGCCTGTTCAATCTTGATCTTCACGCTAGCGAGATTACTCTTCTCTCTCTCCAGACTCTCCTTCGCTCTCTCTAAATTACTCTTCTCTCTCCACTTCCATTTCCAGTTTACTCACCTCTCTTAACATACTATTGTGATCGGCTCTAAGAGCTTTCCCTGTAGCACACAAATTCTATATGAAAAATGAAGAATATTTAGTTTGTAAATTCGATTCCAAAAATTCCAATAAAGAGAACAAAAAATATGATGTGAAATGGGGTATATTGGGGGCATGGTTCGAACAATGGAAATTGGTATGGTTCAAACAAGTAAACCCATCTTATATTAAAGTCAACTGATTTCATAACGAAACGTCTCAATGCACTACTTTATTTATTTATTCCAATAGTAAATGCAAGAATTTTTAACTTAAATATAATACTTACGAGGTAAGCGTGCCTGTCTCTTTCCAATCTTTCGTAACTTTCATCTAACCTAGCCATTAGACGTTGTTCTGTCAGCAACATGCTTTCTTCAAAATGATCATTGTCTAAATTAAAAAGAAATTTCTATCAGTAAAGGTACACTTTTTAAAGAATTAACCCATTCACTCCCTAATGATATAACGCTATAGAGCATATATCCACTACTGAATACACAGGGAAGGATATATTTAAATGACACTTAACACGGAAGAAAATAAAATTGCTTGCGTGTTTTACTCAGAATGTTTTCGCACATTCTATTATTTTTTTGCTGTATAAATTTTACTACGGGTGTGTGCAACAGTACGCGAGGTTTTGGGAATATAATTATAGCTATTTCTTTATAGAATGGAATTTGGAAACAAGATAATATGAAATCTTTAAAAGAAATGTAATGTTTCAGTAATTAAAGAAGAAATATTAAATTACATTTTAAATACTTGTTTTACTATGGCTTATTTAAACTGAAAATCACACTGATAATACCATCTTAGCCAAAGAAAAAGACAGTCAGTGGTAGTCCCCCAATCTATGACATTTTTCATCCCAACTTAATCACATGAGAACCAAGAAGGTTTAAGAATCGCGGGCTGTCTTTTTGGCAAATGTTTATTGCCAAAAAAAAATTCATGTTTATCGTTTGGCAAATGTTTATTGCCAAAAAAAAAAAAAATCATGTTTATCGTTTGGCAAATGTTTGCCAAAAAAAATTCATGTTTATCGTTTGGCAAATGTTTATTGCCAAAAAAAATTCATGTTTATCGTTTGGCAAATGTTTATTGCCAAAAAAAAAATTCATGTTTATCGTTTGGCAAATGTTTATTGCCAAAAAAAAAATTCATGTTTATCGTTTGGCAAATGTTTATTGCCAAAAAAAAAATTCATGTTTATCGTTTGGCAAATGTTTATGATAAAAATAAAACATATTGCAAAATATCGTAAATCCATCGCAAATTCATGTTATGCACATGCCAAAAAAATTGACATTTTAATAAAAATAAAATTAGATTTTTTTTTTTTACATTTTTAGGATTATCAAATTTGAAATTTTGTGAATGACGTGCTTTTCCTGAGTTTTAAAAATGTTATTGAATTAAAATTTATGTATGTCTGAATTAGAAGAAACCAAGAAAATGACTTTGAAGTCTGCTCATCCGAAAGTTTCAAGTTTTCTAAATTTAAATAATTTCTAAATATTGCTTCTTTGTTTCCGATTTCTCCACTTTTCTGGTGAAAATCGTAGCTATTAGTTAGCTCAAGCTGCTGCCATAAGATAAAACAAAATTTTCCAAGCCAAGGAAATGACATGGATGACAAAAAATTAATATATACAGATATAAACATATTCCATTTCAGCTTCCAATTCCTACATATATAGTATCAAGCATTGAATTTTGAAAACTACTACTTTAAGGAAAAAAAAATATGTATACTGTGCGGTATTTTAAATGTTGCTACCATGCCAAACCTGACATGCTAAAAAAATTAAAGTTTTAGGTGTTTTCTGTAAATAAATGCAACACTGCATTGGTTATATCTTTCTTTTTGTACATTTGTAGAGGTTAGAATGACAGTGGAGTCAGTCAAAAATTTTGAAAATCGAGATAACCATATTTTCACTGAATGTATATTAATTTTTGTTCAATGTGCTAGTAAAAAAAGGTCATAGTTCATTTAGGGAGTGGTTAGTGGGTAAAACAAGTTGGACCACTCAATACAATGGCGATACAAGTTTCATAAAAACCTTCATTTATCAAATAACTAATTTTTGACTTTAATTTTCACTCTACACTGTCATTCTAACCCCTTAATTTAGGTACAAACACATCCCTAACAATAATAGCAAATAAAGAAAAAAGGGAAGCGTTATTGCCATTTGAATCGCTCCATGCGAAAAGGGCTTCATTCACCAAATTGGCAAAATTGAGTTAACCACGGATTTTTGTTCTTATAGGGTAGATTTAAACAATTTTTTTTCTCAGCGGTGTTTGATTAGTATAATTTTTGTCTATAAAGGAAAAAAAATCCTTTTGATTGGTTTAATATTTTTAAAACAGTAAGGTTTTTACTTACCCATCATACGTAGTGTAGGGTAAGTCTTGTAATCGTTTTGAAAATCTAAAAAAATTTTTTAACACGTTTCAGACACTGGATATTCCGAAAAATATATTTTTAGATTTTTTTTTTTTTGCCGTCCGTCTGTGTGTCTGTATGTCTGAAAACGCTCTATCTCCCGAAAAAAATGAGAGAGAGACTTGAAATTTGGTATGTACTTAGTGTGTAATAATGGGAAGAAGCTTATTGAATTTCTGTAACCTCGATTATCCGGAACTATTTTTTTCGGACTCTCGAAATATACGTTCTGACAAAAGGTACATAAAAATTTTCGAAATTGTTTATTTTCAGGAGTGAATATAAAAGACAATAACAAAACAAATTTTGCATAAAGAATGAAGTCGATCGGATAATTAGTTGCCGAGATATTTGTAATCCTATTTGCCACACTCTTCGATTTTTCATGATCCTGTATTTCATTCAAATTTCAATTCAAAGATATATTTTATTTGGAAATGAGACGCTTAAGCAGATGCAACAAACAGCTAGTTAATAGGATTATTGGTTTTGGAGTTATAAGGATGTTTCTTTTAAGCAATTCAGTAATCGAGCCTTTAACGTTTATGACGTCATCAAGCCACGATTTTATTCGAATTGCAATGCATTTTATAAGTAGTTTACACATTTTTTTATTTTAATATTTTACATTATGTATATCCATGATGGGTAAGTATTACGGTGGACTCCAACGACTAGTTTTAAATTTTAGCAAAACTGGTTTAGTTGACGGAAGCCCTTTTTTGCATGGAACCATTTATTTGTCCTAAAAATCATCCCATAACGACTCCTGAAATTTACAATAGAATGTTTTAAAATTTCTTCATTAAAGTGCAAATTGTCAAAGAAAAAAATTCGCATATAACTGCTGTAATTGCGTATGTTATAGAACATACATGACATTTAATTGAATACGTAGATGTCCTTCGAAAGGTGCAGATATATAAAGTTATCGAATTTACCAAAACAGTTTCATTGTATGAACAAATACATTTGAGGGTTTTAAGCGAGGCTAACGAAAAAGACAGGCTAGCGCGGTTCATTTCACTTATCTTTTTTTACAGACCGCTA
The DNA here is from genome assembly GCA_963931845.1 of Maratus michaelseni. Classification (NCBI taxonomy): domain Eukaryota; kingdom Metazoa; phylum Arthropoda; class Arachnida; order Araneae; family Salticidae; genus Maratus; species Maratus michaelseni. Next base: position 94,333,412 of record OZ007593.1, read on the forward strand.
GTGTGACGTGATGCTCTTTTCGTACGCCTGCATTGGTGGATTCCAGCATCACGTGACTTCCGCGGTCTGTAAAAAAATATATGCGTAAAGCACCGCGGTAGCCTTTCTTTTTCGTTACCCTCGGTTTTAAGTTAGATTACAGCATTGGGTCGTGTTGATGAAATATTTCTTTTCGTTTTGGGTAATTTCGGATCAAGTAAATTCTACTAGTTTCAGATTCAGATTGGTTAAAGGTGAGTTCTGATTCTTGCGATTTATGTTCGAATTAACCAGAGTTTTCGAAAGAAAATCCAGTATATTGTTTCAGGCGAAAAATATGATATTTAAATATGAATAAGTATATAAGTGTGTATTTTTGTTAATATAATGAGAATACAGATAAGATTTTAAGCTTTATTTTCCCATAAATGCATAAAAATATAAAAGAAGATTTTTAATTTCATTTATTGAGTCTTTTTCGGGTTGAAGTGTTTTTAATTCGCGTTGCTTACGCGATCAAATGTGTTGGGTTCGAAGTGCATGTCTGGTCGAAGAAAATAGTTTTATGGCATTCTTTATTGGATTCTGATTGGGGTGTTTCAGGTAAAATATCCTATTCCTGTACACGCGACATTAAAAATGAAATGTTTTATTACCATTTACTAACGTTTTTCTACACTTCTGTATTGTGCTTATATTATCAAGCCCTGCGCTAACGGAGATCACGAATACGATTCTTAAACCATTAACTCGGGTGTGTGTGTGTGGAGAACAGGTTTAATGTAATAAAATCTAAAAAGAATTTAATATAATTTCTTAAGTATGTTTAAATAAAATTCAAATATAAATATTTTTGGTAAGTGGCATTTAAAAAAAAATACTGTATTGCTATTTACTAAAGTTTTCCTGTTATTTTGTCGGTCAGTCACTTGTCACACTAAATGTACATCTTAACGTACCTTACTATCCTTCAAAAGTAGCAGGAGTGCTATTCCAGGTTTCTCTAGCGAGTTCTCACAAATAAAGAGCATCTTAACGTACCTTACTATCCTTCAAAAGTAGCAGGAGCGCTATTCCAGGTTTCTCTAGCGAGTTCTCGCAAATAAAGAGCAGGGCGCTTCTCTGTCCCTTTCTCTTGCCGGGTCCCTCGACAAAAGATCCAATCTCAATTCCACTTCTTTCTCTCGAGGCCGGAATAAGGTACAAGGATTCTCACCTCCCCGGACTACAAATCCAGAATTCCTTCCTCCTCCTCTCTCCAGCCTCCCCTGTCAGAGGAGGGGGGCACATGGGCTGTAAGCTTCGTAATTCCTAGCAAAATTCTTGCGTCCATTGGATTTTCGCAGTTGCATCACCTAACCAAGTTTGTCTGGAAGTAAACTGCGGCGATAGGAAAGTATGGGTGGTAAAACGTATCAATTATCAGCACATCAGGGCGCCACGGATTCTGGGACTATTCAGGTTAGTCCAACTTCTCACCCAGAAAAGACTAAAGTGTGTATTTGTACCCACAGCACAGTGGCGTATTTGAGGCAAAACCTGGCCAAAATTAATTTTCAGGTGTTTTAAAGTTATTTTCATTGTTGTTGATTTACTATTAAGTAAATACACTTAATGTTATGTATCATAAATGTATTTATTTAAATAAATACATATATCAGCACAATTTTTACTTAATTGTTTACAGTTTATAAAAGAAAAAACTAATTGTTGATAGGTTTCTTTTATTTACAAGTATTGTGTAATTAAATGTGCTTAATTTTACTACACATAAATGTTTAATTATTTATAAAAATCAAAGCATATATTTATTTTCATTTAGTATTTACCAAAGTTGAGTCTCTATAGTATAGAGATGTCGGTTTTTAAGTGTTTTTAATAGATTTGCAGTCCTCCCAAAAAATATTGATATCTAAAAATGGAAACAAAATACGGAACAATTTTTTTTAATGCCTTCAAAATTATTTATCAATACGACTATAATTCAAAAATGGTCCGACGAACCCCGACACAGCTTTGAATATATTAGATAATATATTTCAATAAATTAGATCTAAAAAGGCTTAAAAATAACTTACTTTCAATTTTAATTATTTTTTATTATATGAAAAGTAAAATGATATAAATGCATATGTCAAAGTATACATTTAAACACAATAACAATGCTAAAACATAACAAAGAAGCACGTCTTCTCACAAAGAAACTTTTACTTCAACTGAGGTTAAGAGTTGTCGCATTTGACTCATACTCTTGAAATAGACATAGATCGACATACCAGTTAGTCAGCTATTATAAAATATGCTTTTTACAATGTTGAACCAATATTAATTTCTGACTTTTTGGCCAGAATTTTGCATCAAATAGTCCAATGTGCACCGTCTAATACTCCAATGTGCAATACTCCAATGTGCACCATCCACGCAAATATATAATTATAATATTTTTAAAGATATTTTAAATACTAAAATAAAATATTACTTACTCTCTCCTCTAACATCCATTCTGTGTACTATATTTCCATTAAGGAGAATAGAAATTCTGTAGTTGCCTGGTGTACTCAAATAATATGTCACCCGGTATTTGTCATCAAGTGGCTCACAAACTATGTCTTTGACAGTTCCACTTTTTTTATTTCTTATTTTAGCAGCAAGGGATGACGTTAAATCCGGATCACCATCGATTGTTATAAAAAAGTCGGATAGTTCCCCTATAGATGTACATACATTAAATTCAGAAATAAGCGATTGAATGTTTTTAAAGATAAGAAAACTGTAAGAAAATAACTAAACATGAAATGAAAACATGCCACTACGTGTACAAACATTAGTTTGGTAAAACGAATGGTATATTATGTGTAGCTATACATCCAGACGTGCGAGTACACGAATGTAAAATAGTGAAACACAAATTTGAGTCTTTTTTTTAGGGATATTCGATGTAGATGCATTTCGTTAAACTTTAAATGTCCAATCTGTAAATCCATTTTTATTATACGTTTGTGAGCAAATTCAAGTCGATCAAAGTAGTGCATAGCTGATTCGTGATTTTAATTCAGAAATGGTTTTTGAAAGCGAAAGAATTTAAACCTTATCTGTAATAAAGTCAATCACTGAAATCTAGAAGAGAAAGCTCCGATGATTGTGGTTTCCATGGAATAACAAATTTGAAAACAATTCAAATTGTCATTTCCGCACAGAGATAAAGAGTATATATGCATGCTCGTAACACAGTACTATTAAACTAATACCTTACAATTAGTATTTACGAAAATCTTCAACTAATTTCTGTCGACTGTGCATTTCCACACAAAAAATAAAACATTTCCCAAAAGAACTACAGAACTTCACAGTTTTCTTTTTGACTACCGGCCCTATCGCTTTTACTACAATACTCACAGTATCTTAAAATAGAAAGTCAAACACGTTGTCTGAATTTAATAAGACGGATGTTTCTTTATAACATTTTACGTGAAATCTGCGTTTGTTGCTGACTACAAAATGAGACGTAGGTGATTTCAGTATTAACTTATTTGCCGGTCAACTATGTGTTCGTACCCTGTATTAAGTACCATTTCTTAAAAATTATAAACTTTGCTTTATGTAAAGCAATAAAAGAAGAAATTTCTGCGATTAAATAAGGCAGAGGTTATTATTAACAATGGTGCTCAAATATAAGGATCTTACAAATGCTGACAGACGAGCTGAGCACTTTCATAACCGTCAAATGATTGATACTTTATGGAGGTTTGTAAATTAGATATCTGTATGATGTATAATACAACGGTTATTAATAGTAGCATCAGCTTATAACGATTCCCAAAAATATGCTCCATAGCAGTTCTGTCGACGGCATTGCTTAAAATAATAAATACAAGGCTTATTGTTTTAGCGAGGATTCACCTGATCAACAACAAATAATGACAATTAAAAACTAAATGTCAAAAGAAAATTTTGAAATAAGATTATTTCACTGCTAAAAAGAAAACATTAAAAATATAATTGGTACAGAGGAACATTTTATTAGATAGGAATTCTTTAGCAGACAACTTCTTAATAATTGTCAATATCAGTATACCTAGTTTACGGTATATAAAGAACTGACCTACCGCTTAATAATGTAAAAATATTATTTATTTTAATGTACAAAGCTTAAAGGAAAAGAAATATTATATATATATATATATATATATATATATATATATTAATAAAAGAAAATAATTTGTGTGTGTGCGATGGTACCACACATAGAAGTTTGAAAATTTGAATGAGGATATAAGGTTGGTCCTAATGTATCCGAGGCTCAGATTTGTCCTTTTTACTTACCCATCATACGTAGTATAGGGTAAGTCTTGTAATCGTTTTGAAAATCGAAAAAAAATTTTTGACGGATTTACACGTTTCAGACACTGGAGATTCCGAAAAACATATTTTTAGAAAAAAAATTTTGCCGTCCGTCTGTGTGTGTCTGTAAACGCTCTATCTCCCGAAAAAATTGAGATAGAGACTTGCAATTGGGTATGTACTTAGTATGTAATAATGGGAAGAAGCCTATTTCATTTCAATAACCTCGATTAACCGGAACAAATTTTTTCGGACTCTCGAAATATTCGTTCTGATAAAAGGTATATAAAAATTTTCGAAATTGTTTATTTTAAGAAATGAATATAAAAGACAATAAAAAAACATAAATTTTGAATAAAGCATGAAGTCGATCGGATAATTAGTTGCCGAGATATTTGGAATCCTATTTACCACACTCTTCGATTTTTCATGACCCTGTATTTCATCCAAATTTCACTTCAAAGATATATTTTAATTGGAAATTTGACGCTTAATCAGATGCAATAAACCGCTAGTTAATAGGATTATTATTTTTGGAGTTATAAGGAAAAACCTCTTTCAAGCAATTCAGTAATCGAGCCTTTAAAGTTTGTGACGTCATCAAGCCACGATTTTATTTGAATTGCAATGCATTTTATAAGTAGTTTACACATTTTTATTTTAATATTTTACACTATGCATATCCATGATGGGTAAGTATTACGGTGGCCCCCAACGACTAGTTTTAATTGCCAAAATAACTGAAATCTTTCCCCGATAATTTGGTAGATGTTATTCAAAGATTTCGCGAAAACAAATGGAATGAAACCTGCTATGAGACACAAGTGGTGAAGGAAATGCATTTTTAACCCTCTAAGCGTGTGTAACGTAATATTCCGTTCACTAAGCTCCAGGTTTCACTGCAATATATGCAATGTTTCAGATAATATAATTCTATAAATTTAATGAATTTTCAAAACATTGAAGAATGATTAATACTCTCAAGGGTTACATTCCTATTTGTAATTAAGTTTTATTTATAATGCTGAAAGAATCATATTTTTTTAGCATTTAAAACAAAATGCAGTGAAAACAACATTACAATTTTACCCTTTTTCAAAACGCTCAGAGGGTTAATTAAAAACTAGATTCGGCTACTTTCTGATAGTGATTGCTACTTTAACATCTTCACGCTGGGTTCCACGTATACGTGCCGTAAGTCTTCAATCTCCAGTATTTTTGTATAGAAATTTTAACTAATAATAGATTTTCAATAATTAAAATATGAAAAATTACAGTATTGAAAACTGGTTTCGAAGAATTAAAAAGTAGTAAAATACACTCGTCTCGAAAAATGAGAATTTGTTGTAATCGATTACACGGTAATCAGATTATATATTTAAAAGCATAATAGAAATTACCTTGTAGCGCATTACATGTTAATCAATTGCACTGGGAGGTGTTTACAAAATATTGAAATTACAGATTAAAATATATTATATTCAGATTATGCCCAACACTAGTATCAGCACTTCGAATTTTGGCCAGACATTTTCAGTCAGTTACAGAAATGGCCAGACAAAATAGCATATAATTTTGACCAAAACTCTCGGACAAATTGAGAACTGGCCAAACTTAGGGCTTTTGTTGTTACATATTATACATTTTCATATGTATATATGGCCTGGTGAATCGAAAACAGCTGCATTTGTAATCAAAAGCTAGCAGTGTTTTTGTCCCAAAACTACTTAATGAGTATTTTACTATGTCAGGAAGATGTTTTAAACGAAAATAAATATGTAAATCTGCATTAATCATCGACCAAGTTATCGTGTAGTGACAATTAGAATTGCAACTTAAGTTTAATGCAATTTCATTTGCGTCCAAGTTGCATTTCATTTGTGTCATTACTTTGTAAGGCGGTACAACAAATTGTAACACAACTAGGAGTTGAAATGTTCAATTTGACTTATATCGTTATTGAAAATATCTGCCCGACACAGCCAAATACTCATTAAGTAGCTTCGGGACCAATATCATGCTAGCTGTCGATTATACATGCAACTGTTTTCGATGCAGCAGGCAATATATACATATAAAAATTTATAATATGTAACAACCAAAGCCCGAAGCTCAACCAGTTCTCAATTTGGCTGGTCATTTCTGATTTTGACAGTGTTCTGGTCAAGGTCTGATGTACATGTTATGAACAGAGTATATGCTATTTTGTGTGGTCGTTTCCGTAAGTGGCTGAAAATTCCTGGCCAAAATTCACAGTGCTAATACCAGTGTTGGGCATAATCGGATTACAAAATATTAAATTTGCAGATTAAAATATATTATAATCTCCTCAAAAATTGTACTGAAATGTAACAGTTTTATGAAAGAAAATATCAGTTTTCTCCTAAAACATGACATCCTTTTCATTGATAAATACATATCGCATTTTTGCACTTATGACTCTTTGTAGTGCAAGAGGGATATTTAAAAAACTTTTCGAGCCCTATGCCCGTAATAAAGAATGGAAAGACAATGTAAATTTTGTCATTTAGACACAATCGTATTAAAGAATTGCAGTTTCGGAATGAAAATTTCCATTTTGAGTAAACCACCTTTTAAAAATGACATTTTTAAAGTGAATGCATTTTCTTCCATTGGAAATTTCTCCTATAATTTCAGAGCGGGTTCAATGAAATATCTAAAAATTAAGTCATTTTGACGCAATTTTACGAAAGTATTGTATGTTTTTAAATGCATCTTTTCTTATAAATTACGTCATTTCAATTCAAAGGTCCTTTTCGCCTTTGTTTTGAGTACCATCTATTCTACCTAATTACCAAAAGTTTGAAAAAAAAAATCATTATAAACTTCAAAAATTAAAGAAAAGATAAAAATGCTCATCTACAAATGAAGAATTTCCAGTTAAAAAAATAAATAACTGAAAATTAGTTCAATAGGCAGCGTAGATCAGGTGACAGAAATGTCATCAGTGCATGAAATATAATGCATAAAACTATATACAATTCGAAAATCTTCATGACTTTTTTTTTCGATTTTGGCCAATCATCTCACGGTATTTTGCAAACCACCCGACTAAATACATAATCAGGAAATATATCGGATTATTGGCCATTCATTTTAAAGCGATATTATCTATATCGCGATTTGGCTGGCCAATTCTGGGACTGGCTTATTTAGGGCTTTGGTCATAACATATATATTAATATGTGTCTGTATTTATGTGAAAACATTTTCCTACTGATTATATTTTTCGAATTATGGAACTTTTATATCTTCGGTGAGTTTTAAATAATCATGCATATAAATATACATATTTTTAATGCGTAGCCAGATATTTAGTTATAGTTTAAACCACTTTAAATATAATTATTGAAAATTAAACATAATTATCAAACAAAGCTAAAAATTTTAGCAATTGTCTTTTCTTCAGTGCAGCCGTTTCGATAATTAAAAAAATAATTACTAGTTAAATAGCAATCGTAATTAAAAATATTAAAAGAAAGAATATGGTAAAGCTGAACTTTGCCCTGTGCATGCCAACCACCATGCCCAGGGTCATGAGACTTTATAACGCGCTCGACCTGGGGAGTTTCTTGTAAGCGCTACGGCCTGTGGGGCGCCGCTACCTGCTGACCACCCCCACTTTCTAAAAATTAATGACACAGGACGTTGCGATATGTGGTGGATCCCACTCTTTTCGGAGGCCACCACTTATACACTAGGGGACGAGCCAAGAGTCCCCCGACAGCTTCAGGAACCGGACACCCAGGAGAGAACCGGGACCTAGCCTTAAGTCAGGTATCCCCGACCCGTACTTGCTTTACCAAAGCTCTAGGGATGTGAAAATCTACAAAAATAGAAATAATATGGTAAAAAAGGTAATAAAAATTAAAACTACTAAAAACTTAATAATTAAATTACGTTGGCATTTTTCCGGCAGTCAGCTTTTTATATGATTTAAATCATATACATCGAATTAATGTCAGTGTTTCATATTTCTGACTGAAATCATTTCAAATTATATGTACAATATCTACAAAACCATATTGTGACTAATTTTGTTACAATTTCTCAAACGTTTTTGTGTAATGGTTTAAATGTTAGGTTTGCAGAATGCGAACGGTAACGAAGTGTTTGCATAACGAAGTGTTTGCATATTTTAATAGTCACCAGTATATCAGCATGATATTAATTGAAGATTGAGTTTGTAGCATATATTGTTATTTAACAAGGCCACACAGGATAATCGTTACAGACTAAGAGGTTACATTACATACTACGAGAGGCAATTGATAAAAACTATTGTAATGGACACCTTCTTAGATATTTTGATTCATAGAAAGTTAAATTACGGTCAAGAAATTTTAACCCCAGTATACCGTTAGTCAACGTTTTTAGTCCGGTTACCAGTATCCCACAAATCTGCTAGCTCAAAGATCAAGAAAATATTGTAGCAATTACGAAATCATTTATTTATAAAAAGAGAAAAATGTTTATTGATTTGAAATAATTTATACACTATACGATGGATAAAAATAATTTTATCAGAGAAATTTACATCATTCTTCATAAGCAACAGAAGTCCTACAAGTTAAGTTTCCTCTCCATATTAAAAATATGTCAGACAAAATTTCTAATATATTGGTACAACAGCAGAATGCTATAAAGAATATGTTATCTACATCCAAGCCCAACATTTACCTTTATAAAATATCAGTATAGTTCACAACATTCCATGATTACGACTGTATATATTTACGAAACTGGACGACATTTTAACGACGTTAAAATATTTAAATTCAAAGAATTTTATATATGTTATTCAGGTAGCCAGGATGCGGTGTTCGATAACGATGCGCAATCCTCTATAAATCAACATACATAAATAAATATTTTGTATTTTATGGATAGTAAATACTAGTTATAAATTAAAATAAAAATTTCTCGGCGTGCAGTTTTCCTTAAAATAAAATATGCTGTCAAATGGTATTAAAAAAGGCACACGTTTACTTAAATGACCTTTCGGGAATTAACTTGGTTATGTGCATGCTCGTATCCCCTCCTTACATACACATGCAAACATGTGTGCACGATTGAAGAGAGAAGTACATAGGCTATTTCTTAAAATATCCAAACGGAAGATGTATATATAAATAGTATGTCTGCAAGTATCTCTGTTCGTACACTAACTTGTGTAAAAAAATGTATATAAAAGTCAAAATGTTCAACTGTTTTTTGCGATAAACTACAACGTAATTTGTAAAAAAAAAATGTTACAAAAAATTTCTATCAATATATAAATTATGGACATGTTTGCGCACGCAAAATGGCTGTGTATACATGGGTTGGCGGTGGAAGGTTGCAGCGAGCATGACCCTTTAGTCAGAAAGACTTACCGCATAAGATGGTATTTTGAAAGCCAGTAACATCCATCCTCGGAGTATTTTAGACGTCTCTGCCGTCGATCTCTACTTTGACCTGAAATAAAATTAACAAGAACGAAAAATGATGCGTCAAGCATAGATTATGTAACACTTCCCAACATTTACAAAATATTTTTACAAATCTTTACCGTTTAATAAGGTGAAAGATGATATCTAAGTAAATAATTTGGAAAACGCATAGCATATTTAAAAACACAATTTCAGAAATTACCAACAATATTCGGAAAAATATCAGAGCTCTTTTGTGCAGCCCTGTATATGATCTATAGATTTGTATATATACTACATAGAATGATAAATTTTAGTTCAGTTAGGAAACGCATAGCACAGTTTACAATTCCCCTTCTTGAATTTCCGTCAATAAACGGAAATGTACTCGAAAACTTTAGTGTTGTTCTGTATATGATCTATAGAATTTATACACGCCAAATAGGCAAAAAATTAGATAAATTTAAAAACGCGTTCAGCAACTTAAAAAGCACTTGCAGCAATTACTGTTAACAGACAATACCGAATTATTTTGTGTATCCCTGTAAATGAACGATGAATGTTATACACACAATATTCTATAGTAAGCCTCCTGCAATGCACCTTATATCAATTTCAATATATTTGAAATAGCGAAACATTATTAAAATAAAGCGCAAACGATTTTTCTCCATAGACCGTAATGTAACGGGATTCTTTTGAATGCCCCTGTAAAAAACCTATAAGTGGTATGCACAACATATTCTATAGTAAGCCTCTTGTAGTACACCTCAGTGATATATATTAATTTCAATACGTTTGAAATTGTGTAACATCATTAAAATAAACCGCAATTGATTTTTACTCATAGACCGTAATGTAAGAGGATCCTTTTGAGTGTACCTGCAAAAAACGATAAGTGCTGCACACTTCAATTTCAATACTGAACATGCCATAGTAAGCCTCAATAAGATATCAATTGCATGACAGTTCGAATATATTTACGTGAGTTAGAGCATGGACAAACAGGCAGACGACAGGCAAACAGAATTCATTCACTTTTCAACTATGTTGGAATGTGTTAAAAAAGGGAATACAGTATATACACGTATATATATATTAATGTGCATGTTTATGTGTCATATACTCATGCTTAAAAATTAAGCAAAAAGTACATAGACTATCATTTTTATAATTTGTAATAAAAAACTCTTAATAGTATTTATTATATTCAATAAAATGTTTATCGAAGTTAGAAAATGAGACTTTGGCAATGTGTCGCAATAACTGGTATGATTACAAATGTGCATGTTGATAAAATAGTTCTGCAGGATCTGGCACTTAATCGCATGCATTGTTTTTAAAATCTGCCAAATTTTCGGAAATAAATAGGTTATCGAATTTGAATAATGGCTTACAGTGGTAAATATTCAAATTTACGAGTACAGAGAGATAATGCATTTTTAAAGACGAAATTATTTCCGTGTTTTCTAACAAAAATTTTTCATTTGATCTAAATTCCATATTTACTAATAAATTAATGAATCGCAAACAATATATTAAATACACAATAAAAAAAAGGAAAAAATTAACAATGAAATAGAGAAAGTAAGTAATCTGTTTTACATAATCAATGCAAAATATACTAATTTCTAACTAAAGCCACGACTACACAGAATAGGTCAGTTATGAACTTACAGAATACGATGAAAATAATGTGTAAAAATCTATAGCATCAAAGTTTAAAAAGTATCAGTTTTTTTATATTATTACCCGTATTCTAAGTAAAGAAGAAGAATTCTGTGAATCTCATTTTCAATAAACGCACAAACGGGATGATACCGGAAGGTTTATTGTCGAAATGCCGATTAAAACCGAACAATTAGATTCGTTGGGAGATCCAAGTAATTTAGAAGAAAAGCGTTTACAACAAACTGTAAAAAGGATTGGAAAATAATATTGCTATAAAAAAAACTTTATTGCGAATTTTTAAATGAATATGAAAATTTAAATCGCATGGAGAAAATTTCAGTAGAAGACTCTCAATCAGTAGTTTATTACATGCCTCATCATGGCATTTTTAAACAGGATAAGTCCTCCACTAAATTAAGGGTGGTATTTAGTGCCTCTGCCCCTACGACAACCGGAAAAATTTTGAATGATATTTTGCTTTCCGGTGAAATTAAGAAAGATCTTTTATATTTTAAGATTTCAAAAATATAAAGTCGCTTTGACTGCCGATATTACAAAAATGTTTCGTCAGATATTAATAGATCCTTCACCTTTTACGTATTTTCTGGAAATATTATGAAAATAATCCTACAATTGCTTTAAAAATGAATACCGTTACCTATGGAACCAAATGCGCTCTTTTTGTAGCCATAAGATGTATAAAACAATTCGCCTTAGATGAAATGGATGATTTACATTAACGGCAAAAGCTATTTTACCAGATAGTTATATGGATGATATAGTTACTGGATCCCCAGATTATGAATCAGCAATTGCACTGTAAAATCAGTTAATTAACTTATCTAGTTCTTGTGGAATGATTTTGCACAAATGCAATTTAGATATGAATGAACTTTTAAATTATGATGAAATCGAAGATGTTTACTTTAGCTCTAAATCTTAAACTTCAGTTAAAACTTTAGGTATAGTTTGGCAATTTAATAAAGTTCGACTCATGTTTGAGTTTCGGTGAAAAAACTAAGAATAATACACTAAATGACACGATCTTTGTCATTGCAAAATTGTGCGATCCTCTAGGGCTCTTTGACCCAATTATTTCCAGGGCCAAGTGTTAACTTCAAAATTTGTGGCTTTCTAAAACTGGATGGGACGAGAACATTCCTGAATCTTTTGCGAGTGATTGGTGTAACTTCGCAAGTCAACTACAGGATATCGAGAATATGAAAATAAGTAGATATATTATAACACCTTCAATTGAAGCAATATTTGTTCTTGGCTTCGCTGACGCTTCAATAACAGTCTTCTGTGCTGCAATCTACTTATAATGTTTAAATTAATCCAACTCGACCACATACAACCTTATTGCAAGTAAATCTGGTGTGCCACATCTAAAGATAATTTCGGAGCCTAGACTGGCATTATGCTCCTGTTTGCATTTGTCTCAACTTGTTTCCAAAATTCTCCCTTCTTTGCAATTAGACATTCAAGGATTCTGCAGTTAGACATTCAAAGATTTTGCAATTAGTCATTCATCTGGAGGCACGGCAGTGTCTCCGCCAAGTCGGGAAAGCACAGTTTTAAGCATCCTTTTATGGAAGCAACTTCTGGAAGCACATTTGACCCCCCCCCATATCTCTGCGCTGGAGTATCCCAAAAATCTGAAACTTCGTTTTTCTAGAGTATGTGGCAAATAGGACCAAAATTTAAAATTTCCCGTTTCGGTCTTTTCTTGCGCAGACGATATATGAACTCAAAATTTCGATTTTTTGTCACTCACTCACTCACTCTCGCGTCATGAAAACTATTGGGTAGATCCCGTAGCCCTAGAAACTTGAAATTTAGAATAAAAGTAGTGTTACAGATACAAAGAAAGGAAAAAATATAAAATCCGGAAAATTTCTAGAAAAACATTCAAAAATTCAACAAATTCGACCAAAATTGAAAATTGAATATAACACGATCTTGTAGTCTTAGAAACTTAAAATTTGGTGTGAAGGTAGTGTTCAAAATTCAGAAAAAGAAAACATCAAAAACACTACTATAACATAGCTTTCCCACGCTAACTATTACACCCACCTACTATAGTATGACCTCGGCAGCAGGCGGTGTTACCACCACACTATCGCCTGCTGCTGACACAGATGTCCCATTCCCTATCAACTGACTTCCCGTTTGGTATCCGAAGGTAGAACAAACAGAAATATCCAAATACGATGAAAAATTTAGGTGTTAGCATTGAAAATTTTAAAGTTTGGTACAATTTCTATTTGTAGACCATCCCCTAAAAAAAATAAGTATTGCTTTAACTCTTGTTTAGATTGATGTCTGAGCTAAAAGGTATTTTGAGGAAATTAAAGTTGAAGACCAGATTTTATGCGTTATAAGACGATTTCTCATCTGACGTCAATTTTTCAATTCGGCTCTTTTTCATATCTGATAATTTGCATCTATCTTTTCTGTAATTTTAACATTTTTGTAACAATTTTATGCATTTCTATTGCCTATTCAAAGAAAAATTCTTCTAAGGTTACAGAATTTCGTTAAAAACGCTTAAAAAAATAAAGTGACGACGTCAAGAGGTCGATTCGCGACCGAAAATAACACCCATTTTCCCAACGGTTAATAAAATTCATTTGTTATTTCACAGATATAAATGAGAGTTAACAATAAACTCAAAGTTGATCAATTTCTTTTGAATAGTTTTCCAATGTAAATAAATGTATATTACTTACTTAACACTCAGAGTTAAAATCTACTATGATCCTTTAGAGCATTAAAAATACATCAAACACAATTTAGTGGTTTTAATGTTGTTTGGTTTCTGATTTTTAATTGGTTGGATGGCTGCAAATGGAGAAAATATTGTGTAACATAAAGTGACGTCGTCTCTCACCAACGCCCCCTAGATAAGAAAGCCGTGACACGCGTCACGAAAACGTCATACTAAGCAGGCAAAACAAAGAAAAAATTCGAACAACTTGCATGTTTCGATTTCATTGGCTCATAGAATTAATAATTATAGTTTACGACTAATAGTTAATAATTCCACGAGCCATCGAAATCGAAACATGCGAGTTGTTCGAATTTTTTTCTTTGTTTTGCCTGCTTGGTATGACGTTTTCGTGACGAGTGTCAAGGCTTTCTTATCTAGGGGGCGTTGCTCTCGCCGATCCTGAACGCTGTCGTTCCACTTTTCGATATTGAATAAGTCGATGTGTCTATGGCAACAAATTCTTGTCTTCGGCCGTACGCTATAAAAATTGTACTGATAGCGCTCAGAATTGGGCCCTAATAATTGATGTACCTTTATATGAGAGTGGCGATATATTTCACAGGGCGCATGTTCTTGTTCATATTGTGCTCTGACTGCAACCTACGTTATACAAGAATGGCTCATGACGTTTAAAACGTCACACAGGAGTGGATCGAGGCTAACGAAAAAGAAAGGCTACCGCGGTGCTTTACGCGTATCTTTTTTTACAGACCGCGGGCGTCACGTGATGCTCGAACCCACCAATGCAGGTGTACGAAAAGAGCATTACGTCACTCTAGCGGTCTCGAGGCTAACGAAAAAGACAGGTTACCGCGGTGCATTCCACTTATCTTTTTTTACAGACCACTAGAGTGACGTGACTCGCGCGGTCTGTAAAAATAAATACGCATAAAGCACCATGGTAGCCTTTCTTTTTCGTTAGCTTCGAGCGGTCTGTAATAAAAGATAAGTGGAATGCACCGCGGTATTCTGTCTGTTTCGTTAGCCTCGGAGCGCGACCTGCGTTATACACGGCCGGTGCATGACGTTTAAAACGTTACATGTAGTGGATCATTTTTACACGGTGATTGGTGTAAAGCGGCGCGCCCCCCGTTTTGCACCAATCACCTTGTAAAAATGATCCACTACATGTGACGTTTTAAACGTCATGCACCGGCCGTGTATAACGCATGTCGCGTTCGGAGTGGATCATCTTTACACGTTATTGGTACAAAACATCGCGCCTACCATTTATTTTGCTATCAAACTGCATTCGTGTAACGATTATCCAGCCGTGTGGCGTTTTAAAAGTTATGAACCGGCCGTGTATATCCTAGTTCGCGTTATGACAGAGGTTTTAGTTTAAACTACAGCCTAGAATACATAGTGTGGAAACCGGCTATCCCAGTAATGCTTTAAAATTGCTAAAAATTGTAGCCGATAAATGTGCAACGATGCTGTACGATAATAGGGCGATCGCGGCGAAATATGCTAGCTCTTTTCACCATAAACATATTCCACTTAACACAATACAGTTCCTCTGTATGCATACATGATACTGCAAATTGATTATTATTAATATTATTTGTAATTATCAAATAAATGCTACTCTTGAATGTATTTTAAAATTTGCATTGAAAAGTGCTAGCAGATGTCACTGTTATCGTCCTTTTATCGTTCAGTATCGTTGTACATTTATCGGATTAAATTTTCTAGTACTATTTTGTAGCAGTTTACCAAAATATTTATTCTAGGCTCTGTAGTTAAAACTATGGCAAACGTACATTCCACAACCTCGCGATACTCGTCTGGACGAGTTTGATTAGACGAGTGAAAGTCCAGTTGCGACCTACGTTATACACGGCCGGTGCATGATATTTAAAACGTCACATGAAGTAGATCATTTTTAGACGGGG
This sequence comes from Maratus michaelseni, assembly GCA_963931845.1. Taxonomy (NCBI): domain Eukaryota; kingdom Metazoa; phylum Arthropoda; class Arachnida; order Araneae; family Salticidae; genus Maratus; species Maratus michaelseni. The sequence continues at coordinate 94,349,503 of OZ007593.1, forward strand.
ATTGGTGCAAATCGGGGGGGGGGTCGCCGCTTTGCACCAATCGCTGTGAAAAAATGATCCACACCATGTGACGTTTTAAACGTCATACACCGGCCGTGTATAACGTAGGTCGCGGTACGGTGCCTCTATATGCGAGTGGCGACATACAGGATATGAAATTGTATTGGTTGAGATGATTTTCCACAACACCGAAACGCCAAGCATCTTGCTGAACCTGCGATTATTGCCTAACTAATGTTTAGTAATTTGCCTGACTCCTTTAATCGAATTTGTCTTGGCGTGTGTTGCCAATTTCTGGAGCACTAACGCCATAAAGCTTTAAAGCATAAATCCCCAGGGTGGTTATCCACTTATACATTTATGTAGGTTTGCCATTGCTTGTACAAACTTTTCGGAAGTAAACTCAGTCTTACTAGGGTGCCTCTACATGAGAGTGGTGACATACGCACATGGCGTTTGCTCAGAATGTGCTCAGACAGACGTTTTTGCACACACTTTGGCAAACATAAATTCTTGAACTTGGTAAAACTTGCCTTTACGTGTTCGATTAGACGAATGAGACTAGGGTGGCAGCACATAAGATCTGCGACATGCGGGATAAAAATATGTTTGGTTTAATCGATTTTGGATAAAAAGGAATCGCAAAGCATCTTTGAAAGCCTGCCATTATCATCAAGCTAATGGTTGCTAGTTGCTCTCACTTATGTAATCAAACTCGTCCAGTCGAGTATCACCAAGTTCTTGAATGTAGATTTTTCATAGTTTGAACAAAAACGTCTGTCTCAGCACAGTATAATCATGTATCTTGTGCATATATTGCCACTCTCATATAGAAAAATGAGACAGGTTAACAAAAATTAGCTCTTTGATAATGGCAAGCTCACCAAGATTGTCTTCCTCCATAATTGCCTAAAACACTGAAATTTTGTATCCAGTATGTGGTCACTCTCTTATGGTGATATCCTATTAATATTCCAAGAAAGCTACGTACCACCCGTACATCCATGCGTAGATGATTAATTTTTCAATCAGTGTTCAGTAGAAGATGAATAAATAACATTGCTGGATTAACATTATAACATAACTGTCTTCTCAGTCTACGAGGCACATATTTCTCAACCAATCAGTGAGTTTATTGGTACATCACTGCTGATATGTTGGCTGTTATGATTTAACACCTGGCAGACCAACGCCTAGGACGATAACGCCATACTGTAAATAGACCTTAAGTATTAGACAAGATGAGGACTAGATAGAGGCATTGAAAATTGACAATACAAAAGAAGAAACTGAAGATTACAGCCTGAACTATCAGCGGGAATCGAGTTCCATACTTTTTTACTGTCGCAAGCGATAATTGGGATAAGGGTTACACGCAAACGTAACACTTGCAAACGCAAAAGTTTTTACAACCCAAAATTACACGCAAACGTAACATTAACATGTAATTTGCAATCACGATAATTTTATTTTGAATCCTAATAAATGTTAATTTGCACTCAATATTACATGCAACAGTAATGTTTATATATAATTTTGGGTTGCAAAAAGCTTTTCAATTGCAAGTGTTACGTTTGCATGTAACCTTAATTCACATAACCCTCAGCCATGAACGGCTCAAGTAACTGGCTCATCGATAGTTTTTGAAATAGCTGAGAATCAAGGAAACTAAGGGGTTTACGCTTTTTAATACGTTATTGTGATGTAACTAAAGATGATTGGTGCTGTTATTAATTTTATTTTTCATATAGTGGAATAGTGGAAAAAGGTACATTGCTGTTGGTAGGGAACAATAACCCCAATCTTCAAGATATAGTTCTTTTTGGTCAACGTTAAAGATCAATAATAAAATTTAATAAAATAATTCATCTTACTTTAAAAAGGAGACACACAGCCGTTGAAAAGAAAACGAAGTCATTCTTGCTTTTTTTAAATCCAAATTCTTTATTAAAGATCTTTGTAGCATATAGAAGAAAGGCTTTATCCAAATAAATCCAGTTGGCCACTGTACCATGAGAACCGAAAGTCTTTAACTTTAGAAGGACGAAATATTAATTTTTCTGACGGCATTTATCAAGATGTACTCCAAACTTCTTGAGAATACGAAGAAGATATTTCTTGGCAAGCTCGTTTTAAATAAATTATTAACAATTTAAATCATTTAATTTAAAAATCACTGCATCAAATTTAAAAAGGCTTAAAATGTAACTATTAAAAACTTTACTGAACTTAAAGAACAAACTCGGCATGAAAATGCGAATCTCCGTAACGGAGATCGCGCCGATAAAAATAAAATTTCCGCGATCTTACATGATCGAATTTTCGAATACTTCTGACGAAAATTGCCGTTGCACCGATATAAAAATGACCACCACGTGGATCACACAGGTAAAATAAAGAAAGAATTAAATTGATTTGATAATTAATTATTGCCAAATAAAAATAAGAAAACTTTAGATTCCGTAGAAACGGTACTTGAACGCCGCGCCGTACATTGTATCGGCGGAAAACAGAACCAAAACATACGATGCAGTAGGCTGCGCGCATGCGCAAAAGAGATTGTCGGGCGCTCAGCAAAGGCATGGGAGAGAGGGGGAAACGCTACCAAGAGAGACAGCGTGACGGCGAGGAAGAGGAATGACAACAGCATACTTAGTAACATAAAAATTACAGAACGGCGAATAAAAATTATGAAATTGTGATATTTCATATCACAATACCCCCAATGGGCAATTAAATTTTGGATGACCAAGAAGTGAAAAAGGTAGTAAAAATTAAAGACCTTTTTCATAAATGGGAAGACAAAATTTTGAATGCCAAAAAGTAAAATTGACTTAAAAATGCCAAGAAGAAAATGCAATAAACATGTACAGTGACCAAAAAAATAATACAATGAAAAGAATGTACATCAATATTACATTCATAATAAGTATACTAAATTTACCGTATACAAGTCATAAAAAATAAGCCCCATTGCAATTAATAGCAAAGACAGGCACCTTCCTTGTAAAATGATCTCAACAATAGTATTTTAAATAATCAAAAGTCAAACATATTCTTTTCAGCTACAAAGAGATCATACATCAAAATTTAAACCAGCTGCAGCAATATAAAATGAGTCGGTAATTTCTTTTGTGCCGACTTGTCTAGACATATATAATAAAAAGTTGCAATCTAAAGCAACAATTATTCAATAAAATTACTAAATTTTACTTGCCTAGGACTTTCAACATAGAGTATATGAAAATTTTACTCTAATAAAATATCAAATTCATTCATAAAATAATGCATGCAAAATTCATTCTTAAAAACAATCCAATATAAGGACTTAAATTCATAATAAGACCCAAAATAATATTTTTTAACTTACTTTTCCTTTTAGAAGGTCATATATTGCAATACCAAAAAAATTGTCATTCAATTCATATGAAAATTTCTAAGCAATCAATAAATAATTGCACATAATACTCTGAAGTGCATAAATAGTAATTACTCAAGAAAAAAATTACATGAACCAAGACATAGTTGCAACAATTGTGAGAAAAATGTCAACATTATGGTAAGTTTGTCATAAATATCATAATTAGTTGGTTTTTAATAAAACTTTTTAAATATATAACAATATAATATTCAAGTTTTAACCAACATGTAATTCACTTAGACAAAATACTCAATAAATTCTTTGAAATACACAAATCTTTCATTAATACTCAATAATCAATTTTCTTCAGTACACTCAATAAAATTTCTATACAACTTTTTCTTAAATACACAATTTTCTAATACCATGGTTTTATTTATTTATTTATCTTTCAAAAGAAAGAAAAGATGTGAGAAAATGTGAAAAAGGTGAGGATCCTCAAAAAAAATTAATTTTTTTTTTTAACCTTTAGTCTTTATTAAAAAAAGACAAGTTAAAGAAAATGACACTTTCATGGGAAGAAAATAAAAACACAGTGCACCTTTTTGTAATGGCCATAATTATCATCCAGAAATATACATATATACTGCTATTGAGAACAAAAATTGGCTATTGTAAAATGCTGAATCTACATAACTCACATAAGTGCTAATAATGCTAGCCATAGAAACTATCAGCAGTCGTGCAAATTAAGCAAAATCAAAATATAAATATACATTTGTTATAATTTACAAAAATACACTAATAGCCCTGGTACACAACAATCAGCAAATTATCAGTAAATTAAACAAATGCAAGATAAAACAATCAAATCTACAAAAGAGACAATAGCGATCTCCAAAACCATTGGCAATTGTGTACATCTGATAATCCTATAGAAGAATATAACTATTGCTGTAAAAAAAAAAAAAAATATTACAGATGAGGGATGAGTATTGTTCAGCCAGGTTACAACTAGTGAGATGTGGTAGTGATAGTCACTAAATCAGTTTTTAATAACTCACACAGTACATCTCCTTTAAAATATATTATCTGCTAGTAAAAAAATGTTTGCAGAATAACTTTTGCAGAATTATGGCACACTGGTGGACACGATGACACCGAAATCACAGCAATTTGGCCACAATTACTTATGATGACGCACCATAATTTAAAAAAAAAATGAAGACACAATTGGGAATATTTAGCACCGAATCAAGGCACTATGACACATTTCCTTTCTTTTTGTAGATACACTTAGTGACTTGGGAAACACTGGAGCATTCACCATCACGTAAGGCTTAAGACACAATAGGGAAAATTTGTTGACATGATCGGGAACATTGCATGATATAGGAGATAATGCACTATAAGGTGGCTCTTAGGAAACAAATTAAGGCGCTGGAAAGAACACTAAGAAGCCTATGCATATGCAGGAGCATTCAAAATAAATTTGTACACAAGATATAATATTTGAATGCAAGGTAGACACAAATGAGGAATAGTGACGTTGAAGTCACATAGGTCACACGCACTTGAGATTCTCAGTAACAAATATATAGTTTTGAAGATTCACCAAAATGATATATATATATTTGACATATTTGGCAGAATACTTCTTTTAAAAACAAAGCGCTGTTAAATATACTAAGACTTTGTGCTTCTTGTAATAATGCATATAACTAAATAATTCTTTTTTTTGTTTATTCACAAAAAATGATTAATTCATCTTCTTAATTAAAAAAAAATATTCATAAATTGAATAAAGTGAGGCGTATGTAATAATTAAAAAAAAATTTGGTTATATAAAATAAATAGGCACTGTAATTAAATATTGAAATAATTAAAAATATAAATATTTTTCTTATCTTGAGAAGATACTTCAAAATGTTGCAATAAAATTCTGTAAAATTGCAAAATGATTCCAGTAGTAGATAAGTTAGCAACTTTCACAACATGAGGATACAGACTGCTCACATGAAAAAGGCCAACAGACACACTTCCATAATCAGGTTTTGCAACAGAGGGTAGAAAAATATATTAACTATTGCAAATAGGCACAGCTGTCAATTTGTAACACTATAGACACTATAGATCTATATAAATGAGTAACTTTGATGAGGGAGAAACAAGTTCCACAAGATGAAGAGGACTGACGAGGAGCAATCACACGGATATATTGCCTATATGTGAATGGCGACCATCAACAATCACTTCAACTCGCAAAAGAATGCAGGTAAGTAGCTTTTTTTTTTTAATCACCATAATACTTGCAAAACTGTAGCAAAGGTCATACAATAATGGATAGATATTGCCACACTGTGAATGACTACTTCACTAGGTAAGCAAACAGCAGATGGAGAAAACTTGCATTGTTTTTAATATATAGACTGCAGGAACACAATTGAGGGGATGGTAAATATATATTCTATTGCGGCATGATTACCAGTTACTGTAGAATACAGGAACACAGATGTTTCAGGATTGAAGAATATTTAAAGAAAGTCTTCTCAAAATCGAAAAATAACGTCATTCTCTTTATTTTTATTATTGTAATGACGTGAGAAGTAGACGAAAAAAAGAATAAATATGATGCAGTACGAGCATTGCCATAAAATTAAAACATTTTGAAGCAAGTAAAAAGAATTTTTTTTTTAAATTATGAATCTGTAGTTAGTTCCAAAGTGAAGACATCATGAAAATAATTCTAAGAACAGGTTTTCAACATAAATACAGTTCTTATAGAATGTTATTAAATATTGTTTGTACACCAATATAAATATGGCATAGTAGAGAATTTAAGAAATATTATCTTCTACTGAGAAAAAAGTTTGGCATGTATAGAAGCATGAGAATTCCCAATCATTTCATGTAGGATAAGAAGCAACTACTAAACAATCAAAGAACTTCAGCTTCCGTTAGAAAAAATATTAGGAACAAGATTAATATCAAGATTAAGCTGAGAACACTTTATTGAAATAAAATGATGTCAAGAGCACACTTTTTTTTTAAAAATTAGAATAATGCTTCAATAATAATTATATATCAAATTTGTATTTTTTTTTTTTTTTTTTTTTTTTTTTTTAAGTGCCATTAAAAAAAATATTTTGTAACCCAAAAACCATAGCCTCATTAAAGAAATAAAATTTGTTCTGAGAACAAGTAATCAATATATTATTTTAATATCAGGGATAATTCAATAACTTCATAAAATATTTTATTTTATATGCATCAAATTTATTAATTCATTCTTGATTTCATTCATATAATAATATTGCAGTGTGAAAAAGATAAAATTTTAAGAAATAATTTCTCAAGTATTCCAAGATAATATACCATCATATTTTATCAAAAAAAAATAATTCATTCATTATAAATATTATAAAATTAAAGCAGCAATATAAATTTAAATTCTTGCAAAATTTTAAGAACAAGATGTGTGAAAATAATCTATTGCAAATATAAGAATACTAAAGCAGCATTTAATATATTGTCATACATGGAATTGTAGAATATTCTTTCAGAACAATTCTTCTTAAAACGAAATATTTCTTCAAAATTGAACAAATTTATTATTTAAATTTGGCATAAAACATAATGAAAAACAGCATATCGGCACCATATTGTGATGTAACTAAAGATGATTGGTGCTGTTATTAATTTTATTTTTCATATAGTGGAATAGTGGAAAAAGGTACATTGCTGTTGGTAGGGAACAATAACCCCAATCTTCAAGATATAGTTCTTTTTGGTCAACGTTAAAGATCAATAATAAAATTTAATAAAATAATTCATCTTACTTTAAAAAGGAGACACACAGCCGTTGAAAAGAAAACGAAGTCATTCTTGCTTTTTTTAAATCCAAATTCTTTATTAAAGATCTTTGTAGCATATAGAAGAAAGGCTTTATCCAAATAAATCCAGTTGGCCACTGTACCATGAGAACCGAAAGTCTTTAACTTTAGAAGGACGAAATATTAATTTTTCTGACGGCATTTATCAAGATGTACTCCAAACTTCTTGAGAATACGAAGAAGATATTTCTTGGCAAGCTCGTTTTAAATAAATTATTAACAATTTAAATCATTTAATTTAAAAATCACTGCATCAAATTTAAAAAGGCTTAAAATGTAACTATTAAAAACTTTACTGAACTTAAAGAACAAACTCGGCATGAAAATGCGAATCTCCGTAACGGAGATCGCGCCGATAAAAATAAAATTTCCGCGATCTTACATGATCGAATTTTCGAATACTTCTGACGAAAATTGTCGTTGCACCGATATAAAAATGACCACCACGGGGATCACACAGGTAAAATAAAGAAAGAATTAAATTGATTTGATAATTAATTATTGCCAAATAAAAATAAGAAAACTTTAGATTCCGTAGAAACGGCACTTGAACGCCACGCCGTACATTGTATCGGCGGAAAACAGAACCAAAACATACGATGCAGTAGGCTGCGCGCATGCGCAAAAGAGATTGTCGGGCGCTCAGCAAAGGCATGGGAGAGAGGGGGAAACGCTACCAAGAGAGACAGCGTGACGGCGAGGAAGAGGAATGACAACAGCATACTTAGTAACATAAAAATTACAGAACGGCGAATAAAAATTATGAATATGTTGTTACGTGATGTTAGAATTACGTAACGAAAATGTAGAGAAGAACGGAAACCGTATTGCAGTCGTTTCTTTAAGTCATGTTTACGTCATATAAGTTATTGACGAGGCTAACTAAAAAGAAAGGCTACCGCGGTGCTTTAAGCGTATCTTTTTTTACAGACCGCGAGAGTCACGTGATGCTCGAATCCACCAATGCAGGTGTACGGAAAGAGCATCACGTCACTCTAGCGGTCTGTAAAAAAAGATAAGTGGAATACACCGCGGTAGCCTGTCTCTTTCGTTAGCCTCGAGTTATCGACGAGGCTAACGAAAGAGACAGGCTACCACGGTATAGTCCACTTATCTTTTTTTACAGACCGCTAGAGTGACGTGAAGCACTTTTCGTACACCTGCATTGGTGGATTCGAGTATCACGTGACTGCCGCGGTCTTTAAAAAAAGATAAGTGGACTGTACCGCGGTAGCCTGTCTTTTTCGTTAGCCTCGAGTTATCGACGAGGCCAAGGAAAAAGACAGGCTACCGCGGTGCATTCCACTTAGCTTTTTTTACAGACCGCTTGAGTGACGTGATGCTCTTTTCGTACACTAGCATTGGTGCATTCGAGCATCACGCGACTCCCGCGGCCTGTAAAAAAAGATACGCGTAAGTTACCACGGTAGCCTTTCTTTTTCGTTAGCCTCAAGTTATCGAAAGCATTACGAGGTTATAGCGTCTGGAAGATCTTGGGCGACAATCGACTGTTACAGTACAGCGCCTAAAATAAATAGTGTGGAGAACGGCCACAAAATAGTAATAAAAAATTGAATCCGATAAATGTGCAACGATGCTGAACGAAAAGCGGTCAATCGCAAGGATATCTCCTAGCTCTTTTCAATGCAACTTTTCAAATTCATTCAAGAGTAGCATTTATTTGATAAATTACAAGTAATATTAATAATAATCAATTCGCAGCATCATGTATGCATACACCGAACTAATTCATATGTGTACGTGCATTAGTGGTACAGAAATTTCTTTAAATAAAAAATTCCTTTTTTTTTAAATTAATAGGCTAAAATAGGCCGGATTTTCAGAAAAACAAATCCTTTTTTCCGTTTATTACTGAAGCGATTTAGCAATAATGATATATAGTTATCCTCTTAAAAGATATTCTGCAACTTATTTTATGTCATTGCTTGATTATCAACTTATAACTGTTCAAAATATATATGATATTTACTAAAGTTTTGCAATACAATGTTTATGTTGAAAAGAGCTCTCAGATGTCGCTGCGATCGCCCTATTATCATACACCATCGTTGTACATTTATCGGCTTCAATGTTTTAGCACTTTTTAAAGCATTACTAGGATAGCCAAACTATGTATTCTAGGTTTCCACACTATGTATTCTAGGCGCTGTATTTCCAGTAAAGACTCAAAAAGTACTAAAAAATTGAAGCTGATAAATGTCGGACGTTGGTGAACGATTGTCGATCGCTGTGAAATCTGGCAGCTCAAATGCAAAAATTATATGATTATAATTTCTAGAACATACTGATAGACGATGGGATTACTGGCTGGAAAGCCAATTGCCACACTATATTTTCTACACACTATAAAGAGATTAAATGTATGAAGAATTACAACACTGAATATAGCAACTTTGGGAAGTGTTTTAAGACTGAAAATTCCAACTAATAACCATCTGCCATCAATGTATCAGTCGAAAACCTTAACTACGCAAGTAATTCCATACAAGGGCTATTTATTCCATCATGATGATTCTTAAGACCCAAACGAAATTCAGATCTTCACTGACGGTTCAAGAATTGATCACAGTACAGCCTATACCTTCTGTGCATGCAAAGATGACGATTCCATCCATACTCATCACAATAAAATTAAGAAGTGAAAATGCTGCCTATGAATCTGAGCTTTTAGATATAGAAGACTCCATCCTATGGGCGGAAGCAACCAATTTCGCTAGCTTCACAATGTACACAGCATTTGAGCACTTCAACTCAAAAAGTCTAATACTATCGGAAATAATTTCCCATCTACAGAAAAACAAGAAAAGCATATCGTTTCAATGAGATAAAAGCCACGCTGAAAATAAGGGTAATGAAATGTCTGACTTTTGGCCAAGGAGGCCATTAAGTTAATGCAGGAAAGGTTCTTCAGCAAATCCATACTCTCATCTTAAAAGATGTCTACAGATCTAATATCAACAAAAATGGCAGGAGGAATGGGACAATGGTGAAACTAAACGGTACACATATCAACTCTTACCATGGGTGTCTGAGAATTTATTACTACATCATAGAAACATCTACATCTTCCCGACAAATCATGGCCCCTTTCCTTCGTACCTACCCCTTCGTACGATTTTGACAAATCCCCTTATCCATCATTATGTGCATGTGTACATGGTGGAATATCATTGCATTATTTGCTGAACTGCACTCTAACGTCAACATATCATATTAGAAATCCTACTACAATTCCTTTATCCAACTGGCTCCAATACTTTATAACGCGAACCAATATCCTTCATAATATAACAGACTGTGTTAAACTGATAGAAAATAACCAGCTATTATTTCAAAATGCAGCTCTTATAGAAGCTTAGTGACTTTGGTGACTCTCTGTACTTTAATTTATACCTATATTGTAACGAATTGGACATTTTTGTTTTGTTTATGTTTAGTATTTGCTTATATTTGTATAAATAGTTTTAAAATGGGCCGGCGTTTTTTGGGATTTGGCCGGGCCTTGCCTCTTGGTTAGGGTCCGCGGATTGTGGATATCTCCGATGAGCGGGGCTTGTAGAGATTTAGCCAATCGGTAGGCCACCTCACTCAGCTGTACCTGAACCTGAACCTGGAATAATCGCCTTCCCAGGTATACGAGGTTTCGAGGTTCAAGTTTCCCAACCAATTAGCAGTTCATTGTTTGATTATGTCGCCGCTGATTGGTTCAGTCTTACACTATAACGCCTGGAACGCAAACGCCTAAGACTATAACGCTTTAATATAAATGGACCTTTAGCAATACACGTAAGTATACAAAGGCGTTGTGATTTTCATGGTGAATCAAGATAATTGAATACTATAATTTGCTTGTTTGTGGGAGATAGACACTACTGAATCGATTTTAACTGTACGTTAACGAATAAAGAGAACTCACACGTAGCCGCCTGAATTGTGTCGATTTTTTGGAAGGGGCTGGCTGCGGGATGGATTCTAATGGCAATTTTTTAAATGTCTCACTTTCACCTTATATGGCACAAGAATGAAGTCACCTCACAATGTGGCTCCACCAGTGGCTAGAGGTTCTGATCTCATAGCTGTTAGACGTGAGGGTGCTGAGTTCATACCCATGTCGCACTCGTCGACCTAACAGTTCGGAGTTTTCCGTGATTTTCTTCGAACCTTGCCGCTAATACGTGCTAGGATCCCTTAGAAATACCCCCACGGAGGACACTCCCCTTAGGAACTAAATCTCTCGTGAAGATAATTGGCCGTCATAAATCAACCAACAAACCTCAAAATGTGCCTCAATTAGTAAAATTTAAGTTAAGTTAAGTAAAGTTAAGTAAAATTTAAGTAAAATTTAAGCAGATTAAACAACGTTTTAAGCATCAGAACCCTTTAACTGGTTCGTAAAATGTTGTCTTATCTGCCTATATTGTACTACGTCAAGTATCACCTAAATTTGTCAATATCTATACGATTCGTAGCAGTATAAAGTTACTTTACACACAATCACCATTTCATGTATTTGAAGAACCACGCATGCAAAGCCGCGCAATTTGCTAGCATTTGATATTTTTCAAATTCATTTTCATAAATAATTTGAAACAGTTACAGTGGAAAAAAAGTCCTTTCACCCTGTACTGGGAGGAAATGGTAGCTTTCATAGTCCATGTTTTTAAAAATCCAACTCATTTTACTCCAACACCCGAAGATAAAATGCTTAGAATCCGATTATAGAAGATTCAATCCCAGTTTTCGTTAATACTGAATTTTAATGCGAATTTCAGCATGAGAATTACAGCATAACAAAAATCAGGTTGTTTCAAAATCTCAGTCACCCTAAAATTTCCAATTGCCATATCTCAGCCATTTTTTAAGATATAGCCAAAACAAAAAATGTTCCAAAATCCTTGTATCAAGTTCTAACACTTAACAGAAACTATTTGTTCCATTTCTATTTTTTTGTACATATTTTTGAATTTTTAAAAGTTTAAATTTTTTTAATTGGGCTCCATTTTGAAACAAGTTAGCGCTTGAAGCTGGTCAACGAACTCGGTCTAGACCTTGGTATGTTCTGTACACATGATCAGTCACATTTATACTGGTTCATAAATACGACAGTTACAGCATAACAAATATCAGATTGTTTCAAAATCTCAGCCACCCTAGAATTTCAAACTGCCATATCTCAGCCAGTTTTTAAGATATAGCCAAAACAAACAATGTTCCAGAATTCTTGTATCATATTCTAACACTTAACAGAAACTATATTTTCAATTTATAATTTTTTTACATATTTTTGAATTTTTTAAAATTTAAAAATTTTTAATTGGCCGTTATTTTGAAACAAGATGGCGGATGAAGCTGGCCAATGAACTCGGTCGAGACCTTCATATGTCCCGTACACATACTCAGTCACATCCGTATCGGTTCATAAATAAGAGAATTACAGCATGACATACGTCATATATATATATATATGTATATATATATATGTATATATATATATATATATATATATATATATAAATCAACATTTGAACGGAGGGTGGTTTGGGGGTCTGGGGGTCATGATCGGTGAAAATATACCAAATTTTTTTGGAATTGCTTTCTACCAAACGGCTGCAATAGGTAGCTTCTTGTAATGAAAGCTACCTAAAAGTTAGAGAAAAAAGTATTTTACAAAAACAGAAGAATTTGTTATTTAAATATTTCTTTAAAATCTCAAGTTGAAAAAGTAAAACTGAAATTTTACCCTGTTTTATTCCATCCAGAAAATATTCAATTTGTTTTGTTTTCACGCAAGACATTTTTTATTGAAAACCCTATGAGATATTCTGAGATAAGCGACACATTTTGCATAAAAATCTCATTTAGTAACCTAAGAAAACAATTGAATGTGATATAAGAAAGATTATTGTGGGAAAGTTATGAATTAAATTTTGATGCAGTTGTGCTGAATGATAAAATGAAATACTCCTTTTTGTCAGTATATGTGGCATTTTAAAGATAAATAAAAGTAGTGGCAAATGCTTATGTCGTCTGATATTGATCTAGATGAAATGGAACATATACATATTTCCCGAAGCCCAAAATATTTAGCCTTTGCATGACATTTAAAATAAAAATAATAATAAAGTTACTTTATTAAGCATATCTGAGCAGTTTGGACTGTTTGTGAACATTTATTTTTCTAGTTCTGTTTTTTAAAACTTGTCGACTCCCGTTTCAATCAGTTACAAATGAAAAAAAGTAACAGGAAAAAATATTTCTCAAAAACAGAAACGATGAGTTTCTTACAAAAATGATGTTTAAAAATCTGAAATTTAAAAATAAAATTAAAAATATTTCCTTGTTCATTTTTTCCATCCGGTAATCTATGTTTCTATCGATTTCCTGCCGCACTTATTTTATTGAAAATCCTCTGAAATATTCAGAAATAAGTGACACATCTTGCAATATAACCTCGTTTAGTGATGTAATAAACAATTGCATGTGAAAGATAAATGTCATTTCGATAAAGTTATGAGGTAGTCGTTCTTAATGATAAAATGAAATGTGCTTTTTTCTTTCAGCATATATGGCATTTTGAAGCAAAAAGGGTATGAATATATGTTTGTCCTTCGATATTAGTCTAGATGAAGAGAAATATTTTTCCTGCTTCGCAAAATCTTAAATCTGTACATGGCAGTTAAAATGAAAATAATGATCTACGTTTTATTTACTGAACAAGATACGATTTCATAATTGTTTCGTGAAATAATGGTGTAAATATTGACTTTGCCCTTGAACATTTACACCCAAGAAAATATACATTAGTTTGAACATTTGAGGGTTTGTATTGACAACCATTAAAATAATAATCCGAGATATAATTCTTTGAACTGTTATTTGATTCAACTATAACTTCGTATGCTATAATATTAATTTTCAAACAACTGTAAAAAATTATGTTTAGAACAATTAACTGTGAGTGAAAAGGAAGAAAATAAAATATAGCACTGTAACGTTACTTTAAATCTAAATCTATATTTATAGTAAATTGTAATCGTAATGTAATATTCATAAAATGTCTTATACTTATTAATATACGAATTACAACATATGGAACAATTTTACAGTAGTTGTTTTTCCTTGAAAATCTAACACAGATTCAATCTTTAATTTTCCATTAGAAAATTTCCTGTGATTAATTAAAGTCAGGTGTCGAGGCGAAAACGAAGAAACATGTTGTTCGCATCACTATTCCCTGACAAAAAACTTCAGGGTATTTTTTTTCATATGCAATAGATATTTATCATGAAGATATTGTTTCTAAACAGTGATAAGAGCAATAAAATATTTCCTTTTCGCTTATACACCTGATAAAGTAGAAAACATTAAAATTGTCTTGACATAAATATGTAAAATTATAATAAGTATACGTAAAAGTGAATACGTTTACATACACACGACACTGCACAATAATTTACACAGAAACGTTTTCTAATGAATAAAATATAGGCAATGATGATTTGGCAAGAAATACAAATAAAAAATGCTGTAGCATTGCAATTTCGCAAAGAAAAAATTCTAGTATTTTTTTTTATGATAATAAATAGGAATTGATTTTCCAATAAATACAGCTAATTATAAAACTAAACAAAATAAGAAAAACTTTGAAATGGCTTCAGTATTTGCCGTAAAAGAAGGATTTAGCAATTGTTTTTTTTTCGATTAAAAATGCAGATATAATATTGCTTAACATGTTAATTTCGCAAGAAAAGAAGCAATGTGTAGAAAACTACAACCTAAAAAAATATATTATTATTATTATTATTTTGCAGGACTGTTAAAGCAGATAAAATAACTGGGTTCTCAAAACATGCGGTTACGAAAGTTTTTAAAAGTTAAATCCAGACATAAGTTCTCCAAAAAATGTAAATGTGGAACGAATAAATTTAATGAAGATCGTAATGATCTCAAACTGTTTCTTGTCACTGTTATCTTGTCAAAAGGCGTGTTACCTGCGAAAAGGCGTGTTACCTGCGAAAAGGCGTGTTACCTGCGAAAACAATACGCAGAAGACTGCGGAACAGATTATGGGAAATATATGGAAATTATTTTAATGAGAAATCCTTTAGCTTTTTTGCAAGAAACATCAGAATTTACTTTAAGTGATATCAAGAAGATGCGGAAGTTAGTGTATATAAAAAAAGTATGATTGCTGGATGACAAGTTATTGTTTTGCGCTGACACTAAGCTCAGAAATTATTGGAAACTTTAAGGCCATCTTGCCCAAAATTTGTACAAGAAGTTTTATTGTCAAACCAGAGTTCATTCTTGTCTTATTCTCCAAGGATAATGCCTTTTTTGCTGTCAAATTCTTCGATATCATGTTCATCCTCGTTATAATGACTAACCACGACTATATTTGTTTTAGCAAGGTTTGGCAGTATATCTTTCAGTGTAAACAACCTGTATTTCGTGTGGCACTTTATGCTTTCAGTTGTATTTGGAAAACATTTTAGATTGGGATTGAAATAACGTATCAAAGACGAGTAATTTCTAGCACTCTGAAATTCAAAAATTATAACAGTACACTTGAAAAGAAAACTTTGACTCAAAACTAGTCACAATTTTCCGCAGTAGCAAATTGTTGATGGTGAGTTACAGGAACCTAGAGAAATGGTCTGTGGTGCACCAGACCTAATGCTGCTACGCCTGACTACTGGACGGGAGAAAAACTGAGTTTGACATATTATCCCCTTTTTTATCTTACCCCTCTTTTCTCTGTTTTTATAGAAACGTCTGAAACAGAAACCAGTTTGTTTTTATTTGAAGGTATCCATGCAATATTATTTTCCTGATAGCAATTCTTTCAAACTGTATGTAGCATGAATCATCCCCCCACTGCTCCGCTCGTCATCACAATTAAGGCAGGCAATGAAAAAATACTTTAAGGCACTTTGCGTGTCGCATATATTTTCCCCACACATTAGCAAAAATTAACTTGAAAATATCGATGAAACAATATAATATTCCCCTACGCACAGGGACACAATAAGGAAAGTAAAAGAACAATGAAAAAACAATTAATGTAAAATTAATTTTATAAATAGTCGTAATTGCCTTTGTTCAGATGGAATTGTGGAGAAAAAAAAGAAACAACATTTTTAAACATATATATATAGACATACCACAATCTTAAAAATATATAAAAAGAGAATCATCACCTATTAACATAACACAGTCATCAGCTATACAAGGTTCTTGCAATAAACAATCTATACTGATGTGGAATCAAGTTAACAAGTCCAACATTATTTATGTTGGACAGCCTTGATTTTTGGCTATAGCTCTGACTTGAAATTTCTATGATACTAGAATTTTCTTGTTACAGTGATGTCAGTTTTTTCGTATACCTCTCGTAAAAACTTTCCAAAGACTGTTCAATGTACGTGAATCCATTAACAATCCAAATTCAGTAAAAAGTCATTGATGAGGGGAGGGTGGCGCGTCAGGTGATTTTATATTAATTTCATCAATTAATACACAATTTATATCCATTTGGGATTCTTTCTTTGCTAAATATGCGTCAGCTAAGAACAACTGAGAGACTTTGTTCATATGAAGCTCAATTAATGTTGTTTTCATATAAATATGGAATTTTTTCTTCAAAAATGGGTTCTAAAATATTTTACAGATAATAAAGTTAAATAACCTTAGCTTTACTGCAATTTTTACCTTTAATTTTATTTCATAACAAATTCCAGAAGCAATCACGAATTCTTTTTGTAATTTTTCTTTACATTCACAAACCCATTTCTTTCTTTTCTTTCTTTTAATTGATGTAAATTGCTCTTCTTTTGAAACACTCACTTAAATAAATCAATATTTCATTCAGTGTTACGATAAGTTTTAATTTATCACCATCTAAGTGTTTGTTAAAGTGCACGTTAGAAAGCGCTACCCACAACACATTGGAAGACTTTGGAAAGCTTTCCAAGAGAAATTTGATATGATTGTACTAAGAGAAAAATTGGCAATGATGAAAATTTTGATTCAGCGTTATAATAAAGAGTCAGGGTTTACTGTAGAGTAAAATTATCGCAAAGATTAGGGCATATATTTTCCGAAATTAACTGTGAAAATCGTTTACATAAATTGCAAACGATCTGCTGTATTTATATCCTTCTGCCTATTTATTTATATATAACATTTCTATAAGTGTATTTTAATGCGAGTATTTATGTTTTATTGATTGTATTGATATATTGATGTGTTATATTAGGTCTAATGTATAAAAATGAATCCTAATATTTTCATTGAAGAATGTCTTTGCAGAAATATAAATTCTCTACATATCAGTAAGCTGTCAGAATGATTAAGTGCATTCATTTCCATAGTATTTTATAGAAACAAAAAAAGTAAATTTATATAAAATTTATGAAAAATGCTATATCAAGACAAAAAGAGTATCTGATGAATTTTATTTGAAAATAATACCTACTTCAATTTGTAATACAAGACAGGGGAAAAAGTATACAGAAAATCAAACAGATTTTTTTTTACAGCTGTATCATACTAGAATTTACGTAATGATCCGGAAATATCTGTCTTTTAAAGAATACAAACAGCTTATTACAAATGCAGAACACGTTGATAACATATTCTTCCAAAAAGATCTGGATAGCTTAAGATTAAGTATGAGACTACTTTCCAAGATTTATTTATCTTCTGAAATTTTTTCATTTCCTGCTAGATGTTGTGGAAAGAAGTAAATGCCATAAATTTCTGAACACGGGTTACTCATAAAATATAGATTCAAAAAACGATTTCATTCTAAGAAAATACATTGTATTTACTTGCGTAAATTTGTATAGATAGAAAAGTAAATGCATAAATAACGTGATGATAAGACAAGTAATGCTCACATGCAACATTTTATTGTAACATAAAATTTTGTGCCGTAGAGAAAACACTTTGGTGTTCAGGTAAGTTATTTCCTAAAAATTAATACAAATAGACGATAAATTTTAATTGAGCAATATTTCATTCTCTTTCTGGACTTCCACTGGTGACTATTTTATTTATTTTTTTTTTAAATTCATTCTACTTATTCTTTACAACTATACAAAGTGAGAGATTAATAGAAGTCTACGAAGACTAATTTTTTTTTGCAATTTTTAATATTTTTAGGCAAAACAATAAAAATATTCTTCCCAGTGACAGCCCTTCTCTTATTAAAGTAGTTTTCGAAAATGGATAAAATTTAAGTTATTTATAAGTTTAATGTAGTTCAAAACGATACACAAAAGTATTAAATAAATAGGCATTTCAAATCTGACAATGTATAGATTGCTTTAACTTTTTTTATTTAATTTTAATATCAAAAGATAAAAATTAAATTAAACACTCTGCGAATTATATAAAACAAAATAGAGAACTTTCCCTACTAAAAATGAGTTAACTGTAGTTTAGGAAACAATGGTATTAGAGTCGTCATTTAGTAGTTGTATATATATATATATATATATATATACAGCGTGTCCACGTATAACCTGACCGACCTTTATTTTCGCAACCGTTGGTCTTAGATGCATACTTCCAATTACAAAAATGGTTTAAATAATGTAAAGAATTATTTCTAATGTGATTTGGGTCAAGAAAAACATTTATTAAAAAATTACGAAATTTAAATTTTTATACGGTCCCTCGGTCCTATAAGTGATATTTAGTAAAAATTTACTGTGACACTAACAAGTAAGATAAAAAAAGTCCCATTCATCTATGATTAAAACTGACCGAGTTATAGCCGTTTAAAGTTGGAGTATATTTTTTGTTGCGAAATAGGGGTCATTCACAAATGTAGTAGAAATATAAATAATCGTCAGATATATAAAAAAAAATAGTTGAGAGCAAAATTGACATTGCAATCTAATATAAATGTGAAATCTATAATCATTCTAACATATTAATGAAAAATATACAATTTGTACTGAGCATATAAGAGGATAAAAATAAAAGAATTTTTGTTAAATAAAAGAATGAAAAACAACAGCCTCAATTAACATTTTAAATGCTGTTCGATAACACTGTATTTCATATTTTGAGTTGTGCCCTGTTTTTTAGCTTTTGAAAATTGATTCTAATGTATTTTTTAGCGCTGAATCCGAAAATGACCTTCATTTTAAACCATCACGTAAGGATTTTTCTCGAATCGAAAATTTCAAAGTTAAAAAGATCAAAGTTAAAATTGACCCCCCCCCCTCTCTTCCCAACCTCATCGTACCCCTGAGCTATTTAGTTGTAAAAAACCCAGTATAAGCCAAAAAATTGTATAAATTATTGAATTAAATAAAATTAAACTGAATAAAAAGTCTTACATCTATTTTATAGTATCAGATTTTTCGCTATTTTTTAACCTTGAAACTTACGATTTGCGAAAAATCTTGACATGATGGTTAAAAGTGAAGGTAATTTTTTTATTCAGCGTTAAAAAATACATGAAACGTAGTTATAAAAGTTAAAAAACACAACCATCGCAGGTTTATGTTATCTAATCTAAAATTTTTTTCTTAAACTTGTTGGCGGTAATCTATCCGAATTTTTTTGTGTTATCCTCTAATATGGTAAACGTCGAAAATCATAATAATATTACATTGTCATCGAATTTAAGTCAGTATGTAAAATTTAACTTCGATCGGACATTTGAAAGTGAATTAAAATTCGAGTACAAATTTTAAACTGGAAAGACGATCGTTGCAAGTTAAATAAAACATTATGTAAATAACATAATTTTTGTTAAAATAAATCATAGCCTCAAATCCTTACAAAATAAAACATATGATAAAATACAATTATTTTAACTAATCTGAAACTTAACTAATAAAATTTTAGTCAATAGTAATAGTTGTACGATTTCTTTTAAAGCGCAGATACCTTGAAATGAGTTTAAGTACTTTACATACGATCCCTGATAGCATGGCCGAAATAATCAGTTTTAAGAAGCAAAAAAGGGGTATAAGTCATGCATTTCAAAGTTTCATAACTCGGTCAATTTTAATGTTAGATGAATGGGACTTTTTTTGTCTTACTTGTTAGTGTCACAGTAAATTTTTACTAAATATAACTTATAGGACCGGGGGACCGTATAAAAATTTAAATTTCGTAATTTCTCAATAAATGTTTTTCTTGACCCAAATCGCTTTAAAAATAATTCTTTACCTTATTTAAACCATTTTTGTAATCGGAAGTATGCATCTAGGACCAACGGTTGCGAAAATAAAGGTCGGTCAGTTTATACGTGGACACGCTGTATATATATATAGATGCCGCTGTATCGGCTGCCACCGGAGACAGTTTGTATATTATATTTCCTACGAATTTTAATGTACAAAAACAATCTACCTCAAAGGTTAGAAGAAATCTTTGATGAAGAATATATATTTGTTTAATTAGGGGTATACGGAACAAACAATAACAAAATAGTCGCCAGATCACAGCCCTGGTCTTATTAAAATAGTTATCGAAAATAGATAAAAGTAAAATTGTGTACAATTTAGTGTGATTCAAACGATGAACAAAATTATTATAGAAATAAAAATTTTAAATTTAGTAAAAAATATTAATTTTTGTATTTAACTTTAATATCAAAAGATAAACAGTGAACCCTTGCAAGAATTTTTCGTTAAAATCAAGTATTTTTTACCCATATCTAATATTTTGTAGATGCAGATTTAAACTTCTAAAGAAAAAACAAGGATTAACAATATTTGAAAAGAACATTAGTCAAGCCAGAATATCATCTCATTTATTCCATCAAAGTGACAAAAAAAACTAATCAAAGATAGCAAAAGGTACGGGCGAGAAAGAGAAAATTCCATCGTATTTTAACTCTATTGAAGGATGACGTCATCCAATTCTGCAAAAACACGAGGCAAAGAAAAATTAATTGAATAAATATAAAATACTATCTAATTTAATATAAAAAGTATACATTTTAGGCTACACGTGAAATGTCACTGCTGCGATCGTCCGATGACGACTTTTTCTTCTAAACGTTTGAATTTGAATTTTGCTTTTAATAATAAATATAAAATAAGCCCCTGCAGAGACGAGACGTCGTACTTTATCTTTTTTGTTCTATATATATATATATTTTATAATCATTGTTGAATACGCTATAATGCAGTATTTTATTTTTGTGGAACATTGATTTTAGAAAAATCTTTCATTTCATTATGAAAACAATGCCGATTTATTTTAATTAATTGCATTTTTTAATCAAAAACATGTTTAAACTAAATGGGAGTGTACTATGTCAGAAGCCGGTTTAAAAACCTTTGAAATGATACCTAATTTATTGTTGTGCGTTTAATAAATTTATAGAAAAAGGGATAGTGACAACATAAATAATCTATAAAAGTCGATCCGTGCGAGAATTCGCACTGCAGTCTAATATTTTTATGCAATATCTCATATATTTTAGATGCAGGTTTAAACTTATAAAGAAAAAAATAAGGATAAAAATATCTGCAAACAACACTAGTCAAACTAGAATATCGTCTCATGTACTCCATCAAAGTTACAGTAAACACTGATTGAAAATAGCAAAAGGCACACTCGAGAAAAAAAAAATTACAATCGTATTTTAACTGCATTAGAAGGTGACGCCATCCGCTTCTTGAAAAACATGAAACAACAAAAAAAAATTGAATGCATTTAAAATGCAATTGAATCTAATATAAAACAAAGCATACCTTTTACACTACACGTGAAATAACACTCCTTCGATGGTGAATTTTTCTTCTAAACATTTGAATTGGAATTTTGCTTTTTAACCATTAATATAAGATAAACCCGAGCGGAGATTTATCTTTCTTGTACTATTTATTTTTTTATAATCATTGTTGAACATTAAACAATGCAATTTTTTTTGTGGCAAAACCAATTTGAGGAAAACCTTCCATTTCATATATGAATGCCGACTTAACTTTTAATTAACAACAATTTATAATCAAAAACCATGTTTAAACGAAATCTGAGTGTGTTATGTCAGAAGCCGCTTCAAAAATCTTTCGAATGGTACCTTATTCGTTATTGTGCGTTTCGTAAATTCATAGAAAGAGGGATTTTACAGCAAAAACAATACATATGATGATAGTAAAAATAAACATGCTGTATGTTAGATAATAGAATATTGAAATCTGTTCGTATAGAAAATTAGTAAATTCACAAATGTTGTTTAGGGAACAATGGTTTAGCGTCGTCTTCCATCAGTTGTATATACAGTGGTGGTCAAAAGTTTCCGACCAGTTAGTTTCTTTGATTTGTTTGCCAGAACGTTTCAGTGAATAAAAAGCGCAATTGCTCCAAAAGATAGGAATATGCAAATAACCCCTGACCACGTGATTATTTTGACTGGATACTGAAGACACTTGATGCAAAAGAGCGGAATTCAAAATTCGCGTGTGCAAAAGTTTCCGGCCATTCGTCATTAGTTAGTTTTTGCTGTCGGTAAATTATTTTTTTGGCCGTGTTTGTTAATTAATCAACTTGAATAACGTAGTTGAAATTCAAAAATGAAAAGTTCAATAATTATTATTCGTAAACGAGTGATTTTTTTGTCGCTAAAAGGCCAATCCTCTCGCGAGATTGCGGCAAAGTTACCGATCGAAAAATCTACTGTGAACACTAATAAAAAAAAAAATATATATAAAGATGGCCAAGCCTTCAGATTTGCCACGGTCCAGGAGACTCCGGAAAACGACTATTCGTGTGGACAGAATTATCAGGAGAAAAGCAGTTGAGGACCCGCATAAAAATGCCGGAGCAATATCCCGCGATTTACGGAGTGAAAATATTGCTGAAATAAATCGGTCTACCGTGTCAAAACCTTTACGTAACGCAGGACTTTATGGAACAGTCGGTGTTAAAAACCTTTCACGATTAAAAAAAAAAAAAAAAAAAAAAATCAGCGGACCCGACTAGCGTTTGCCAAGGAACACAGACTGGTCAAGTGAAAACTGGAAAAAAGTATTATTTTCTGATGAATTGAAGTTCAACTTTTTTGGAAGTGATGGCAGACACTACGTCCGACAACCTAAATACAAAAGATATGATTCGAGATATGTTATTCCTACAATGAAGCAGGGTGTAGTGACACGTTATGCTGGGGAGGCATTTTCTGGAAAAGGTGTCGGTCCGTTGGTTGAAATCCGCAGCAAGAGGAATAGTCTAATGTATAAAGATATCATACAAGATCATTTGCTGCCTTATTTGAGGAAAAATTGGGGTCTCAACTATTTGTTTCAGCATGATAACGTTCCAAAGCATACATGAAAGTTCGTAAACCAGTGGCTTTCGCACAAAAAATCTGCTTTTGAAATGGCCAGTTCAATTACCGATCTGAATCCAATAGAAAATCTTTGGAACGAAATTGACAAACGTGTGCGGAATTATAAACATTGCAATTCAGCAGAATTTTCCCAAAAATTGCAAGAAGAGTGGTAATAACTTACTGTAGAGGATATTCAACCGTTCACTGAATAGATGCCACGTCGCTGTGCCGCAGTGCTTATTGCTAAAGGTATGGCGACAAAAGACGAATTGTAAATGTTGTTGATCATTGTTATTTTCAATTATAACACCATTTTTTCTAAACTTGCCAAGATGGCCGGAAACTTTTGAGAACATGCGTTTTCCTTTGCAATTAATTTTGTCAATTAAATGTATTGATATTTATTTGTTATTCATTAAATAAGTTCCTAACTATTATGTCAATAAAATGTATAAGTATCAACTTGAGATTACTTTTCATATGGGTATACTTACGAATTAATCAAAAATTTTATGCTGGCCGGAAACTTTTGACCACCACTGCACACTGGCCTCCAAAATTAAAGTACAACCCGTTTTTGAGGCTCACTATTAAAAGAATGAAAATAAAAGTAGAAAATACGATTTATGTGAATGAGCATAAGTTACTTCAATAAAGTTCTATGAAACAATTATGTTAATCTCTATTTTTTTTAAGAATTGCACACTTATATGGCAGTCGAGAGGAACTGCGAGTATCCCACGTTGGTAATTATGAAATTTTTTTTATGCTTGTTTATCTTGAATTGTTGGTGCTAAAATAGTGCTGTCCATATCTAGGACTTGTCGTTTACCTTATTCGTTAAGATGGCGGGCAATCATATGGATAGAAATGGGTTTATCAAAAGCTCGTACTACTAGACGTCTTAATGTGTCTTCTAGTTTGGTCAAAAGCTCTGTGATCAATTTGAATACGAAAATTCAGAATCAAGAAGACTTGTTTCAGACCCCTCATGGGTTATAACCCCTGAACATGATCGCTTCATTACTCTTTTGACCCAAAAGCAGGAGGAACTCTACTGTGGTTCAGATCATTTTAGATCATATTAATGCAAATGGGATGACAATACCTGCGATTACGATGCATAGACGTCTTCAAAATTAAGGACTCTATGCAAGACTAACCGTTGTGAGTTGTCCTCTTAATGGACAACACAGAAGTGCCCTTTTATGTTGCCCGACAGAGCAAGTTACCTGCAACACATAACAATGGGACTCCGTATTGCTCACAGATGAATCCTGGTTTACTTTGGAGAGTGATTCAGTTCGTGTACTGAACTGGAAAAGACAAGACATCAGATTATACGTATGTAACACTGTTGAAAATTACAGTTATAGATAAGGTGGAATCACCGTTTGGTCTGAAATCTTTGGTGGTCATACTATTTTCCATGTTTGCCATCTTGCATGTTTGCCATCTACCATGTTTGCACTCTGAATGCTATGAAAAATCGGAATGAGATCCTTGCTCCGTTTGTCACACCATATGCTGGTGCTATTGGTGATGAATTAATCTAATGAATGAATGCCGATCTATTTAAGCTAAAGTCGCAGATGAATAATTTGAAGATAAAGTTTGGAGGGAATGTTATGGTCAGCTCAGTCTTCTGGCTAAAATCTGATAGAGTTTCTTTGGCACTATCTCGGGAGACAAGTGGATGCTGTAAGTCCTCTTCCGAAGTCGTTAAATGAGCTGGTACAAGCGTTACTCCATGAATGGGCGTTGTTTCCTTTTCAGTGTCCGATAACGTAATTTACAGTATGGAAAGTCGATGCCACAAATGCATCACAAGTAGGTTCGAACACAGCCCTTATTAAAATACGTTTATTTAATTTTTTTTCACAAAAAACAGACATTTATTAGCACTTTCCAACCTAGTTGAAAAGTGCTTATGACTTCGGTTTGTCTGGCCGGATGGCCGTATGGCCGTCTGGCCGTCTGTCCGTGCTCTAACTCCCGTAAATATGCTCGGATTGCTCTGCAATTTTTATATGTTATTGTCGTTATCTATGGCACGTTCCCTATTTCAACTGAAGTGTGTAGCACTTATAGTTTTCTTACAGGGACACTCAAAAGAATTCCGTTACATTGCGGTCTATGGGGAAAAATCATTTGCGGTTTATTTTAAAAATGTTTCACTATTGTAAACGCATTGAAATTTATATAGATCACTAAGATGCATTAGAAGAAGCTTAATATGGAATAGTAGGTGTATAGCACTTAGAGTTACTTTACAGGGACAGTCAAAATAATTCCGTTACATTACGTCTATGGAGAAAAATCGTCTGCGGCTTATTTAAATAATGTTCCACTATTTTAAACGCATTGAAGTTTATATATATTACTAAGGTGCATTACACGTGGCTTACTACAGAATAGTGTGTGTATAGCAGTCATCGTTCATTTACAGGGACACACAAAAGAATTCTCTCCTGTCTGTTAACAATAATTCCTGGAAGTGCGTTTTAAGTTACTGAACGCGATTTTAATCTTAACTAGCTTTTTGTCTATTACGTGGTGTGTATAAATTCTATAGATCCTATACAGGGCAGCACAAAAGTTCGCGAACACATTTCCGTTTATTGACAAACTCCAGAAGGAGAATTTAAACTGTGCTACGCGTTTCCTAACTAAACTAAAATTTAGCATCCTATGTATATATACAAATCTATAGATCCTATACAGGGCTACATAAAAGTATTCGGATATTTTTCCGAATATTGTATATATTGAAAATTCCCGAAATTACGTTTTTAAATGTGTTATGCGTTTTCCAAATTGTTTACTTAGATGTCATCTTTCAGCTTATTAAACGGTAATGATTTGTAAAATTATTTTAGAAGCGTTGGAAAGTGCTACATAATCTATGCTTGACGCATGATTTTTCGTTCTTGTTTTTTTTTATCACACAGTGAGCATTTGAAAAAATTAAATTTTTTATTTGTAAATCATGCTTGATGTTAAAATTTAGTAAACTTCATTATATAACTGTTTAAAGTACAATTCCTCTAAATTTCCTGTTTTTATGTTTATTTGTTTTCCAATTAGATACAAAAGACTGGTTTTACCTTAACTTGTGGGAGCCAGTCTATATATAACA
Source organism: Maratus michaelseni (assembly GCA_963931845.1). Classification (NCBI taxonomy): domain Eukaryota; kingdom Metazoa; phylum Arthropoda; class Arachnida; order Araneae; family Salticidae; genus Maratus; species Maratus michaelseni. Next base: position 94,376,226 of record OZ007593.1, read on the forward strand.
TATTCATAGTTTTCCATTTTTGATTTTTAGTTTTATTAAGTTTAATTCATGCAGTATCCTTTCCATTGCTTTTTATATCTAATCCTTTGTTTTTCACCTGTGTTTTCATTTATATATATATATATATATATATATATATATATATATATATATATATATATATAGATACTGCTTTATCGGTTTTAACTTTGACGAGGTTTCTGCTACAATAACCTGACAAAAAGAGCTACTAATTAGTTGATTCAGTAATATTAGTTATGAATAATAATTCTCTGGAGTAAACCTAATTTCCTCTTCTGTAATCATAATATATTTTTTCGTTAAATGTTAAAATGAATATCTGAATTTTATTTTTTCAATATTAACTATCTGAGAGAAAAATGTATTTCTAAAGAAAACAGAACAACGAAGGATAATTTTATAATTCATGAAATGAGAGGAATGGTTAAATGAATATCACTTTCCTGTTCGATAAATTTAAAATAATGTTCGTGAACTTAAATTACCTGTATGTAAGGTAATAATGAAAATTAATTGAAAATGTTCTTCCGCATTTTTAAGATTTCAAGTGGAATTCTATTTCAAAATAATTAACTTCTTTTGCTCATATATGATTTCTACAGATGGAACATAACTGTTTTCGAATAATACATATTTAAATGTGGAATTACAGGTTTCTCTTATATCTAATATTTGAAGTAATATTTGCTATACTAAATTTTTTCCAGATCTTAGATTTTCAATGGGGGAAAAAAAAGACACCTCATAAGCTAACCGAAAATTCTTCCAAAAATAAAAATAATTATATATTATACAAATTTTAAGACACCGACTTAATATTTCATCCTGAAAATGTACATTTGTCAGCTTTTAATTTTACCACGAATAGTCGTCTCATACAATACTTCATTTCAAAAATATTCTAAGAAGTTACAAATTTTCATTAGATTAAACATTGGTTCCATTACGAAATTATAAATAATAATTTCAAAATATATACTAAAAGTAAAAAGAAGAAATGTTTGTGTGTTTGTACGTAGGGGTAATTTCTAAAACTACTGAACAGATTTAAAAAATGATGGTTGCAAAATGATTGTGACTATTTCGGCTCTAACATAGGCTATATTTAATCTTCCGTGGGACTGCAGAAGCAAACAAAGTTCTAAAATTGACATTTTGGTGATACAGCTTGGGCTACAAACTTGAAATTTGGTATGGGGGTCACTTTTAAGATAAGAAGATTTCTGAGAGCGATTTCTAAAAAATTCGAAATTTAAAATGGTCAAATGAGTGGAAAGCGTTCTATAATGATCAAAATTAAGATTTGTTTTTAAGTTTTAAGGCTGGAAAACCGATTCTATCAGAAAAAGATGATTTGCGTATGTTTGAAAAGAGGCGAATTTTTGTACACGAATATATGTAGATCTTTTTAAACGAACATAAGTTAGGTGAGTCAAAGGTGGCCATAGTTAAGCTTTCATAATTTTTCATAATTTTCTGGTTAGGTGTGTGTCGTTGAATTTTTATTCTAAAATTTTACATTTATCTCTAACACATATCAAGTATACGATTCTTCGTAAAATAAAATTTTATTATTTTTATAATACAGTTTCAAAATTGTAGCTTATGGGCCACCTTTGGCGCATAGTTTACCTAAGGTGGCCCATATATTGAAATTACTTTTAAATTGTAGAAAAATACTCGACAGACTGTTTTTACTTCTAGAAGAGTATAACAATGTTGAATTGAAATTAAGTATTTAATTATAAGGAAAAAATACAAAAAACTTTTTTCGTGTACAAAGTGCAGATGAAGTTCATTTCTGTCTTGTTTAGGAAGTTCCTGCCATATGCACATATGGCAAGCATTGGTTACACTAACGCATATCCGGTATTTAGTCTTTTTTACATAAATGAGAAAATCAGCTTACTTTTGGGTTGCAACCACTTGTACCAGGTATCAGTTTGTTTGAGAATCTTTTTTGGCAGTGTTACGGATTGGTTTTTGATTTTCTAATTATGTTACTTTCTACTATGATCTAATGATTGTTTCTTTCTCTTGATATCTTTCAATTTTTTCTTCTTAACCTTCTTATCTACTCTGAAGAAAATACTTTGAACCACTTTTTGTGTACGGTAGTTTTGAGCTTTTATTCTGGGAGTTACTGACTTCTTTTAGGGGATCTGTGGCGTTTTCAATAGTGTGGAAATGGTTGGAGAAGTCTCATATACACTAAAACTGAGGTTGCCGATTTATCAGAATCTTGCAAAGAATAATCGCTATTCGACATATTTGTTTCCTAAGGTGGTCAGAAACCCGGCCACATTTGGAACATGCATATGGCCGTTGGACGAAGCAAAACTATTAATATTAATAAATTAATTAGAATTGAAGTAAATGGGGTTAAAGAAAAATAAATAGGCTTTCATAAAACGTATTGTAACTCAAAGTCTTAACACATGTAAAGTTTAAACACATGTAAATTAAAATATCTTCTTACCTGGAAATTATAACGACTAGCCATGAAAGGTGAATTCACTGCATACAATGGCGGACGATCAATGTGATATCTTCAAATTCAGCCACGTGCACTGCATATATATATTCTTTACAATGGAGTAGCGCCATCTTGTAATTAAAACTGAAATTAATTCTACTTTTTGGAGGGTGGGCTACATTAGGCATATTCTCCAACTTTGGCTCATCTACCTTATGTATAAACAAAGATTGTCTCTGCTGTGAATTATAGCTGCAGATTCCCAAAATCTGGAAGGAGCCAGTGGCTCCTAAACCCAAAAAATCCAGTGGCCACATTATGAAACAAACACATAAAAACATTTTTTTTCTCCATTAAATTTGGACAATGGGATATTGAATCTTCCCACCATAATTGTATACAGTTTGTAGGAATAAACGTAAGGCCTGAATATTCTGTGAATAAACGATTCTCTAAAGTTCTTTTATCTATAGATAAACCTCCCCCCCTAAAAAAAAGGTTTTTTCTATAGCTGAAAATAAATGCTCAACGTAGGAATTTACATAAGAAAATATGTCCATAAAAATCAAAATTAAAAATAAATATATATGAACAAAATATGGATAAGATTTATTTTCTTTTAGGTTTTAGATTTTAATAAAAAACATTTAACAATTTCTGACATTTTCAAGGATAATGGAGAAAGATCGAATACTATAAGCCTCATTGCAACTTTTGTTGCAAGGGAATTTTTTAAGGATTAATTAAAGATTTTTTAAAATCCCTATGGAGACAAAAAATCACAATTTTTGTGACCGATCGCCAATTTTCATGTTTTATTATCACAACTCCTTGACGAAATTCACATTTTTTTTCTGCAATCGATTCGTGAACTTCGCGGTTTTTTTCGCGACCGGTTGATGAAATTTGCATTTTTTTTGCTTCTCGAAATTCGCTCGTTGTTTTTTTTTGTTCCCCCGAGACCAAATGGGGAAATTCGCGGTTTTATTTTGCGACCGATTGACGAAATTCGCAGTTTTATTTCATCAGTGATTAATGAAATTCTTGGTTTTATTTGGAGAGCGATTGACGAAATTTACAAAATTTTTCAGTGACGACTTCACGAATTTTGCGACCGATTCCCGAATTTTCAGATTTTTTTTCATGACTGATTGGCGAATTGATTTACAGAAATTAAAATAATAATAATAATAATTCGAGTTTTGCTAATTCGTGGAGGAATCGCATGCTAATATCTATGTCTACATGTAAGAACATATTTGAAAAATAACAGAGATGCAGATTTAATGAGTAGACCCAAAATTATTCTATTCTCGGCACGAATTTTACTGTGTCGCTGGCTAATTGTAGTATACCATCGCCGGAGAGTTCATTTGCGATGCATATTAAAAAAAAAAATCTGATATATATGCGGACATTTGAGGATTTTTTTTAAAGAAGAAAACGGAAAATTTTTGTGTGTGTGTGTGTTAATCAGTGGAAATGTGACATCCATGTTTAATCATATTTTTAAATTATGGACAATAGAAAAAAGAGCTAAATATCGCTGAATTATGGAGGACAATCCCCGAATTCATATTAAAAAAATAAAGCGGAAATCTGCCTTTCGGCGAAAAGGCATTCATGTAAAACACCTGGCGACTTAAACATAGAAAGTTAGTCGCCAAAGCAAAAACTTTAGTCGCCACGTGGCGACTGGCGACCGTGAATCTGCATCTATACTGTGAATGAATAAATGATTACTGTAAATGATTCGTACCAGAAGAAAATGGCATTACTATATTTCTAAAAAAGTAAATTTTTGTACATAAATAAATATAAATTAAAAAATGAACATATGCATTAATATAGATTGCTGTGAATAATAAAATGCGAATTGCTGTGCATAAAAAAAAACAACCTCCAAAAATGAGACCTACTGCGTCTTTTGGAATAATTAATATATTTAATTATTCCAAATTCTATATATATATCCATATATCTGATGATCTATGTCACACGATAACGCTCGTATTTATAAATGAACTAGCGGCCCTCCCTCGCTTTGCTTCGGGTTAACCTTGAAAACCTTCATCTCTTTGTGTTTTCTGTAGACCTTTTTAATGTGTACAATAATTAGTACATTATTTTGATAAATCTTGTAGGGTTCGGCCTGCGTTTGCAATGTATAAGCGGAAAAAATGAAATTATTTACGACATCACATTAAAAACCTCAAAAATAACAGTATTTCTCCACTATTTAATGGATGTTATTATACATATAAACCTTCCTCTTGAATTACTCTATGTATTAAAAAATACCGCATCAAAATCCGTTGCGTAGTTTTAAAGATTTAAGCGTACATAGGGATATAGGGACAGAAAAAGCGACTTTGTTTTATACTATGTAGTGATTTTGATGAAACTAATTGTGTGTATTAAGCTCACCAATGCCTCGACCGAGTTCGTTGGCCAGTTTGATCTGCTATCTTGATTCAAGATGGATGCCACTGAAAATTTTAAAACTAAAATAAATATACATAAAAGTTAAAAATTCAAATTTAATTAATTTTTAATTTAGTGTTAGGCCTTGATACGAGGATTCCAGAGCATTTTTTGTTTTATCTGTATCTTAAAAAATGGCTGAGCTAGAGCAGTTTGAAATTCTTGGGTGGCTGACATTTTGAAACAAGACAGCACATTACAAAAAAGTCCTTCCGGCCTGTACCGGGGAGAAAAGGTAGCTTTCCTGTATCTTCGTTTTAAAATTTTAGCTAATGTTACTCGAAACAGCAAGCTAAAATGCAAAGAACCCAATTACAGAACATTCGTTAATACTGAATTTGAATTAGAAATTTGCCAAATTAGCCAAGTTGGCTTCATTTATGAAGACTTATTTCGGTCGCCAAATTTGGCGATATTTCGCCAAATGTCGCCAAGTTTGGGGAAAATTTGGCGCTAACGGATATGAATATATAGTTTTATGCTTATGATTAGGAAAATGATTACAACAATGAAAGAAAATAATTTGCGAGAAATCTCGTTCACTAAATACCATAAATTAATCGTTGGATTTTTGTAATGTGCTATCTTGTTTCAAAATGTCTGCCACCCTAGACTTTCAAACTGCTGTATCTCAGCCATTTTTTAAGATAGAAGTAAAACAAAAAATACTCCGGAATCCTTGTATCAAGGCCTAACACTTAAGCAAAAAATAAATTTGAATTTTTAACTTTTTTGTATATTTGTTTTAGTTTTAAATTTTTAAATGGCCGCCATCTTGAAACAAAATGGCGGACAAAGCTGGCCAACGAACTCGGTCGAGACATTGGTGAGCTTAATACACACAATTAGTTTCATCGAAGTCGATTTATAAATACGAGTGCTATCGCATGACATAGATCAGATATATATATATATATATATATATATATATATGGATATATCTATATATATTGTTATGAATTTTGTAAATATTTCATTCTTTTTAATTTATTTTATTTTATTATTGTGAAAATTGCAGTATTATTAATGTATTATTGAGCATCATGTAACTCAATGCTAAAGGCCTCAGGTGCTTTGCAAGAAAAACAACCTTACAGCATCGGTTTTATAATGGAGTTCTATTGGAAAATCGCCAAGGAATGGGTTTATCGCCAAGTTGGCGATGGTTTTGGTGACTTATTTTTGTCGGCAAATTTGCGGATTTGGCGACTTTTTGTGCAACCCCCCCCCCTTATACCTTTACATTGGGATCCGATTGAATACGCACGAGAGGCTTTGCATTGAGAACTGTGTTTCTCTGAGCGGTTTTGTATTTGATTCGCCGTATTGAACAATACGCTATATTGTTCTGTGTGAAATTTTGCCGTGCTGTTATTAGATTTGAAGATTACTCAATATTTGTGTCTTTGAGAAGATTCTTGTGTATTTACCGAACTGTTTGGAGTAAATAAAACCTGTTGATTGTTCTTATATACTGGCAACAATCCTTTCGAACCCCGAGCTCACAACATTTGGTGTCAGAAGTGGGATTGAATGCCGATCACCAGAGCAATGGAGGGTCAACTCAAAGAATTATTGGAGAAATTAGCTGCGAACCTTGGCGAGTTGAAAGAAGAAATGAAGAAAGATATGTCAGCGATGGATGAGAAAATGACTGCGAACCAGGTTGAAATGAAGAAAGATATGTCAGCGATGGATGAGAAAATGACTGCGAATCAGGCTGAGATGTCAACCAACCTTGCTGAGTTGAAAGAAGAAATGAAGAAGGAAATGACTGAGAATCAGGCTGAAATGAAGGAGATGTCAGAAGAAATGAAAAAGGATATGTCAACCAACCTTGGTGAGTTGAAAGATTTAATAGATAATAAAATAACATCTTTAAATGAAAGAATTGACGGCGTGGAAAACAAAGTTGAAGAAAGATTTCATAAAATAGAAGAAAAAGTTCAAAATACAGCCAAAACCGTAGAAGAAAAGGTAGAAGAAATTCAAAGGACAGCCAAAACCGTAGAAGAAGGAGTAGAAGGAAAAGTTCAAAAGGTCGCCAAGACCGTTGAAGAAAGCATAGAGAATGTAAAAAAAGATTTGGAAAAAGTCAAGAAACAGAAGATAACTGCCGGAAACTATTCCGAAGAAATCAAGTATCCAGATATGCTTCCTCGGGCCTTTATTAAGCTCTCGACCTATGACGGAAAATCCTCATGGCCAGTTTTTAAGACACAATTTGGGATCGTAGCGGACGCCAATGGATGGGATTCCCAGACAAAGGCTTGCCAGTAAGCTGCTTCTCTACGAGCTGATGCTGCTGACGTCCTACAGACTTTGCCTGCAAATGAACCGCTGGATTTTGAAACGCTCGTCAGTGCCTTAGAATTGCGCTTTGGCGAGAAATGCATGAAGGAATATAGCAGACTCCAGCTCAAATCTCGACAGCAGAAAAACACTGAATCCCTGCAAGAGCTTGCTACGGATGTCGAGAGACTTTCACATCTTTCCTATCCTGACTGTCCAACTGAAATTAGAGAAAGTTTAGCTCTGCAACATTTTATAGATGGTGTGCGTGACTCTGAGATCCAGAAACAACTCCGGATTGCAGATCTCAATGACTTAAAAGGGGCTTTAGTTTATGCCCTGAAATTCGAGGCAGGCCAGCAAGCTACAAGGAAAGATAGGCACTTTGTACGAGGAGCCAACATGCCTGAGACGTCGGATACAGCTGTGGAGCGTTTACAGCAGCAGATGAAGGACGTGATGATACAGATAAACTCCTTGATGGACAACAAACCTGGCAGAAAGATCAAGTGCTGGAAATGCGGTGGAGAAGGCCATATTTAAAGAAACTGCCTGAAACGACCCAGCACAGAAGGTAATAACTCCGCACGAACGGCGGAGCAGGAAAACTAATTAATGTCCATCTCGTGGCGCGGAGGTTGCCAGATTTTAAGAAGCCCCATTATCAAGTGTGTCAAATTTCTGCAAGAAGTTGCGGCGAGAACGGAGTTTTTATAGTCGGGCGTGTGAATGATTTGCCCTGTAATATGATCATCGATACAGGAGCCAATGTGACCATCGTTCGGAAAGATTTAGCTCTGCGGCTGAAAGAAAACTCCTCTGGACCCACCCCGTGTTATCCTTCAAACCGTGACCGGGGATAAGATTGACATACATGGAAGAATGAAATTGAAAATAAAGTTTGGGAACGCCGCTTACCATCATACAGTCTATGTGGCCGATATTTCAGACCCTTTCATACTCGGACTGGACTTTTTAAAAGACATGGATTTACACTGGACTTTAAGAATAATGAGTTACGCTCTGCTCAAGAAGATGTCACTATTTTCAAACTAGGAAATGAGTCTAAATCTATTCAACAGATCACAGCCAAGGCAGATGTTATCATCCCTCCTCGGACCGAAATGATGATACCTGGATTAACTGAGAACGAAAGTAGTTTTCAATGTGGCTTGGTTGGATATCCTGAGAAGAGCCCAAAAGGAGTGCTAATAGCATCAGCGCTGGTAGATCTGTCGAGAGATGTGATACCCGTGAGGATGGCGAATGTAAGTGAAAAGTCTAGAATTATTAAGAAGGGTGAAGTGCTTGCTACCTGTGCTCCAGTCACCTGTGTTTGCAAAGACCCGAGCTTGACGTTGTCGGAGCCGCCTACAAGTTTAACACCTGAAATTGGACGAAATGAGAATTTATCTCCTGAGCAGAGACATGCCGCAGAAAGACTGTTCCAGGAATTTACGGATGTGTTTTCACAAAACGAGAATGACATAGGTCGCACTTCTCTGACACGTCATAGAATTGATATTGCCGACCATCCACCGATTAAACAGCATCCAAGACGCTTGCCGTTTGCAAAACAAGAAGAGGTTTCTAAGCTCTTACGAGAGATGCAGGATAATGACATCATCGAACCGTCATCAAGTCCGTGGGCCTCTTCCATCGTGTTGGTCCGAAAGAAAGATGGCTCCACTAGATTTTGTGTGGATTATCGTAAACTTAACGATATCACGAAGAAAGACAGCTATCCTCTACCAAGAATAGACGACACGCTAGATACTCTTTCAGGACATAAATGGTTTTCCGCACTGGATTTGAAGAGTGGATATTGGCAAGTAGAGATCCATCCTGATGACAAAGAGAAGACCGCATTTACTACTGGACAAGGACTTTGGGAATTCAAAGTTATGCCGTTCGGGCTCTGCAATGCTCCAGCAACGTTCGAGCGCCTCATGGAGACAGTGTTAAAAGGCCTGACTTTTGAAGCTTGTCTCATCTACCTAGACGACGTCATCATTGGTGGCCGCACGTTTGAAGAACATCTAGAAAATATTCGAAAAGTGTTAACAAAGCTAAGAGCGGCGAATTTAAAGCTGAACCCTTTGAAATGCAAGTTCTTCCAACGGGAAGTAAATTATCTAGGACACACCATTTCAGCTGAAGGTGTTCGAACAGATCCTGAAAAAGTGTCCGCAGTAAAGAACTGGAAGCGTCCGGAAAATGTCCATCAGTTGCGAAGCTTTCTGGGACTATGCACTTATTACAGAAAGTTTGTCCAGGGGTTCTCCAACATCGCAAGACCATTGCATAGGCTCACTGAAAGCAAGCAGAAGTTTCTATGGACACAAGAATGCGAGAATTCCTTCCAGCGGCTGAAAGAAGCTCTCACATCCTCTCCAGTCCTTACCTATCCGCACCCCGAGAAACAGTTCATTGTGGACACGGATGCCAGTCATGAAAGTGTCGGCGCTGTACTTTCCCAAGAAATAGAGGGCCAAGAACGAGTCGTAGCATACTGGAGCAAATGTTTATCGAAACCAGAGCGGAATTATTGCGTCACTCGTAAGGAGTTATGAGCTATAGTGAAAGCCATAGAACACTTCCATCACTATCTCTATGGCAGGAAATTTCTCCTTCGTACTGATCACGCATCCCTAACATGGCTGATGAATTTTAAGAACCCAGAGGGCCAAGTAGCCAGATGGATACAACGGCTCCAGGAATACGACTTTGACATCAGGCATCGCAAAGGCTCATCGCATGGAAACGCCGATGCCTTATCAAGAAGACCGTGTCCCGAGAGCTGTCGCTATTGTTCCAGAGCGGAGAGCAAGTATAATCCCGAATATGTCATACGCCAGACGAAGACTTCACTATTGACGCCACCAGATCCCTGGAGTGATGAGAAGATTCGAGAAGATCAAATGGCAGACTCTGACATTAAACCAATCTTGGAGTTATTAGAATCTTCTTGCACGAAGCCCAGTTGGAAAGACATCTCGACTTACAGTCCTACGACGAAGCAATATTGGGCTCTTTGGAACTCTCTCCACGTCAGGAATGGTGTCCTGTTTCGAAAATTCGAATCGGAAGATGGGAAGACATCTTGGTGGCAGTTGGTACTTCCTCGATCCCGAATACCAGAGGTCCTCAAGGAATTACATGGCAGTCCCACTGGTGGCCATTTTGGAGTCATGAAAACATTACATAGAGTCCGAGAGCGCTTCTTCTGGGGAAAAGCGAGAGCTGAAGTCGAACGATGGTGAAAATCTTGCGATGCATGTGCAGCTCGAAAAGGACCAAAGAAACGTAGCCGAGGAAGACTACATCTCTACAATGTAGGAGCACCTTTCGAACGCATCGCCCTTGACATCCTAGGCCCTCTGCCAAGAAGTGCTGATGGCAACAAATACCTCCTTGTTGTCATGGACTACTTCACGAAATGGCCTGAAGTTTATGCCATCCCTGATCAAGAAGCTTCTACGGTTGCGGATGCCTTGGTACACCAGTGGATATCAAGGTATGGAGTCCCCCTTCAAATGCATTCTGACCAGGGGAGAAATTTCATCTCTGCTGTGATTGAGGGTCTCTGTCAACTTCTCGGAATGGACAAAACTAGGACGACGCCTTTACATCCACAATCGGATGGCATGGTTGAGAGATTTAATCGTACCATCCTCAACAATCTCTCACTGCTAGTCTCAAGAAACCAACAAGACTGGGACCAAAAACTTCCCTTGTTTCTTCTCGCCTATCGCAGCGCCGTCCATGAAACAACCAGCTATTCCCCGTCTCAGATGCTTTTCGGTCGTGATCTTCGTCTACCTTGTGATCTGATTTTTGGTCGCCCTCCAGATGCGCCTTCATCGCCAGAAGGATACGTGCAGAATCTCCAGGCACGATTTGAAGTCGTCCACAACTTGGCTCGAGAGCGGATCAATATATAGACGGAGAAGATGAAGACCAGGTACGACACGAAAGCCACGGGACATCAATTCAAAGAAGGTGACAAGGTTTGGTTTTATAATCCGACTCGACGTAAAGGACTTTCTCCCAAACTGCAATCGCACTGGGACGGTCCTTATACAGTCCTAAACAGACTGAACGATGTCGTAATTCGGATCCGAAAGTCACCAAGTTCGAAGCCTAGAGTCGTTCATTACGACAGGCTGGTTCCATACTATGGCCATAGTACTTTGTTCATTGATTGTAAATAGTGTAATGTAAATAATGTAAATTAGTATGACCATGGTCTTGTATATAAGTTAATGTAATAATTTCTTTTGCTTAGCATTATTTAAATACTTGTATGTAATGATGTCTATGCTTTAATTTAATTTAATTTTTTTTTTAAATAAGTGTATATTTTGTATAATTCAGCATTATGAATGTGTTTAATTGTTATTTTCCATGTTTGCTTTAAGTGCTTTGAATAGTATAGCATTTGTTAGTAACGGGTTTGCTTTCCGATCAAAGGTTGAACTGCCCGGGACGTGCAGTCCTTGAGAGGGGGGCAATGTTATGAATTTTGTAAATATTTCATTCTTTTTAATTTATTTTATTTTATTATTATGAAAATTGCAGTATTATTAATGTATTTCCTATTGAGCATCATGTAACTCAATGCTAAAGGCCTCAGGTGCTTTGCAAGAAAAACAACCTTACTGCATCGGTTTTATAATGGAGTTCTATTGGAAAATCGCCAAGGAATGGGTTTATCGCCAAGTTGGCGATGGTTTTGGCGACTTATTTTTGTCGCCAAATTTGGCGATATATCGTCAAATGTCGCCAAGTTGGCGACGGATTTGGCGACTTTTTGTGCAACCCCCCCCCCCCCCCTTATACCTTTATATTGGGATCCTTTCTTGTTTGGGGTACTCTATCGAGAGTTAAAGCACTTTCTGGTAATTTCTAGCATCCGAAAGCTCTGGAAAATTCTACAGTTATCTTTAAAGCCTATATAAGGGACCTCAACCAGTTCAGTTCAGTTAGTTCTCTGTCAAATGCGATTGAATACGCACGAGAGGCTTTGCATTGAGAACTGTGTTTCTCTGAGCGGTTTTGTATTTGATTCGCCGTATTGAACAATACGCTATATTGTTCTGTGTGAAATTTTGCTGTGCTGTTATTAGATTTGAAGATTACTCAATATTTGTGTCTTTGAGAAGATTCTTGTGTATTTACCGAACTGTTTGGAGTAAATAAAACCTGTTGATTGTTCTTATATATTGGCAACAATCCTTTCGAACCCCCAGCTCACAACAATATAAATCAACATTTGAACGGAGGGTGGTTTTGGGGTCTGGGAGTCATGATCCGTGAAAATATACCGAAATTTTCCGGAATTGCTTTCTTCTGAACGGCCGCAATAGGTAGCTTTATACTTTTAGGTAGCTTTCCATACAAAAAGTCCTTCCGGCCTGTACCGGGAGGAAAAGGTTGCTTTCCTATATCTTCGTTTTAAAATTTTAGCTAATGTTACACGAAAACAGCAAGTTAAAATGCAAAGAAAACGTTTACAAAAGATTCTTTAATACTGAATTTGAATAAGAAATTCGCCAAATTATTGAGCAATAGCCAAATTGGCTTCATTTATGAAGACTTATTTTGGTCGCCAAATTTGGCGATATTTCGCCAAATGTCGCCAAATTTGGCAAGAATTTGGCGCTAACGGATATGAATATATAGTTTTATGCGTATGATTGGGAAAATTATTACAACAATGAAAATTTTTGTAATGTGCTGTCTTGTTTCAAAATGTCAGCCACCCTAGAATTTCAAACTGCCTCTATCTCAGCCATTTTTTAAGATAGAGGTAAACCAAAAAATGCTCTGGAATCCTCGTATCAAGGCCTAACACTTAATTTAAAAATTGAATTTTTAAATTTTTGTATATTTGTTTTAGTTTTAAATTTTTAAATGGTCGCCATCTTGAAACAAAATGGCGGACCAAGCTGGCCAACGAACTCGGTCGAGACATTGATGAGCTTAATACACACAATTAGTTTCATCGAAGTCGATATATAAATACGAGTGCTATCGCATGACATAGATCATATATATATATATATATATATATATATATATATATATATATATATATATATATATATATATATATATATATATGGATATATCTATATATATAAATCAACATTTGAACGGAGGGTGGTTTTGGGGTCAGGGGGTCATGATCGGTGAAAATACATCGAAATTTTCCGGAACTGCTTTCCTCTGAATGGCTGCAATAGGTAGCTTTATACTTTTAGGAATTTTTCAATACAAAAAAGTATAAAGCTACCTATTGCAGCCGTTCGGAGGAAAGCAGTTCCGGAAAATTTCGATATATTTTCACCGATCATGACCCCCAGACCCCAAAACCACCCTCCGTTCAAATGTTGATTTATATATATATATATCCATATATATATATATCTGACCTATGTCATACGATAACGCTCGTATTTATAAATCAATTTCGATGAAACTAATTTCGTGTATTAAGGTCACCAATGTCTCGACCGAGTTCGTTGGCCAGCTTGGTCCGCCATTTTGTTTCAAGATGACGGCCATTTAAATATTTAAAACTAAAATAAATATAGAAAAAAGGTAAAAATTCATATTTATTTTTAATTACGTGTTAAGCCTTGATACAAGGATTCCAGAGCATTTTTTGGTTTACCTCTATCTTAGAAAATGGCTGAGATAGAGCAGTTTGAAATTCTAGGGGGCTGACAATTTGAAACAAAACAGCACATTAACGCGATTACTCGCAAATTATTTTCTTTCATTGTTGTACTAATTTTCCCAATCATACGCATAAAACTATATATTCATATCCGTGAGCGCCAAATTCTCGCCAAAATTGGCGACATTTGACGAAATATAGCCAAATTTGGCGACCACAATATGTCTTCATAAATGAAGCCAATTTGGCAATTGCTCAATAATTTTGCGAATTTCTTATTCAAATTCAGTATTAACGAATCTTTTGTAAACGTTTCTTTGCATTTTTACTTGCTGTTTTCGTGTAACATTAGCTAAAATTTTAAAACGAAGATATAAGAAAGCTACCTTTTCCTCCCGGTACAGGCCGGAAGGACTTTTTTGTATTGAAAGCTACCTAAAAAGTATAAAGCTACCTATTGCACCCGTTCGGAGGAAAGCAGTTCCGGAAAATTTCGATATATTTTCACCGATCATGACCCCCAGACCCCAAAACCACCCTCCGTTCAAATGTTGATTTATATATATAGATATATCCATATATACATATATATATATATAAAGGGTGATTTTTTTTAAAGTTGTGAAAGTAAAACCCTATAACAAAAGAACCACTGCCCCAAATGACCTGAAATTTGACCAGTATGCTCCCAAAACAATGAGAATTTTTTAGGCGTGGTTAAAAAAACTTTAAATCGCACCGACAGATGGCGCTGTACATGCAGTAAAGTCGGAAGACGAACTTGCGCCCGGCACACGCATATTCGCGATAAAAACGTGAAGTACGCACACCTTGTGTTTATTATTCTACGGAAATCCTCGCAATGACTGCGCCATTGACGGACCGTGCGTTATTAGTTAAACTGTTTTATCAGAATAATGACAGCGCAGCAACTGCTCTTAGAAGATTTAGGACACTTAAGAATTAAGAAAAGGTCCAATGACGACAGAGGGACTACGGAAGATGTTTCTCAAAGTACCGTCCATTGTTTTCCTCCCACAGGCGATATTTTTTGTTTCTGCTACCTTACAGCGCCATCTGTCGGTGCGATTTTAAGTTTTTTTTAACCATGCCTAAAAAATGTCCATTGCTTCGGGAGCATACTGGTGAAATTTCAGGTAATTTGGATCAGTGGTTTTTTTTGTTATAGTGATTTACTTTCACAACTTTAAAAAAAATCCCCCTATATATATATATATATATATATATATATATGTCTGACCTATGTCATACGATAACGCTCGTATTTATAAACAAATTTTGATGAAACTAATTGTGTGTATTAAGCTCACGAATGTCTCGACCGAGTTCGTTGGCCAGCTTGGTCCGCCATTTTGTTTCAAGATGGCGGCCACTTAAAAATTTAAAACTAAAATAAATATACAAAAAAGTTAAAAATTCAAATTTATTGTTTAATTAAGTGTTAGTCCTTGATACGAGGATTCCAGAGCATTTTTTGGTTTACCTCTATCTTAAAAAATGGCTGAGGTAGAGCAGTTTGAAATTCTAGGGTGGCTGACATTTTGAAACAAGACAGCACACTACAAAAATTTTCATTGTTGTAATAATTTTCCCAATCATACGCATAAAACTATATATTCATATCCGTTAGCGCCAAATTCTCGCCAAACTTGGCGACATTTGGTGACCAAAATAAGTCTTCATAAATGAAGCCAATTTGGCTATAGATCAATAATTTGGCGAATTTCTTATTCAAATTCAGTATTAACGAATCTTTTGTAAACGTTTTCTTTGCATTTTAACTTGCTGTTTTCGTGTAGTGTGTTGGTGACATTGGTGAGATTTGGCGGAAAAATTGACTTTTAAGATTACCAATGCCAAAACGCTTGGTGCCAAATGAAAAATATGGCAAAATTTGTCGAATGTGGCGACATTTGGCAAAAAAATTTGCTTTTAGAATCTGAAGGAGTTTTCTAGAAATTCCAAATAGGAGCCGAGATACATGATTAAACCAGAGTCCATAGAACGTTCTCGAAAACATAATTGAACCAATCAGGTTACATAGAACTTTCTCAACACATGTTTGGCGCTAAATGAAATGATGTCGCCAAACTTGGTCTATATTTGGCAATATTTGGCGACATTTGGCTAAAAAGTTGGTTTTCAGAATCTAAAAGTATTTTCTAGAAATCCCAATAGGAGCCAAGATACATGATTCAACCAATCAGAGTACGTAGAACGTTCTTGAAAACAGAGTTATTTGATGTTTTAATTAAATTTATTTTTCTAGTTTTGTATTTTAAACAGGTCGACTCCCGTTTCAATCAGTTACGAATGAACAAAAGTAACAGGAAAAAGTATTTCTCAAAAACAGAACAGATGTGTTTCTTACTAAAAAAGATCTTTAAAAATCTGAAATTAAAAAATAAAAATAATAATTTTTCCTTGTTCCTTTTTCCACCCGGATAATCTTTAGTTTCTTTCGTTTTTCTGTAGCACTTATTTTATTGAAAATCCTTTGAGATATTTTGAGATACACATCTTGCACTATAATCTCGTTAAGTGATGTAAATAAACAATTGCATGTGAAAGAGAAATGTCATTTTGATAAAGTTGTGAGGCAGTCGTTCTTAATGATAAAATGAAATGGGCTTTTTCATTTAGTATATGTGGTATTTTAAAGATACAAAGGTAGAAATACACATTTTTGTCCTTCGATATTGATTTAGAAGATATGAAATATTTTACCTACTTCCCAAAATCTTAAATATGTACATTACAGTTAAAGTGAAAATAATAATCTAGGTTTTATTTACTGAACAAGATTCGATTTTATAAATGTTTTGTGAAATAACGGTGATTGATTTGTCCTTGAAGTTTTTTACCTGCAAAGATACATATAGTTATTAGACAAATTAGTTTGAACATTTAAGGGTTTAGATTAAAAGGCCCACTAAAAAAATATTATTAAATTAGTATCATTTGCATATTAATTTTTTGTTTTGAAAATTATGTTTGTTCGCCGAGATAGAATTCATTGAATTGATATTTGATTCAACTGCAATTTTTTATGCCATAATATTAGTTTAAAAAAAATGATGTTTTAAGAACAATTAACTATGAGCGAAAATAAAGAAAATAAATTTTAATACTATAACATTAATTTAAATCTAAATCTATATTTATAATAAATTGTAATTGCAATGTAATATTCATCCAATTTCTTATACTTATTAATATACGAATTACAAAATATAGAGAAATTTTACAGTAGTAGTTTTTCTTGCAAATATAAACAAATTCAATATTTCATTTTCCATTAGAAATCTTCCTGTGGATAAATAATTAATCATGATAATTAAGTGGATAATTAATATATCATGAAAATAATTGTTTTGAAACATTGGTAAGAACAAAATAATATTTCCTTTTCGCTTCGACACGTGACAAAAAAGCGTTGTCTTGACATAAATATGTAAAAATATAAAATATATACGTAAAATTGAATACATTTACATACACACAACATTACACAATAATTTACACTGAGAAGCTTTCCAATGAATGAAGTTTCAGCAAACTTTAATGGAAATTTTGGCTACTGATGTGTTTATTCAAAATTTATTTATAATCTAACGGTAATTTAAGTGAGAATATTTGCCATATCATATGGAAAACATCAGTTGTTAAAGTGCATTTTTCTAGGGAGCTATTGTAGGAATTTTAATGCATTTTTAAAACCTTTGGCAGAAAAAAATGATGATTTAGCTAGAAATGCAAATAAAAGAAAACAGTAGCATAGCAATTTTGATTAGAAAATGGTTCTAATATGTTTTTTTGATACAAAAAAGTAATTGTTTTTCCAATAAATATAGGCCAGTAAAAATAGGACTTTACTAACCAAAAATTCGCGGAAAGCTGGAAATTGTTTTAATCACTTTGTTTTACATCCAAATGAAGGGATTTGAAGTTTTCCCATTTTTCCTGGCGAGCTTTAGATGTAGCACCACAAAAACCTCAAAATTATCGGACTTTTTTCAGTATTTCGCAAATAACTCAAAAACTGTTCGCTCAAGAAAAAACATCCTTATTTACAAATTGTAGAGCATAAAATTCTGCTTCGATTCAGTTCTACAGACTAAAATTCCACCAATAATAAGTGAGATATGATAAATCAAATAAGTACATTTTTCCAATTTTTTCTAAAAATAAAAAAAACAAAAAAAACCCCTCATAAAATTGGTGTTTCGAGTATCAGTTGTCGGTTAAATGAATGATTTCGTTTACAAAACAGTATAACTTCAAAATTTAATTACTCAATATGGGATTTATGCTCAATATGGGATCTTCACCAAACTTTTCAACATATGATTACACTTGAAATGCAACAGATTTCCCCAAATTAATTTTAATTCTGTCGTTTGTAAGCATATTACTTTTTGAGGTGCATAAATGATTATAGTTTGAAAATCCAATGAAATGATGAATATAACGGATAGGTAATTGTAAAATGAAAGAATTGTATGTGTACTTAAAACTATGTATTTTATAAAATGTTGGAGAAAAATGCATAGCTGCCAACTATTACGCTTTTATCATACCACTAAAATTTAACAGTAAATTTTGTTTTATTTAATTTCCTTATTTTACCGAAGAAGTAAAGCCAATTTTTCTACTAAATTTTAGTAGTAGTGGAAAAGCGTAAACGTTGGCAGGTATGAAAATATAATAATACAAAAGCAAGAAAAATAATTTATTTAAAAAAACTAGTATAAAAGCAACGGTAATAATATCAACTTAAGTTACTTGATGGAAATATAGGAAAATTGAGCTTAGAACACTTTTTTTCTGGACCTTGAGTTGTCCATTCTTCTCCCTCTTCCTCTAGATGGAAGGCCTCCCCGTCCATATCTGCTCTTTCGTCGTATCCGGTTTGTGGGTCCTCTTCCTTCGCGGTATTTGTGCACTACGCACATTTATAGTGGTAACATATAGTTGAGCATTTAACCCCGTTCTTTCTAAAAGAACATAAACCACCTGTACACCCCTTTAAACATTTTCATGACAGAGTGTTTAGGAGCTCTGGTGGGGTAGCTACAACGTTCATGGAAGTATACCATGCCTGAATGACTTCCAACCCCAATCAGTCGGATTCATCAGCCTTCCATTCCAAATACTGATCTGAAGAAAATCTCTGAATGAATGTTGTTTGTCTGCATCTTCAATTGGCGGCAGAGAAGCAAGGTTAAATTGGGTCTTTGCATAAGGTATTTTGCAAATATGTTGTAACGCAATTTGTGCAGTGTTGTGGCTTCGTCGTACTGGGGATTGTTTATGTTGGCAATAAATTTCTGCCCCGCAGCATTTATTTCCTGAGGCGTAGCAATTGGTTATTAAAGACTGTTGGAACATCCTGTAAGTGAGCATTTTTTCCAAAAGATTGACAAATTTCAGTTTGCCCTGCCTGAAGAAGACCGATGTTAGAATCACAGCCACTGAAAGCATGTAGGAATAGGATGTTATTCTTCACAATCGGCGAGTACTTGAAACTTAATGGTGAATACAAAACATTGCCTGACTGTCCTTTCCCAAGTTCAAGAAGTATATTGTGGATGAGTTTGGAGCAAATGCAGTCAAAAGAACAAGCAGATTAATATCTCCCCCCAACTATGATGACACGTTCTGACTGCTGATAAAGTTGGATGGCTTCCATCACGATGGTAGTATCTGCATCCTCGGCAGCTTGCTTCACGGTAAAATTGTCTTGCTCCAGTTTTTCAATGAGCATTTTTATTAAACGGAGTTTATTGTCATCATTTGCAAGGAAGTGCTCTTTTTCCAATTCTTTCCAAAAACAATTAACTTGTTTTTTCACTGAATATCAGCCAGATTCAGATATTCGCTCTAGAATCTTAAAGTAAAGATCGCTAAAAAGATGCATTTTAATTGATTGATCGAATTTCTGGTTATGTTTCTGGCGGTAGCGCTTTGACTTTTGTATTTTCCCAAGTGTCAATTTAAAACAATTCAAACAAAAAATTATTTACACCCGAAAATTTATTTTGCAAATTATTTCTTAAAGTAGTGTTTTATTTTGATTACTTTTAAAAAGAGTTTTTCAAACTGTTTTAGAATTCAGCGGACGAACAACTGAATTTCGCTGAATTCTCAAATTGCCCCCTAGAAAGTTAAATTGCTTCCCCTTTGAGGGCCGTGCCCCCCTCGTCGGGAACCACTGCTCTATATGCTTGCTAACATAACATACATGATCTAAAACATTCATAGTTCAAAAGGAATATTGTGTACATTTAAATATTTATAATAATAATAGTTCTACCATTTTATACGTGGTCTCTAAGGTTTCAAAATTGTAATCATAAAAGCAAATATATGTGCCAGTATTTTTGATTTGGTTATATGAGCACTTTTTGAGTTGTTCAGAGTCAAACAACCGATTTTATGAGTTTTTCTTTTTAGAAAATTTTGGAAAAATGTACCTTTAGATTTATCATATCTCACTTATTATTAGTGGAATTTTTAGTTTGTAGTACTCAATCGACGCAGATTTTTATATTCTACAATTTGTGAATAAGGATGTTTTTGTAGAGGGAACGATGTTTGAGTTATTTCCGAAATACTGAAAAAAGTCCGAACATTTTTAGGTTTCTGTGGTGCTACGTCTAAAGCTCACCAGGAAAAATGGGACAAACTTCAAATTCCTTCATTTGGACGTAAAACAAAGTATTTAAAACAATTTCCAGCTTTCCGCGAATTTTTGGTTAGTACGGCTCTTTTTTTAACTAATTTTATTGCCTTAATATGGCTAATTCTAATACGAAAAAATTTCAAAAAACATTGAAATGACTTTAGTCAAACAATTAGTCAATGAACTAGTCAAAATTTTCCTCTGTACCAAATTTTTCATGGTGCGTTACAGGAACCTAGAGAAATGGTCGGTGGTGCACCTGACCTGGAGCTGCTATGCATTATTGGACGGGAGATAAACTGAGTTTGTCATCTTATCCACTTTATCTTCTTACCACTGTTTTCTCTGTTTGTTTTTGTAGGAATGTATCAAACAGAAATCGGTTTGTTTTTATTTGAAGGGATCCATGTAACATTATTTTTCCGATAACAATTCTTTTAATTTCTGTGTAGTATCATTCCCTCACTCCGCCAGGTATCCGGATTAAGGCACGGAATGAGAAATGACTTTAAGATACTTTGTGTGCCACACATAATTTATCCACACATTATCAAACATTAACATGAAAATACCGATGAAACAATATAATACTCCCCTATACATAAGGACACAATAAGGAAAGTAAAAAGAGCAAGGTAAAAACAATTGCTGTAAAAACAATTTAATAAATAGTCGTCAATTGCCTTTGTCGAGATGGAATTGTGATTAAAAATTAACAGACAATTTTATAACATTCTTAAAAATATAGAAAAAGAAAAACTTCACCTATTAAAATAATATAGACCTATAAAAGGTTATAGCAATAAATTATCAATAACTTTGAAATTTCTTATATAAGGTTAATATATAAGGTTAATAGTAACCTTATATAAGGTTTTTAAATAAGGTTTTCTTATTAAGTTTGAAAATTATGTTTCTAATATTATGAGTTAACATTATTTTTGTTAGATACAAGTGTCTATGGTGATAGAAATTATCATTTTGAAGATATTAAGATAGGGTGAGTGTGCCAGTAATTGACCATTTATTGGAAATTTCTTCAAGTTACTTTTTTTTCTAATAAGATTCTTGGCACATTTTTCTGCAGTCTTCTCTAGATATTAATTACGAGGGCAGTTTGATAAGTCCGTGACTTTGAAATGAAAAAAACTAATATACATACCAAAATGCATTTTTCTTTTCGACATAATTTCCTTTCATAATGATACACTTTTTCCAACGATGTTCTAACTTTTTTAATCCTTCCAAAAAATAAGTTTTCTCAAATTCCTCAAAATAAGCATTTGTGACATTAATGATCTCAGAATTTGAAGAAAAACTCTTTGCACCAAGGCATCTTTTAAATTTGAAAAAATAAAAAAGTCACTGGGCGCTAAGTAAGGAGAGTAAGGCGGATGAGGGAGCAATTCCTATCGTAATTCAACCAATTTAGCGGCTGCAATTGCAAACGAGTGCGCTGGCGCATTGTTGTGTTGAAAAAGCACCTTTTTCTTGGACAAATAGGGCCGCTTTTCTTTCAATCTTACATTAAAACGCTCTAATAAATCAGCTTAATACTGTCCGGTGATCGTTTTTACTTTTTCCAGATATTTAATAAGGATTACGCCCTTTGAGTCCCTAAAAACTGGGGCCATAATCTTTCTGGCCGATGAAACTGTTTTTGCCTTTTTCGGAGCACGTTTATTAGAAGAAGTCAACTGTTTAGACTGTTCATTCATTTCTGGTGTGTAGTAATGTACCCATGTTTCATAAACTGTAACATAGCGCCGCAAAAATTCGCCTGAATTGCGCTCGAACTTGTA
This sequence comes from Maratus michaelseni, assembly GCA_963931845.1. NCBI lineage: Eukaryota > Metazoa > Arthropoda > Arachnida > Araneae > Salticidae > Maratus > Maratus michaelseni. The sequence continues at coordinate 94,398,692 of OZ007593.1, forward strand.
AAACATTGCTTTGAAATGGCTTTTGATCCACTGTCAGCAATCGTGGCACCCATCTTGCTAATAACTTTTTCATGCCCAAATGTTCATGCAAGATATTGAATACACGTTCATTTGAAATGTTTACCTTCTTAGCTATCTCACGTACTTTCACACGGTGGTCTTTTAACACGATATCATGGATTTTGTTGACCATTTCTTCAGTCGTGATCTCAATTGGACGTCCAGAACGTTCTGCATCTGTTGTGCTCTTACGGCCACAACGAAATTCCGTAAACCACTTGTAAGCCATACCATGTGATGGAGCAAAGTCTCCATAATATTTTTTCAACTTTTCTTCAGTTTTGGTAATTGTTTTGCCGCGCAAAAAATAGTGTTTTATAAAAACACGAAATCCGTTTTTCTACATAATCAAAACAAACACGCCAATCGTTTGTTTTTGAATCCAATAGAACACAATGTAGTTAAAATATCGTCTGCAAATTGCACGAATGTTGCCGCAGATAATAATAAATTGAAAACATAATAATAAGAGTGCGATCAGATCGCCACCTTTTTTAAAGTCACAGAGATTTTAAACTGCCCTCGTAAAGTACGAGGATTCATATTCCGGAAACATTTTCTCATTTTCTTTTCTAGAATTTAAATTATTTACAGTATTATTTAGAAAAAAGAGATTGCCACTTCTTTTTTGTTAAAAAATCAACATATGAACATTTGAATTTATACATTTTTTAACCAAAAATAGAACCGACTTCATAAACTACTACAAAGTAAAAAATATTTTTTTTAGATAATAGTTAATAAGAAATTAAATTAAGAGCATTGTATTTACCATGCATATTATCATATTTATGTACATTAATTTGATTTTTTGGAGTCGGTGCCAGCCAAGCCAAGTTAAAGCCATGTTACCATTTTTAAACATTTCATCTGATGTTATAAATGTGTATTTTCAAATGAGATTAGCAACTATATGTCGACAAACATTGCTTTGGAAACTAAATCATTTAAATCATTGTATTTTCTACCATTTAATGAGTTATATGTATTTTTTTATTGTCTCGTATTTAGGTAGATATAATTTATACGCGTGTTACGATTTATATTGGACATTTTGTTTTGAATTTTGTACTTGGCTTGGCTGGCACCGACTCCAAAAAATCAAATTAATGTACATAAATATAATAATATGCATGGTAAATACAATGGTCTTAATTTAATTTCGTATTAACTATTATCTAAAAACAATTATTTTTTACTTTGTAGTAGTTTATGAAGTCGGTTCTATTTTTGGTTAAAAAATTTATTTTTCGCTTTTTAGTAGTTTTTGAAGTCGGTTCTTTTTTTGGTTAAAAAGTTTATTTATTTATTTATTACTTTAGTGATATCCATATTTACATTAAACCATATTGTTGCTAATATCTTTTTTATTTCACGCTAACCTTGGCAGTAGACTCGAGTATCGAAGATTAGAAAAAATATCATTATTCCCATCTAATGTCTTTAAAGCATTTAATGATATCTATATTTACAGCACTAGACTCGAGTACGAAAGATAGGAAAATTTATCATTATTCTCATCTAATGTCTTTAAAGCCTTTTATGATATCTATATTTACATTAAACCATATTGTTTCTAATATATTTTATATTTCACGCTAACCTTGGCAGTAGACTCGATTACGGAAGATTAGAAACTTTATCATTAGTTTCATCTAATGTCTTTAAAGCCTTTAATGATATCTATATTAACATTAAACCATATTGTTGCTAGTATATTTTTTATTTCATGCTAACCTTAGCAGTAGACTCGATTACGGAAAATTAAGAAAATTTATCATTATTCTCATCTAATGTCTTTAAAGCCTTTAATGATATCTATATTTATATTAAACCATATTGTTGCTAATATATTTTTTATTTCACGCTAACCTTGGCAGTAGACTCGATTACGGAAGATTAAAAATTTTATCATTATTCTCACCTAATCGTCTTGGATAATGTGTCATAATCGGACTGTATACTACAGTTTTGATAACTGTGTAACTCACTGATTTCGGTGCTTATGCTTCATGTGTACTGATTTTTACGATCCGTACAAGATAAATACACTGCGCCAACAATGTCACCTATAATACTATTTGGAGTATACCCTTTCTTTCTTTCTTTCTATATTATCACTCTATAGTTAATATTATGTAGTAGAAATATTAAAAGACAATTGCAGAAGCATTTATATACAACTGTATTGTATAATATAATATAGATAATTAGATATTTTAAAGGTAGTTTCCAAACTATTGCGCCACAGGTGATAAATCGCCAAATATTTTCTGTAACTCGTACATTTGTATGGGATTTGAAACAACAATGTATTTAATTATGCACCAATAAACGCTCGTCAAAATATGCCAAATCGCTGTGAAACTGCAACAATGGAACTTTTAAATGATTCAAAAGTAGATTTGTTGTGGCATAATTTATAGTTTTTATCCGTACGTTGTATTATATTTATCAAATTCACAATTTTATGTAATTTTGCTTTTCAAATTTGGCAACACTCAAAAGTTTTAGTTTTAGTTTAGATATTAAAAACTTTGTTCTATGGAAATAAATACGATAAGTTAAAGCTGATTTAAATATGTCAGTCTTTTTATTATTTGCAACATGAAAGTCGTCTGCCCAACAACTGGTGAACCGGACGTAATAACTTTTGATAATATCCAATTTGCTTAAAATTTTGTATATACAAAAATTGTTCTTGTATATATTGTGAAAAAGAGCTCATTGGTTATGTATAAAGGCGGGGGGGGATCAGTGGCTAATCCCCCTTCTTTAATTTATTCATGCAGAATTATAATCCGATAAGTTAAAGCTGATTTAAATATGTCGGTCTTTTTTTTTATTTGCAAATTCACGTAATAGAATATTTTATGTTATTATATGAAAGTCGTCTGCCCAACAAATTAACTATTTTTAAAATGCTTATTTTTTTTTCGTTTTTGTTGAATTTCTGAAAAAGTACTGAACCAATTTTCATAAAATTTAAATGGGACCAATTCGAGAGTATTCTCTTTCGAAAAAAATCACATAAATAGGACGCATAGTTCCGGAGTAATCGGTGTACATACATAAAAAATATACATACACGTCGAATTGAATAACCTCCTCCCTTTTTTGAGTTGGTTAATAACCTCCTCCTTTTTTGAGTCGGTTAAAAACTGCTGCTAAAAGACACGTATACTGAGGAATAAAAAAGTCAGAAAACATTTTAAAACACAATAATTCACAAACTAATAAAAATAGAAAAATTAAAATATTTCTCATTTTCCCACGCTTATCTTCAGGCACATCTTTACATGCAATTATAACTTATACAAAAACATTTCTTTGTATATTAGATATAATCTCTAACAACCGAAGTTAAAATGTACACCTATTAATTCCTGTTTTCTTCAGTTTTTATAGTTCACTGGTTAATTACTAGTACACCCACCCTAGACAAACCATAAAGTCTGTACTGTATAGTAGCGGACTGCTATAAAATTTGAAGACTTAAATAACATTATGTACAGTTTCAACATCTTTTAACTTCATCACTTTATTGATGAAGTTAAAAAATGGTGATACTGACTTGTCAGACTGTCAAAAGATAAGTATAAAGCTCGAAATGATCACATATGAATAGATGTTCACATTGACTTGTGCTATCCTTGGACGCTTTATGCACTTTTTTCTTTCTTATGGCACCATCAGAATCAGCGCCTTTACGCTCTCTTCTCTTATAAATTTTATGTAAAGGGATTTTATTAGCCTTTATTATCTATGGAGGTTTACCCTGCGCAAAGTTCAGATTTTATTGTTGCCTTAAATATGTACTCCTTCCACCTAATGATTGCTATTAGCATTCAACACTTTTGTCTGAAATTAAAGAAATATATGTATAACTATACAAATACATTTTTTCAAAATTAATACAAAACATGTAAACATTTGAAATCCAAATCTATTGCTTATTTAACTAGCACAAACAACACTATATTTATTTTTGTCTGTCTATCTATTTATGTTTACATTTCTATAAGTGTACCTTTAATGCGAGTATTTATATATTATTTATTGGATGACTAATGTATTAGTATTTTATATTGGGTCTAACATATGAAAATTGGTCCTAATGTTTTCTTTGAAGAATTTCTTTGGAGAAATCTAATTTCCTAAAAAGCAATAAGCTGGAAGCAATAAGCTGGAAGAATGATAATATGTGTTTGTAATAGTAAATAATAACATTAGAAACATAGTTTTTTGAAATTAATAAGAAAAACATTATATAAAAAAATTCAAAGATATTGATTATACTGGTTTACATGGTTTATATACTTTCACCGAAATGTGTATTTTTTCATAGATTCTAGTGCACTGAGTGCGGGAAAATTATTGAAAAAAATCTGTCACGTATAGTTAAAAGAATATTTATTATATACTTAAAAAAATAATAACATGAAATATAAAAAGAAAAAAATAGAAACGATTGATTTCACTCTTCTTTTTATAATTTTTTTTATCTGTTTCTCTTAAAATAGACCAGCAGTAGTCCCCTAACATACTTTCGTCCCAAAAACCTTTGCGTCTGTCTGCAAAAAGTTTAAGGTCTTGGTGAAAACGCACGCCCTGCTTGTCACTCACGGCGCCCAAGTTTTTAGGGAAAAAATCCGGGTGTAAATGGAGAAAATGTACCTTCAGAGACATGTTCACACCCATTGCATGATAGTTTTCTAATAAAACAGCAATATTTTTTTCATAATTTTCATCTTTATGATTTCCTAAGAATCTATCGATGAGCGTTTTCTTTTGGTAAAATAACTGCTGAAAATTTGACTTCGATTTCGGTAATAAGTTAATTTGATATTTGGTGTCAATAAGTTCCACTGTTTTAGATAGATGCAAGTCTCGCACAAGGTCGTTCAACTCATTTTGGTTTATTAAATGTGGCGTTTTATCATCTTCGATTACAAATTCGTGATAATTTCCATCCTGCATAAACAGATCGTCACTATCTTGGCAACTCGCACTTGACATACCTGCACATACAAGATGTGACATTGTTTCCGAATGTAATATCGGTTTTGAGACTGATGGAATGTCAGAATATTGAATTTTATGTTTATTTTTTGAATTAAAGCCTGCAGTTATTGTCAAACAACAATAACAGTCATTTTCGTGAATTGAAGGTTCTATCCACAGCATTGGTGATCCAAATTGAAGATACTTTTTTTCTTGCAAAGCCCAGCATATAAGAGTCAGCATACAGCTTTCACAAAAAACATGTGGGACCCACTTTTTATTTGATTAATCACTGAAAATCCAAAATAATGCACATATGCTGTTTTAGAACATTCTGATATCGGTCTTCCTTATTTTGCGAATATAAATTGTCCAGAAACGTAACAAAAACGACCAGAATTTAATTTACACACTCTGTAAGACATTTTATCAAAAACAAAACCACTTTAGTTCACAAAAACACAAGAAAATAGAATATAGAATCCGAGTTGACAATGTCGGTAAGTTGAATGTGACGTGACAGATATATTATAGAATTAAAAATGTGAATATTGAAAAATGTAAAAAATTTAAAAATGTGACGTGATAGATTTTTTTAAAATAGTGCCTTTCATTAGTAAGAGGTAGTATAATAAGAAAATAGGTGTTTCATCAAAAGTATATAAAAATGTTTAAATTTGTAAACCGATGTTATTTATTGCAAGCATCTTGTATAGATGATGACTGTGTTATGTTAATAGGTGGTGAAGCACTCATTTCCATAACAATTTATACAGGCGAAGAAAGTAAATTTACAATAATGTTAAAATTTATATAAAAATGATTTTAAAAGAAAGAGTATGAAATGGATATTTTATGAAATAAAGCCAACTTCTATTTGTAATTAAGTACAGAAAAAAATATAGAAAATGAAACAGATTGCTTTTACAGATATATCACAATAGAATTTATATGATAACCCAGAAATATCTGTAGTTTTTAAAGAATACAAACAGCTTAATCCAAATGCCGGACACGTAAACAACATATTCTTCAAAGAAGATCTGAATAGCTTAAGATTAAGTATGATACTACTTTCCGAGATTCATTTATCTTCTGAAATTTTTTCGTTTCCTGCTAGATGTCGTGCAAAAAAGTGCATTTTATAAATTTCTGAACACGAGTTACTCGTAAAACATAGATTCAAAATATGATTACATTCTACAAAAATATTTACATTTACTTCCATAAATTTGTATCGATATAAAAGTAAATGCATAAATAACGTGATGATAGACAAGCAATGTTCACATACAACACCTTATTGTAACATAAAATTTTGTGTCTTGTTTGTATGAATAGAGAAAAGAGTTTGATGTTAAATAAAGCATTTCTTAAAAATGAATATAAACAGACTATAAGTTTTAATAGTGCAATATTTCATTATCTTATAGGGCTTCCACCAGTGACAGACAGACAGACAGCGCCCACCCTAGGGACCAGCTTTTGGCTAATGGCCAGGACGAACCCCTAAGCCTAGGGAGGGAAAAATATTACTATCTGGCGCTAGCTACAATAATTACAAGTTAAACTACAATTTTACAAAGTATAAACGTTACCCAATTTTTCTACAAGGCTGGGCGAACGTTAAAATTATTACAATAATTGATATTTTACATAAACTTTAGTTATAGTTATTTATATAGCAGTTTGAGATTAACATTATAATGACAATTATTTACAGTCGTACATTTTGAATGCATCAATACGTATACAATAACCTTTAGAGGTATAATATATTTTTAAAAATGATTACAATACATAATTACAATATAAAATTCAAACAATTTTATTTACACACAATAACATTTTAAAATACACTATATGCAGTAACCCCTCACCCACACGCGACACACGGCAAACAAACCTCGTCACCAGAATCTTTTATAAAAGTAACACCCATACTCAAATTCAAAAATTAAAAAACTTTTTTTTTCTCCCCATTTCCTTTTTAATCCCTTTCTTAATACTGTTTAAAACAGTGGTACGAAAATTCCACCAGTGACAATTTTTTTTATTACATTTCCTACCACTTTTTTTGATAATTAATGAAATGAAAGGATTGGATACGTTTCAACGAAAGCCCGAAATCGGCCAGCTCGTCTATTGTTATTTTTTCACTGTAAATTCACTGCCAAGTTTGGAATTTGGCCGACTAGTTTGCGAAATGGCTAGGTGCGGCTGGCCATTTTGCGAAATGGCTGAAGGTGATCAACCAAAGTCTAAAGGAAAAAGTCATTAGGTGATTTTGAGGGTTGTGCAGTTTCACTTTAAAAAAAATGAAAGCTGTTCATTTGCAGATGAGACCGCTCTAGATAATTTAAAAGTATTTAAGTTTTCATTTTATGTTAAATTTAAGTGTTTGTAATGAAATTTCTATAAAATAGTCGCAATTGCGTTACTTCCATTGTTAAAAAAATGGACTAATGGGATTAAATAATCCCATTAACGTGGGCTGATTTGGGATTAAATCTGAGAATGGGATTAAATAATCCCATTAACGGGCAGAGGCAATCGGCCAACATCGAAAAGAGAAAATCATGAACTGATTTTGAGGGTTTTAAATGTTTTTTTTTTCTTTTTTTTTCTTTTCTTTTTTTCCTTTTTTTTTTAAATGATAGGTGTTTATTTTAAAATCAGCCCACAATAGATAATTTTTTAAAAATATTTTTACTTTTTTAGTTTATATGTCTTTAATGAATTGTGTCAATTGAGTTACTTTTATTCTTCCAACGAAAATAAAATAGTGAGTATTATTATGTCTTTATTGATGCCATTTTCTAATTACTATAAAACAGAAAATAAATGTCAATTTAAAAAAATTGTGTTTAAGATCATCAGGGGTTAAGTTGCTTTAAAAGTGAACTGACATTATTTATCAAACAAAACACCCATTTAAAAATAATAAAACTGCAAGGTTTTCCTATAATTCAATCAGAATGTCAATATTTTTACATAATTTCCATTAAACCAGCTCTGAAATTGGATGCCAAATTTTCAATGAGGAAAAGAAAAATATCCCCATGTGAAAATGACATCATGTTGAAAAGAATTTTGACCGAAAATGTGCATTTACATTCAGAAAATGGGAACATTTTATTATGATTGTGTCCAAATGATTATGTCCAAATGATTGTGTCCAAGTGATTGTATCCATAATGTTCATTGGTTTTTCATCCTTCTTTTAACGACATTAGACCTAAAAGACTCCTTCTGTTGGGAATCGGTAAATTAATATTTTTATTTATGCAGACGACTTTAGAAAACGCCGATAAAATTGTTTCTTTTATATTTTATTTTATTTGTTAAATTCGGCTCGTTGCTATAGCAACGTAGTTATTTTTTCTTTTACCTTCTCTTTACATTTTATTATCTCGAGAGGAGGTTAAAAATTTAGGAAAAAGAAATTGGCATAAGTTTTTTTGTTGTGTAGTGAAAAAGAATGTTTTGTGAGAAGTAGCTAGGAATGTGAATTAAAAAGAATACCGTCTAATTTCCAGAAAAAGAATGACGGACTTGGAATAAAGTGTAACTAGAAGAAAATAATTTAGGATCATCATTTATTGGATATAGTACGATGATCAGAACCAAGGTAAAATTAATTTAGAATTTGTACAATTGTAAATAATTGTCTATATCATCATGTCGTCGAATGTCCCTATCTGTATTTTATAAGTGTGTAAATAAATTTTGTGATAATTAAAAGGATTGAATATCAAAATATATCGAACCCAACATAGTGTTTGATAAGATGCAAACAACTTCCTTATATTACAACGGTTTCGAAGCACAAAAAACAATATGTTTCTAACAGTAAAAAGTACGGCAAGTTAAAGAGAAAACACACATTTTCTGTCAGTACAGTTGTGATGAAAGGTTTTTCAACAATTTTACTTTCTTTTAGTATTCAGTTTGAGGTTTTAGGGCTTTAGACCTGCAATAGCGAAATAAAAGGGCAGCATAAACTCATTTGGTCATTTTGATTCGATCATTTTGACACCGATAATAATTTCTGGTACTTCTCCATTATCCCGTTGACCACTTTTCATAACAAAAAACTATCGCCAAACTGTAACGCCAAATAAACAAATGGAAGAATGTTGCCATTGGAATCTCAAAGAAAAAAAATAAATACAAGAAATCAGGAAAAGCCCAATTCACCAATGTGTCAACTTAGTAAGCTTAAGCAATAAAATTTATCGTATATTAATGAAAACAGAAAAAAATAATCTTGGATATTTATTTATTTACATTTTTTTCTTAATTATTCCTCTCAGCTGGTGAATAAAGATTTGTGACATCTATTGAAACTAACCTATTTTACGTAACTATGCATCGAAACATTTTTTCCATGCGTTTTCACTTTTAAAATCATGGCACTGACGTTTAAGGATGCAATTGTTTATTTTAATTAACGAAATAACTAATACATCAGCAAAACATAATGAAAAATACAGGTAAATGTTGAATTAAAACCACTTGATGTCATAACAAACACATATAACGCTTCTGACGTCAAGTGAATCTGACGCCACGATCATGCATTTTTGGCCTTAAATCCTATTGTTTCACGATAGTTTTTTTGTTATGAAAAATGTATGGAGAAGTACCAGTTTTTTTAGCTATGCATTTTTATGTCAAATGGCACGGGTAAAAATATTCCACCGTTCTACATTTAGGCCTTTTATATCAGAAAAAGCCAAAATACTGAATGTAAAATTGACATAATAATTAAATGATCGCATGATCGTATCATTAAATCCACTTTTGATGTAACTCGTATACAATTATAACCCTCTGGAAAATTTGACCATTTATCACCCATGGCATACTAACGGGTTATTCCCTTAAAATAAATGTATTAATTTAAAATCAAGTCTTAAAAATATCAATATTGTACTGTCATCGGTAACATTAATTTGTATAATTCTAGAACAGGGATCGGAAATTATTTTTAATTAAGGTCAGAATACTTTTGAAAATTTTTATCGAGGTCCAGAGAAAAAACACTTAAGTAATATTAGTACTTATTAATTTTAAATTGTTATTTTTACACATACATACATACACTATAGAATAGAAAAATCAGGTATTTGTTATGAAAAATTACTATATATAAAAGTATACGTTCTGGAAAATTTTATATACACATTATAAAATAGAAAAAGAAGATAATTATTGAAAAATTAGTGCGAAAAATTACACTTACGGTCTTGGGCTAGTTTTTTATAATTTGGTTCACGTGGTGAACAGCTAATTCGAAGAGTGTCTTCAAGGTGTGCGTCTGTTAACCCCGAACGTTATTTGTTCTTCAAAAAATTCATTTTGGGGAAAGTTGTTTCACATAGATATGTAGAACCAAACATAGTAGCCAGGTAAATAGCCAGTTTTTTACAATTTTCATATTTATCTGAAACATGTTTACCCCAAAATTCTTCAGGGGATGCAGTTTTGTACATTTGCAAGGAAATATATTCTTGCAAATAAATTATTTCCATTTGAAGTAAAGGTTTTTCAAGGTTGAATAATTTTGCAGCCACATCAGTCCATTCTGCAGCTGGAGCAACTTAAAAAGGCGATTTAAGGAACTGTGACAACTTACTTAGCTCTGCAAAATTCTGGAATCTTGCTTCAAATTCCTTTATAAGATCTGACATAAAACTTAGGAACACTGTGGTGTCTATTTCGGAATTCTTCATTTTATGTTCAAGGATTGTTGGAAAAATGAATAAATTCTTCATTTGCAATATCTTTTTCAAAGATATCCAACTTGCGACGAAAAGCAGACACAATTTGTAACAAATCACATTTTAATATAAATATATAAATATAAATGCTGGACGATTACACCATGAAATATTACAACATTAAAGAAGTGAATATAAAACATCACATATTTTTACTGAATGGTGTATACAAATTTAAAATTTTATACATACATTAATATTAAAAATATCGACGTTTCGACCACCATCTATGGTCATCTTCAGAAAAATTTTCTTATATTGCTTTTAAAATTTTCAAATGCGAAAAACAATCCGACCGTTGCCACAATATTATTGCCGTCCACAAATTAAAAATTAACAAGGGTAACACTCAACCATCGTACCAACAAACCACAAGTATGTCACATTTTAATTTCCCATTTTCTTGTAACTCGGTGGTGAGCGCATTTAAATATTTCAGAATGTCTTTCAGGAAAGCCACACCTGCCATATTGCCCTCGTTTGATAGGAACTCCAAGTGCTCCTTGCCCTGTGTACCCAAGTTGACTAAGAAGGATGTTACTTGTTCTTTTATTTGCCAGAAACGTTCAATAACTTGACTTTTGCTTAGCCAACGAACATGTTGTGTTGCAGTAAGTCAGAATACGCTGAATCGCACTCAGATAGAAACCCCTTGAACTGTTGGTGCTGAAGAGCAGAACGAGACCTCATAAAATTGATCAACTTGATTAAGTTGTTCATTACTTCTTTCAGAGTAGAACTACGTTTTCCACAAAGGACTGTCTGGTGAATTATGCATTGATAAGATGCCCAGCATTTTTATCCTTCATTCGCTTTACTAATCCTTTTTCTTTGCCCATCATTGCCGGGACTCCGTCAGCAGTTGAAATGGACACCATTTTATCATAACTGATGTTTGATTTTGTCATGAAATCGTCAACATTCTTGAATAAATCTTCTCCGCGAGTCTTGCCTTTAGATAAAAAAATTGTTAGCAATTCTTCCCTGAATAATTTACTTTCAATGTCAAAAAATCTCACGAAAATAGATATTTGTTCATCATCATAATATCACATGATTCATCAAGTGCTATGGCGTAGCAAGGCGCCTTCTGCAGAAGTTCAAACAATTTTTTTTTTAATGTCAGCAGCCAAAATTTTGGTTCTTGCTTCTTGCTTCGTATTGCTTCTTGCCGAAAATGGAAAACCTTGAATTGCGGTTACAACGTCCTTCTTCTCCTCAAAAAGTGCCATGGCTACTTCCAACATACATTCTTTTACTATTTCAGAGTCTGAAAATGGCTTCTGGTGTCTATTAAGCGTCCAGCAGACACGTAACGCTGCTTCTAATGATTTTTCTTGTTCGCTCATACAACGACCTTGTAAGACCGTGCTTTTTTTGTAAAAAGTAAGATATGCCTGGAGTTTTTCTTGACGAGCTTCACTTTCAAGAGGAAATTTTTTATGGAACTGCTGATGAATTGTTTCGTAGTCCGCTTTAAATTGGAACTTTTAACAATAGTGATAGTTTTGTTGCATATGAGGCAAACTGGAACAGCTTGAGGTCTATCAGGCAGTGTAAAACAATATTGTTCTGTCCACTCAGGCAGAAACTTCCTATTTTAACTGTCAACTTTGCGTTTTTTAGAATACATATTCATTCACTTATTATAGCACACGGCAATAACAACGGAAAGGAACGAAAAATCCGCACAAAAGATTGCAATCTGACAAGGTGAATTCTCGCGCATGCGTACCAGCGTAGCCTGTCAGTTCACTCCTAAGAGTAAAAACAGGAATAGAGTGCGGTTTTTATTGTTGTTTGGTCGAAAAGTTATTTTGTACCCCCTCCCTTCCTCCTCTCGCCACGATTAAAATATTGTTTAATCTTCTGGATGGATTTTATTTAAATGTTATAAAATGGCTTGCGACCATGCACTGAACACCTCCTTTTTAATAAACATTATTTTAGAAATATCTTTTTCAATTAGCGATATAAGATAACAAGTAAGATGATCCGAAATATTTCGAGATTTCTGTTTGGAAAGCTTCAATTTGACACAATTATCTCATGAAATGTAACAATGTTAATGTCAGATTTTTTTTTTAATTCTAAAAATGCATTATATTTTGCAGGCATTATTAAAAAACAACATTTCTCTCTCTCTATCTCTCTGTCCTTTTTTTCTAATAAAGGTGAAGTTAGCACTGAAATGTTATCAGATATTCTTTTATTTGATAATATATTTCATAGCTTTTGAAAACTTTAAACCACATAATGTCATTTTTAACAATACATTCGATTATAAAGCATATTTTGGCTGCAATCCAGAATTTTTTTTTTTGCTTTTGATATTTCTACTTAAAGGCATTTTTTTATTTTTCTTTTCTTTTCTTTTTTTTTGTTTTATAATTATTGAAAAGATCAACCAGCTGCCATGAACTGTTTTAAATTAAAAGACACAAAAAATTAAAAGGCAAATAAAAAGCGCAGTCAACGCCAGAGGAAAGCAGACGAAATAAATTTCAGCGGGGATTCAGAAATTGCATGCAGATTTTGGCAGGGAAAAAAAAACGTTTGGCTTGGCGCTGTTGTACTGTGCATCACTTGATGGTGGGCTGGTTATGTTAACGTCAAGAAGTCTATTTCTCATTTTCTGACTCAAGTTTATTAGAAGTCTGTTATTCACTACCTCCCTCCGCCGCCTGAGCCCTAACGCAGTATTTTGCGTTTCACATAAGAGCATCTATGTATAATTATTAAAAAAATCAAATTAATCGTGCTATTTCTTGTAAAATATAAGAAACATTGATAAAGCTATCGTTCAAACGTACCTATTATACGTAAATTTTAATAAACTATTTATTCAAATTGAAAATATTTGGCGGTCCACGATTTGACCTTCCGCGGTCCGGATGTGGACCGCGGTCCGCCAGTTGCCGACCGTTGTTCTAGAACATCAGGAAATGAGTTACAAATTGATTAAAATATTCCGTCTTCACATAAGAAATCCAAATTTAGTTAAATAAAATAGTGTAAAAAATAGATATTTGTATTTACTGTAAAATTTGGCATTCATTAGAGTTCTACACGCACTAACTTAATACATATGCGATTCCTTCATAAAATATACTAAGGAATTTTCTATACTTGTTTGAAAATTAAAACTTTAATGAGAGATTTTATCGGACAATTTTATTCTTCACATTTCATCTTCAAACATCCAATATTTGATGACTTTCATATTTTTATGCAGACACCCCACTTTTCGTCGATGTAGTTATTCTAGAATAGATTTCAGGATAAAATTATTAACTTCAGCAGACAAATCAACCACTGACGTGATATTAATGACTGGATTCACAAAACGCTACGCAAGCTTGATTACTGATTATTAAATTTTCTTTTAAAGAACGAGTAGAGTTTTTTTTAAACTGTAGTGCAATGAAAATTTTTTATAGACATCTTTTTTAACATAAATGAAAATTTGTGATGTAAAAAAAGAATATTTCAGGATTAAATTATACTTAGTATATTGTACTATGCATTATTAACCCATTTGTATTATTAACGCAAATATGCACGGGCTGTTTCTGTTCTGTATCACCAAAAGCGCATATATGCGCACAATATTTTTAATAAGATTCTGACCAGATATCATGTCTAAGCAGTAAGTAAAGGACAGGTCCATGGGGGCGTGTGTCTGGCACTTTTACACATAAATTAGCATTGTACTTGAATAATTTAAAGCCCAAACATTTAACTTAAGTATATTTATGTTTAACCAATATATTTTATCGTAATTTACCAGTATCAATTTTCTGAATAAACGTACTTAGTAAGACACTTTTAAATAATTAGTACACTTAACAATTTAAAATTCTAGAAAAAATTAATGCATCGACAAGTTATTATTTCTCAGTTGAGATTTCGAGAAACAAATTTCAGTTAATTTTTATTGATTCGTGTTACTAAAACCTCACTTATTTATAAATATTTACTTTAATTAAATGTCTTTTCGTTAACTGTTTTTTAGGGATTCGGACATGTGGCCTTAACTGTAATTTATTTAAAGAAAACCTGAAAGTAAAATATATTTTCACCTCAGGTTTCAAAAGATCTTTTTGAGTCGAAAAATCAGTTATCAGACATTTTTAGATAAAAAAATATTAGTAGTATTATTTATAATAGTAAAAATATGTGTAACATAAAAGTTTCAATGTTGTAATAAAAAAGAAATAAAGTAAATATTTATACAATCTTTAATATTCTTGATAATTATCCGATAAAAATCTTAATGACATACAATGAAATAATAAAACGTATCTTTCTCACTTTATAGCTGGAATAGTCGGTAAACATATAGTATGAGCAGCGCTTGACAAATGTGGTCACCAGGGGGACCAAGATATTTAATCTGGCATGTTTATTTTATTTTATACAAAAAATGACCCAATGAGCACAAACAGCATTTTTGTTTCTTCCCGCAATATTAATAAATAAACTTCGAAACTATATTCTACAAAAAAAAAAAAAAAACTTTTATTGTTAATTTGGCAAAATTAAATTCATCAAATGCAAATTTAAAAGAATAAAATCAGAATTATTTGATTGACTTTGACAGGAATATAGACAGAAAATTGTTTTCCTGCTGAACTATTTCATCCATGCCTCCCTTATCAGATATAGATTTTGCAGAACTCAACTATCTGGACATATGCAGCATTCGAGAATCACCATTTTCTGAACATGCTTGTTAATTCAGCCTTTACAGTTTTTTTCAGAGATACATAATTTTGATAAGTTTCATTAGAAAACCCAATTCATATTATCTTTCTACATTATGTACTATTTTAAACTATGCAACTAGTAATTCTAATGTATGTTCGTGATTCTTTGTTCCTAATTAATTAAAAAAATCCTTTGCGCTTGTTGAAGACTGGGGATACAGGGGGCATGTAAATATATATATTTCTTTTTACTGCCGACTAGAATTTTTCGCTGTCTACCAGATATTTTCAAAATCTGTATAGCCCTCAATATGACTATGTAATACTCTAAAGAAAAACATAAGAGAGAAATTTCAGCTTCTTGACACGATTTTCCTTCTAACTTAAGAAATATGTTGGGAGAATTAGTTAACCCTTTCAGGGGCAAAGTAATTCCAGTACTAAAATTTTGAAATAAATGACTGACACCGGAATTTACAAAAAAATTTATTTACAAATACGAAAAAGCTATATTTCACATACTTATTAAATGGAAAAGATTTTAGCAAAATTCTGGTGTGTTTGTGGCGTTTGGGAATTAAAATTCAGTGGTTTCATAAACATACCACTTCCCCTGGAAGGGTTAAAGGACATAATAAAATATGCAATTTCGACGAGAGAGAGTTTGACATTATAAAAACTGATCAATCTAAAGAAAAAATGTCTCTAGTTATGTGAGAACTCTTTATTGATGATCTCACTAAAGTTAAAGGTACTGACGTATTAGTAAGCAAATTAGATGACTATGAAACCGCAAGACGCAATGTGAAAAAAAAAAGAAATTCATGCAATTTTGAAAATAAATAGCCCGAAATAAATGAACCTGAAAATTCTAAACCTTTCTTTCACCATAGTTACCATGCCAACTCAAAACTGAAACAGTAAGTCGATATAACCCAATAGCTGAAGTGACAACCAACTGCCAAAAAAGATCACTAAGTACATTACTTTTAAATGCTAAAGGTGTACAATTAACAACGTTATATAAATTAAAATAACTTTTATTAGTTGTTTTACATGTTTCGACTCTTTCCGAGTCATTTTCAAAAACAAAATGATAATATTCTAAAGCTGCACGGGCTTTGAAGTTATTATTTTCATGTACTTTTTAAAAAAATTACGCACGTTATCTATTATTTTTCACTCGATTGTAAATTGTACTCGATTTTAATTGCAGAAAAAAGGAGCATATAGCTGATATTAAATACAATAGAAAAACTACAGCCCTGGCAAGATTATATCAAGAAGAAACCATCCAAATAAATTTCAATGAAAGTAAAATAATATTTCCCTCCAGTCTATACTATCCATCCATAATAAGAGAAACCATAGAGATACTCACGCGCAAAAATACAATATGTAACGATGCGGCATCTTTT
Organism: Maratus michaelseni; assembly: GCA_963931845.1. NCBI lineage: Eukaryota > Metazoa > Arthropoda > Arachnida > Araneae > Salticidae > Maratus > Maratus michaelseni. The sequence continues at coordinate 94,415,669 of OZ007593.1, forward strand.
AATTTACCGAAACTGTGGCTAGAATTACTCCATGGTCAAAGATATGAAAATAAACAATCGAGTAAAAAATAATAGATAACGTGCGTAATTTTTTAAAAAAAGTACATGAAAATAATAACTTCAAAGCCCGTGCAGCTTTAGAATATTCTCATTTTGTTTTTGAAAATGACTCGGAAAGAGTCGAAACATGTAAAACAACTAATAAAAGTTATTTTAATTTATATTACGTTGTTAATTGTACATCTTTAGCATTTAAAAGTAATATATCATTACAAGGTGTTATATTTTATTATATTGTTATCCCTAAGTACTCTTAAAAACTATCATCGTCAGTTTTCCAATCCTCATTCAGAGAAAAATGTAACTTTAACACTAGAACGACCGGAAATTTTACTCAAGTTTTATAAAACTAATTCACACCAGAATATTTATTAAAAAAATTTAACTTATTTGTTTAACATATTTCTGAGAGATTTATTTTTAATTTATTTTAAAAAGAAATTTCTGGTTTGAATCGCAATATATTCATTTGGTAGCGGTCAAAATGACCGCTCTTGGTCGTTCTAGTGTTAACATGTCTTTTTCGAAGAATATCACTATCTTTAACAGTAGAGAAGGCATAATTGATATTAATGGTAAATAAGTAAATATTGTATTCGCGCGCGCGATACAAAAAGTGATTTCAGCCTAGTGAGCTATGAATGTTATGTAAATATTGCTCGCCAAAATTAGCTTTCTATTATGTATCATTATCTGGTGTTGGTAAAGAAATTGTGTATCCTATAGGATATTTTCGTATGAATTAAGCATTGATAATTTTCTTATAGCTGTAAATTTATATCTGTTACAATCTCTTGCATATGATATAGTATTAGGAACTGATTTTGTTAACAAGTTAGATTTGTTGGTAAATAGAGATGGAATTTACATTGTCAATAAGCGCAATAATTTTCGCTTAGGTTAAATTAAAATTGTATAAAATTTAAATAAAAAATTGAATTTCATTGCCAAATGCAGTAATCAAAAGCAAAGATAAATAGTTCATGAGACTAAATATCAAATGTTGAAATCATAAATAAAAGGAGTTTAGAAGATAATTCGTGTATTAATTGAGAGTATGCTGTTAATCTTGATATAATTCAAGTGACGTTGGATAATGTTAATGTGGTTTAACATCGTTTTACGATTTTAGCATCTTTTAAGTAATAAAACACATTAAGTGTATTTTTAATTTTTGAGGCTTTTGTAAACATGAATTTTAGCATTCTACACATTTAATTGCTTCGTCTTTTTGTCTGTAATTGACACTGGATAATGTTAATGCAGTTTAACATCTTTCTACGATTTTACCATCTTTTAAGTAATAAAACACATTAAGTATATTTTTTATTTTTCAGGCTTTTGTAAACATGAATGTTCTCATTCTCCTCATTTAATTGTTTTGTCTCTTTGTCAGCTAAACTTTGGAATAAACAAAAATTTAATTATTTAAGAATACTAACATGTTTCATATGCACTATACCATTCACACATTTAATTATCAACGCAATGGTATTTCAAATTAAATTAATTATCTATACATTTTATAAATGGAAAAAATAAAGCAATAAATTAAAAATTCATTAATTAAATGCTGATGATTGAAATCATTGTTGGCATATTAATTTACAAAACTGACTGCAATTTTTTATTATTTTTTAAATTATATTTATAGTATTTGTTGCTAAATAAAGCATATTCAATTGATATTTAAGGGTAACTTACATTATATTAAAAAATATTCCCTATGCTTTTAAAGTAAGCTTCATGATAAGTTAAATTTTAAATATTTTAAATAATTTATCGTTTGCACACTTAATAGATTAGAAGAAGTTTTTTAATATTTAAGTAATAACAATTTTAATGTCCTTAGTTTAAAATGTATCCATTATCATTATTTCGAGAAAACAAAAATATAATTCACCAGCTATAATTTTTTTTAACTATATCAATATATTCTCATCAACTGAATATTTTAAATGGAAAATATATTCTGAAAATTGCTAACCTTATTACATACATTCACATATACATCATGTTATTCCCCGAAAATTCAAAATATTTACAAAATGATAGAGAAAAATAAATCTATCCAATACATAATATATATAACCTATTACGTAATACATACTAACATTTAATGTAACATATTAGAATTTCTTGCTTATCTGTTGAGTTGATTTGGATGTTCATTCTTTGTAAAATTCCAAGTATTTACAAAATGATACAGAAAAAAGAATCTATAGTGTGTTACATAATATACAGTAACATATAATGTAACATATTAGAATTTTTTATTTATCTGTTGAGTTAGTATGAATGTTCATTCTTTGTCTTAAAAGACAAACAGAAAATTCCTTTGAAAAATTTATTTTCAAAGCGAAAAAGTTTATTTTGGTTAATCAGGGAAGAAAATTCGTTTATCTCTGCTTCCCAGGGAAATTTCTTAGAATAGATCTATTTACATTTAAATATAGGCTTATTGCATTCAACGGATTTTCAGTTTAATATAGTTTCAATAATACTGTTATGAATAAATAACGATGCTGAAATAAATATTGAATGAAAAGATTTTCTTCGAAAATGTTTTTATTGAAGGGAAATTCGTATTTAGAATGTATAGTTATATTTTAAATGTTTTCCTTTTCTTTTCTTCGTTTTCCTAAAATCAAATAATTTTTTCACGAATGTTTTTCAAGAAGTTTCTGTAAGGCATTGTTAATATATTTTTTTAATATCTAATTTTATGAAAATAAATTTTATTAATATTTTTGAGCTTAAAATTGTTTATTTAAAATTAGTGAGTCCCCCCTTGCATAATTTCAGTTTTTAAAAAGTATAAATTTATCACCAAATGTCCTCAAAGTGAATCAAAAGGTACCATTTAACCAGTAACATTTATATCTACCTTTACTTAATTCTTTGCAGAATTATAAAACAAAACGTTTCAGGGGTATATCCATAAACTTCGGGAAATAAAATGAAGATCGCTTTAAAGTAATAATACAAAAAATACCCAATTAGTTACCAGACACATTTTAAAGAAATTCTACATGTAAAATAAACTTCATTTATGAAAGAATGTTCTACAATTTTTTCTACTGTAAATTTATAAGATTTTCTGCTACTTTCGTGATATAGCGGCCTCCAAGGATGAATCGGCAAGCGACGAAGACTTACTTCCAAATTATAAAGCATATATGGCATTACAATATTATCTATGAAATGTTCTATGGAATGTTATTGAAAATGGAATGGTATTGAAATTGATATGTGTAGTATTTATATTTCGTTTACAGGGACACGTAAACTAATTTGTTTACAGTACTGTTTTGAGTGAAAATTGCTTCAAATGGTTTTCAGTTGTGAATTATGTTTTTACATGTAACTAAACTTTTCACTGTGTGTTTGTATGAATAAATTTTCTACAAATCATATACAGGGCAGCACAAAAGAATTAGAGTATTTCTTTTTATTGATGGAAATTGCTGAAGGGTAATTTTAAACTGTATTATGCTTTACCTAACTGATATAAATTTTAACATATTATGTAATATATATACAAATATGTAGATCATATACAAGGCTTCACAAAATAATTTGAATACTTTCTGACTTCTGATGGCAATTGCTAATATTGTCTTCAAATGTTTTATGCGTTGTTTAAATTGCTTACTTAAATATTATCTTTCTTTTATTAAACGTTGAAGCTGTGTTACACCATTCTGAATGCGCTGGAAAGTATTTCTTAACGTATGCTTGACGCATTATTTTTTTTCTTTTTTATTTTTAAGACAATTATTTTCTAGTACGAGAAATGATTTCTTAAGAACGGTTTTGAAAGGTTTATTTTGATTTAGAGCTTAAATTGATTATATTTAAGAAGAAAAAGCTGTTTGTGAAATTTTATGAAACTATATGAATTAGAATATTTTAAAGCCTAAAGTAAATTTATTGTCATAAATTTCTTGTATGGTTCTTGATACATTAAAAAAAATGTATGTTAAAATACTAGATATCCATAGAAGTCCTTTAAATTTGTTCAGATGGGAACTTTAAAGAAAACACTTTCTACAAATAGAAATATGTATGGCGTGATAAATTCTAGTAAAGTGAATCTTTGGTGGGTCATGTTTCTCGATCAGATTGACGGCTTTCTTTTTTACAGAAAAGTCGGATAAAGGAGAAATTTATTACGATATGCTGGAACAATTTGCCTTTTTCCAAATATCATCATCGGCATCCGTCGAATATTTTTAATCTGATGCTCCATTTTATTGGAGTTTACAAGTTAGGATAGCATTAAATGCGGTTTTCCCTATCAAGTGGATTGGACATGATAGTCGATTATCTTGGCCTCTTTGTTAACCAGACCTAAAGCCTCTTAATGGTTTAAAGGTGGCATTCTAAGTGATAGTTTATGCGACAAAAGTTAATTCTGTGGAGCATTTGATAGTCGAGTTATAGCTGTAATTTAATCACTAACCACTGCGAATCTATAGAACATGTGACACGAAATTGGCAATTACCTAGAAATTCATTAAAACTAATGCATTGCATGTAGAAGTGTATTGATTTTTCGTATTAAATGTAATGAGTTACTAGCTCTCATTCTGTATCTCTTTTGTCATTTGCATGCTTAATATTTCTAGCACTGTACGTGCACATTCAAATTAAATTGCAAAAGACTGATAAAAAGCATCAAATTCACCTTCTTTTTAATATACATTTGATACACAAAAAATATTTTACATCTGGGAATAGTCCTTATTGTGGTGTTACAATTTTCATTTATTTTTATAATCGGATTTCTGTAAAAATATGTTTGATTAATAAAATGAATTATTCTAATGCTTCTGCTTTGTGAAATACTCTTAATGGGGATTATTTAAAACTTGGGTGAAACTTTTTAAACAAAATGGAAGTAAATCCTTTTATCTCCAAATTCAAGTTTTTTTTTTTTTTTTTTTTTTTTTTTTTTTTTTTTTTGGTAATTTTCTGGTATAAGAAATTATTTCCCGAGAGAAATTTGAGAGATTTAATTTGATTTGCATCTTAAACGGATTTATCGGAAGCAGAAAATTCTGTTTGTAAAATTTTAATAGACCCAAATAAAATTAAAAAAAGCTTTCAAAAACTTAAGTAATTTCTTTAATTAAATTTTTTATGTGGTTCTTGATAGTTTTAAAGGCTGTTAACTGTTGAAAAAAAAACTAAATGCACACAAAAAATACTTAAAATACATAAAAATACATAAAAATACTTAATACTTACAAAAAAAATTTTGCATGATAATTAAAAAATTTATATATGAAATAAAGATTTTTTTTTTATATATACATTTATATTTTTATAAGTTGTTTATTTTTTGAAAAATGTAATTGAATTTAGTTGAATTACGTTTAAAGTTTTTAGTACGTGAAGTTAATTTAGATTCCGAATTATCTTCCGAAATGAATCGAAAACTTCACAAAAAAGCGTTTTTAATAATCTGATCTTTATCATTATGTTTTTTAGTGTATGTTTAAGTACAGGAAGAATTAAATTGCGTTACATTTGAGAAATATTCGTCATTTGTATACAACTTTAACTATTATTTCAAAACCTATATTTATTTATAAAAACAACAAGGAATCATAGTTACAGAGCACTAGATGAAATAACTGTTACCAATGGAAATGCACGCTATTATAAACATGATTTACTGAGTTCCTAAATCAAAATCTGCAGCTGAAACTTTTAAATAAAGAATTTAAAACTATTTATAACATCTCATAAAACAGGAGAATAATGTTTATATAGAGTCTATATGGAATAAAGTCTATGTGAATATAGATAATGTCTTACATATTAGTTTGCTGTTACATTTAGTACAATAGATTAATTTAAGACAACATTTAAGAGAACATTTCTTTTGTCTTTATTATATATTTTGGTACTTAAGTTTTTGTTAACGGTTTCGCTATATAAAAGAAGTGAGATATAACTGGAAACTAAATTCTTTCGAAACTCCTTAAATCATAGCTCCTGTCATGCATAACGTTCTTCAATTGCTTAAAATGATTTGTTATATTATTTGCTATTCAATAGAGTGACTTGGCAAGTTTTCACCCACCAGCTTTAATCTTTGAGTATGAGTACAATTTAGTCTAGTATGTCATTGGTAAAGATGTAGTCAATCAAGTATTCGAATAAGTATATCAAAATTAAGGTTATATATAATTTAAGACAACATTTAAGAGAACATTTCTTTTATCTTTATTAAATATTTTGGTACTTAAGTTTTTGTTAACGGCTTCGCTAATAAAAGAAGTGAGATCTAATTGGAAACCAAGTTCTTTCGAAACTCCTTAAATCATAGCTCCTGTCATGCATAACTTCTTCAATTGCTTAAAATGATTTGTTATGTTATTTGCTACTCAATGGAGCGACTTGGTAAGTTTTGACCCACCAACTTTAATCTTTGAGTCTGAGTACAATTCAGTCTAGTATGTGTGCAAAGATGTAGTCAATCAAGTATTCGAATAAGTATGTCGAAGTTAAGGTATTGATAAATTAAGGAAGTGATTAACTTTGAGTTCAGATCAATCAAGTAGAGAAATTTGAATAAGAAAAAACTTGCCAAGTCGCTCTATTGAACAACAAATAAAATAACAAATCATTTTAAGCAATTAAAGAACGTTATGCATGACAGGAGCTATGATTTAAGGAGTTTCGAAAGAACTTGGTTTCCAGTTAGATCTCACTTCTTTTATTAGCGAAGCCTTTAACGAACTTGGCCTTCTTTCACATGTATGCTTTTGATGGGATTTCATTAGTATTTGTACAGTTACAATATACTTAAACACTATACTTAATGGTTTTTAATGTGTTTACAAGTGACTATTTTATTTACCAGGCAACATTCAATTTAATTTAAATTTCCTACAACAAAATCTTTGGCTGTCAATTTGCGGCAGAAATTTGTATTTTAATACTGCTGTATTTAATATTTGTTTTGAAATGAAGTGTACTTATTCGAAATTTTTATTATTTCTGAAATAACAATAATCATATTGCCATAATTTTATGTTTTACCATTACCGACTCATTAACATATAAATCAACAGTCCGATTCATATTTACAAATAAAATGACGAAGCTATCTAAATAATACCAAACAAATAGTATAAAATTTACAGATAATTGAAAATTAAATCGGCATACCCACCAACTTTACTTAAGGTTAATTCAAACCACAGTGTGAAATTAACTATGATGAAAGCATGATTGAGTATTATGCGCGTCACAGATGCAAACAGTTTCTAAAAGGTAAGCCAATATGTTTTGGATACAATGTCTGGAACTTGAATAAAAAGAACGGATACCTAATAAAATTTAAGGTCTCTCAAGATTTTATTCCCAATGCCAAATTTGACTATATGGAAAAGTATGGTAAATCCCTTTTTCGCTTCTATATATAGGACTGAAATTACACTGATCGGCAAATTATTAAATCTTTCCGCAAAACTTTTGAAAAGTGACCAATTTACCGTTAGGTAATATGTTTAAAACAATATCAATCTTATTACATAAAATGTCAAATAGAAGGATATTTCTACATTTGTTTGTAAATATTCTAAAGATTCCAGAACGTTTCTCTAAATAATGTTTCTATGAAAGTAAATTTTAGCATGGAGCAACTTGAATAGTGTGTTTGAAGTGTATACTTTTGGTATGAAAAGATTATATAATCCGTTTTATGTTTCCGTTTGTTTTATAGAATAAATATTTAAAAAATACCCACTAAAGAAATATATACTTAGTTTTATATAGTTAACTCTTTTTAAAACTAATTTTATTTGCCTTGTGTTTTGGAAAATCAAGTAAATCAAACTGAAACAAGATTAAAAATAAATAAATTCATTGTATTTTAACAAAAAGAGCAAATAATGGATATTCCTTTAAATTAGTGCCACATGCAATTTACAGAATATACTTAAAAATATTGCACTTTACCTTCGCACAGTGGAGTATTTGATGCAAAGTTCTGGCCAAAAAGGCTGAAATTAAAATTCAATTGTAAAAAGCATATTTTGTAATATCTGACTAACTGGTGCATCTATTTGTGTGTAGTTAAAGAGTATGAGTCATATCTGGTGGCTTCTAGTCTCAGTTGAAGTGAAAGTTTTTTTGTGAGAAGACTTGCTTTTTTGTTATGTTTAAGTTTTGTTATTGTTTTTAAATGTATACCTTGACATGTGCATTTACATTATTTTTATTTTCTTATAATAAAAAATATTTTAAATTGAAAATGGGTTAATATAAGCCTTTTTAGATTTAATTTATTGAAATATATTTATTGAAATATATTATCTAATATATTCAAAGTTTTCAAAGCCGTGTCGGGGTTTGTCGGACAAATTTTGAATTATAATCATATTGGTTATAGTTTTGAAGGCTAAATTAGAAAAAAAAAATTCCGGATATTATTGCCATTTTCAGATATCAATGTTTTTGGGAGGACTGCAAACCTATTTAAAACGCTCAAAAACCAGCATCTCTTTACTATAGAGATTTAGCTTTGGTAAATAATAAATGCAAGTAATATATACAGTATGCCCACTAAAGTCCCTTGCCACCCTCTTAACGTCGGAAAGGCTGCTGCTATAGTCATAAAAGTAGTGTCTAGGGATAGTAAAGTAGCCATGCGCTACTCAATGAAACCGCAAACGGCGCCACCTGGTGGAATGCTGAGGAGTTAGCATTCCTATCTCGAAAAGGGAAAGAGATAGAGAAAAAAAGTGATTTACAAAGTTGTAGAGAATCATCGATTTAGTACGAAAAGATACCTTGTGGATATTAATGCGAAAAATAGAACGTTTAAAACGCGCATTTGTCTTTTCGTGATTTCCTACACTGTGACGTGACAAAACAATTTTAGAAAGAAAAAAACACAACTAGATATAATGATATACCTTTATTTTAGATGTTAAAACTTCTCACAGTCAGCTGCAATGCATATTTGGATCCTCGTTTGAATTTCACGTAGCACACGTTGGAGCATAGATGGTGACGCGTTGGCACAAGCAGCCGTAATGCGTCGTTTAATGTCCTGCAATGTTTGGGGAGGGGTCGCATACACCGCTGTTTCATAACTGGTGTTTCTTTCTTTCTAAGATCATTTTGTCACGTCACAGTGTAGGAAACCACGAAAAAACAAATGCGCGTTTTAACCGTACTATTCTTCGCATTAATGACCACAAGGTGTTTTTTTGTACTAAATCGATGACGCTCTACAAATTTGTAAATCGCTTGTTTTTTCCTGTTTCCGTTTTTGAGATAGGAATGCTAATTCCGCAGTTTTCCACCAGGTGGCGAGGTAGACGGCTTCATTCAGTACCGCATGACTACTTTACTATACCTAGACACCACTTTTATGAATATAGCAGCAGCCGTTCCGAAGTTAAGAGTGTGGCAAGGGACTTTAGTGGGCATACTGTATATATTATATGCATTAGTTTTTATAAATAATTAAACATTTATCATATTTAATTAAAATTTATTTGTAAATAATTAAAGCCTATCAACAATTAATTTCCTCTTATAAACAATAAAAAATTACGTAAACATTGTATTATATATATATATAGAGAGAGAGAGAGGAAAAGGTGTCAAAACGGGCACAGGTGTAAATATGGGTACCCCTCAACAAGTGGCTATGGGAGGTGCTGAAGACTAGCAACCAGGACTGTAGATGGTGCGTTTGATGATATGAGATAGAACTAAACAGTTGGAATCATTCTTTCAACTAGTGTGGATTCAGTTAATCATTGTTTTGCTTATTATCATTTAGTAAACTTGTTATAGTTGTTAATGAAAGTTAAAAAGTTTTCAAAATGAAAGTCACTTTAAGTCAAAAACAAAAAAAGGTGCCCATATTTACATCTTTTCCTCTAACATCAATTAAGTGTATTTACTAATAGTAAGTCAACAACAATGTTTTTTACTTTAAAACACATGAAAATTAATTTTGGCGAGAATTTTGCGTCAAATACTCCACTGTGCATCGTAGCGAATACCACTACAGTTAAAGCATAATAGACATATATACGACAAATACATCTACCGTCATTTTACGGAATGCAAATGACTTATTACGAAAACAGCCCACGTAAATGATATCTTCTCTAAAAAGTATCTGAATAATAAAAGCTTAAGAAGGAGAGAGCTCTCCAAGATTTATTTAGGTTTTAAAATACTTTTGCTTCCTGTTAGATGATATGCGTAGAAAGGGCTTTCAAATATTTTTTTTTTTAATTCTCATAAAACATAAGTTTAAAGAATTCCTTTCAAGAAAAAGCATCTTTCATTTTCCTGAATGTGAACATGACATGTGAACGTTGTATAGTATAAAATAATTTTCATAAATAACTGCACTTAATCTGAAAGAAAAGTATTGTGAAAGTATAAGTTGTGATTTATTTCGCAAAAATTTTGCGGGATAATGGGAAACGAAATCATAAAACATTTGAATGCAATACATCGTCGAAAATATTCATAAAATCATTCAATGAGTACTATTTTCGTTTAAAATTGGTACTATATTTGTTATCGCACATATTGAAATTGTGTAACTTTTAAAATTGTACATTTATTTGTATGAATTTGAGATCAGTATATAACAGAATAAGCAAAGATTTCATCCAAAACCTAAATTTTAAGTATATGAATTTTCTAGAATTCATATCTTTATTTGTTTTGCGAAATGTTTTTATTTCTGAAATAACATTTTAATTAAAACTCAAGAAATTAATATCTGACTATATAAATGCGAGTAAATTTATTGAATAGAAATTATCTTTTCTTATAGAATGAAATTTTTCATCATTTTCTCTTACTTAGAATGACAGAGAACCTAATAACATTCATTGAAAATATTAATTTTTACTTTTAAGATTTAGTTTTGAATTTCATTTCCAAATTAAAAATTTCTTTTGCCAACATATGTTTATTGTAAGACCATCGCAAATGTTTTCACATAATGGTTCTTTAAATGAAAAACTATGCAGCTCTTTGACTGTGCTTTTTGAAATATTTTCAAAATGAACTAAATATTTAATGGCATTTAAAATTTTAAAAAAAAGGTAAGATTTTTTTTAGGAATGGGACAAAAATATGAATACAGAATCACGAGCAGTAATAAGTATTTTCTACTAATTTTGAATTGTTTTTAACGAAAAATTTAAAAGAATGCATTCTAAGTATTGCTTCTTATGATCCATTACATTTAACAATAGATATAAATAAATTTAATGATATTTGCTTATGAAATGCATAAATTTTAAATGATTTTTTAATGAAATTATAACGCATTCCAAAAAACGACTGAAAAGTATACATAGTTTTGTTTGTGGCAAACTTCAAGATAAATCAATCTTTCTCAATAAATAACAAAGAACTAGGGATATACCCATGCACAACTAGAATAATCTACAATGGGGATTTTTAATGTGCACACCCCCTTCACATGTCCGAACTTTAGTTGCCAACTTTTATGTTTTTTCGTTGTCACTAAAATTTAATAGAAATTTTTGGTTTATTTATTCGAAGATTTCGGCGACTAAATAAGACATGATTTAATATTAAATGTTAGTGGTAAGAAAAAAGAGTAAAAGGTGGCAGCTGTGCTTTCATTCTATTTCATTTGACAAAAATTCAAATGAATTTGAATATGATAAAAATGCTTTATTTTTAAATAATATTTTAACAAAATGATGAAAAAAAGGATCAGTGTCCATAAGGAGTGTTTTTGTCCCATGAAATAAGACTAAAATTTGATTTTGTTATAATGACTTAAATATTTCATTTTTTAATATTAAAAGCTTACTGTTATAGTCATATAATTGTCCTGTATGATTTCAACAATAGTTTTTGCATGTTGTTCGGATTTATATGACTTACACAAGGTCAAAGTTCGCATTATTTGTAATTTTTGATGAAAAATACGCAATTCTCCTAATTTTACCTCAATTATTTATATGAACGCAATCATGCAACACTTTCTTCTTAACATATATTATAAAATACATCAAAATGTACAATATATGTAAAAATAAAAGTGTTGCAAAGATAAGCTCATAGTAAAATATTAAAAATAGAGATTTAAGTTACTGTAAGTATACTGTATTCCCTCACGTCACTAAGAGATTTTAGGATAAGCAACGTGTTTAAACGTACTAAAAGGAACGTAACTATTGCTAATGTAAAGGAATGCAGATATTAGCAATAATTACATTCATTTTAGCACGTTTAAACACGTTTCTGCATCCTAAAGTCTCTTAGTGACGTGAAGGAATGCAGTTAATTAACTCTCTATTTTTAATATTTTACTATGAAACGCAGCTTTGCAACACTTTTATTTTTACCTATATTGTACATTTTGATGTATTTTATAATATATGTAACGAAGAAAGTGATGCACGATTGCGCTCATATAAATATTTGAGATAAAATTAGGAGAAATTGCGTATTTTTCATCAAAAACTACGAATAGTTCGAACTTTGAGCTTATGTAAGTCATATAAATCTGAATTGTTGAAATCGTACAGGATAAAACTTATAATATTAAAAAGTGAAATAATTAAGTCAGTATAACAAAATCGAATTTTAGTCTTATTTCATGGGCCAAAAACATGGCTTATGAACCCTGACCCTTTCATGGTTTGGAGGCACAACAGCGCTAAAATTTACTTTACCATAAACAACATAATGTTTTCGTTTATTTTATTTTCTTCTCTAAAATAATATTTACTTACTACAATATGAATGAAAGTGCAATGGTTCGAAAGTTGATTTTGTTACCATTACACAAAGTCGCTGGATATAAAATGAGAAAAACCCTTTAACTACACCAGAATGGCCGGGACATATTACAATGTTACTACTATGTTCATGCTACGCCTTAAATTAAAAAAATCCAGAAATTTTAAGAAAGAAAATTTATGTATCTACAGAATTTTTGTACCTACAAAAACATTTTCACACAGATAATATATATTTGATGAAATAAAATCTTGCTATTTAACGATAATAGATTTATGTAAGTAAATACATAAGTACCATTCTCTGGCTCATTTTGAATGAAACAACATTTTGTCTGCGCATTTAGTCCACATTTAAACAATAGTCTGTTGATTGCAGATTTAAAATATTAGCTCAACTGAAAGAAAGTCATAGAAGAATTTTTAAAGCAAATTTACATATTAAGGGGAGAAATTATTTAACAGAAAATACATTCTTATTATAATTCCTTCTTAATATTCTTAAAGTATGATACATTTTAGTAATACCTTCGCACAGATTTATGAAGTTAATGATAGCATTTCTCCTGTTTAGTTTCATGATTATTTTATTAAATTCTTTTATTATAAATGTTTCATCATCAGTTTATTTATTTCAACGTTTTTTGTAATTGAAAAAAATATTATACAGTAGCTTTAAAAAATTTGCATTATCTGCGAATAGATAACTTATTTAGCTCTTTTCATATTAAATTTTTTATATAAATGTTTATTATAATTTGTACTAACAAATATTTTAATAGCTTTTTTGAAGTACATATTATTTTAAAAGATTGACTGTAGAATTGAAATGGAAAAAAATAAAATGCATTCATGTGTGTCTTTTACAGGAAAAGCAAAAAACTACTGTAGTGTTTAAGATGCCTGTTGAAAGTCGATTAAAAAAATTTGCTTAACTGAAAGAAAGTCAGAGAAAAATATTGAAAGCAAATTTACATATTCAGATAAGAAATCCTTTCAAGGAAAATAAGTTTTTATTAAATATAATTCATATTACTTTTAAATGCTAAAGGTGTAAAATTAACAACTATAATATAAATTAAAATAACTTTTATTAGTTGTTTTACATGTTTCGACTCTTCTGAGTCATTTTCAAAAACAAAATGAGAATATTCCCCCCTATTATGAATATTCTCATTTTGTTTTTGAAAATGACTCAGAAGAGTCGAAACATGTAAAACAACTAATAAAAGTTATTTTAATTTATATTATAGTTGTTAATTTTACACCTTTAGCATTTAAAAGTAATATACTATTAAAAGGTGTTATATTTTATTATATTGTTAAATATAATTCATAATATTCTTGAAAAATAATATATTTAGTAATACCTCAAACATAAAAAAATAAAATTAGTATTTTACTTATTTATTTTTATGAATACTTCATTAAATTCTTTTATTGTACATGTTTCGTTATAAGTTGCTTCTTTTGCAAGTTTTTGCAATTAGTTAAAAAATATTATACAGTAGCTTTAATCTGCAATTAAACAGCTTATTTAGTTCTTTTCATATGACATTTTTCATATAAATGTTTTATTATCCCCTTTGCGCTAATGATAATTTTAATATCCTATTTGAAGTACACATTTTTTAAAAAGATTAAAAGTAGAGTTGAAACTGAAAAAAAAAATCCAAACATTCGAATGTGTTTTTTGCAGGAGAAGCAAAAATGTTTTCCGCGAAGGTAGTTGAAAATACTAATTATTTAAAAATAAATGTTATAATTGTTATTTGACTGACAATGTATCATTGGATTTTTCCCCTTATATCATACTATTCTTTGCTGATATTCCCAGAAATGAGTTACAAAATTTCTTTCACATTAGCTTCTGCAATTTAACTCCAAATCCATTCATACACATTTGATTTTTAACAATAACAATTCTTATGTATATTTCGAAGAAATACCGTTAATTTATAATTAATATTTTGAGAAGCGCTACACATTCATTATGTTTAAAACTTATAAAATTTTCTCAACTAATAAACATTGCTATTTCCGTTCTAATCTTCTTAAACGAAGATTTTCCTTTCATTCACTGTGACATCACAAGCAAAAGAAAAAAAAAACATACTTCTTCTAGATATTTATATAGGGTTTTTATGGTATTGTATTTGACTATTATAAAAATTATTAAATAATTGTTTTATTCTTTTGATATTTCACTAAAAATGTATCTTGATTCCTTTCTTACATTACTGGCTTTTGACTGAGTAAACTGTTAAAAATTTGCAGCAAACTGTCCATTCATGTGACCGTTTTTAGAGAAAATGGTTATACAACCGTAATTTAACTCTATTCTGACGATATTATTGCCCATATTATGGTCAGAACAAAGTTAAATTACGGTTATATAACCGTTTTTTATAAAAACAGTCAAATGACTGGACAGTTTACTGAAAAGGTTTAACAGTGTAAGTTTACCCACGTATGTAAGTTTTACAATTCAAAATGCTAATATTACATTTAATTATTACATTTGTTTTCATAATGTATCTAACTATTCTTGCAACTACGTCCAAAATGCATTCAATAGAACTTAAAAAAAGCTAATCTTTCATAATCGGGTTCACCTAATTATAGGACTTACTAGCAGATAACTAAGCAACACTTCCATAAATAAGCAACATAGAACGAGGTATTACACTGTAAAAAAATGGGTCGATCTACTAAAAAAAAAATTATTTTTTCTCATTGATCTTTGCAATTACTAAAAATTTTTTTGTATTCTTATTCAGTTACAAGAAAATCTGTAAGAATTGCTAGAAAACAGCTAGCAACGATTCTGGTTTATAATATCGGTTACTAAAACATTCTGTTGAATAGAAATTTACTAAAAAATTTAGTAATGCCAGGAATTTTTTTAACAGTGTAGATATTTAAATTTTACCCCAAAATTCCCTAACTGACAATGCAAGACCCATAAAACTCCGTTTCACGGAATGTGAGTTATAAGCTGTCAGAATGAAATTTCCATTTCCATAATACATAAAAATATTATGGAACTTTTCCCTATAGCTCTACAAGTAAGAAAAGTAGAACTATGTGGTATAAACTACAACATTCAACCTAAAATTACCTAACTGAAAATGTAAAACACACAAAAATCTGTTTAGGAGAAATTGAGTAATATATGCAGAATGAAATTCCCATTTGGATTTCATACATATAATAGATAAATATCTCGAAACGATGTTCCTAGATATCTACAAGAAAACTTATTCTATATAGCAATGTAGTTTAAATCGAAACACATTCATACAATTGTGATTTTAAACTATAACAACTCTGAATGCATTTCGAAGCAATTTTGTTAAATTATAGCTCATATTTTGAAAAGCGCTGCACATTTATTATGTTTGACAACTTACAAAGTTTTCTGAAATCATTACTAAACATTACTATTTGCGGAATAGGAAAACATATTTCATCTTCTGAGATGAAAATTCCCGTTTCATTCACTGTAACAACACAAGCGAGAGAAAATAACAAAGTATACTTCAGTTAGATTTTTATATTGCATTTTTAAGGATATGCTTTATATTCAAAGGCAAAAGCAATTTAAGAGTATTTTGAACTTTATTTTGAGGAATTTTTAAGAGCGTTTCAAATATTATGAAAATAAACACATGTAAAGTGCATTCTGTTATGTTTTTTGAAATGTAATGAATATATAACAATAATAAAAAAGGAAATTGCTAGTAGTATGCAATATTTAGTAACATATGTGTTTGAAATTGGTCAGATACCATGTGTCCCAAAAGTGACGTTATTGTTGAAAATTTAGATTTATCTAACATATAATCTAATAATATGTTTTTTATTATGTTTTTAAGTACTATATAAATTTAAGGCAACTTGTTTAAGTCATAATGCAGAAATATATTTAAATTTACTTAGTGAAGCAAGTGGGACACTCTAGTCCCACTTACCCCATAATGATGGGTCCCACTTAACCCATAATGAGGGGTCCAACATACTCCCTAATGAGGGTTCCGACGTACCCCCAGTAGGCTAAAATTACGGGGTAAGTAGGATCCCTCCTCTTAAACACTTCTTAATAAATGCTTTTGTAAAAAAATTCAAATTACAGTATGTATTTTATGTTAAACTTTGAACAACAGTTTAATAAACATTAAAAGATAATGAAGACTAACCTGGAAATACCTTTTGGGAAAATGTAGCTTGAAATCTTTAAACAAACTATTCTGGAAATATATTTTACATTAGTTCTATGACACGAAAAATAAATGAAACAAAGCTCAAATATATGCAAAACCCATCAGTGTGACGAACTGTGACATGATTAATGCAAATAAGTGTGAAATATCCCTTTTATATTTTAGTTTCATGGGGGGGGGGGGAGGTGACCCACTTACCCAACTAACCATACTTAAATATCATCCGGTTTCTCAAAATTACAAGCACATTGCAGAAAGAACAGATTTATATCGCTTGCAACTTAAAACGGCCATTTTTTTAAATAGACCCGTCATTTTTGGGACACCCGATATTACGCAATGAATTATTTCATGCACAACTTTATATTCATGTATAATTGTTGAACTAAGTGTATTTACTCATTATTTTACTATTTATTTAGTATTTCAAAACCATCCCAAATCAAAATTTTTCATGCATATACCTTGTTCTATATTACAAGTGGTCTTAAAAGTTCACTATAACATTTAATATTTTTAAACTAATAACGCAGTTTCCTTCTAACATCTATTGTAATTTATAAAGAAGAATTGCATTCCCAATGGTTTTTAGGTACTGTTATGTGTATGTAACTATATAGGTCTTATTAATTTTTAAAATGTTTTGTGAAAATCCAAAGGTAATACAATAATAATTTTTTACATGCATGAATATTTATATATTCTTCAAAACCCCGTATTATAAAACAATAAAATTAGAGAACTATAAGGTGCGCGCAATAAATTGATAATAACTTTAAATCTCAACATTCCACATATTTCTAAATAATTTTGAAAACTAGTTGTGTAAAGTTATGATTTAACATTATTATATGTTTCAGATACAAGTGTTAAATTCGGATAGTAATCATCATATCGGTTTGATACTAAGTTAGAGAATCGTAATGTCTAAAATGCGAATGGAACAAACTTATAAAGCAATTTCGGACTATTAAAGCATCATTTTGCGTACAGTTTACTACGTGAAGATGTGTATAACGCTCATCCTGATGTCGACACAAGCAAGTAAAATATATGTTTCGCAAAGATAGGCACTCAATCGTTGCACGACATCTGAATTTTCGCTAATATTGGATACTTTAAGATTTTCCTTTGCTGTTGTGACTACATGAGAATCAGCGTTTACACGATTATTATGTTCGAATTTGTACGAAAATGTATTCTATTTATGTTTGAATCTTAATCCTGAGAGATTTTGTCTGCAATAAGTCCGTCAATTATGATTATTCTAAATTCGTAATCTTTCGGTATTATGATTGCTATCAACATCTAAAAATAAATTTAAAAAGAAAGCTTAAATCATAACCTTAGAAGCACAAAAAAATAGTTTTTAAGAAACAGATGATATTTAGATAAACAAATTTACTGCCAATATATGGCGAACATGCTTTAGATTAAATTTATTGTAAACTTAATGTATAAAAAATGTAGCTATGCATAATAAATAAATATATTTTATTAACTACTTAGAATTTCTTTTATTAAATGTATCAACTCAAAAAAAGTTCAAAATGAAGACAAATTTCGAAAAGCGGTCATCTCTAATGGGGTTAGAAGTCATTCCCAAACCTTCGTACTGCCGTGAACTAATATATCCGTTCACTAAGATGTAGGTTTCAATGCAATACAAGTATTATTTAAATTAACATAATTCTGCAAATATACTGCAGTTTTAAAACATTGAATAATGATAAATACTCCCAAGGACTGTAGTCATATATAGGTAATTAAGTTTTTTACATCATGTTGGGAAAATCATCTTTAGCATTTAAAAATAATTTTAGAGATAACAACATTACAATTTTGTCCTTTTGCTCGGTGGTCAGAGGGTGAAAAGATTGTAGATATAGTACTTTTAAAAACATATATTAATGTTCTTTTCGCAATAAATTATCCTCCTACCCTCGCCCATAATTCCCAGCATTACTCAATTTCTTCAATTTGAAACGTGTTTTCACTATTTATTTTTTTACTGGTAAACCTATGAGACAGATTATTCTTTACGAAATAACGACAAACTTTTCATAAGTTACTTATGCTTCATAGTAATCATTCGAATGTGAAACAATAATGGAATTTTTAATGTTAGGCAGTTAAATATAAGAAAGTAAATGCTAACGACAAAGGGAAACGATTCTTTTCCCAGTACTTTAATTCAGAAAATGAAATACTAATGTTCCTTTACTTTTATATTTATTAGATGAAAATAAATGATTTTCTTGCACCGAGACCGGTAATTAGGGTTGCTCTAACTTCGTAATCCTTCGGTATGATGATTGCTATCAACATCTAATACTAGTAAATAAGAAAAGAAAATTTAAATCATAACCTTAGACACAAAAAATATATTTTCTAAGAAACAGAGGCTTTTTGGAGAAGCAAAGGTATTTCGAATTGATCGCACACACGCTTTAGATTAAATTTATTGTTAACTAAATATATAAAAAATGCATCTAAGTATAAAATATAAATATATTTTATAAACTATTTTGAATTCCTTTTAAATTTATCGACTCAAAAAAGTTTAAAATAAAGGCAAATTACGAAAACTGGACTTCTCTTATGAGGTTAGAAGTCATTCTCATTACAATTTTCTTTTAGCTATAGCACTTTTAAAAAGTTATGTTAATGTTCTTTTCACAATACATTATCCCCCATCGCTCACTCCTAATTTCCAGCATTATTCAATTTCTTCAATAGTAAAACTTGTTTTCACTATTTATTTTTATTTTACTGGTTACCCTATGAGACCGTTTATTATTTTAGAAATAACGACAAACTTTGAATAATTTATTTATTTATACTTCCCATGATAGATTAGAACCTGAGACAATAATAACATTTTTTAATGTTAGGTACTTAAATATAAGAAAGTCAACGCTAACGACAAACGGGAACGGTTTTTTTTCAGTCTCTTAAGTACTTTAATTTAGAAAATGAAATACAAATGTTCATTTTCTTTGATATTGATTATATGAAAATAAATAATTTTCTTAAAGCTGAATTTTAAGATTATTATAAAAGCTGAATTATTATAAAGCTGAATTTTAAAATTATCAGAATACCCTTCTGATTTAAAAAGAAACTTAATGATCCAAGTTTCAAATACTAAACAAGCCGGTCTCGCTGACATTAATTATGAGGTGGAAATAGAAGTGTCCATTTTGCTGTCCATTTTGCTTAAGACATGCACATTTTATTGTCACTCACGTTGTCAATAAAAATTAAAGATATTTTATTTATAAAAAAATAAATATATTTTATTAACTGCTTAGAATTCTTTTTACTAAATTTATCAACTCATTAAAAGTGAAAAATGAAGACATGTTATGTAAACCGGACTTCTCTCATGAGGGTAGAAGTCATACTCATTGAAATATAAATATATTTTATTTTAGCTATAGTACTTCCGTTCTAATCTTCTTAGACGAAGATTTTCCATTCATTCATTGTAACATCCCAAGCAAAAAAACAACAACAAAAAACATACTGCTTCTAGATATTTATATAGGGTTTTTATGGAATGGTATTTGACAATTATAAAAATTATTAAATAATTGTTTTTTTTTTCTTTTGATATTTCACGAAAAATGTATCTTGATTGCTTTATTCCGTTACTAGCTTTACCCTGTGTAAGCTTGCCCGCCTATGTAAGTTATACAAATCAAAATGCTAAGATTACAATTTCATTTTTACATTTGTTTTGCTTAATGTATCCAACTATTAGTGCAATAACGTTCAAAATTCGTTCAATAGAAATTTAAAAAAGCTAATCTTTCGTAATCGGGTTCACCTAATTATAGAACTTTCTTCCATATCTCTATAACTAAGCAACATAAAACGATGTATTAGGTATTTAACTCTTACCTCAAAATTCCCAAACTGACCCATTTAAGACCCATAAAAATTCATTTCATGGAATGTGAGTTATAAGCTGTCGGAATGAAATTTCCATTTGCATTTTAACCCCTTGCCTGTGGAATATAATTGGGAAAAAAACGTGCGAAAAATGAAAAAAAAATCTCTTTAATTTTGTTCGTCATTATCATCAAAATGTTAGAAATAGATTATTAAAAAAAATTAAACGAAATAACTATTAAAATTACAAAAACCCGACTAATGGCGCGAAACGGACGAACTTTTCGCGATAAAGTATCGCCATCTATTGGGAAAAGGGTAAATTACATATTATGCATTGGACGAATTGAGTTCAGGCTTCACGGAATTGAAATACCGATTTTTATTTTGCCCGAACTCAGGTCGGGCATTCCAAACTTTGCGCGTTTGTATTACCTGAACTGAATTCAGACTTCCTGGAATTGAAACGCCGATTCTTTTCTTGCCGAACTCAGGTCGGGTAATCCAAAATTGGTGCATTTGCGTTGCCCCGAACTGATTTCGGGTGTCACAGGCGAGGGATTAAATATATAGAAGATTATGAAACTTTTTCCCATAGCTCTATAAGTAAGCAACGTAGAACGATGTGCTATAAACTAAAACCTTCAATTTAAAATTACCTAACTAAAAAGGAAAACACATAAAAATCTATTTAGCAGAAAGTGAGTTATATGTGTTCGGAATGAAATTCCCATTTGCATTTCATACATATAATACATAACTATCCACAAACGACGTTCCTAGAAATCTACAAGAAATCTTATTTTACATAGTAATGTAGTTTAAAACCAAACTCATTCATACAATTGTGATTTTAAACTATAACAACTCTGAATGCATTTCAACGCAATTTTGTTAAATTATAGCTCATATTTTGAAAAGCGCTGCACATTTATTTTGTTTGACAACTTACAAAGTTTTCTGAAATCATAAACATTACAATTTGCGGAATAAGAAAGCATATTTCGTCTTCTGAGATGAAAATTCCCGTTTCATTCACTGTAACAACACAAGCGAGAGAAAATAACAAAGTGTACTTCAGCTAGATTTTTATATTGGATTTTTGAGGAGATGCTTTATATTCAAAGGCAAAAGCAATTTAAGAGTATTTTGAACTTTATTTTGAGGAATTTTTAAGAGCGTTTCAAATATTATGAAAATAAACACATGTAAAGTGCATTCTGTTATGTTTTTTGAAATGTAATGAATATATAACAATAATAAAAAAGGAAATTGCTAGTAGTATGCAATATTTAGTAACATATGCGTTTTAAATTGGTAAGCTACCATGTATCCCAAAAGTGACGTTATTTTTGAAAATGTATATTATTTTATTTATATTATTTTCATAATATGTTTATTATTTAAATATCATTCTGTTTTTCAAAATTACAAGCACATTGCAGCAAACAATATATTTCTATCGCTTTCAATTAAAATAAATACATTTTTTAAATTGACCTGTCATTTTTGGGACTTCCGATATTACACGACAATTTATTTCATGCACAACTTTATATTCATGTATAACTGTTTAACAAGTTTATTTACTCCTTATTTTAATATTTAGTTAGTGTTCCAAAACCATTTTCTAGAAACAAGTTTTTCATGCATATAATTTGTACTGTATTAGGTCTTAACAGTTTAATATAACGTTTAATATTTTAAAACTTTTAACGCAGTTTCCTTTTGACATCTGTTTTAATTTGTAAAGAAGAATTGCATCATATCGGTTTCTGATTTCGCTATGTTTTTGTAATTAGATGGCCTTATCAACGTTTAATATGTTTTGTGAAAATACACAGGTAATACAATAATACTTTTTTACAAGCATGAATAATTATGTATTCGTCAAAATATCATATTATAAAACAGTAAAATTAGAGGGCTACAGGATGCGCGAAATAAATTGACATTACCTTTGAATCTCAACATTTCACATATTTCTAATTAATTTTGAAAACTAGTTTTGTAAAGTTATGATTTAACATTATTTTATGTTTCAGATACAAGTGTTAAATGCGGATAGTAATCATCATATCGGTTTGATACTAAGTTTGAGCAATCGTAATGTCTAAACTGCGAATAGAACAAACTTATAAAAGCAATTTCGGATTTTAAAAACATCATTTTGCGTACAGTTTACTACGTGAAGGTGTATATAATAATGCTCATCTTGATGTCGACACAAGCAAGTAAAATATACGTCTCGAAAAAATAAGCACTCAATCGTTGCACGACATCTGAATTTTTGCTATTTTTGGATACTTTGAGATTTTCCATTGCGTTTACACGATTATTATGTTGCAATCTGTACGAAAATCTATTCTATTTATAATGAAATCTTAATTTTCGTGAGAAATTTTGCCTTCACAGAGTCCGTCAATTATGATCACTCTAACTTCGTAATCTTTCGATATGATGATTGCTATCAACGTCTAATAATAAATTTAAAAAGAAAGGTTAAATCATAGCTTTAGAAGCAAAAAAATAGTTTTTAAGAAACAGATGATATTTAGAGAAACAAAGTTATTGCCACTTTATGGCATGCATGCTTTAGATTAAACTTATTGCATAAAAACTAGCTGTATAAAAAATGTATCTATGCATAAAAAATAAAGATATTTTATTAAATACTTAGAATTCCTTTTTTTAAATTTATCAACTCATAAAAAGTTAAAAATGAAGACATATTTCGAAAACCTGACATCTCTCATGAGGGTAGAAGTCATTCTGAAACTTTCTCACTGCCGTGAACTGATATATCCATTCACTAAGCTGTAGGTTTTACTGGAATACAGGTATTATTTAAATCAATATAATTCTACAAATATAATGCAGTTTTAAAACATTGAGTAATGATTAATACTCTCAAGGGCTGTATTCATATAGGTAATTAAGTTTTTTACATCATGTTGGAAAAATCCTCTTTAGCATTTAAATATAATTAAAGAGAAAACAACATTACAATTTTGCCCTTTTACTCGGCGGTAAGAGGGTTAAAAATGTAGCTATATTACTTTTAAAAAGTTATATTAATGTTCTTTTCGCATTACATTATCCCCCTTTCTGTCACTCATAATTCTCAGCATTATTCAATTTCTTCAATTTTAAACGTGTTTTCACTATTTATTTTTTTACTGGTAAACCTATGAGACTGATTATTTTTTACGGAATAAAGACAAACTTTGCATAAATCAGTTATATATGCTTCCTAGTAAGCATTAGAACTTGAAAGAATAATGGAATTTTTTCATGTTAGGCACTTAAATATAAGAAATTCAACGCTAACGACAAACGGAAGCAATTTTTTACCGCAGTCTCTTAAGTACTTTAATTTAGAAAATGAAACACTAATTTTCCTTTTCTTTGATATTAATTAGATGAAAATAAATGTTTTTCTTGCACCGAGTACAGCAATTATGGTTGCTCTATCTTCGTAATCCTTCGGTATGATGAATGCTATCAGCATCTAATAATAAACAGGAAAAGAAAATTTAATTCTTAACCTTAGAGACAAAAAATATATTTTGTAAGAAACAGATGATTTTCGGAGAAACACAGTTATTGCCAATTTATCACACGCACAATTTAGATGAAATTTATTGTTAACTAAATGCATAAAAAATGTATCTATGTATAAAAAATAAAGATATTTTATTAACTACTTAGAATTCCTTTTATTAAATTTATCTACTCAAAAAACGTTAAAAATGAAAACAAGTTACGAAAACCGGACTTCTCTTACGAGGGCAGAAGTCATTGCCATTACAATTTTTATAAGCTATAGCCCTTTTAAAAAGTTGCATTAATGTTCTTTTCACAATACATTATCCCCATCCCTCACTCGTAATTTCCAGCATGATCCAGTTTCTTCAATTTTAAAACTTGTTTTCACTATTTACTATTTTTTTACTTTTAAACCTATGAGACCGTTTATTCTTTTAGAAATAACAACAAAATTTGCATAATTAAATAATTTATACTTCCCAGGAAACATTAGAACTTGAAAGAATAATGATATTTTTTAATGTTAGGCACTTAAATATAAGAAAGTCTACGCTAACAACAAACGGAAACAATTTTTTTTTTGTCTCTAAGATACCTTAATTTATAAAATGAAATACAAATGTTCATTTTCTTTGATATTGGTTAGATGAAAATAAACAATTTTATTAAAGCTGAATCTTAAGAATACCCCTCGATTTCAAAAGAACTTAATGATCCAAGTTTCAAATACTAAACAAGCCAGACTTGCTGACATTAATTATGAGGTGGAAATAGAAGTGTCAATTTTGTTCTCAGTTTGATATCCATAAACTGATAATTTTAAAAAGAAAAAAAAAACATATAGTCAAGAATGTCGATAATAATTTGACAAAAGTCACAGTTTGTGTATTGGCAAAACACTGAATTCTCCCGTGATAATTACATTCGATTCTATTATGTCACAGATAAGGGTTTTAAAGCGAATACATTGGCATGCGTAATATAAAACATCTTTTTAAAAAAAATAATAATCCGAAATAATATTTTACATTAAAATAATAATTCTGAAATTATACTGTATTTTTTTTAAATATGGATATTTTATTGGCAGTACTGTTGCCAGTAAAAAATCAAGATATTTTATGTATAAAAAAAATAAAGATATTTTATTTATAAAAAAATAAAGATATTTTATTAGCTACTCAGAATTCCTTTTATTAATGTTATCAACTCAAAAAAAAGTTAAAAATGAAGGGACATTTCCAAAACCGGACTTCTCTCATGAGAGTAGAAGTCATGCTCATTAAAATAATTTTCTTTAGCTATAGTACTTTTAAAATGTTATATTAATGTCCTTTTCACACAACATTATCCCCCTTCCCCCGCATAATATTTCAGCATTATTCAAGTTCATCAATTTTAAACGTGTTTTCATTATTTATTTTTTTACTGGTAAACCTATGAGACAGATTATTCTTTACGAAATAACGGCGAACTGTGCATAAATAACTTATTTATGCTTCCCAGAAGACTTGAAACAATAATGGCATTTTTTAATGTTAGGTGCTTAAATATAAAAAAAGTCAACGCTAACGACAAACGGAAACGTTTTTTTTCCAGTCTCTTAAGTACTTTATTTTATAAAATTAAATAGAAATTTCATTTTCTAAGATATGATTATATAAAACTAAAAAAGTTTCTTAAAGCTGAATCCTAAGAATACACTTCTGATTAAAAAAAAAAAAAAGCTTAATGATCCAAGTTTCAAATACTAAACAATCCGGACTTGCTTACATTAATTATGAGGTAGAAACAGAAGTGTTCATTTTGTTCTCCATTTGATATCCATACACTGATAATCTTTAAATGATAAACACATAGTGATTAATGTCGATAATAATTTGACAAAAGTCACAGTTTGTGTATAGGCAAGACACCGAATTCTTTTGTGATAAATATATTCAAATCTATTATGTTAAATACTTAAAACATTACGATGTATTTAAAACGAATATATTGGCATGCGTAATAGAAAGCTTGTTTAAAAAATAATAATACGAAACAATACTTTACACTAGAATAATAGTTCTGAAAGAATAACTGTTTTTTTTCTTAAAATATGGACATTGTGTTGGCAGTCAGGTTACCAGTAAAATTTCCATAGTTTCTGAAAAATTCTTTTCGATGAAAGGAACTATATAAAGTTTGTTAAAAATTGGGAAATAAGGATTTGATAATATATTTGAAAAGTTTATATTTTTTTATAATATATTGCTCCAAAAGTTTACTTGAATTGTGAATCTGTAACATAAAGCAAAAACATGTGCATCCCTAATACTTACGTCACAAGGATAGTTGCAACTTCTGGTGTTATCGCTTAATTTCCTTTTCAAAATGCATTATCGTCGATACTTCGTATAATTTATTTTGTATATAATTTAAAAAGAAAGTTCTTTTAAATAAAATTTAATCGAAATCTGTAACTTAATTTATTGAAATCTTAAAAGTAATTTTGAAGCGCGATATTTAAAAAAAAATGTAAAAAAAATGAACATTTGCTTCCTACGAAAGTGTAAAATAACATTTGCAGTAATAACAAAATGTATATGCAAAGCTAATTGGGCAATAATTGAGAAAACTGGACGGTAGCGCTGCCAAAATTGTAAATTGACTGCTCATGATAGGCGAACTTCTTCTTCACCTTCCTCAGATAATAATAAAAAAAAAACATTTTCTTTCGTAAAGAAGAAAAATATCTGAACTAATTTCTTTGAAACTCTGTATACAGAAGGATTGTAAACGATACAGACTGTAACATTGAAACATTTAGATTATTACTTTAAATGCGTAGTTTTAAAATAAATTTCAAATTTTATTATTTGACTGCATACCTAGTATCTATCATAGAAAATTACATTTTCGTGCAGTTGGTAAACAATCTAAAAAATAATATAAAACATACCTTAGTTTCGAATTAAAAACGATTTTTATTTATTCTCTGTAATTCGGATAGCTCCAGGTTTTCACAAAACATACAAATTCCTTAAAAGCATTTAACTTGTAGTATTAACCCCACTACCTCCAACATTTTCGTATTCTTAAAAAATTCATTTGTAGTGTATAAGAGGTCTCAAATGTTTTGAAATCGATTATGACATCATGCTTTTTCTCGCTATAGAAACAATCCTTATAGTGTTTCAGTACGACTACTATCATTTTATATAACAAACTAATTTAGTGCTCATGGGAAAGATATAACATGTAAGAACAATTTTTAACGTTTAAATATGATATTCAGAACAGGAGTTGGTGTGGTCATTTTTGATCTGCCACTATTTCCAAACAATATTCTTCGTTTTATGAATATCTCGGAAATCTTGTAGAAATCTTGTTGAAATCTACTACAGCGAATTTTTGTTTAAAAATAGTGCTAGCCAAAAGGGTTACCAATCTGACACATGCATGCATCCTTGAAGAAGAAATCAAGCAGTTATTTTCAATATCTGTTGTTAAAATACAGATGTATGTATTCATTTCCTTGTTATATGGATTTTATGAATAAATATTTCTGAATTTGAATCCTTTGAGACCCAGACATCTTTCGGTAATATGCTACGTGACATTGAAAATGCAACACCAAGAAGCAGAGGCCAGAAAGTGATGAAACTCGACAAACAGAGTGAGACAGTAACGAACAATAAGTGATCATTATTTTGAAATGATATTTATAATACAGAGTGAGAACAGCGTCGGCTCAGTAGGATGTAGGACCACCATGGATGGGGATACACGAAGTAACACGTCTAGGAACACAGTCTATGAAAGTACGAATGGTGTCCTGAGGAATTGCTCTCCATTCCCTGTCAACGATTTGCCACAGTTTGTCTCCTGAACGCGGCAGTGGCAGGGTCTGAAAATTGTGTCCAATTACATCCTAAATGTGTTCGATTGGTGAGTAATCAGGAGCGTAGGCTGGCCGGGAAGCATCTGTACACCTTTTAGCACACGTTGGCAGATGAGAACAGTGTCGGTCGGGCATTCGCCTGCTGATAAATGACATTGGTCACCCCCTTAAAATAGGGGATCCACGTATTGTTGGGCCGTCATAGTGCCCTGAATACGAACTAGAGGTGACCTGGAATCGTACGCAATTGCACCCCCAAACCATGAGGCCGC
The DNA here is from genome assembly GCA_963931845.1 of Maratus michaelseni. Taxonomy (NCBI): domain Eukaryota; kingdom Metazoa; phylum Arthropoda; class Arachnida; order Araneae; family Salticidae; genus Maratus; species Maratus michaelseni. The sequence continues at coordinate 94,444,335 of OZ007593.1, forward strand.
GTTGTCGTGCGATGGGGCGTTTCAGAATTGCTGCCGGATTGGACCTGTCTCCACGTCAACACCACACTATCACGCGGCCACTAACACTGGAGAAATAGAAGCGTAACTCATCTGAGAACACAACCTTATGCCATTCCGTCGTCCATATCGCCCTAGCTCGGCACCATTGTAGACGTTGGCGTCTGGGGTCAATGGCAGTCTTCCTAACGGATGCCATGATTACAGACCACTAACAACCAATCGACGGGAAATGGTACTAGTCGATATGGGAACACCCAGGGTGTCTTGAACATGTTGCAGAATAGAGGTAGAAGTGGCTTGCGGGTTAGACACCGCTTGTCGGCGGATGCGTCGATCTACGCGTGCTGACGTCACTCTGGCTGCACCAGCACCCCTCTAACGTAGACATTTGCTCGTTCCAACCATCTACGCTACAACTGGTGCACTGTGGACGCGTTCAGGTGTGTTTCAGCTGCAATTTGCCATATGGACCATCTGCCCTTCTCAGTCCAATCACCATGCCTCTCGTAAAATCGTCTGACTGCTGGAAATGCTTCCGTTGACGGTGGCCTGGCATTTTCTGCTTACACGCGTCCTCTGAGGCAAGAACAACATTTCTACGATGAATTCCCTAGCAGAAGTAACGGCACGAATATTGCCCATTCTGCAGGTTCCTTCCCTTATATCTTATTCAACGTGCGCTAGAGAGCTGCGCATTTCACATCGTTTGAATAACTCGGTGACGTGCGTCTATCTCAAAATTTGCATAAATTTCTGGCCACTCTTTCTTGGTGTTGCATTTTCAATGTCGGGTAGTGTATGTATACTACAAATAAATATGCGATTCTATATAATAAAAAAACTATTTTAAAAGAAGCTTATTAAATGGAATTGGAAAATAAATCTTTTCTGGCAATTATCAAATTAATTTAAGAAAATTTCAACTTCAGGATATAACGTCATGATTTTTCTGGATACTCAAATTCATGCAGTATTTTTACTATGAATACATACAATACACTAAATAAAATAAGTTGGCATTCGAAATAAACAATAGAACAGTAAAGACTAGTGCTTTTTTTCTATAATTTTTGCAATTAAATACAATGTAGCAATTGAATTCATTTATCGCGAACGAACAAATTATTTTTTTCAGTATGTACAGTACGTTGATTAAAAAAGTAATATACATATATATATATATATATATATATATATATATATATATATATATATAAATGATTATTCGTTTTGATATTGATTACGTGAAGAGAAATATCTTCTGAGTTTATTAAGAAAAGCCATGTTCTATCAAGTGAACGTATCGATCCAAGCTTCGATTGTTAAACAAGTTAGTTTTGTTTAGATTGATTTTGAAATGAGAATGCAAGTGATAATTTTGTTCGGAATCCGATAGCTAGACTGTGATATTTCTCAAATAATAAACATATACTTAATAATGTCGATAATAATGCTGACAAAAGTCACAGTTTGTGTATTGATAAAATACCGATTTTACTATTGACAAATTGATTGGCTGTCTTAAAGATCAGTTTATCGAAAACAATTATAATGATATATAAAATTTAACTATGTTCTTCCATAATATATATATTTAAATTGTAAAATAAGTTTTTTTAGCATAAATTATTTTGTGGAAATATGAGATTTAGCAACTGAATACGAAATTTCTGGATATCTGTATGATTTTCCAGCTACCGAAATACTTTGTGTACTGTTTAAATCTGATTATTATAAAATTTCTGACTAATTTAATAGTTTTCCAAGTAAAGAATACAACTAGAAATAAGACATTGTATATTTAAATATGAGATTCTTTGCTAATGATAAAATAAAACTATTTTTTTCAGTACCTGGCATTTTATGTGATACTAAAACTATGAATTGAAATGCCTTTTTGATTGAGGATTAATTTTATAGAAATATCGTTTTTCTAGAGCTAAAAATAAAGAAACGCATTTCTAATAACGTCCCAACATTCAATCATTAAGTAAGCTGTTAAGGTTGCTTAGATAGATTATTAAATGAAAATAAGAGTGAAATTTATCTTCTGAATTCGATATCTGGTCTGGCTAATCTGAGATGATGAGCACATAATCATTAATGTAGAAAATTTTTCTGCTAAACGCATAGTTGCCACCTGCTACAGTGTTTGCTCACCTATCGCAGATATTTGCAAGCAAATAAGGCGAAAACGTCTGTTAGGAATTAGTGGTGTCCAAAAACCGTAGCAATTGCCAGCTATGGCTAACAGTTGTATTTTTTGTATTGGAACGATACTGATTTTCCTAGCGATATATGGATAATTATTCTAAATCATCAGAGGTGAGAGCTTTTTAAATCCTACTTATTATTTCTTTTGTCAACATCAACTTTTTCTAAGAAAATAAAAAAACCTAGAACGATAAATGAGATATCATATGAAAATAATTTGAAACGGCTTCGGACATAGTACGCTCACATTTCGTTAAAATATGTATTCTGATTAAAAAATGCAATTAATAGAAAAATAAATCGACATTGGTTTCATAAAGTAAATGAAAGGTTTTTCTTAAATTAGTGTTGCAACAAAAATAAAATGGCGCAACACTGATTATAAAATTTTTTTTCAATAAAGATAAAGTGGGACATAGTTGATGCACGGGTTTATTTTGTATTTATGATTAAAAAGCAAAATTTAAATTCAAATGCTCAATTTATTTTTCTTTATCCCATGTCTTTTACTGAAACAGATAATGTCATCCTCTAATGCAGATAAATATGAATGATATATATATATATATATATATATATATGTATATATATATTGAGTTTGCTATCTTCGACCAGTTTTTACTGTACCTTTGAAGGAATAAATGAGATGATATTCTGGCTTGACTAATGTTATTTGCAGATATTTTAAATCCTTATTTTTTTTAAAGTTTAAACCTGCAAAAGATACAAGATATTCCTAAAAATATTAGACTGCAGTTCGAAATCCTTGCCGGGTCCACCGATATATATTATTTCTGTAATCAACATCCCTTTTTCTATGCATTAACTAAACACACAACAATAAAAGCGATATTATTCGAAAGGTTTTTGAACCGGTTTCTGACATAGTACACTCCCATTTCGCCCACTGGTTAAATACATTTATATAACTAATATAAATCTCTTTTCCTACAAGGAAAAAAATAGAATCGTCAAATGAAGCAATATTTCTTGAAACTCTAAAATGTAAAATCCTAAGGAATTTATTATGACGTGATTATTTCTCTGATTATTAGAAAAATACCCTCCCCTCCCTCCGTCGTTTTTGTAATGTTTCATGGTGAAGAATACTTTAGTCACGTTTAGTCACGTTTTTCTCAGTGATTATACGTTTTTAAATACCACGCCATTTAAGACGCATTTACACAAAAGAAGAGTTACAAATCAAGAACGTTCCATTACATATTTTAAAAAGTTCTGTTTTTTTTCATTAATTGCGAATCTCGGCAAGTAGATAATATATAATTAATAATGTAGATATTAATATTTCTGACAAATGCCACACATTGTGTATTGGTAAAAAAAATATTTCTCGATCAAAATAATGATTCGGTGTCCATTGTGTTTTAGATAATATTATTTAAAATAACAATAATATCATACACATTTAAAATAGAATTTGTTAAAGTAATGCTGTAAAAATATTTTTTGAATTGATTACTTATTTTGGTATTTAGGAGATTTAATTATTAAATGTAAAATATATAGAAATTGTTTATGATTACTAAAATAAAACATACATTGTTTGGTGTGATTACGTCCATTTATTTTACAAAATAATTTCGTTTTCAAAGTAAATAACTGAAAGTGGCATAATAACGTTATTTTCTGTAAAATATAAATTTAAACATAAGATAGCCTTCGCTAAATATAAAATTAAATTTCTTTTTCAGATGTAAATATTATATGATGCTAAAAAACGTGTAAAGATGCAAATGTATATGCTCTTTGACAAACATTTTCTGATAATGTGATAAATTTTGTTTCTGTCAGAATCCAAGGAACTGTATGTCAATTAAAATTAACGAATCCAAATTCAATTATTAAGTAAGTTACGTTTGTTTAGATTGATTTTTAAATAAGAATGTAAGTGATAATTTTTCCCGGAATCCGATAGCTAGATTCGGGATTTTCTGAAATGATAAACATAATCAATAATGTCGATAAAATTTCTGACAAATGTCACAGCTTGCGCATCGGTAAACACAAACTTTCCTATAGATAAATTGATTCACATTCAGCAATCATACAGACTAGGGTATTTAAAGTAAATATAATGTTACACGTAGTATGAATTTTCTTTTCTATGTTAAAAATAGATAACCTAAAATAAAAGCTTTTTAAATAAATATTTCTAAAAATTATTAAGTTAAAATTTTAAGAAATGTATTAAGGTTAATACTTCTCTGATTAATGGAAGAATGACATACTGTATTGTTATACACTATATTTCCAATGATGATCGGTCACTTGCGATTTTAGACGTTTTGTTAAATATCTGGAAAGATACATGAGGAATTATCCTGAAACTTCAGGAGTGTAAGCAACATGATAAACTTCATATATTTTCGCGAAGATTTTTTCCCTAAACCCCATAAGGGGCCGTTAACAAATTGAAGAAAAACGAATATCTTTTGGATAACCCTGTAGAAACTAATATTGCAAAAGCATTCAAATTGTAGATTATGAATAAGTGGCTTATTGTGATAATTTGGGTTTATTTTTATGAAGATAGCATGTATACTTGAAGAGAAATTCAGGATTTTATAAAAACAGTCCCAAATTTTACCAAGTTTTTTGCTTATAATTTGCAGAGTTTTTAATATAAAAACAAGTTATTTTCAGAAAATATGACAAACAAAATTGTACACAAAACCCTGCAATCAGAATTAAAAAATAATAAAAATTGTATGAAAAATGAGCAGGTTTACTAAATATTGTTTCACTACGCATGCGTGAATTCAATCAAAATATACTGTGCATAATATATTAGCTAAATGTATAGACCAACTTTTATGAAAGTCTCCAAAACATAGCTTGAAAATTCTGATAGTAATCGCCGATAGAATAAGCTCGAATTTCGCTGTTCCCAAAAGGAAGCAAAAAGATGAGGGGTTGTATCCAAATATACTAGCTTATGAAAGTTGACATAATAAGAATGAAGTGTCTCTCATTCTATATTTGATACAACCACTCATCTTTTTGCTTCCTTTTGGGAACAGCGAATTTCGAGCTTATTCTATCGACGATTACTATCAGAATTTTCAAGCTATATTTTTGAGACTTTCATAAAAGTTGGTATATACATTTAGCTAATATATTATGCACATTATATTTTGATTGAATTCACGCATGCGCAGTGAAACAATATTTAGTAAACCTGCTCATTTTTCATACAATTTTTATTATTTTTTAATTCTGTTTGCATGGTTTTATGTACAATTTAGTTTGTCATATTTTCTGAAAATACCTTGTTTGTATATTAAAAACTCTGCAAATTATAAGCAAAAAACTTTGTAAAATTTGGGACTATTTTTATAAAAACCTGAATTTCTCTTCAAGTATACATGCTATCTTCATAAAAATGAACCCAAATTATTACAATAAGCCACTTAATCATAATCTACAGTTTGAATGCTTTTGCAATATTAGTTTCTACAGGGTTATCCAAAATATATTCGTTTTTCTTCAACTTGTTGACGGCCCCTTATGGAGTTTCGGGAAAAAATCTTCGCGGAAGTATATGACGTTTATCATGTTTTTTATACTCCTGAAGTTTCAGGATAATTCCTCTTGTAGCTTTTCAGATATTTAACAAAACGTCTAAAATCGCAAATGACCAGTCATCATTGGAAATATAGTACATATAGTACATTGTACATACACATATAGTACATAGTAATATTACTAACAACCTGTATGCTAAAGTAATTCACTGCTACACATAAGTGCTACCCGAACATTGCTTTATTCTGTGATTAGTTGAATGGGAATTATGAATGGAGATCGATCTTTGTATTATTTTTTTATACGTATGTTTAAGTATCGACATTTTATCATGAAACAGAATGAAAACATAAAAGAATATCAAAATAAATATATTGTTTTTCAATCTAGAATAATACATAATGTATCAAATACTTCTATTTTATAGTAATTTATGTCTATAAAACGCTGAAATATTAATTCTGGCAAGCGATGCATTGGTAGATTCTCTTATTTTGCAGTCGAAGTCATCAAGATGGGAGGCGATGTTCATGAATTCATTGGAAATTTCCCATCAAAATCAAAGGAAGGTGCATTTTCACCAACGAATTTATTGACACTGCACAAAGAATGGACGATTCCACTAATCGTTCAATTTAGAACTCAGATTGAGCTGTATTACATATTAGAAAAAAGCATGAAGATGTTATATATTATTAGATATACACCAATTTAAAGACAATTCTCCTCCAAGTGACGGGATTTATTTAGCAAGCCAAAAAACGTAAAGATTCTGATCTCCAAGGCTGCGTAACGCGTTTAAACCCAGCGAGGCATAGGAATCTTTCGCCAATGCAGGTGTAATTTAACCAATGAGCGGGTTGCAAGGCTGTGGGACTCTTTCTTATACTCGGCATAATTTTGAAGCGAAAAATTAGACGCGGATTTACGTGCAATGAATCATGGGATATCGAATGATAATTTTAACGAAAATAAAAATGGTATTAAGAAACATTATAAAGAAAAAAAATCAATGTCTCAAAATATGAAAGAATAAATTAAGGTTATTTACAAAGAAGTGTCGCTTTTAACAGATTAAGGTTTTTGGAATAAAAATTAAAAGAATATGTTAAAAAAAGTATGGAATTAAAATATAAATTATATTTAAGATATGATTAAAAGACAGGGAAAAAGGTAGACATTGTAAGAATTTGGAATAAATTAACTAAGGCAGATTTTTTTTTATTATTACATGTATATGATAAAAAAGTTTATAAAATCCGAATAATTTAGCGGTTACTTACAATGGTCTGAAAAATTATAAGAATGCTCATTCATTTTGACTAAATAATGAATATAATTATACTGATATGTATATGAAACATGCAATTTCATTTATAAAAATAAATAAGCAATATAAACATAAAAACATTGCAAAACAATTATAAAACGTTGCATATTCACTGAATATGCAATAAGAGCAAAATTATGAAAACGATATATTTTTGCAATTTATTGAAATGTTATATATTAGTTGTATATTTTCTTTGTGTTTATTAATTTCAATGCAGTTTTTACATGGCAGAGATTTTACATGGTTTCCAACTTGTCGAGATGACAAAACACCCTTATGTGTCTTTAAAGATTTTCATTATTTTTTTGAGTTGTATTGGACAATTTAATATTGTGTCGGTTAATAGTCTGCACTATCATACTAAAAACATTCTCCATCGGCATTATATCCGGACAAGTGGCCAGCTAAACGAGTGTTGTGGTTTTATTACCTTCAAACAACTTTTCTGTGTCTTTTACAGAAATCATTTATGCGTTTTCTTGTTGAAAAATGTTATTAAAACTGACAATCTTTTCCCTTATTTTAATAAATGGCGTTCTGATAATTGAATATACGTATGTTTATTTCGCCTTCGTTTTAGAAAAATAATTTTGAGTTCATTTCCTAAGGAAAAGTGGATTGAACCATTAGAGAGTCACAATATTTTCAACGGATGTAAAATACGACCCTTTTCTTTCGAAGGTGTTGCCAGTATGAAAGAATACCACCCAAATCATCGAAATTAAATTACTTTTCATCATTGAAAATAAATTTTTCTGAATTGGTTTGTAGTCTAAGGATTCCTGACATTTTAATTTCTTTTCTTATAATCCAGACTGATGCTGACATTTTTATCTGGCTTCCAATTTTCTTTGCTGTTATATTTTTACTCGTGACCGTGAGAACAATCAAACATTCGGATTATCTCGAAAGATATTTTGGCTTTCCTGTATATTATGCTGTGCAAAAAGTCGTAGGATGCAGTAGGAAATTAACAATGGCAGCCTTTGAACGTTTAATATTTTCAAGAATTTCCTGAAGAACCATCCGATGGTGTTATAAGCCAGAATTCGGGTTCTTTTGATGTCGGGAAGAATTTTTCTCTACGCCATCTTCAAAAAGTTTGGGAACTGAACGAAAGCTATCAGAATATCTGTTAAATAGTTTGCTTAATGATTTACAAAATTATGCGAACTTTTGGTTTCCAAATATATAAGACGCCCATCATTTTCTCTAGCATAAATTTAACAAAATAAATATTTTAATGTAGATTACAAAAATATTTATACATTTTTTTGTAAACTGGCTTTAACAATTACTTTTCAAATTACAATTAACAATTACTTTTGTATTAGTGGCATGCCAGGTGTTAATAGAAGAAGAAATTTCCAAAGATTTCGCTAGTTACAGAAGTCTTTTTGATTATTATTATTTAAGTTGTTTAAGCGCGTACTTTTATACATATCTTGTAAATTTGTGTTTTATTTATATTATATTATTTTATAGAGGATTACTAGGGGATCCAACGCAGGTTTATCGGGTTTTAGACTATAGATAAAAAACTTTTTTTTTTACTGAAAACTGTAATAGATTTTTACATTTAATATCTACTTTTAGACTGCTGACTAAAACATAAAAAAGCATTTTTATATGAGTAATAGCAATAATATTTTTACATAAAGTTTTAAAATTTATTAAAAGGAATGTTTTTGTATTAGTCGCATGCAAGGAGTTAATAGACGAAGAAATCTCCAAAAATTTCGCTAATTACAACAGTGTTTTTGATTATGATTATTTGAGTTGTTTATGCGCTTATTTCTATTACATATGTGGTAAATTTGTGTTTTATTTACACTATTACATTATTTTATTTATTTACGAATTTTTAATTTCGTTATCGATTATTAAACGGAAAGAAATGCTGAAATATTTATATATTTTTAAGTGCAAACGGGTTAATCTTTCGTCATCAGCTGTACGCGATAGATTAATATTAAAATTGTGGTTAAAATGTATTAAAAAATCCTAAATATCAGTAAATTTAAATTTTATTTCATTTCCAAGAACATATTTTATTTTCTTTCCTCTTAGTCGATTGTAAAAATTGAAATTGTGCGATGTTTAGAAGTAAAAAAAAATGCAGTTAAAGCGAAATATTTCAAGTATTGCGTCGTGCATATACTCACGGATGTGTTTCTACTTTATAATATGTATATGGTGTACTTTATATATATATATATATATATAAAAGATTTGTACAATTGTAGTGCAAACACAAAAAGATTGTATTTATTTTTATGTCATTCCTATCACTTTGCACTCCGCTGTACCATATATATATAGTTTTAATATAATATAGGAATACATTTTCTGTAATTATTAAAATCACAGTTTGTTTACGAAAAACACTATTTCAATATTTCAAATAATACACCCTCCCCCCCCCCAAAAAAAAAGTAATATTTTTAAATTCTCAATTACATCCAAAATTTAGTAGTTATAATAAAAATCTAAATCTGACATAAATTTTAATATTTTATAAAACTTTTTTACCTAAATTTATTTTAAGAATTAGAATTACAAAATTTGTTGCATAGCAAGTAATAATAATTAAAAAATTGCGTATATAAGATTTATGTCTATGTTCCAGACATATTGTTTTGATATCTCACTCCAGTTTTTTGTCAAAAGATGCTTCTTGATTAAGAATAGATCTGTCTTTAATTAAAGCATGTTTAATTGAAGCATTCATTTTATATATGCAATATCTTTACATATATATTTAAAATTTCATAAAATGAACTGAACTTTAGAAGTTTTATAAAGCTTATTACGGAAAATGCCTATAGCCATCACGCTTTTATTAAAATTACGAATTGGTTTATTAATTAGTCATGCACTGCATATTCTTATACAAAAGTTTGATTGTAGAAATCTTCCGCTTGCTTTATAATTTTCTAAAATGGAAATTTGTTTTACGCTTAGTTAAAATTAATTTAGAAAACAATAAAACACTGAAATCAAATCATTTTTTAAGTTGTGATATATGTAAATGTACATATAGTACCAGTAGTAAGCTACAAATTTTTAAAATTTAAAAACAACTCCTTAACCTATTTCTAAAAAAACACTGAAAAAAAGTTGATTTATTATATAAAAAACTTAACTGTTAACTGTCTATATACAGTGTGGGATTTTTTTTCTTTCGGTTGGTGGCAGAAGTGTCTTCAAAATACTTTAATTTTTTTTTTTTGGGGGGGGGGGTTTAACCGTTCTGGTTCACTCTTTTTTAAACGGTACCAATAAAAGGCAGGAAGGGCCACTACTAGAGCATATGAATATGTGCTTTATTAATAATTAAACATAAAAATAAATAAATTAAACATTTTTATGTTTAATATATTTGAACTAAGTAATGTTTGTGGTTCTAAGATTTTGTAATATATATTTTCTAGTTTTTTGTTCATTATTTATTCATTAGAATCAGTAGTGAGCCCCTGGCCCATTATTGGTTCTCGTAATTGTAAAAAATATGTTAATAATCGAAATAGTTTATACTTTAAAGCTGCTTAACTGGTTGGTTGGTTACACATTTATAGAGTTTTAAGGGAAATTGCTATATCTATTAACTTGTATTACTTTTCCACTGCAGTAAAATGTTTTTTTAAACTAAAATTTAAAATTTAGTTTCATTGTGTTCTAATCATATGCAAAACATATGAGAAAATTTAATAGTAATCTACATCTATCTTTATACATATATATATAAATATACGTGTGTGTCCCTATATTTCTCTTTGCAGCCATAACTACCCAGCGCAGACCACTTGTATTTATGTGTAGTAGTAGTCTCGAGTCTCTCATTGTGCAATGGTGGTTGCATGTCGGTAGCTGTGGTAGACGTTTGTGTCCGTATATTTCACTCTGCATCCACAACAATTCAGTGCAGACCGCTGGTGTTGGTGTGTGGTAGTAGCCTCGTGTCTAGGCCGACGTGGCCTCAATGCATCTTGTTGCCTAATTGGTTTTATTTAGTTGGCCGGTTGCTAATTGATGTTTGGATCATTCGATTCGGCTGTGCACAGTGTTGGAAAGTCATTCTGGACGGATGTGAGATGCTGGCGTATTTACTAATTTCATAATTGTGTACTTAATGAGGTAACAAGAATGACCAAGAACTACAATCTACTAAAACATGAGATAAAAACTTTACCTATTCAAATTTTCACTTTCATAATTTTTAATATATTTCTGTAAGTTAGTTTATAAAAATAGCTGTAAAATTTCAGGAAATTCCAAGATATTTAAACTGACAGTTATATCACACTCACAACGTAACATACTTTGTAGGCGATCAGTTTTTATGGAAATATAACCATAGTTTTTGTGTTGAGTTTCATAACTTATTGTTCATGAAATACATTTTTATCAGATCAATGATTATTTCTGAAAATCTATTAATGTTCTTAAAACATTCCAGATTTTTATGTTGTGCATTCCTTAATCTCAATATCATAATTTTATTTCCTTCTGCTCATTAACAACAAAGTCCATTTACTTACGTAAACACTGACGGTTTGATAGCTGAAACATATACAGAGATAACTGCACGTAATTTGATTATAAATACTAAAAAAATGATTGTAATATTGTACTTTAAATAATCTATTAAAAAATTGCGATATTTTCTAGAAAATTATTCAAGCTCAATGGTATACCTTACTTGATAATTATTTCTATTTTTTTTAACCATATTTACATGCATTGACATCTCATACAATACACTGAAAAAGTACTATGAAACGTTTTCGCGAATGATTATCACATTTTATTTAAAAAATTTGCCAGAGCCATTATAACTGTTATAATGTTTAAAATAATAATTTTTTTGAAAATGTTTTACAAATCTTAAAGTTATATAGATTAAATTTATGATTTATAGAAATTAAATTCGATCATTGTTCAATACCTTTATATATTTGTAAATAAACAAAAGTTATGAGCGAAATTTGTACTCTAAAATTTCTTCATTAAAATAAATAAGAATTTCTTTTTAAATTTAAATATATGCGCTATTCTGCACACAACATTATTAAAATAAATTTGAAAATAATTTTTATATGTAACATTCAAGATTCAAATCTTTAGAAAATATATTTTCATGTAGTTTTATTCTTCTCATTGCAAATTTGAAATTCTAATATCTTAACTTTGTTATACAATAATGTAGAAAAACAACATTTTATCCATATAACGATTTTTCTGCATTATAATACATAGTAGAATTATGTACGTCTGAGTCCCAATATGAAAATAAGAGAATTTAATGACTGGATTTTAAAAATGCTACATAATTTAAATTGCAGAGAATTATAACATTTTTTCTTATTTCGAAGGTTTTTATTTAATATACAATAGGGCCTGTTCCTTTTAATTGTTATATTTTATTCGCAGTAAATATTAACAATATTTACCAATATAAAACACTGTTCAACTGTCTCCTGTACTTATTAACTAACATTATTTGATATAATATAAATTATATTAAAAATGTCTGTTATCCCTTTGAATATACTTCAGTTTGTATACATATATATAAACGTAAAATCTCTAAATGTATTTTTCAATTATATTCATCTTAAGTCCAGTATCCGATGCTTCTCATATATGAAGGCACAAGATTCCCTTTTTTCATATAATGATTTTTTAAGAATATTTTGTTATCTACATTTAGGGGCTGTTTTGTTCCAAAAAACTCAAAGCATAAAAAGCTGTTCTTACCTTTTGAAAAATAAAAGTTTCTATATTTTTAATATGTGGACGATTCCTTCTGACAAAATAATCAACATATAATTATAAAGAACTTTATCGCAACTAAAACGGTACTTTTATTTTTATTTTTGCATGAAATAGAACTTAAGTTATAGCCATAATTCGTATTATACAATTTTTTTATTGACGCACTGTATCTTATTTAAAAATAATATGAATGACATATGTGTTGAAATTGTTTACATCGTTTTGAAACATGTTAAAATGTCCATCATTTATTTTCCGTAATTTAAAAATTCTAAGGTTGAAATTTTTTTATCAACTGAACATTGAAAGGTTTACTAACAAACATTTTCGTATATAAATAAGTATACAATTTTATACTTAAATCATAAACATGAAAATAATGTATAATATTATTATAAAAAAATGTTAAATTACAGCCTTAGGCCATTCATAATCTCTGTAAACTTGTGTATTTCTATTGAAGAATTGACTTTTTATAACTTACTATATGTGTACCAACCCGTTGGGCTGCATTTAAATTGCGTGAAAACTTTCGATTGTTTGTGGTAAAAATGAAATGTTGTTTTATTCTACAAGGTGGGACCTATATGCAAGACGAATAGCACCTTTTGTCGAAAATATGAATAGCCCGACGCACATGCGCATTATGTTCTTCGCTGTCTTACGAAAATTTTGCACTTTGTTTTTAAAATTGCTCGGTAGGTTCATGCCGAAGCTGCAACGTAACAGTTGTTGTTTCATTGCGTCATGGAGTACAGTCAATATGAAATTCTGTTTCAAATTGGGTAAAAGTACGTATTCGTCGTGTGTGACCGCAATTCGTGAGATAATGCAAGTAGTATATTTTGCATGATAATGGACCGCCCATACTGCTACGTGTGTGAAACGATTCCTCGCTCAGCATCAAATTACTGAGTTGACACACACCATATTCCCCTGATCTTTCGACACTAGCCTTTTTCCTGTTTCCAAGACTGAAATCGGCACTGAAAAGATAGAGATTTGCAAACATTTCAGATATCCAATTGACTCTCTAATCCAAGACGCAATGCATAACGAGATGTAACGTTGCAGCTACCGCATGAACAAACACCTACCAAGAAATTTTTAAAACTAACAAGGGGACCGCCAAACATGATGCGCACAGATTTTGATGATTTTAAAGTATGTTGTAGGGGTCATACCCCTAACTATTCAGGTAAAAGGTTTCCTTCAAATGGGCTTTAGTTTTCGAGAAATTTCGGGTTAAAGTTCAGTATGCATTTCAAATACCCATTAGTTCGCAATCTTGAACAAGAACTCCGTGGTGCTGAGCTAGCGCGCGCGATTTGAGAACGGGTGATGAGGGTTCTGTCCTCTCTAGTGACTTTTTAAACTTTTTCAATAAATTTTATATATTTGTCGCGTTATAAGTTTTATGCAGAATTATGAATTCTGCATCTTTGAACTTTTTTATATTTTCCTAATAAATTCCATTTACATTTTCGAATGTTTCGTGAAAATTTATAGTTTTTGCGCAATTTTTATTTTAATGATGACGAAAATCCAAATCCTGTTCCAAAATCCAAAATCCTGTTGACGAAAATCCAAACTAATTTATGTCTTTTTAAAACGATTATTGTTTACATATATATATGTATTTACTTATATATTTATCGTATTTATGAAATAATGCATTTATTTTTATTTGCATTTTCTATTTAAAAAAAAAAAAATTAATGATTAAGAAAAAAATAACAAAATAATACATCCTTTTAATATTTGAATTGTTCTAAATATATTGAAATATGTTAACTGCTGAAATACTAAAATATTTATCATCACCGACATCGACATTTTTAGTTTATTGAATAATGAACTAATTGTGTGATACATATCGCAAAATATTCTAAACGAATTCCGTATTAAAAATCGCCTTTAAATATATTCTTTACGTAAATTGTTTTAACAATATTGGAAGAATGTATAAATTAGCATATTATATCTTCTTTAAATACTTAAATTGTGATAAATATATTTAAAAATGCATTAAAAGTTGAAAAAGAAATTATTTCAAACGTTATAATTGTCTGTAAAGGAAGCTAAACGAAATGAATAAAAATAAAATTTTATTTATTCTGATATTACCGTAAAAGTCATGCAGACGATTTTTTTTCAGATATTTTTTATATGTATTGTAAATTACAAACGATTTTTCATTTCTAGTTGAATTTTTCTGTATGGCATCGACTGGTTGAAATTAAAATAAAAATTAATTGTAATATATCATTTTTTATTTGTGCAAATCAAAAACTATGTTGAGTTTTAACTTTACAGTTAAATGTATTTAAATAGCATAAAAGATATACATATAACAGGCTAAAGTTTGGATTAATATTTTATTACTCCTTTCAAGATATGCTGTTGGAATTACCTAATCATACATACCTTTAGAAGATTTGAGATAAAAAATATATTCTATAAACTATAAAAAAAAATGATAAATTTTCATTTAAAATTTCATAAAGTTAAAAAAAAAGTATTATTTTAGAACGGTTATTAAAATATAAAGGGTAAATAATAAAAAAATTAAACAAAATCTAGACATAAATTAGTTTTGAATTTCGTCAATAGAAATAATTTCAAAACTTCAAAAAAAAAAAAAAAAATGGAAATTTTTACGAAAAATTCGAAAATGTAAATGGAATTTATTAGGAAAATATCAAAAAGGTCAAAGATGCAGAATTCATAATTCTGCATAAAACTTATAACGCGACAAATATATAAAATTTATTAAAAAAGTTAAAAAAGTCACTAGAGAGGACATAACCCTCACCTCCCTGTCTCAAATCACGCGCGCTAGCTCAGCACCACGGAGTTCTTGTTCAAGACTGCGAACTAATGGGTATTTGAAATGCATACTGAACTTTTCCGAAATTTCTCGAAAACTAAAGCCCATTTGAAGGAAACCTTTGACCTGAATAGTTAGGGGTATGACCCCTACAACATACTTTAAGACCTTCTCTCCAACATGGTTTATTAGTGGGAAATTGCAGACTCAGGGGTCGGCTGGAGTACTTCAGTGGTTAGAACAACAGCCCGGAACGCTGTGAACCCAGGTTCGATTCCTGGCTCTGGCTAATTTTCCACTCCATGTTGGATTATTGTATTGAATGTATGTATGTCTGTTTATTAATTATATATGTTTAAAAAATAAAACGATGACTGCAAACGTTAATTATGCGTAATTTAATATACTTTAAAATCATCAAAATCTGTGCGCATCATGTTTGGCGGTCCCCTTGTAAGTGCAAAATTTACGTAAGACAAGGGAGAATGTAATGCACATCTGTCAGCGCGTCCGTCTTTTCACAGTTTCGAATGGAGGGACCTTACTTATTGGTCTCACTTTGTATATTTCAAGATTTGAACACTAATATTTCCAGATTAAACTTTATTTAGAACGTTTTTAGAAATTTTTGGATCATTTAACCGTTTTAAACTTCGGACGCTTTAGAAACCGCCCATAGCGCGTATTTACATCTTAAAAGTACCCGCCACACCAAATTTCCAACTTCTAGCATCAACAATATCACAGAAATTACAATTTTAGAATGCTGTTTGTTCTTGTCCCTCCTTGGGGGCAGTTGTGCCGACATAAAATATAGTCTATGTTGGAGCAGAGATGGTCAACAGCATCTTGCCTCCAGTATTTTCAATTTGGATTGGCAGTTACAGATATTACCCCCTACAAATACAAAAACGTTACTTATTTATAATATATAGATTTAATATCAAAATAAAATATTTTTTCGAGGAAGATTATAAAATTATTTTTATATCGTCACACTTAAGCCTTTTTTTCTTTTACCAAATACATAAAAAACTATTGTGAGACAAATTTCATGAAAATAAAGAAAATGAAGGATTATATTATTTAAATTTTATTAAATGCTTTTACTTGGAAGACGACCTTATAAGAAAACTAATTTGTTGGAAGTTTATCATTTTGTTTTTACATGATCTTGCAAAATACTTTCGTGCATTAAAATTTTATACCATAAATTCTATTACTGGTTATAAATTTAAATTTTTCGTATTTCAGTATTATCCTCTGCAAACTTACATATTAAATTCTCGAAGGGAAAATAATTAATTTAGTTATATTCAACAGCAATTTTGATTTTAGCTTACTGTATTTTATATAAATTAAATTTGTTATCCATTAATTTTTAAAGAAATGTAAAATATTAAATCTGAATACATCAGAAGTTTATGAATAATAATCATGTATATATATATATATATATATATATATATATATATATATATATATATATATATATACATAACAGAAAATTATTAATGATAAACCTGACGTGCGTGATTCAAATGCATAAAAAATGTATATCTGATGTTTTATATTTTAGAGTCGATGCGTAAACAGAAATATTTTGTAAAAGATTTAAAGAAAATAATTAAAAACAAACAGTGGAGGTTTTTGTAACATATTTCTCAATGCTAAGAAAAAATCGATTTTGGAATAAAAAAAAAGTATTGAAAACATCTTGTTTTGTAAGGACTATATTAGATGAGATTTTGTTAGAAAATATATTTTAATATTCTAAATTAATGAATAGTCTGCGCTATTAAGTTCAAAATAAATATTTTTGACTTAAATAAGTTGTTTTAATTAGTAGTTATAAGATGGTTATTAGGTTTTAAAACTGCATAAACATCATCAGCCCAAGCTTTAAAAATTAAAATACATGCTATAATATCATAAATTATATTTAAGAAGAAAGTAATTCGATGAGTTTCTTCTGTACTTTGAATTGTATAGTGTTGTTTTGGATAAAAAAAATTGTTTATTTAGATATTTATCTTTTGAAATGTTTTATTGACATTTTAGGGGGTCGGGGCAAGAGAGTGCCAAGCCACATTTTTGAACTTCTGAGCTATTTCAATCTGAAAATTTCATCAAATACACAAATCAAGATATATAACGTAAAGTTTCTTCGCCAATGTCTTAGTAACATTTGAGATTTTCTGAGTAACAATAAGGCATTACTTTAATGATAGCACTATTACGTTTTTTGTAAATTAGCTATCTTTATTGGGGGCATAAACATCTGGGGCAAAAATGAAACATGTCACATATGCTGCCACCAAGTGACATTAGAAATAAATTACATGTTAGATATTATAATTTACAATATAAAGCAACATATTACAGTGTTAGATTTATTTCACCAAAAATGCGGCTTGGCACTCCCCCCCCCCCCATTTGTTATATCATTTTTATGTTTCATTGTGAAATTGTTTGAAAATTTCTTAAAACTAGTTGGAACATTTCGATGGATCTAGGATAATCTAGATTTTAATATCCTAAAGTAACGAATCGTCTGAGCCTTAGTTTCCAAAATAAATATTTTTTGACTTAAGAAAATGTTGGTTGTACGGTTTTAAAACTGTGTAAATATCAACAATTTAAGTTTTAAAAACTAAAAATATTTTCTAACCCCATAAATTAATTTTTTTAAAGAAAGTAATATGATGAGTGTCTTTCGAATCTTGAATGTTTTTTAGGTAGCTGTCATTACTAAAAGCTACCTATTGCAGACGTTCGGAGGAAAGCAATTTCACAAAATTTTGGTATATTTTCACTGATCATGACCCCCAGACACCCAAACCACCGTCCGTTGAAATGTTGATTTATATATACAGTGGTTGCCAAAAGTGGGGACATTTTTTTTAAGTTTCATGTTTTTCAACTTTGTGTGCTTGTAGATTATATTAATTTTCGCTTAAATACAAACATACAAGTGTACATACAATACAATATTAAATACAAATTGAAGGTAATTTAATGTAGAATGTAATTATAAAAGCAGTATTACAATATCTGTATTACAAAAAAAGTTATGCAACTAATAGTAAGATCTATCTTAGATTTGCATTTTTTTAAAGTGATACTTACACAATCAATACTTAGTAGGATAACCCTTATTTTTTAAGACAGCTTCACAGCGTCTTTTCATCGAGTGAACGAGTGCTTGTTCATCTTTTGTAATCACATGGTGCCAAGAATCAATTATAGCTTCAATAATTTGTCTTTTATTGGATGGACGTTTTTTTCGTACAATAATTTTCAAACATCCTATATACAAAATATTCGTCCTATATACAATTTCATACAAAATGTCCTATATACATTCCTATATACAAAATAAATTGTCTAAACAGCAGAAATGAAAAGTTTACTTACATAGGAATGACGAAGAGAAAAATAGAAGAAAGAATGAAATAACATATTAGAGATATAAAACTAAATAAACAGTCAACAGCTCTTGCAAGATTAAACACTAAAACCCCAATCAAACTTGAAACCTTACAAATACGGAAAATAGCGAACTACCAAAATTTACATAATGCTTTAATAAGAGAAGCAATAGAAATTAATGCATCCAAAGGCGCATGCAATGATATGGTTCATTCATTGATTGATTGCCGCTGGAAAAAAAATGTTAGAAGAGGGAGAGAGAGAGAGAATTGAATGCCGATAGGGGTAGCTCTTCAACCAGCAGTCGTATATATAGCGGAGAGGCAGAGGATTGAAGATCACAACTGATGATGCTCTAGCAGGGGCGAAAGCGCTTTTCTGGAGTGGTGAAGATTTTTTATTTGAAACTGTTTTTACATTTTTTAAATGGGGGACGTTTGTAGTGAAAATTTTTGACCATGTTTTTTAAATAATGTCTGAATGAAAATTGGTAAAATGGACAATAAATAATAAATTATTTATTTCTCTATATCAAATAATAATAAAATTGTGCGTATCTCAATCAGACGTAAGTTTAACCAAAGTATAAAACTAACCTTATATACATGATACTTTTGTGACAATCTGTTTTAGAAATAAAAATACGAAAAAATAGTTGTACGATTTGCAGGAAATGTTGTATTCAGAAAAATTTATTTCACCGTCTTCTAAATATCAGACATGCATTACCTTCCAAGATATTGAATTTCTAAGCTCTTAAAGAAAATCTTTGAAAAGTATAAAATAATTAATATAAAATATTCTATAGCAAAGTATTCAAATAAACATTTTAATATCTGATTCTAAAAGTAGTTTAAAAACATTTTTTTTTTTTTTTTTTTTTTTTTTTTACAATTTTCCATGCGTATTTTATTTCTATTGCTGTGGTAAAAACAACAAGGGAAACGTCTCCTACAAATGTTTTCCTGTTATTTTACTATTTTTTCAAACCTTGCTTTTGGTTTTAAATTAATATTTTTCGCTATTAATACTATACTCTGTTCAAATTTATCATTTTTAATTATGATCTTTTCTCAGATGATATGTACAGTTATTTTTTATTATAGGCAATGGTAGTTTGAGATAATTTTAGCTGCATGCTTAGCAATAATATTTGTTAAAAATTAATAATGTTTAGTTCAAGAAAATTACATAAACAATTTACACATTTTTAAAGCATTCAAATCCATTCATTTTTGTAATTGAAACAGATTAAATTCAAAATAAATTATCTCTAGTTAAAAGGTAATTATTTGATTCTCGATAATTAATTCTCTTTTAAAAACTGTGTGCTTTGTATTCCCATAACGATAGCAGTGATTAATAATTAAAATCGTATTTCAAACTATGTTAAAATTTTTATTCACCGCCTTTAATTTTTCAAAAGTTTTTTATAACAGACTTTAAAAAAGAAATTTTTAAACTGAATTAGGGTGTATTATAGCTCTCTGACTCACAGAATTTTTTTAGCAATTTAGCAATAAAGGTTCATTTTGAATATGAATAATTATGATTTGTTTAGAAATTGTATTCATTTATTTTTTTCAAAAGCTGTAAGGATAACAATTTTAATGGTACAATTAGTATTTATTTAATGTGAATTAAACAGCTTTTTTGATGTTACATTCTGTAATTGTGTATCTGCAACTGGGGATTTTTGTCAGATAGGTATTTTTCTTGTAATTTCATGCCTTGAAATATCTATGTTAAAGAGCTAGAAAAAAGTTGGTAGATTAAAAGTCGTATCAATGGATGCATACAATAAAAATATGATTTTGTACATAAGAATGTTACACACACTTTCGCACGCACGGACACACACGCGCTAGCACGCATATATATATAAATAAATAAATAAATAAATATATATATATTAAAAATCGGAAAATATATTAAACAGATAAATGTCCCAATATATAATAATATAAATATCCAACAGTCAAGTATGAAGTAAATATAAAACACTCGAATATTATATCAAACAAATTTTAAACAAGAAACTATCTTAAAATCTATAAAAAACAAATTTATCGATATTTGAAAACTTTAGTAAAAACAAAAGTGTTTACATCAGAAGCAATATAATGGTAATATCCGTTTCATCTTATATCTCCTAAAAATTCCATCACATCATCGATAATAATATTTTTAAAGACTCTCTTTTTCTCACTATATGAAATAAATCCTAATATGAAAGCGTTTTTTGTGATACTTCTAAGCATTAAAGAAATTTACAAAACAGATAGGCATGTTAGTAACCATATTATTATCAATATCAGGAGAATAAGTTTTAAACAAGATTTTTCGAGAAATCTTTGGGAGTTTTTATGTAATATCACAAATTAAATAAGATTATTATTTTTTTCTTCAGGAATTAATCGAATTTTTTCTTTCAAATCAGTGGAAATTTTTTAAAAGAAAGTTTAAAAACTTTTCATAGTTCAACTCGCAACAATTTAATAGTTACTTAATATTAAGCATTTTTATGGCTAAATTGGTATAGTTGAAATGAATTGTTTCATTATTTGGAAGTACTTTTGTCGTCTAGAAGCGTATGTGGCTCATTGAATTATACGTACTTTGTTTAGAACCTGTATATAGTTTACACAATGCTAATTAATAGTTTAAATAATTTAATTAAGTACGTATTCGTTATAGTATATGAATGTATGTCGAAGGATTATTTTCACTAATGATTTTTTCAATTACGTTGACAGTTTGTTGACTAAAAATAAAAATAAAAAATCTCAAGATATTAAATGATTTTAATAAAGAATTACGAAACAACTTTAGTAAGGGCACGATGAAATTTTATTATTTGTGTACTGTATATTTAATATTTGATTTAAATAAATGGTATAAAATAGTTATAAATGTTTTAAATTTCTTTTAAAGTTTGCAGGTTTTTAAATAAATAATAACAATATAATAAATAAAACGATTAAGATATAGTTTACGCTTTTGACAAAGTATGTTCGGATTTATTTACTGAAATTAAAAAAAATCGGTAAAAATCAAAATGTTCGAAAATTCGATGAACTTAAGTGATGATGAACGAACGTATTGAAAAGTTAGTTAAACTTGCACACTAAAAATTACATTAACAAAATTATACATTAAACATTATTTTTATATATAGGAAATAGTAAATTATACTGTTGTTTTTGGATATAATCTGAAAATAGTTGTACAAAATTGTTTGGGTTTTGCAAGCGAAAATTCTTGAATAGTTACTGTTCAGTGAAATGAGTATTTAGTCCACTATACCTGTATTTTGACAGTTTTTAGCCTGTCCTACTGCGTACTTTTGTATCTGTCTGTTTGAAATAATATTTATTATCCGAAAAGGGATGTTAAAAAACATTTTATTCATTTTGTTAATATATATTTTAAGGTAATTCTTTCCTCAAAATATCCCTTAAATCCTTATGGTTGAAGATTTTATGCGAATGTATTTATGTCTTGAGTTAATAAAAATAAAATTTTATTTGACACAAAGAAAATAGAAAAAAGAGAAAAAATACTTGATTATCAACTAAACAGCCACACGTCGCGTCGGTTATCTCCAAATACACACACACACACATATATATATATATATATATATATATAATTACCTTCAAACCCGACTGGACAAGTTAAAACTAGTTTAAATTGAGCCTTTTAGTAAAAACTCCCATTAACTAGACAAAACTACTTTTAACTAGACAAAACTAGCATGTTTACTCGTCAAAAAGCATGTTACAATAAACATACATCATTTAAGAAGGTTTAAAAAAATTCCCCGTCAGCAATGGTGAAATTTAAGATACAATAAATAAAACATTTTTAAACGTACAACTATCCAAATGGGAAAAAATACTAGTGAAGTGATTTGGAATCGAATACCATAGTTTATTTTTCGATAAATGTTTTACATTTTGAAGTATTAGTGATTGTTGTCCCATGACTACATTTCTTGAACTGTCGTGCAATGAAATTCAGTCCAAATTCACATCTGTGGTAGATTCTTTTAAAAAATACTTTATATTTATCGGAAAATGGAAGAGGATACTCGATTTTTAGTAATTATGTGTCAGATAAATCCAGAATTAAGTAATTATAATAATATGTTTATATATATATATATATATATAAGTGACTGCAGTCTCATGACGATCTTAAGAGCCTACACTAGTCATGGGAAGGAACGCTCAAGCTAATGTTAAGTCTATGAGAAGGTTCTAGCGCGATTTCTCGCTCGCATTTTAATATTTTTAAATGCTTTTTTTGCATAGGATAGCTGAGGTCAATCTCCAACGTTGTTAGTTTTTACTTTTTCGATTTTTGTTGCAGTTTTTTAATAAGCGGGCATTTTCAATTTTGGAACCGGTTGGAACCAGTTCTGAAAGTAAAAGTATCCTTATATAAAATAACTGGAACCAAAATAGCGAAAAATCGCGCTAGAACCTTCCCATAGACTTAACATTAGCTTGAGCACTCTTTCGCATGACTGATGTGGGCTCTTAATCCACGATTTGAAAATTCGCTGCAAAACACTAACTTTAATTATTCTTAATCGTCCAAACTGACTTCTGTTTTTTTCCCGTAACTTACATTTTAATGAGAGCTAGTTGTAACAGCAAAACCTTTAATATTTAAAAACTTTTTTTATCGTAGTTAATTCTAAATTTGCCTGAAATATAATTGAATGAACTAGAATAGAGTGTTTAGAATTTTTTACATACATGTAGGAAAGAGTATTTAAGAAAAGTGTCAAAATGTCGGTTTAAACCAATTTTCGAGACGCGACAACTTCGGATTGGTCGTCATGATACAGAAATCACACATTTATCGAAAAATAAAAAAACATAATTCGATTCCGGATTACCTCACTTCATATTCCTGCCAATCGAATGCCTTACGTTAAAAAAAAAAGTGGGTAAGTGTGATCGAAGATCGCGCAAAGGGTTTTTTTGTTTAATATTTCTTTCAAAACACTTTATCATTTCTTTAATAAATCCCAATAAATTTCATTAAAAAAAGTCATGTTTTTTATTAAGTAAAAATTTTCTGGTCTAGTTTTCTCGTTTTTTCGAAAATCTGGACCGGTCCCATAGCGGGCGAAACCCGTTATTATACTCTCTGTCATGTGGACTAAATGCGATATTAAAAAAAAAAATCAATTTCGCAATTAAACATGTTGTATAGAGACCTTCAAAATGGTAGATGTCAGATTAAGTTTCTTTTTAATTCTCTAATGACGTCATATTAAGCTGCTTTCAATATTTACACATACTCATACTCCTTGTATTATTGAAAATATCCGTTTTATTACCAATATGACGTCATATTGATCTGTTTTTCAATAGGTGAAACGTTTTATTTCATTTTCATTTTTTACGTGGAAATCTTTCAATAGAAAATTAATTATTGTAAAAAGAATTTTATTGTGGATTTTCAATTGAGGGCAACTGCTATAACGACAAATGTTTAAATTTAATAGGGAAAGGCTGTTAGATTTTTGGTTTTTAATCTCTATGTATTAAAATAATACGATTTTTCAAATTTTATGATTGTGAGCTTCATAATAGGTATTCAGCTATAAGTACACAAAATTTCCTGACTGTAAGTTATATAGTTTCTGAGAACCGGCTCTGTGCCAGACAGACAACGAAGCCGGACTAATAGGGTTTCGTGAGATGAACGAAATCCTAAAAAGAGTTCATGAATGTGCGTTAGAAATTTTCGTATTTATAAGCGAGGAAAAGTATTTTTTAAATAACTGCCTTAACTGATTTCGGGTTTTTATTGTAACATGATAAGTCAATTTTATAAAAACCATTAATAATTGAAAATGTTTTGTCATGCTCAGTTAATTCTAGTTTTAACTGAAAAGTTACTGAAAGAAATAAAATAGCTTTTTTCATTTTCGTTTAATGCAATAGATCTTTTAGAAAATGCTGTGAAAATTGGCATTTTGGTCCGAAATTCTTGACGTAACACCGCGAAGAAGGCCATCAAGAGATAGAAATAACCTATAACTTTATATATAAAACATTTATTTCAGAATGAAAACTGTATACGATTCCACATAACTTCAATAATCATGTCTGCCAAATGGATTGTGTTATGTTTAAAAATGCTATAATAAAACGTACTTTTCAGTTAGAACTAGTTTTAATTGCTAAAATCTTTAATAATAAAAAATATGCTGTCTTACCTAGTTAATTCCTCTAAAACATGTCTGAGAACGTATTCCCTTCTCTGTTAATTATAATTTTAACTAAATCCTGTTACATAATATTAATTGTGTCTAGTTAAAACTGAATCTTTTTGTAATTAAAATTTATGGGACTCAAGGGCCGTATAAAAATTTGAAGAGTGTAACGGTTTGAAAATTAATGTCAGGACTATCTCAACAACATAATCTTTATTCTTATGTTTTGTACATTTTGAAATTAGCATTGCCTACGTATCTGCAGCAGGTAAACGTTTAAAACACGTGTATATATATTTTTGTACCCTGTATATAAATATTCTTTTTAAGCTATAGAAATGATTATGAAGTTATATAAACTAATATAGTAAAACTATTACTTTTAAGAGCAACCATAAAACACTACATAAAATAAAACATGTTAGAAATAAATAATATATATAATGTAAAACCCAAACTTTGAATATTCTTTTGATAAACAGGCGATATAAATCCCCGCATCCTTGTCTTTGCAGCCTTTCTATCTAAAAAAGGCATACAAAATAAATATTTCCAATGGATAATTAAATAAAAAATGTTAATTACTCACTGATGTCTTGATAAGCAGGATACACACATGCCTAGCTTTGCTATTTTGATTTGTCGCAAAAAAGGGAAAAAATAATTTAAACCTCGATTATCTCATGAACCAGATAATTTCATGTGAACACCTTTAACCAGAATAATTAAGCTGCTGCACTCTACAGAATATACTTAAAAATAGTGTAAAAATTGCATATTTACAAGTTGAAACTCTGTTACACAACGTTGTTTGTCGTTGCAGTTAAAGTTCGCACTTTGCCGTCACAGTTTTCAAGGCAAAAATAGACAAAAAAGAGAGGCTGTCACACTCCGTCACGCTTTTGTTCCCTTTGAGTAACGTGCTGCTCTTTTTGTACGACTACATTCGTGCATTTGCCGCACTACGTCACGAAAAGTGCATCATATAGATCAAGGTGTCCGAAAGGTGATGAACACGTGATATAGCTGTAACAGCCTGTCCTGCTTTTCTATAAAGAGTGTATGACCATCGTTGAATAATGTGCCCATTTATAAACCACCTTCTTAAGAAATGTATTTCCATTGGACATTTAGAGAAATGTTTTTGAAGTTTAGTAGGGTTTTTAAAACTCTCCCAATAAATACAAGCTGTGCTGGACAAAGTATTAATTTGGGGAAATTCTAAACTGTTGTATCAAGTATCACCATTTCAAACAGACTAACAGTTACATTCGCAAATTTGAAACATGAAATTATAAATAGTATATATGAAAAATTTATGAAATTTTTAAAATGTTTATTAGTATTAAATATATTTTAGACGCACAAATTGTTTTAAATAAATACAAACTTTTTGATTTGCGCATGTAAATGTACATTTCAAAGCAAATAGTAAAATTATTTAAGCTGAGTTATATATATTATTTTAAAATTTTTGTTGATAGTCCTTTATTTTTAAATTCTGAATAAAATATTTCTTTCCTAAACTTTTTTGGGGAAAGTTCACACACTTCAAATATGTGACATAAAAATTTGAGATATAAAAATAATATTTAAAAAGTTAAACAAAATTATCGAATATTCTTTATCCTTTCTTAAAATAATTTATCTACATGTCAACTGTGACTAATTAAAATGTCACTACCTTCTATTACACTAAGTGAAGATACAATTTTGATTTCAGAAGGATTCAGACAAATTTCATTTAAGAATTAATTATTTCTCTTGGCAACAAATTCATCTTGTACAATAAATATGACTGTCGATATATAATATACATTTAATTGAAGAAATATGCGATTAATTTCTATCAATTCTCAGAAATGTAATTTATTATTTGCTGCGATATGTAATGCTTTATAGAATACAACTAATATCATTGCCAAAAATGAATAATCAGTTTATTTAATTTAAGGAAAAGTTGCACACGAAATCTCAGTTTTCCTTTTTTAAAGCTGCAAAATATTTATTTTACCTTTAAGTAAAAATACCTTTAAGAGTTACCTTTAAGTTACCTTTAAGAAAAAGGATTTACCTTTAAGTAAAAAAGCAATACTATATATTTTGGAGCAAATTTGTATCTATAGACATATTTCATCCACACTAATGAATAGGTGTAATCACTTGCTCTGGAATTGTATAATTGCTAAATCTATCTCATTTTAATGGTTAATATTCGTTTTATTTCATGAGATAAATACTTCGATTGAATATGACGAATATTACTAATTAAAATAGTGATAGGAGACATAGCACTACTGCAAGTAATTATCAAAAATATCTGGATATGCGTAGCAGATCTTTCCATAACAAATGTGTAGATGTGATTACTTTAATTTAACATACTGTATCTAATAATTTTAAGTATACGCAAGTATAAACATTAACATTATATGTCCTTATTTTTTAGAAAATATTTCTTCAAAAGGATATTCATAATATTAATAGAAGCTTAATAAAATAGTTAATTCAAAAAATACAAAAGTAGTTTAATAAATAACTTCAATATATATATATATATATACTATATATATATTAGATCATAAGGAAATTTAGCTTATTAGATAATTCAGTGCAAACGCAACTGAAGCTTTATATACCTGTATGATTTAAATAATTTATTTTACATATATGTATTTTTATATTACAGAAAATAAACGATTTGAAAAAAAGTATCATCTTGCGCTGTATGTAACATGTAGAATTCGGTATTTTATTTATCATATGAAATACACATTGCATTAAAGGATAACAATTGAATTTTTGGTATTTTTTCCCATTCTGTAATTAGTAATTCTTTTCTTTTTTAAACATAAGAAACGTGGGTAAATTTTGAATTTCGTTTGAAATATCAAAGTTTTAGCCAAAATGTATGTTTGAAATAATTAAAAATTAGCTGAGGAAACTTTGAAAAATAAATTATTTCCACATGAATATTAATTGTTATTACAGTGTTTCGGGAAAAAACTAGATATAACCAAGACAGTAAAGACCATATTAAATTAAATTGTTTGAAACATTGGAAAACATTTAATCGTTTTCGTATTATATAAATCTATATTAGAACGTTACATGTTGGAATTATTTTAAATCAACTATGTGTATTGCTAAGGAAATAAGAGAATACTGTCATTTACATACTAAGTTTTGTATGTAGTGTTTAAGTGTTTCTAACTTTAACAGAAATATTGTTCATATATTTAATACTTTGGAAATTTTCCGTAGAAAATTTCTCACGCCTTGCATTCATAATAATCAAATTTTAATTGCTTAATAGGCGTACAGCCAACATGGGGAAAAAGTATAGAGCATTGACGTTCTACCAACTGAACCACTTGGGAACGATATTCAGCCTGGAAATTTCTCACATAACATGTTGGCAAGGCTACAAACGCAGCACAAGATGGAATATGTTTTGATGACCCGGGTTCGAGTCCCGGCTTGGGTACTTTTTCAGCATGTTGGCTATACGCCTATTATGCAATTAAAATTTGATTATTAGAAATATTGTTGTTCAAAGGTAAATTGTTAATTTTAGTAGAGTTCGGTCTTTTATTTCTTTTAAATATATATTTATTACAGTGTATGTTGAAAAACTAGATGTAGCTGAGATAGTAAACCATATTATTATTTTTTAAATATTTGTTTAAACATTTAGTCCTTTTTGCAATATATATTACTAAGTTAAGATGTTAAATTTTGGATTTAATTTAAATAAGCCATGTGTATTACTGAGAAAATAACAGAAAGGCATGGCATCTATATAATTTTGTGTTTCTAAATTTAAGATTTCTATAGTTGTAAAATTAAAATTGATGATTTTGCACTATAATGCGTATATTGTTTTTGAACCTATAGTAAAACGCTAAGAACATTGGAAGATGCGCATTACTTTCCTTTTTTGATAATGGAGAAATTAAATGAACAGGCCTAATTTATATATTATAAGTCAAAAATTTGAAAAATGTAGAAAACCATATTTTCACTGAAGGTATATTAATTTCTGTTCAGCGCGGCAGTCAAATAAGTCATAGTTCACTTAGGAAGTCGCTAGGGGGCAAAACAAGTAGAATCACTTAATGAAACGGCAATACAACAGGTTTCACAAAACCCTTCCTTTCTCAAATTACTAAATAATGACTTAACCCCCCCCTCTCATATGTCGATTTCATGAGTTTAATGATAACTGACAATTTTCATTTTTATATTAACAAGTATGCCTGCAGATATGATTGTCTGTTATAAGCATACAATTTTAATACAAAGTAAAATTATCCTCAGGTTAGAGAATTTTATGAAGTGATAGATGAATCACTAAAATATAGAAAGTATTATTTTTGTTTGCCACAAATTTTCCTATAATTCTTGTAAAAAAATAAATAAAAATTAAAATAGCTTTCTATATTTTCACATATCACTTCCCTTATGCTAGAAACAAGGATTTACGATGTTATTTTATTCATATCTGTGTTTTGTCATAAATATGAATGTACATATAACCTCTTGAAACAATATTATATATATTTTTTAAATTAACAAATGAATCCTGAAAGTTTATTAAACATTCAATAAGTATATTAAACATCATTTGTCAAAATATTGAACTTTGCACATTCATATTTCTAGTAAGAGCGGTAATATATATACAATTACTATCAATTTTTTATTAACAAATTTCATTATTATTTTCCAAATTGCTTTACATAGAAATAAGTTAATATTATACTATTAAAAAACTGCAGTCAAAAAAGCATTTTCAAAGATATTTTTAATAAGGTATTTTAAATTTAAAATTATACATTTTTTGAAAGAATGTGTAATTTTATGTTAACATACGTTTAACATTTCTTTACCTTGTTTTTATATCAAGTTTCATAGGATTATATCTTCTATTTGTTTACAGTTGTAAAAAAACCGCTACAATTATGTGCATATTTAAAGGTACTATATTAATTACACTAGTTTACATGACTTTTGTTCATGAAATGAAATATATACATTTACATTACTTTGGGTATCTACATCTAGGAAAAAATATTTTAAAAAATCCAGCACGTCAGTTTTTTGAAATATTTATTAAGAAGTTTTTTACAGAAAACTATATCTATATAAACAATAGACAGTTAAAATGGGCAATTTTCGCTCTTTTTTATAAATATTTTCATCTGTATCTCTCACAACAGACCAACTATAGTCACCTAGCATATTTTGGTCCCAAAAACCTTGATAATTTTGCTCAAATGATTTTAAATCTTGGTAAAATCGCTCACCATGTTCATCACTCATACCACCAAGATTTCTGGGAAAAAATCTGAATGGGAATGCAGAAAATGAATTTTTAGTGACATATACACCCATACGCTCGTAACTTTGCAATACATTTTTAACAATCTCTTTATAAATACTAACTTTTGTACTAGGAGCAAGCAATTTCCACTGTTGCAGCCGGGAGCCAATTAATTCCACTTTTGACTTAGTCAACTGCAAATCTCTTATAAGATCGCTGAGTTTAGACTGAGTTATTAAATGTGGACTGTCCTCATCATCGGCAAAGTTATCTGAGCTTGATTGTTCACTGTCCATAGAGTCACTGTCACTATGGTGGCTGACAGGTTCTGCTCTCGAAGCTGGTAGACGGTAGGTGCTGGGTTCGATCCCAATCGCACCCGTCGGCCTAATCGTTCAGAGTTTTCGTGGTTTTCTTCGAGCCGTGGATTTATCCATGCGTAAATACGGGTTAGGTTCCCTTAGAAAGACCCCCACGAAGGGCACTCCCCCCGGGCCTATATCCCAAGTGTTGATAATTGGCCGTCAATAATCAACCCAACCCAACACACACTGTCACTATGCTCGTGCATTGTAATACTACTTGATGTATCTGTGTGAGTTTGATAACTTCTGCCATGTGGTGTAGGAACTGGTTAATACTCCGAATGAAGGACTGGCTTAGTCAATGATGGAACGTCTGCATATTTTATGCTATCTTTATTTTTTGAGTTAAAACCAAAAGTTTTTGTTAAACAAAAGTAACAATCGGTTACTTGGTTAGATGGCTCTCTCCATAGTTTACCAAATTTCAGTGATCTATTTTTACCTGAATACCAGGAGCTGAGGACCAATCTACAATTAGAGCAAATAACATGAGGAACCCAATTTATATCTTGATTTGACACCGGAAATCCAAAATAATGTACATAGGCTTCTTGCAATGGTTTTGTTATTTGAAAACCACGATTTAACTGAACAATTTTGCCACAAACATAACAAAATCGGTTTGGATGTAGTCTACAGACTCTAGATGACATTTTTATATAAAAATAAGACTTTTGAATCACACAGTTGTTTACAAAATAAAACGATAAACGTATTTAAACAATTGCGGGTCGATAAAAAACAAAGACCTTCATATCTCAGAATTGTTTCGTGCTACAAAAAAAAAAAAAAAAAAAAAAAAAAAAAAAATTAATTACCGTCCACAGCCTACATAAATAATATATGTTTCATTTCATGAACATTTTTTTTTTTTTTTTTGTAAACTACCCAGCAAACACATACCTTTCGGCACATGATCGGACCGCAGCCGGCAGTGTCGGTTAGGCGTCGGCATCGGGAAAGTGGTATCGGTCAAGTGCCGGTTGTATGTCGGCAACTGATGCTAAAGAACCGTGCTTTTTCAAATGCGAGTTACTGTAATCGGTCCCCTTATGGTTCGATATCGGCAAGCGACTTAAATCGGCAAATGACGCTGGACCGATATCTGGTATCCGTTAATGGTCCGATTACATTTGCCAGCATCGGTCCGAATTTGGAATGTTTAGTCTTAGCCGTCAATTTTTTTTTTTCAATTGTGATTAACCGGCATTTTTAAGTTAGATTTCTTAAGAAATGCTACCTGTTACATTCTCTCCTTAGTTGGAATTTTGAAATTTTTTTGCAGAACTACGCTGATTATGACTCCCAGAACCCAAAACCACCCCCAATTCAAAAGTTTATTAATCTATTTATCTATCTATCTATGTCACTATTTTATGGGCACGATAAATGCAATAATTCTGCACAAATATCTTCCAAACTGATACATAAAATCAAGGGGCATAAAATCGCAGTCAAGTTCGTTAATGGGCAAAATCGAACCAAGGGGGGATGGGGGGCTTTTTGTGAAAACAGAAAAAAAAACACAATTTCTTAATTATGATACGTATCGAATCTGTTTAAAGTTATTACTACTTCTAGGTAAAGGGGCGAAAATTTATATATGACAGATTTTTGATGTCATTAAAAATGGCCCCAAAGTGGGGGGGAGAGGGGGCGGGGGTTAGAAGAAAAAAATTCATAACTTCGCCAATTCACAAGATATCAAATCCGCTTAAATTTATTATAAATCCTCTTAATATTATCTAATACTTTTATACTGACATGTTTTTATAGGACCAACCCTTATAGCAAAAAAAAAAAAAAAAAAAAAAAAAAAAAAAAAAATCTTTGCCGGCTCCGCTTGCAAAGGAGTTAACTTTCGAAATGGGTGGTTCCAACTGCCGCATCATTGCAAAAAGGTCATTTCTTCCGCAATTCCCAACAAACAGGCGCCCCACGGTCTGCGTCTTCGAAATCTACCTGTGCCTGTAGGCCGAGCCGTCAGGGATTTTTTTTTCGATTGTGATTAAGTCTGAGTTTTGTTAGTAAGTGCATGGTTTTAAATAATGTATATTATATATTTTTACTCTTCTTTTGAAGAATTGGTGCAACAATATCGAAAAAACAAACTATTATTATATTTCTCTTTTTTTTTAAATAATAATAAAAATTGTGGATATATTTTTGAAAATGAAATGTAAAATGTATTCAATATTTTACACAAATTTTAAATAAACATATTAGACGTGATAAAAAACACATATATGGAAAGATATTACTTGCTTTGTTACCCCCCCCCCCCCCCGAACCCCCAACGAACGCAGACTGGATGGGGCGATATTTAGATGATTAGTCACATATTAATTATTAAAACAATCTAAAAATAATGTATTGTAAAAGCTGTGAAAACGTAATCTGTCTCAATAAAAACCTGTCTTAAATGAAAAAATTCATAGCCCTAATGATGTTTTACCATACAATTATACCTGCTAAGACGGAAAACAGTCTAAAAAGGAATTGTTATGTTTTCAGAGATTTCTTTTTCACAGGCTTTACTGTATAATAAACAAAAATAATAAACACTAAAATAATTAAAAAATTTTAATTGCTATATCATTAAACCTGTTTTATTGGTCATTTTAAAAGAATAAAATTATGTAAGTATCCATATAATAATTTTAATAAACATGAAATAATAATGCATTTCTTGTAAGCATTTATCAAGAAAGTTTCGGACTTTGGTGTAATTTGATGAGGATTTTCAATCATATGAGACACTTTCACATCCAAAAATTGATTATGACAAAGAGCCAAGTGCAATTTACCAAGCTAACACGCCAGATCTGGAATGTCCCGCTACTTTATTGCCTACCTTGGGAGCGTACTTGGGGAAAACAAAGCGATCATCTAGTAAAACTGCGCGCGCATGCTTTCCAAACAGGATTTTGAAGGGCAAATTGCAACCATAGATTCCCGCGTTTTCATGTAGTTGTAGTAGTTGCCTGAAGCATTACGCGGGCTGATAAAATCATAATATTGGTAAGTCTGCTTAATTTTCTTTTATTAAATCCAAATTAATCTGAATTAAGTTCATTATTTTTGCATACATTTAATTTTGTAAATATTTATTCTCTTTTAACAATTAACTTTGCGTAGGAATTTTTGTTGTACAAAATGATAATAGGGTGAAATTAGAAAAATATGTTTATGCAGTTTTCATATCTTTATTATTTAAGTTTTTGTGACATGTAGCATATTTTTAATTATTAATAATTAACAAATTCTTTGTACGTTTCTTTATTATAATAAATGCAGAATGACAATTGGTTTTCTTATCCATTTGATGCTCTACAATTTTACAATAATCTTATAGATCATGTATTTAAAAAAAAAAATAGTCAAAATTTTCGATTGCTTAGTAATAGTAATTTGCATTTTTTGTATTTGAACTTTAATTTATTCAAAGTTAATAATTCATTCATTTTTTAAATTACTGAAAGCGATTTCTTTTTCACGTATCCTAAAATTTTTACGCAGCGGTATAAAAATTTCTTAATACTATTCAAATTTATTAAATTTTAGTCATGCAAGATGTTTGAAGTTTAAATTATTACTATTAAATTGGTTTAATACACATTTCATTTCTATCAAATTTAAAATAAATGAATTTTAATTAATGTATATAAATATTTGACATTTTCAATGTACATAATATAACTGAGCGATTTTGAAAGTGTATATTTATATTTGAAAAGGAAATATTTAGAAACAAATTAAGAGAAAAAGGAAAAACAATATTATAAATAATGTTACTTTATTTAAAAAAAATAATTATGGAGCATCAAATTAGATGTAATAATAAATGATTTTGAAAAACAATTGTCCTTCTGTATAAATGAAAAAATATATAAAGAATTTAGAAAAACTAAAAATAAGTAAATATGAAACATGTCTATCATATAAAAATTTTTTAAATAAAGTTACAAAAATATATTTTTCTAATCTTGCCCAGAAATTACATAAACTCTAAATTTTGTTTTTTATATTTTTTTAAAGAGAGAATAATGTTTACTAAATTAAATTATGCAAAAAATATTTAACTTAGTTGAGATGTTGATGGATTTAATAAGGCTAAAACAATTTAGCATAATTTATAGCAGACTTATTTTAAGAGACATAATCACAAGAAAATCACAAACATTCATTTAAAGCGTTCATAAAATAAAATAATAACAAACGGTACAGAATTTTCTTTAACTAAGTTATTTAAACTGATTTTTATTTTCTGTGTAAAATTAAAGTTCAATTTTTTAAATAGTAAATTAACGGAACGGAATTTAATATATTTGACTTTAAAATAATAATAATAATAAAAATTTGATGTATTGTTTTATACTTTCCTAGAAAATATTTTGTTTTTTTAAATCAAGTTTTACAGCGACACTTAAAAAGAAAAATATATAGAAAATGTATTTTTTTAATGGCAGGGGCTATTAATGGTAAAACGGTATTCGTGAGGGGGGGGGGGGTGCTTACATCTGAAAAATAAATTTCACCATTTTTACAAAAATAAGCAAAGTTAAAAAAAAAAATTAAATACCAATAAGTGGAGTCCCCCCCCCCCCTTTCAGCTGCTAGTTCCCAATAAAAGGGGTGCTTTCGGCAGTTTATTGCTTGCCGATATCGGACCACATTCGACAATACTACGGATTTGTTATCAGTATACGGTCGGCACAGCATCTCGCCGTTGTTAGCGTTACCGGTACCGGACCAGATTCGGTAGGTGTGCGGATAACTGTTGGTATACAATCGGCGCAGCAGAGTGCCGTCGATTCAGTGTTGAATCCAGGGGGTGGCCCGGAGGGGAATGTCCTCCCCGGAGCATTGAAATGTCCCCCCCGGAAGATTTGAAATTTTATGCTTTCAATGGTCAAAAAGTGGAATTTCCCCCCCGGAACTCTATAATGTCCCCCCCGGAGCCACAGAAATCCCTCCCGGAGAAAAGTGTCTGAATTCAACACTGCGTCGATTCTACCGGCGTTGCCGATACCGGACCGACTATGCGCCTATCAGTCGCGCGGCGTGTCGAAAAAGTTACGGAACCGGTACGGCAGGCGGTGTCGTGCCGATACCGTCGGAAACGGCAAAGCGGCAGTCGGCCGATTGCTTACCGATAGCTCTGTGTTTGCTGGTTAGTGTTATCATTTTTTACAAATATAATAAAAATTATAAAAAAGATTATAACTGGATTCAATCTCTAGTTATGGTTAAATCCTTTTTTCGTAAATTCGTAAATAAAATTGATGATGAGTAAAAAATATTATTCACCTATAATTTTGATGTATACGTTTTTTATATCAAATTAAGTACGTATCTGAAAAAAAAAAGGTTTTAAATTCAATTGCGTGGATTAAAACATCTTTTCTAGTTTTCGAGAATGCATTTTCTGGATACAAATTTAGAATTTATTTATTAGTAATTTTAATTTTAGCAGTTTTAGTTAAATTATCAACTTGCGTTTACAGCTGAAAATTTTTTATAGCAAGTTTTACCGAAAAGCCCATGTAAAAGAGAAGAAATTAACTTTGATAAAATAAAAAAGGGAAAATTGTTATAGAAGTATAGAAAAATTATTCAATGAATCAAATTCACTTTTAGAGAATATTCCATCACCAACCTTGTATATTAAAACACTATTAAGAAAGTCTAAGCGGATGTCATTCTTGTCATTTAATATGTTACATTTAATATAGAATGCAACAAACGATGTTCATCAATCTTATTAATTTATTACCTTTCTATTTCAGCCAAGGGATACTTAATAAACTCGTTATAAGTTGAATATATTTTCTGACATATACATTAATATTTTAATTCATAAAAAGTAAGTTTTTTAAATATAATATCATAAAAAAGTATGAAATTAACGATTCAAGCCAAAGAAAATTGTGTTACATTTTTGAATTTCATTGTTATAATATACAGGGTGTTTCACAAAGGACCCCTAACTTTAAAAATCAATAACTCGGAAATGGCGAAATCTTCAACGCTAGTCTTTCTATGCTTCTGAACTCTCTTTAGAAGGATTCTTAATGCTCTCAGCGCCATTTATCGGTGCTATTTTTAACTAAATTTTGAGATTTATGTATAAGATTTTTTAATAAACATACCACTGGTTTCATGCTTCTATCCATCACCGTTTCCGGGTTATTGATTTTTAAAGTTAGGGGTCTTTTGTGAAACACCCTGTATTAAAATAATAGTTTAGCTATATAACTTTCATGCATTATGAATTTAAAGATAACAGCCATGTATACCACATTTTCCGGCGTCTATGTCCACCATATGTTTTTCCTAAAATAGTGTAATTTGGGCGTATTTTATGAATAAATTGACCCCTAAATTAACTTACGAAAGAAACAATACATTTTGGAAATAAAAAATATTGCTATATATAAGGGCATTCAACCTATTCGATAACTTTGCAAAAGCAGTGATTCCAAAAAATTTTGGAACTATTTTTTTCTATTTGCTTAAACGAAATTTTCAATCATAAGAAGCATTTTCGCCCAAACTGCACTCTCGTATGCCAATTGCATGATCTTTTATTGAATTTTAAAATGTGTAAAGGACTTTTGAGACACCCTGTATATTTTATTAAACGATTTCCTTTCAGACAAATCCTTTATCAGTTGACTTTATAAGCATTTTTAAATATAGAAAATACCAAGTCTTCTATTTTAATACTCAAGATTATAATAAAACTAGTCGTTGGGGGGGGGGGGGCACTGTAATACTTACCCATCATGGATATGCATAACATAAAATATGAAAATAAAACATGTGTAAACTACTTATAAAATACATTGCAATTCGAAGGAAAGCGTGGTTTGATGACGTCATGTACTTTAAATGCTCTATTACTGAATTGCGTAAAAGAAACATCCTTATAATTCCAAAATTTATAATCCTATTAACTAACGGTTTACTGCGTCGGATTAAGCGTCTAATTTCCAATTAAAATATATCTTTTAATTGAAATTTGAATGAAATACAGGGTCAGGGAAAATCGAAGAGTGTGGGAAATAGGATTGCCAATATCTCAGAAACTAATTATCCGATCAAGTTCATTCTTTATGCGAAATTTATGTTTTGTTATTGTCTTTTATATTCATTCCTCAAAATAATTAATTTCGAAAATTTTTATATACCTTTTATTAGAACGAATATTTCGAGAGTCCGAAACAAATAGTTCCGGATAATCGAAGTTACTGAAATTCAATAAGCTTCTTCCCATTATTACATACAAAGTACACACCAAATTTCAACTCTGTATCTCAATTTGTTCGGGAGATAGATAGTTTACAGACGCACACACACAGACACACAGACAGACGGACGGCAATTTTTTTTTCTAAAAATATGTTTTTCGGAATCTCCAGTGTCTGAAACGTGTAAATCCGTCAAATTTGTTTTTTCGATTTCGAAAACGATTACAAGATTTACCCTATACTACGTAGGATGGGTAAGTAAAAAAAAAAAAAAATAAATAACGCAACCATTTTAATTTGTTAAACAAAGTTGAACTTATCTTTTACACTTAAATAAATCCACTCAATATACTTTTTGTTCAGTATGTGAATTGATCACTTTGGTTCTAATTATGGCTTTGATTTTTATAGCATGTGACAAGATTGTTTGATTGTTTCATTAAAAGCTAAGTATTTCTAAATTCTTTCCAGCTTTTGTAAATAGAAATTGGAAAATACGTTCTTCTTTAAAGCTTTTATCTTAAAACGAAACTGAAGTGAACGAGAAGATTATTTTTTTAAGTATTATTATTAATACAACTGCTTTTTTCAAAAGGGCTATTTTACTAATCGTTAACGTATGGCTTACCAAATAACACATTTATTTGTTTTGATATAAGAAAAGCAAAAATACTTTAACTCACTGCAAATAATTAGGGAATATATCTAGATTTTTTTCGATATAATAAATTACGTAATGTAAAAAATGCTGCGCTCAGCAGAATTTTATGTTTAATAAAAATGTAACGTCGGAGTAATAAAATAATTATGCAATTCTTAGCCAAGGGCTTTACTGGTGACTATTTTTTCTCTTATTATATTCACTACGCTGCACAAACAGTAATACTTTCTTCTAATTTTCCGATCAACCCTGTTAACCATAAGGAAGTAAAACATAGTAAAGTTTAGGTAGCTTTTCAAAATGTCTTCCTCAGAAATCCTAACTATACATAAATCATAATATATGATAGGAATTTTAAAACGGCACTTCTTAAATAATATTGTTTTCATAAATATAATTTATGATTTATGAAGCACGAAATTAATATTTTCAATGATGTTTATAAATAATTCATTCAATACACATACTTGAATATTCTTTACCCAATGACGAATATATTCAATTTAAAATTCTTTATCAGTGTGTGGATAAATAAATTCACAATGAATAAATAACTATTTTTATATATTTAATTTTAATATTATAAATTACATAATGTATGTTTTTAATTTACGTAATTTTTAAATTATAAATTAGTTTCCTCTTAATGATTTTGTATCGAAAATTACATTTTATCGCGAAAAAGATATCTAAATTTATATGCACTATTTAAAATGAATTTTATGTACGCAAGATTTTAATATATAATATTTATATTAGATTTGAAAATTTAGAACTGATATAGTATGATTTAGAACTGATATAGTATCAAAGTGATATTTAGTTCGAAATATGTTTTTGACATATTGAGATTTGTTCAAGCACTTATTTTTATTGTTCAAATCTGAATTTATAAAACAAAATATTTACTGGGTCCTATAAGTTATATTTACAAGCATTTTCTTCATGAATTAACAGATTAAACAGTAAAAATTAGAAATCTTCTACACTCAAAACTTACAGTAATATGATACATTAAAGTTTTTGAATTTTCATCGTTTTCTGCACCCAGAAAAAGGAATTGATTAAAACTACAAAACATGTTTTGTTGAGTACATTTTGGTTGTTTTAGCAAAATTCAAGTAAAATTGAACCATTTTACTTGAATTAACAAAACATTTTTTGCTGACGATACAAAATTTTTTTTGGAATTGCAAAAAAAAAAAAAAAAAAAAAAAAAAAAAAAAAAAAAAAAAATTGTTGATTCAAACAAAATTTTCATTGACCTATATTTAAACAAAAAGTTTTGTTGGGTCAACCAAATTTTTGTTGATTCAACAAAACTTTTTTGTGGGTGTGGCACTAAAAATTCGATTTCTTGTTTATATTGCCAGAATGGTGTAAATGATATGGAAATATCTCCCATAAAATTTATCAATTTCTGTCAACTAGGATAGTAGGTATTAAAATAAGCTTTTTTTAATTAAAGGCCCTGTTTTTTCTTAAACAATCTTTTGTTTTGCCTAATTTTTCATAATTTGTAACTCTCAGTGTGAGAATCTTCTATATTTTGGTAGATTTCCACTTAAAAAATGTTGCACGAAAACTCTTGACCTCTACAACTTTGCCATCTCCACTATACAAAGTTTAAAAATTTTCAATTGTAATATTTTTCATGCCCTGTTTGATACATTGTGGTATTAAAAAAATAATCATCTAAATTACTATTTCTCCTCACACAAAATTCTGCTTCTCTTTATTGTCTCTGAACAGTCATTAAAATTATTTAGCTTATAAAAATTTCTGCCCGATTTAATACTTTTGCATAGTATAATCAGTTAATCATCTAACTACGCGGAAGGAGATGGAGGGGGGGGGGACCCTTCTTTATTTTTCTTTTTACATTTGAGAGTATTCCTGTAGTAAGATTTTGGTGTTAATAAAGTTTGCCGTAGAAAGT
Source organism: Maratus michaelseni (assembly GCA_963931845.1). Taxonomy (NCBI): domain Eukaryota; kingdom Metazoa; phylum Arthropoda; class Arachnida; order Araneae; family Salticidae; genus Maratus; species Maratus michaelseni. Next base: position 94,485,271 of record OZ007593.1, read on the forward strand.
ATAGTAATTTTCTGCCACACGGTCTTCATGAATGTCGAGAATTGATTTTTTAAATAAAACTTTTAAATAATTAATTTAACTATTGGAAAGATTTATAATCTTAAACAAATACACATATACACACACACACACACACACACACATATATATATATTTCAAAAAATGCCTTTTACGACATAAAGAACGCCAACAATTCATTGTTTTCTATTTGTGTTCATCTAACTTTGCATCTAGAATCAATTATCGAAAACTCTTATTATTTGTTTGTTTTAAATTATGTTTTCCTGCACACAGAAACATTTATTAACAATCTAATATTCTGATATTTTTTCCATTTGACTGAAACAAAAGAAACAAAATTTTGAAATAAAAAAAATATTTTTTTATGCCCCTAAAAAGTAATACACTAATACTAACTCATATTTTTTTCATATATGACTCTAAAAAATTATATATAATAAAGTATAGCAATATTGTTCAATTTTATGCAATTATGTGAATTTTTACTAAACTATTAAATTTTCCAAAATAATTTTGATGTTCTCCAATTGATAAATTCGCATATTTTTCCATTGAATCCAGATTCATAAACACATGTGATTTACATACAACAATAACTTATTTCAGATTTTGTCAGATGAATTATAATCTCTAAGTTCTGTATAATCTTAAGATAACTTCGAAAATACATATATTCCGCAACATTCTTTTTTAAACGTTAACTGCTGCTTTTCAATTTTAAATATAATTTCACTTTTATCTGAAAACAAATTATTATATCAGCACACATCTCTACACCCTGAAAAATACTTCTATAATGTATCACTGCAATCTTATATTATAAATCGTTAATATAAATATCTGTGTAAATACATTGCTTTTTTTATCACGAAAAGAAGTTTGCGTAAGGGCGTACAGTCCGCCAAAATGTACATATGTTGGAATTAAACATACTTCAACCAAGCGGTTGTAACAACCATGTCGCTGTTGTGACAGTGAACAATGCTAGCTAGTCGGAAAGGGAGCACAAGACGTATAAAATTAATGCCACTTTTATTAAAATCTTTAAATGTGCACGGATTTGAGAAAAGACTCTTACAATTTTCCTTAGCCCATAAAAAAACAGTCCCCACGAAACTACCCTCAGCAAAAGAAAACTACAAATATCAACTAGAGATATCTCAAAATGTCACTTACAACTTTGAAGATGCGGCAAGACAAGATAACGTCAGCAAAGTTGAATGTCCGCTATGCAATCTAGTCAACCTTCGACTTCAAGATGTCCTCCTACTGCTGAAAGCGGTACTCCGTGAGCACCCAACAACTTTATTTCCATTAGCACAAAATACCGTAATTTACGCTTACCAACAGCTACTCTTCTTTCTCAGCTGCGGATAGTTGCTTCCACTAGACAGATCTAATAGCACCTCACTGGGAGAAGAAACTCGATCCAAAGTTTTCACTTTCCCATCACATGCCAGTGCTTAAATACTACCGTATCGATTGACCAGACGTAAAAACTTGCATTAATATCGATACGAAGCGAAAACTCACAAAATTCAAGGTTTTCACACTCTTTCGTAGAAAGTTAAAGAAAGATACCTTTGATCCCTTTTACGCACATTGACAATTATTGGACAAAAAGTAAGTTCGCAATCAAAACTTCGCCTACTCTTATAATCAGAGTAAACGACACATCATACGGTTAAATATTGAATTATGTTTTACTGCATTTCAAATGTTGTAGCGGCGCGCAATGGTCTACACTGCGAAGCGAACGGAACCCCTTTTATAACTTTGACGTTTCTGTTTTCTTATTTTATATAGTCCTAAATAACAGATAAATTTTACAGAAGCAAAGACAGATGGAAATTACTGGTTTACAGAGGTCTTCAAAGTTCGCTTTTATTATACATTGATTTCACCCTTAAATAAATACTGTAAAAAAAAACGATTTTCTTAAGAGTCATATCTCCAATGAATACGACAGTTAGGAACATCGTTAAAAACGTTACTGAAGAAGGAATATATTTTAGGAATGCTTATTTAAAATTTTTTTTTTTGACCAAACGAAGGTGCGAGTTTACGTGAAAATTGTTAATTTGTTCTTTCATATTAGAACGGTTTTTCGGATTATACGGTTTTGTAGCAGTTTGCGATGTGGTATGCGTGTTTATATTTGGACTATTCGTTTCTCAGATAGAAGGAGAAATGGCTTCAAATCTTTGCACCTTTCGTAACTATCATAATTTATTTGCCAAGAACTCGTACTTGTTCATACGTGTCCATGATAAAATCAAATACACAGACCAGCTGACAGAATGAGTGGGAGGACATGTTAACTATCTTTTATATATCTATTAAGTCCTTCAAAAAATTGGCAAAAAAAGCTGCTATTGGGAATTGAGAATTAATTTAATAAACGATTTTGAAAACACTTGAGTCTGTCAACTACGATAAAACTTACGCGATAAACTCCTCCCAAACCTCTAATTCTATCATTCTCCATAGTGTCCGTTCTCATTCACGGCAACGATATCCTTTCAGCAGTTTTGTCAATAAACATGCTCACCACAGAGGTCAAAGGCGTAAGGAATTAGGACTGCCGATGATTTCGCCTATGCAATTCAAGGAAATCTTCAAGGTTGCCTACAAATGATGATGTTATAAATACGTTAATGTTTAAAATTTTAATTGTTTAAAATGCGTATAGCCGACATAGTGAAAAGTATCCAACCCGGGACTCGAACTCGGGTCATCAGTATAGCGAAATGACGTTCTACTAACTGAACCACTGGGAACGATACCCAGCGTGGCACTTCTCACTATCACAAGTTGGTAAGGCTACAATCGCAGCACAAGACGGAATATTTTTCCGTGAGCCACCAACCAAACCTGGGGCAATAACGAAACCAGAGAGAATCCAGCCTCGATAATTGAATAAATTAAATTAAATTAAAATTATAAATTAAATTGAATAAATTAAATATATTAAATTATTCAATTATCGATGCTAGATTCTCTATGGTTTCGTGTTTTCCCCAGGGTTTGTGGACCACGGAAAAATATTCCATCTTGTGCTGCGATTGTACCCTTGTCAACATGTGATAGTGAAAAGTGCTAGGCTGGGTATCGTTCCAAGTGGTTCAGTTGGTAGAACTCATTGCGCTATACCGATGACCCGGGTTCGAGTACCTTTTTGGATACTCTTTCACTATGTTGGTTATACGCATTTTAAGCAATTAAAATCTGAAATATTATGAATGCAAGGCGTGAGAAATTTTCAATTGAAAAATTTCCAAGTATTAAAATAAATTTACGTTAATGTTGTCATCAGACACATTCTTGTATAGTCATTGGATTCAACTTAAGAAAAAAAAATATGTTACATGATAAAGTAAAGAACCTTCTTTTGGCATAAGTTGATTTCTTTTTCAACCAAATTCTTACAAAAGATTTTTTCCAAATTCAAATACATAACCCAAATAAAGAAGCGGTGAAAAGTTGATTTTATAGGAAATCAATGTCAGAATAATATTTAATTTTTTTCTTTCGTTGGTCGGATTTTTGTTGATTTGATTCAGTGAAATTGTATGATCTAGAAGATTGCGTAGGAAGTGATTTATTTAATTATATGGTACAGTATATATATATATATATATATATATATATATATATATATATATATATATATATATATATATATATACTGTACCATACTGATTGATGTTTCCACATGAGAGTTGTTATGAACTGCTAATATTTTTATTTTATTTGTAATCATTGTCAAAGAGCCTTTACTCGTACATATTTCTGTAATAAAATCATACAATATAATGTTTTTGAACGATTGTCTCGCAAAATTGTTCAAAAGAGTAATGAAGTAAGTCAAATTTAGTTGTACTAAAAAAAAATACTGGTCACTTTAATAAGTAATTTTCAGACAAAAAAAAAAAAAACTTTTGTAATTCAAACATACTCAATCGTGTGGATCTAACAATGGTCTCATTCGATTTGGAATGAAAAAAATTCAAAAATTCACTTCTTCTAATACGATATTAAACTTTCAATATGTCAAATGTAGTTATTTCGCCAAATTGCAATTTTCGCACCATTGAGCGGCGTCAGTTGTAACTGATTAAGGCCGCCTTTTCAATTCATATACTACCTTATGATATCAAAATTTATGTAATTAAAAAAATATATTTTATATTTATGTTCATGCTTTTTTTATCTACAAATATAAAAAAAAATAAGTAATGTGCATGGAAAAGTATTAGGTAGTTTTTAAAAATATTTTCTTATATTTAGAAAATTTCATTTTGAATTTTCCACACGCATTGTTTACATCCTCCTCACTAAAATATTCCACAATGTCTTCTTAAAAAGCCCTTACATTATTGTAGTACAAATATTGCATAGAATGAATCTTTCTAATAAAGACAATTCTACATATATTTCAATCTAATTTCGTGAACATAAAGACCACAATTTTCTGAATGCTAGCCATTAAGTATGTTTGTCAACTTACGAATTTTTCTGAAATCATAAATATTACCATTTGCGGAATACAAAAGCATATTGTATTTTCTGAGATAAATATTCTCATTTCATGCACCGTAATAACACACGGGAAGAAAATAGCAATGTGCACTTCTACTAGATTTTTGTACTGAAATTTCACGGAGGTTCTTTATATTTCAAACGCAAATTTAATTTAAGTATATTTTGAATTTGACTTAAGAATTTTTAAGTGCTTATCAAATATTATAAAAATATGAATATGTAAGCATAATTATCTTTGTTATGTAAAATTTAATTAATGTATAACAATAATAAGTTGATGAAATTGCATAGATAATAAAATATTAATGACTGCATGTGTCTTTAATTAGTATGCTATATTTTATTACAAAATGTTGATATATATTTTGAAATTTTAGTAATACTTAATTGCTTAGAATAACAATTCACCTAATTTGTTCAATTAACAACATATTTTACTGTAAAATAAATTGAGAACAAATAACGTTGTCATTTACGAAAGTTCTATGTTTAATTTAAAATTATGAACTAATTTAAATAATAATAGTGTTTTGCTTATGTTCTTAGGTTATTGTGATTTCTTTCATGTATATATTTTAAAATAGGCAGAGTATGTATAAAATTTCGAGTTTTAATAATCTTTAAAAAGTTTAAAAGGGACCTCATAAGCTTACACAATTTTTGATTTTTCTATTTGTAATTCCCATATGTATGAATAATATAATTAAATATTCACATATATTAAAAATGTATGATTTAACAGAAAAGTTATGAATTAAAGAATTTCCATATGAGTATATAAGTTGTATACATTTTTAAAACTATTGCGTAGAACAAATTTGTTAATTTAAAAGTACACGTAATTAAAACCCTCTGACTGTCTTGCAAAAGAGCAAAATTGTAATGTTGTTTTCTTTGTATTTAATTTTAAATGCTAACAAAAGGTTGTTATTCCAACTTTATATAAAAAATTGAATTATATATATTGTAAAGACTTCATTAAATTATGTGGGAATATTGAATGAAGCTTTCCATCCCAGACTATTTTCTCAGGTTTTCCTACGACCAAGTCGCGACGCGGTGTCTAGGCCGGTCAAAGGAAAATTGACGTGCAGAATTTGGTTCAGTGGGAAGGTGATCGATATGATTTTTCTACAGAGACAATGAAACGAGGGAATTCCCCTAGTTCGTGACAAGACACAAATTGGCAACGAGGCGCCAAGTGAAAATTCTTATTTCCCAATGAGAGAGGTGGAACGGAGTTTATTGGGCCTTGAGAAACCGGAAAACGCCCTAAACCCCCTTCCCCCCTTCCCTCCGGAGCAGCGAGGAGCAGGCTGGAGCAAGGGGTTGGATGTTGGAGATCAACTGAGGAGGTCGGATCTTAAGACCTTCTAGAGTGGAGAATCATCTCCCGGGAGTGATATTGAAATCATCGTGCTGGACACCAAGTCCGGGGCTGAGACTCGCTGAACACCAGCGAAGGGAGGAAATATCCGAGACAGCCAGTCTCTACTGTGAAATAGTTTCAGCTTACCGTTCGAGAGAAAACCACTAAAGTGACACCCTGTCACCACTCTAAAAACTGCAGTGAGTTCTAATCGCTAGCCGAGCGAGAAACCTGTGATGGCAGAGACTTTTATCACCTTGAACTGATTCTACGTGTCAATTACAAAGACAAACGGACCTACTATATATAAGTGTGTAACAATATTTTAATGTTAATTTACGACAGAAATAAAATATCATTTCTGATTTGACGATTGAGTTTTGCGTTGTCGCTACCATTTAAATATTACAACGTGAAATTCGGAATTCGTCACAATATGAATGTTATCCTTGAGAGTATCAATCATTACTCAATCTATTAAAACTGCATTATATCCGTAGAATTATATTAGTTTAAATAATGCTTGTATTGCAGTGAAACCTGGAGCTTAGTGACCGTATTAACACGGGCATGTCTCAGAGAGAGTGGGAGGGTTAAATGAGCCAATACATATTTCTTTACCTATATAAACTGTAATTTACTATAAACAAAAATGTGGAAAGAAATAACTTCTAGTAGAAACATTCCCTTAAAGGTTATTTGAGCATAACAGAAAAGTTAGCTGAAGCTTTTACGTATATACAGTGTGGTTTAATACAAGTATCTCTATTTGGAGCTGTCTGTAGCTTGAAGGAATAACCGAATGAAACCAAAATCGGTACGCTTACTATTCGAGAAGGGGAAAAAAGAATGGAACAATAAAAAAGTACTTGTAATAATTGCCAACAGATGGCGCTACGGGACCTGTCGGTGCAAACTCCATTGTGTAGCGTGGATGTGTAGAAAACATCAATGACTTAAAAAATTGCATATCACAACGTGAGGGAAACATCACTCCTGATGCATTACATTCCGCAGTTGATTGTGATTGACCGCCTGAATTGTGTCCTCAGCAAAATGGCCATGTGGAACCTGAACTTGATCGACACCGCCATGCGAAAGCGTAACTACAATCGCTGTCACACTTTACAATAAATTAGGTTTGTCATCCGGTTTTACGCCTTAGTTCTTTGTTCTTGTATCACACATTATATTTCACACTTAAACGTGTCATCTGTGGGCGATATTTGCAACTTTTTTGAATTGTTCCATTATTTTTCCCCTTCTCGAATAGTAAGTGTACCGATTTTGGTTTCATTCGGGTTATTCCTTCAAGCTACAGATAGCTCCAAACAGAGATACTTATATTATAACCACCTGGTATATTTATAAATATACGTATTTTTGAAGTAAATATGAATTGCAACATATGAAATTCTTTTTTTATACAAATTGTCTTCCAGAAACTCCAGATATGCAAATCGCAAAAATTTTAGCTCGTCCTGCCAAGTAATTTTGGAGTTAAAATTAAACTACACTGAGGAAAATTACACTTTTAAATCTGAGTAAACCGATGTTTTATTTTGTTATGAAACTTTTTGTTTCAAATATGATGACCCAATACTTTCAATTCTGAAATACCAGAAATACTCAGAATAATGAAACATGGACATACTCAAAACTGTTCACATAGAGGTCAGTTCATACTCATTTTTGAAACATGGACATACTCAAAAATGATTAGAATCAGTTCAAACTCATTTTTGAAACATCGAAATACTTAAAAAGGAGCACATAGAAGTCAGTTCATATTCATTTTTGAAACATGGACATACTCAAATATGAGCACATGATGTTTTATTCTTGAGTGTGTGCATGTTTTCAGAAATGAGTATATACATGTTTCAAACCTTAGTAATTTTGATTCGGAGCCATTTTGACTATGTGACATACTCAAATTTGAGTATTTTTTGTTCAGTTTTGTAAATGTCGTTTTCAGAGTGTAACTATCCGCATTCCAATCTATTTTGAAACGATGATAAATGAATTTCACAAATGAATTCCAAACTTTAAACCAGAATAATTCCTACACTTCTTTACTGAATGACTTGCTGTTTGGTATCCGAAGGTAACATGTACCGAAGAATCCAAATATGATGTCAAAATTAGGTGTTACTATTAAAGATTTTAGAGATTGTTACAATTTTTATTTGCGAACGACTCCTTAAGAAAAATTTAAGTACAGAATTAATTAGTCAATAGTATTGCTAATTGATTGGTACCAGTGATATTTTTATACGCTGATAAATGAATTTAACAATAAGAATTCCAAAATTTAAACCAGAATAATTCCTACACTATTTTACTGAATGACTTCCTGTTTGGTATCCGGAGGTAAACTGTACGGAAGAATCCAAATATGATGTCAAAAATAGGTGTTACTATTAAAGGTTTTAGAGATTGTTACAATTCTTATATACAGACGACTTAAAAAAAAAATTAAGTACAGAATTAATTAGTCAATAGTATTACTAATCGATTGGTACCAGTGATATTTTCATACTCTGATGATTGATTTTAACAATAAGGATTCCAAATTTTAAACCAGAATAATTCCTACACTTCTTTACTGAATGACTTCCTGTTTGGTATTCAAAGGTAAAATGTACCGAAAATTCAAAATATGATATAAAAATTATCTGTTACTATTAAAGTCTGTGACTCTGTGACTCTGTCTATCTGTCTGTATGTGAAAAAAAATTGTGGGCGCTCTATCTCATGAACTAATGCAAATATTTTTTTTAACTTTATATTCAATTAGTCCCCTCTATAAATTGGTGCGGATTAGTTTTTGGTGAAAATCGCCTAATAGGTGGCGCTGCTATGCTGCATTTTTCGCGATTTCCGCAATAGCTCTATCTCTAGAACTAATGCCCTTATTTTTATAAAACTTCAAATTCTTTTAGACCTTGACATAAGTAGATTTTGATTACGTTTTGGTGTGGCTATCCCAACAGGTGACGCTGCTATACCACTTTTCCATGATTTTTACGATAGCTATATTTTAAGAACTAATGCATGGAATTTCATCAAACTTCAGTTGCTGTTAGAGCTTCACATAAATATGTGCTTCTTAGATTGTGGTGTAAATAGCCCAACAGGTGGCGCTGCTATGCAATTTTTTCATTATTGTCACAATAACTATATCTCAAAAACAAATGCACAGATTTTCATCAAACTTCAGATTCAGTTAGACGTTGACATAAGTTGTTGTTTATTAGGTTTTGTTCTAAATCTTCCAACAGGTGGCACTGCTATGGTACAATTTGAAGGATTTACACGGTTTTAGCATTAGTCATATCCAGGGCTTTACAAATTTGATAAAATCTGGTAGCCAGCAAAAACATCTAGTCGCCAGTAAAAAAATATTTACTCCCCCAAAATTTATTTTTAAAAAGCACAAAAATTTCTTATGATAAATTGAGAAAAAATAATAACAATCTTAGTTTAGTATTACTAGTTACATAGTTTAGAATAGTAGCTAATTTAGAAACACAATATGAATTAACTATCAAAATTACTGGTTAAAAAAAAAAGAAGAAGAAATACTGTAAAGACTGAACTAAACCACATGTTCGGGAAATACTAATTTCCGAATGCTTCAAATGACAAGATAGTCGAATGCTACAAAGTCTATATTTTATAAGGTAGAATGTTGAAATAGTAAGCAGGGAAATAATTTTTTCCTCATTTTCCGCTCCAAGTCAGTCAAATAATTCTGAATTCATTTGTATTTGATGAACTTATTTTTGCCAAATTAAAAATAAAAGTCAAAAATATTTTCTCGTTTAAAAAACAAAACCTTGGTCGCCAGATACAAAAACCTGGTCGCCAGTGGCGACCTGGCAACCGCAATTATTAAGCCCTGGTCATATCTCAAGAACTAATGCACGGAATTTAATAAAACTTTAGATTCAGTTAGACCTTGATATAAATTGGTGCTGATTCTTTTTAATGTAGGCGAAACCTGTGTGAGATATTAGAAAGTTTTGGGATTGTCACATCCGACTAATTTTTTATTAGAGCTATAATTTTACGGAGTTTTCTTCTTCTTTTACGGGCAGAATTTACTTTTGTTACATTGTAAAGTTGTAGACATTATCGATTTACAGTAATAAAGTATTTTCCATGATGCTTCTATTGCTCGGCTTTCCCGTACTTTTACTTGAATATTTTATAAAGTGCACTGCGACAGAATAATATAAATTTTACATTTTCATATAAAATGGTTATAAATTTACAACATAGTTTTTGATTTTCTCGCATTTTAGGATAACTAGTAATATAAACTTAGATAAGTTTTATTAAAAATATATAAATTTAATTTATATGAAGAAAAAGAACAACGAATAGAATTTCCCCAAAATAGCACCAACTGCAATTTGAAAAATTACAATGGATTGAACGCATTTAAAATTTCACAAGGATAGGTAAAGGGTGTTTGAATCCGTATAATAGCTAAAAGTATAATCATTCTAAAGAATACAAATGGGTTATTACGAATACATCTCACGTAAATGATATTTTCTCTAAAAAGGCTCTGAATAATATGACCTTATGTATGAGAGAACTTATCAAGATTTATTTAGGTACTGAAAGACTTTTCCTTCCTGCTACATGATATGGGAAAATTCATTATCCGGATACATTTCAAAGTACTCATAAAATAGACGTTGAAAAAAGATAGTTCCATACAAGAAAAAACAAATTTCTCTTTTTGAATAGCTACATGTGTGTGTTTTTGTACTTAAAATTAAATGCCTAAATATCAGGATATAATGGAAAAGAAATATTGTAAAAATATGTTTTCTGAAGATTTTGCTAAGATTCTGCATGATAATAGAAATAAATACAACAATTACACAATACATACAAAATTTTTATTGCAAGACTTTGTCGAAAGTATTCACAAAAGTTTAAAATGAATGTTATTATTATTTTTTTTTTAAATGGGCCATATATTTATTATCATTCATATTGAAATTATTTAACTTTTTAAAATGTACATTTATACGTGTGGAATTCAGATCGGTACATAATAACATTATCAATGCCGTCAATTTAAAAACATTATGTAATGCTTTATTGTATATTAACCTTTAAAATACATGGACAGCGTAGTGAGTATGAGTATGCCACCCATTGAAAAAATAATCACGAATTCCAAAATAATTACATGATTAAAAACTGCACCTCGTTTAATCTTTTTCTAAAAGCCCTTAAATGATTAAACAATGTTTAGTATTGAAATCTGTAGTTTTTTTTCTGTATTTATTATTTTTATTGGTAAATCACCACTGGCGCACCGAATACACCACCCTTGTATTTTGTGTATTATATTCTATTTTCTGTTTTAATTATATTGTTTTTATAAAGTTGGTGTCTATTATTTTTATATTTTAACTGGACATTGTATTAAAGAAGAATATCATTAAAAATTGACATTCAGGCTTTAAAATGCGTTGATGTATGAAGTATGCCTGTTTTTATATTAATATGTTAATTCTAGGTACATTAATCTTTTATATCGATTTGACGTTTATTACTTTTATACTATTTCTGGACATTGTATTTGTATTAAACAAGGATATCATTAAAAGCTGTTTCTTAGGCTTTAAAATGCCTTAGCAGATACAGTACCTCGCCCATGTTCTTATGCTACTGCGAACCGTCTGTGCTTTTAAAACTTAATAATGCTCATATCCAGAGCTTGACAAATGCGGTCGCCAGGTCGCCACTGGCGACCAACATTTTTTTGTCTGACGACTACGTTTTTTAATATGACTTTTTTGTTATTTATTTATTTTTACAAACATTGAACAAAGAAATGAGCTCAAACGACATTTTGTCTCTCAAACACCCCTACTCGTGCGGGCACCAAGCGCAGAGATCTCTTTCTTCTCTCGTACTTTTAATGGGAAAGCCAAGTTTTAAAAGGCCTTTTCCATTTCATGCACATAAAACGCCATTCTTTTCCGCTCCAGTCGGCTAGCATGTCACAAAATTAGAATGTGGGGAGGGGTGGGAAGTTTCAATAAGGAATATTGTCAATCCAACTTATGTGACATCTAAAAATTGGATGCAATGATAAAAAAGGCTTACGCTTTTTTTTAAATTTCAAATCAGATTTTTGTGTTTCGAATTAAAACTGATCAATATATCACATTCATTTTAAAGAATAATAACATATAAGTGATTATAAGTAATTCATTCGAAGTAAATCTATAAAACTTAATTAAGAATAATTCACTTTAATAAAAATAATATGTATTTTCATAATATTTCTTCCCTGCTTAAAATGCTTGTCGCCTAGCGCCTGTGTGTACCAGACATGTTGGACCATCCGTTCGGCGTCACTTTGTTTTGGAGATGTATGGTACTGTGTTGTTACTCAAAAAAAATATATTTTTTATAAGTTTCCTTAGAAAACTTAGTTTTATTATCTTTTTAATTAGGTACTATTCTGAACTATGTTTGTTTTTATGCTTTTTAAAAATCAATAAGGTGTGTGTGTGTGTGTGTGTGTGTGTGGTGTGGGGGGGGGGCGTGTACATATTTTTACTGGCGACTAGAATTTGTACATGGCTACCAGGTTTTTTCAAATTTGTTAAGCCCTGCTCATATCTATATATATTTGTTTAAAAAGTAAAACTACTTTCAAAAAATGATTTTAAGGGGACTCGGCGCCCTACGAGTATTAAAATTTCGTAAAAAATTGATTTTCAGATTTTTATCTTGTTAGATATCACATATGACTACCGATACCAACAAAATTTCAGGCTGATATTCCTTATAGAACAACAGTTACGGCTGATTTAACAAACATCTGTTGTCATTTTGTACCTTTAAATACCACGGCAACCTCTTTTCAAATGAAATATTTAAACCCATTTATCTCAGTTCGTGTTTTTCAGATTTTTCTTGTTTTCGAAATTCTAAGGCGTTTCCAGATATGAATGAAAATGATTTAATTTTTTTTCTAGTTGAACATTATACATTATATAAGAGGTTTAAGAATCCGATTTTTAATAATTTGATAACTTAAAAAAATCATATTTGCAAAAACTAGGCATTTTTTCCGCTTTTTTCACTTGTATTTAGTTAAAAAAAATTTCTCTAAACTTATTGATATTAAAAAAATCTGATCCTTAAATTTATTCAAAATATTATTGGTGACTTGCGCAAGAAAATACTAGTAGCATTTTGAAATAAGTGGTTAAAATTGAATTTTTTTCAATTTTGTCGAAAAAATAATTTTGCTTAAATTTTTTTTTTTTTTGATTAAATTATTTCAATTTAACATGTACATAATAATATACAAAAATATTTTTATTTTAAAGTTGATAATAATTTTTTTTTTGCTTTGGGTGCCAAATCCCCTTAATTAAAACTCAGGCAATTATTGTCATGCAAAATACACATATTAATACCAGAAAATATAAACGTAAGCAAAACTATGGAACGTAATTTATATTTTCTTGAAGAAAGAACATTTTCGAAAATTTTACTTACCTAAAATGAAAGGGCATTCAATAACACTAATTTAAAATATTGTTTGTCACTTGTAGGATTTCTGTTTTAATTTCATTTCCATACTTTATTTTGTCTAGACATAATTAACCCATAACAAACGTTATTGTTTTCAAATAATGGTTATTTAATTAAAAAACTGTGCTTTTGTTTGACATATGATTTTCAAATATTATTGAAATGCACAAAGGTTTTGCAAAGAAACTTATAATTGTTATTAGGTTTTTCATAAATTGAGCGATTGAATATAATGTTGAGCAGTAATCATGAATAGCATATTTTCAGAATTTTACTCCAGGCAGAATCTACAGATGCCAAAATTAAAGCTTTACTTCTAATGATAATCGCTGAAGTTTCTTTTTATATAATTATATGCAATAGTTCAATATATGTTTCCCCCAAAATGAGGACTTTTTCAATTTTTCTTTCAATTTCCCAGTACATATAAATAATTACAATTACTGTCATATAAATTAATAAATTCGGCTTGTGTGAAGCGTAATGACATAGTTTGAATTACTTGTAAGGAAGAATAGAGCTATTAACACTAGAACGACCATGAGCGGTCATTTTGACCGCTACCAAGTGATTATATTCCGATTCAAACCAGAAATCTCTTTTTAAAATAAATTTAATTTAAAACTCACAGAAATACGTTAAATGAAGAAGTTAAATAGTTTTAACTAAAAATTTTGGTATGAATTAGTTTTATAAAACTTGAGTAAAAATCCAGGTCGTTCTAGTGTTAAAGACCTGTTTCATACTTGATGAGGTGACTGACAATTATTTTGGATTCAAATAGCCATTTCCAGCATTTCTCACGATATCATCAGAATTCACATAAATCAAGGAAGATCTGATGGAATTTTCTTTCATTTGTTTAAATTAATTTGTAAAGTATTATTATGTTCTCATAAGAAATCTGCTGAAATTTTCTTTCATTTGTTTAAATTAATTTGTAACATACTTTTTTCGTTCTGATAAGAAATCTGGTTCCCTGAAAAGAAAACCTGGAGTAACATAAACAGATTGTATTTACTTTTTCTTCTTTATACGATTACTAGCAACCCGCTTCAGCTTCTCACGGGTGCCATGATGTTTTAAAGATGTCTCTAAATACATTAGCTATAAAGTTCAAACTCCACATCATTTTTAATTTACACAAATACAAAATTACAGATTACATTTGAATTTTTTTTAAATTCTATCTAGTAAAACACTGCCGACGTCATACATAAAAATTTAACAGGAATTGCAAAAATCGTCTGTAAATGAGAGATAGAATATTTACGATACATATAAAAAAAATCGTCTGCTGTGACTGTCAGGACTTTCATATACAGGGTGGTTATAAAATAAGTATCTCTATTTGGAGCTGTCTGTAGCTTGAAGGAATAACCGGAATGAAACCAAAATCGGTACACTTACTATTCGAGAAGGGGGAAGAAGAATGGAACAATAAAAAATAATTGCAATGATCGCCGACAGATGGCGTTTTTGAGTGTGACATCTAATGTGTAATATTGTGTACCGTGGAGGTGTCACAAACATCAATTACTTTAACACATATCACAACATGTGCGAAACATCACTCCTGGTACATTACATTCTGCAGGTGAGCACGTGTTCCGCTTGGATTGTGTCCTCCAACAAAATGGCCATGTGGAACCTGAACAAGATCGGCACCGCAATGCGAAAGCGTAGTCACATTCACTGTGACATTTTCCAACAAATTAGGTATTCTATCTGGTTTGACGCCTTAATTTTTTGTTCTTGTATTACACATTGAATTTAATACCCAATAGCGCCATCTGTCGGTGATTATTGCAATTATTTTTTTTATTATTCCATTCTTCTTCCCCCTTCTTGAATAGTAAGTGTACCGATTTTGGTTTCATTCGGGTTATTCCTTCAAGCTACAGACAGCTCCGAATAGAGATACTTATTTTATAACCACCCGGTACATCATAAATCAAGAAGCTCTAAAAGTACATATTTTGTCTTATACAGTTGCCAAATATAGGCAACAAAATTGATAGATTGCCAAATATTGTTTTAATGACTGACTTTGACATTGAATATTTCTTTTAGGCTGTACAATCATTCCTTTCACATTTAAATTATATATCTTCGTTTTATAATATTTCACATTAAAGCGTTTTTTTTGTAGTATAAATAAAATCAGTTTCGGCTGTTTTTTCGATGTGTTTGTAATTTTTAAAAATCTTTATAACTGATACAGCCGTTTCCCAAAGGCCGTTAAACAAACGATAGCATAATATACCGTCGCCAAGATGAAAAACATATATCAATGGCAACCTTTTCGTCCCAAAGAAGGATGAAATACCAAATTTTATTATCAAAAATCATGGTTATAGCGGTATATTATATAGTACACTGGTGTCTAAATATTAAGCAAACTACACTAAATGCTGTTTTTTTAACAATAAAATTAATTGTGAGTGCTGAAAAGAAAGTTATATAAGCATCAATTGCGTACATTAATTGCGAGCAAAGTCAATATGACGTCTCTTTGACGTCACAAATAGTCACAAGTGACTGTGACACTTGTGACTATTGAATGATGAACCAACATTAAATACATTTCATTCGTCTAATTTATTACACTCAAGTCACCGTCATTTGTTAACTCCGCTCAGACGTCACTGTCACGTTTGCTTTGTGACAAGTCATCAGTTGACGTTACAACGAAGTCACCATGTGTTTCTCATATGACCGTCATTTGGAGATTCAGCTGTGATGTGATCATAAACGTTGAATTATACTGAGACACGAAATAATGCCAGAATGAAGTCACATGACTCACAGGTAACCGACATTTTGAGACCATACTGTGATGTCACCATGAATACTAATTTGTGAAAAGTCAGACGATGACTTTACCTTGCCGTCAATTGAAAGTTCATCACAATATAAGTATAAAGTTTACATCAATAGAGTCTAAAGATGATGGTCTCTTAACAGTAATAATTAGTCGAATGAAAGAAAGGTTTGACATTTCAGTAAAATTGATTTGTACTGAAATGTCACACTGTCATATTTTTGACGTTTGTGATACTTGAAACTATTCAGAGCATTATAGAGACATGACTTCAGAGTGTGGCGTTGTTAGGCTAGTAATTATTTTATACACGCGTAGTGTATACAATTATTTCTTTGAATTCTCACAATTAACTTTTGTGTTCGAAAAGTAGCATTTTGTGTTTGCTGCATAACTTTTAGGTATCAGTGTAGCAGCAAGTTGTTAGATGGGTGAATAGCCTGATACATATATGATTTTGATACTATTGTAAGAAGGTATTGTAACCTATGGTAACAAATCTTTCATGTGGGAATGTTTGCCAACTCGGCTTCTAGTTTTAGGTATCAGTGTAGCAGCAAGTTGTTAGATGGGTGAGTAGCCTGATACATATAGGACTTTGATACTATTGTAAGAAGGTATTGTGACCTATGGTAACAAACTCGGCTTCTAGTTGCCAACTCCGCTTCTAGTTTTAGGATGTCCTCATAACATCTACAGCTGAGATGATACAAACAACTACATCATAAGACAGAAATAAGTTATTGTCAGAAATTATATAATTTATCACTGTGTCTATCTCTACACCAATTTTTAATAAAATCCCTTCGCGATGAGTTAAAGAAAGCCAATTTAATAAAGTAAAATTTGAATTGTCACTATTTTAATAGTTTTTGATTCAATTGTAAAGCAATATAATCTGATAATGTCGTCTGGGAAGATAATGTTGCAGTTTTAAATATTTTTATTCGATTTTATTATAATTCGAAAGTTCTAGAGTTTGTAATAAATCCATATTACCCCTGAAAAAAAAATGTGTATGTTAGTAAATAAAAATGGCTCTAATATTGCTTCGTAGATTTATCATACAATTTATGAATAAAATTGGGGATTTCATTTTAAATATTGTATTGTAATCACTACACTTGAGTACATTTTATACTTAACATTAAATATAATGCAATGTAAGATGATATAAATTGGAATACAAATTAACAAACATATAAGTTAATACACTATCATAATAAATAACAGATAGAAATTTTTTTACATCTTTTTCTATCTCTTGATATTTTTGTTACAAACAAGAATATTTAAATTAATAAAAATGTTCCTTGTTCTAAAAATTGTCACACTAATCTTCAAGAGTTGACGCTAATACCCATTATATTCTTTAAAAATAGTATAACACATGCTAATTAAATCTATTGTTCACCGTCATTAAAAACTTTTTAAAATAAATTTGCTTATTAAAAAATCACTTTTATTAATTAAAATAAAAAGTTTTGTGTAGAAAAATTAAGACTTGCGATAAACAAAAGATTTTTTATCATGTATTAAAAATATTTTTTAAGTATAAATATAGCCGTGAAATCCTGCGCACAATAAACTGAGTAATTGAATATTTTATGACGATAAACAGACAAAGAATGATGATTCTTTTAAAAGTATATTGGCAACTTTTTTTTTTAATCTAAAAATAATTATTAGAAAAAATAAGTTACAAAAGATTTTTAATATATTGCATAGTTATAGGAAAATGATTATTAGAATTATCGATACATAAAGAAATGTTTTCTCAGCAGAAGTTAAATATTGTCATTTGCTATTATGACAATTCATTGAGAAATTCATGAAATGCTTTTTGGATTCTGCTATAAAATATTCTGTAAATATTTGTAGCTGGAAAATTTTTATTAAGTTCATTTATATGTATTCGTTGATAACACTATTGAACCTGTACTAAAATTTAAATATTTAGCATTGTTATTAATCTTTTACACTCAATTTCAAATTTAATTCATCAGTTCCTATAAGCCATAGCATTTAAGCGCCTTTAATTTACTATGTTTTTGTGAAATTAGAAGTGCTATCTAAATTTGTCTGATAATACGTGCATTTAGTAATACGTAACAAAATGTCTTTTTTAAAACTATGTTTTAAAAACTAATAATAAATAGTATTCACAAAAAATGTACAGATTAAATGCTGAATTTGATATTCTTAAAATTATTTAAATAACATCACGAATAATAAAATAAAATAAAATATAATAGCCATTCGTTCCTGGGCATTGTGGACTTTAGTAGATATTTAATGTGCTAATTTTTTTTCGATACATAACACAGATCTACCAAATTTACGTTTGGAAAAACTTTAAAAATAATGCATGCTGATTCTATACATTTATAGGATGCTTAATCGAAAAATGACCTCAGTATGTTTTACTGTCACTGACAGTTTTCCCACAATATGCCTCAACTGTTTTGCATTGATACATATAGCCTGTTGAACGAACAGAGAAAAAATAGACAAATGTTTCTAATTCTATCAAAATATAATATAACCATGAACGAAAATATACTATAACTGCTTCTTAGTTAATCATTATTCCCAAAAGAGTTTTTTGTCCTTTATAAACCACAGAAACTAATATATTTCCGAGATTTAAAGAACCCTTGTGTCAAAGTTTCTTTAGCTCCGAGTGACTTTCGGTATAGTTCCGGTATATTTTATGTATAGTATATAACGTTCCAGAATAGTTTTACGGTATATTAATCAGATTTCTCAAATAGGAATATTGATTGTTAGGATTTTATCAATTCTCAATTACACATCTTCATCTCCATAACTTAAATTATTTAGGCAAGTGTAACAAAATATATTAATTTTAATGCTAATGTTATCACTGTTAGTTTCATGTTTGTCAGTGAAACATGTTTATTGAACATTGAAATGTTTACTGAAAAATTGATAGCCTCCGAAAAACCAATGTTCTGATGGTACTCCTCTATTATCCCGTCGACCACATTTCATAACAGAAAACTATCGCCAAACTGTAACGCCAAATAAACGGGAGAACGTTGCCATTGGAATATTAAAATAAATAAATAAATAAAATATAAGAATTTAAGGACACAATTGTTATTTTAATTAATGAAATCAGTAAAACATAATGAAAAATACACGCAAATGTCGAATTAAAAACCACTTGATGACATAATAAAAACGTATAATGCTTCTGACATCAAGTAAATGGGACTGCATTTGTAGCGTTTAATCTTACAGTTTGTCGATAGTTTTTTGTAATGAAAAGTGGTTGACGGGACAATAGAGAAGTACCGTTCTGATTAATACACTATAAAAACACTCTGAAACGTTTTTCCAAAATCAGTGGCAGCAAAAGAGACTTTGTCTTCATAAATTCTTTAAATCTCAATAATATATTGGTTTTTGAGGTTTCTAAATACAAATAACGTTTTCCTTAATTGTGGATAGTTCGCAACAGGTTTTTGTATATTTTCTTTCGTGGTTATATTATAGTTTCCTGCATTCATAAACATTTGTCTTTTTTACAGTGTGTAAATAAAACACAGAATAACTTTGTTTGAACAGTTTTTATAGATATATTTATACATATAAAATCCTTTAAAATAGATTTAAATTCCTTTAATTTGCTTTGTCAAAGGTCTTATACTGTCTTTTTTTATATAGTAAAGTTAGTTTTTACTTTTCTTATGCTACATTTATGCATTGATTATGCATTTTCACTATTAAACATGCAGCAATCAAACAGTATTTCAATGACACTGGTTTATTGGTTACCCCCCCCCCCCCGCCCACGAACAAAAGAGAACACCCCGTACATTTTGCTTTTCAAATTTTTCCAGGAAAAAACCGAAATAACCATTCGAATGGGAGAAATGTTTTTTTTTCAATTTATGTTTGTGAGGATTGCGCATGCCTCTTCTTGCTCTAGTAGCGCCCCCTTCTGGAGAAACGGAAGCGCGCGGCAGTAGAACTTGGAATGTTAGCGGCGAAGAACGTCGTTTGTAATATGAGAAACCAGAATTGGTTATGAAAATGGTCGTAAATGTTACCGATCATGAATAATGAAAAATATGAATAATCTTTTACGTTGATTTATGTTCCTGTGCTCGTCATCTGTCCTCGTCATTTTTATGTCAACTTTATGTCATCGTTATGTCAAGAATTAAACTTGTGCTCGTAATTAGAACGGCCTGTTTCCTTTAGAACGCCCACACATACGGAAGAGACATGACATTGGTGTCAGAATTAATGGATGAAAAACAGGCTGTATTACTGGATTACGGAGTGAAACATTATAATGAAATATTATAGTGAAAGATTATAGTGAAGAAAAATTTTGGATAACCTATACAGAGGTAAGGTAAATTTTATTATTTAAGTATGGCCGATAAACTGACTAAACTTAAAAAAACTAGAGGGGTAATAAAAGCATCTATTACCTCTATTGTTAAAAAGATCGAAGATGCATGGGTTTTAGAATCGCCGAATTTGGTGGAATTGGAAGAAAATCTAGCTCAGCTAGAACAGAAAGGTATCGACCTTAAACGGGAAGATGAACAAATATTAGCGTTAATTAATGATGAGGATGAAATCGAAAGAGACGCGAAGACCTCCATAGAATATCATGAAAAAATAACTTTATGGCGATTTAGAGTTAATAAGAAATTGAAAAATAATAGCAAAAGCCAAATTTCCGCCGTATCTCACGCCGATAATAAGCACGCAGAATTAGTTGCGCAATCTGTTAAACTCCCTACATTAAAAATTGAGAAATTTTACGGCGATATAAGTAAGTTTCAAAACTTTTGGAACTCATTCAAAATAGCAGTCCATGATAATGATTCACTGTCAAATATTGAAAAAATGAGCTATTTACAAAGTTATTTAGGTGGTAGTGCATATAATTCTATTTCCGGGTTTGCGTTATCAGATAAAAATTATTTGGAAGCTGTCCAAATTCTGAAACAACAATTTGGCCGAAAGGATCTCATTGTGACGACACATATAAATACTTTATTATCTTTGAAACCCGTATTGGAAACAAATGATGTAATAGCTCTGCGAAAATTATTTGATACCATTCAATGCCAAATAAGAAGTCTCAGGTCTTTAGACATTGAATCAAATGGATTTGATAACCTGTTGACACCTATAATTCTTAAATCCTTGCCATATAATCTTTCGTTAGAATATAATAAACAATGTATAAAAAATTCTAGTGACTCGCAACCAAACATTGATGATTTGTTATTATTTATTCGTACCGAAATAGAGTCGAGAGAAAAACAAAATTATTTAACTGGCAATTTAGATAACCCAAGGTTAAAGCAGTCGTATAATAATGATTCCACTGCATTTCGTAAACAAATGTTCGCTAGTGATAGAATTAATTCTGAAGTATCTCATATTACCGCGGAAACCTTTTGTATATTTTGTTCTTGTAATAGTCATTCGACTGAGGAGTGCAATAAATTATCCGTTGAGCAGAAAATAGCTAAATTAAGAGCTGAAGGGCGTTGTTTTTTATGCTTAAAGAAAGGTAAACACGTCGCTAAAGATTGTACCATAAAAGATAAAAAATGCACGAATTGCGGCAGATACCGTAATGTTACAATATGCAGTTATTTATTTGGCAATGCCAATAAATTTGATAGGGATGATAATTCGAATGCAAATGAAAAAGCACTCACTGCAAGAATAAGGTCAGATGAGTTATTTAATTTGAAAACACCGCGAAAAGAAACGAAATTAATTGAAACATTACCGACAGTAGATATTGAATGTGGTAATAAAATATTACATGGCGTAGTCGATAGTGGAACTCAAATTTCTATAATAAAGGCTAATTGTGTACCCGAATACTTTAAAAATCCTTGTGGTACTATAATATTGCAATCTGCATTCGGTCACCAATTGAAAGCTCCTTTAATAAATATTCCATTGAGTATTGCAGTTGATAAATTACACCCCAAGATATATCCTAATATTATGATAACATGTGCTGTGGTTGATAATTTAATTAATGATTTATTACTTTCTCTTGATACATATAATGAATTGAATGAGTTGAATAAATATAATGAAAATGAAAAGGCATTAAATTGTAATGTTGACGCGATAAGTGACAATACGAAAGAAACCAACACTGTAGATCTGTCTGCTTCAATTTTAGACCATGTGTCAGTTGAAAATGCGAATGCAAACGAGAACATTGACCACGCACCTGGCGACGACCCTGATACTTTTATAAATGATTCAGAGAAATTTAAATGGAAACAGAAAAACGACCCTTCGTTAAATCGGTGTTCGACAGCTAACAAAAATGAATATCTGTTATTCCCCGAACTTTCAGAAACCATTTATTATACATGCAGATGCTTCTTCATATGCGATAGGCGCTTGTCTATCTCAAAAAGATGAAAATGAACAAGAGCACCCCATTGCTTTTACAAGTAAAAAGCTCTCCAAATGCCAAGAAGGTTATGCTACCATCGAAAAAGAAGCTTATGCTGTTATCTTCGCCCTGAAAAAGTTCGAACACTATATTTATGGTTCGCACGTAACTGTGGTGAGCGACCATAATCCTTTGAAATTTCTCACGAACTGTGCACCTCAAAGTGCGCGCCTTCAAAGATGGGCCCTTGCACTTCAGCGCTTTCAAGCCCAAATAACGTACCGACGTGGGAAACTCCACGCGAATGCTGACTCTCTAAGTAGGCTACATGCCTCACATTGGACTTAAAGACTTAAAAACTTTGAACATTCTTTGAACATTTGAAAATTTGAACATTTCTTCTGTGTTACAAGTCTGAACTTTAACTTTAAAAACTTTAACTTTATCCTCGAACTTTAAAATATTAGTATTAGTGTTATAGTGTATTCTGTTTTTCTGTTTGTTTATTTTCTTTGATATTCTTTAAGTGTTTGAATTTTTGTATTAATATGTTTACTTGTTTGTTTAGATATTTACTAGATATTGATTTGTCTCAAAAGACTAAATCAAATTCTCGAAAGGGGGAGGTGTGAGGATTGCGCATGCCTCTTCTTGCTCTAGTAGCGCCCCCTTCTGGAGAAACGGAAGCGCGCGGCAGTAGAACTTGGAATGTTAGCGGCGAAGAACGTCGTTTGTAATATGAGAAACCAGAATTGGTTATGAAAATGGTCGTAAATGTTACCGATCATGAATAATGAAAAATATGAATAATCTTTTACGTTGATTTATGTTCCTGTGCTCGTCATCTGTCCTCGTCATTTTTATGTCAACTTTATGTCATCGTTATGTCAAGAATTAAACTTGTGTTCGTAATTAGAACGGCCTGTTTCCTTTAGAACGCCCACACATACGGAAGAGACATGACAATGTTTAAACATAAGCTTACGGGAAAATCTTTTTACTGAAATTTAATTTAAAAAATAATTGCTAAAAATAATTCTAAATGCGTTTCTATATCCTTCGGATAACATTAATTATTCCTAAACATGAATATGATCTTTGCATGGAGTTCATGAACCTGATCCTCAGGTTCCACTGAAAAATAGGTTAATAATTTTTCTTTAAATAACTTTTTCTCTATATGTCACACTATTTGCATTTAATTTTACGGAACAAACAATAGTTTTGTTTAAAAAAAAATATTTTTCCATTTAATGTAAATTAGCCGTTGTAATTGCAAAAGCAGATTGTAACATCGCTGACACATACACCCAGAGAAAAGTTTTGTTGAATCAACAAAAATTTGGTTGACCCAACAAAACTTTTTGTTTAAATATGGGTCAATGGAAATTTTGTTTGAATCAACAAAAAAATATTGTTGATTTTTTTTTTGAAATTCCAAAAAAAAAAAATTCTATCGTCAGCAAAAAAATGTTTTGTTAATTCAAATAAAATGGTTCAATTTTACTTGAATTAACAAAATTCTTTTTGTTACATTGATATATGCTATGTGCTATTTTAACAATCTATTTTCTTTTTTCAACGAAATATATTTTGTTTGTTTAAATAATAAAATATGTTATATTACGAACTTGTTTAGTTTATACTACAAAAACTTTTGTTAAATAAACCAATCTAAATATGGCAATGTAATCTCTAATAATAAACCAATCTAAAAATCTAAATATGCAGTTTTAACTATTTTTCAGCAGTGAGTTACGCCTGTAAACCTTGAATAACAACAAGTGAATTTTCATCCTGCTTTTTCTCAAGCGTAAACCCAGAGAGTGAAAACTGCCCACGCCGGGAGTCGATCCCGGGTCCTCAGAACAGCGTTCTGAGGGTTGGGTTGGGTTGATTGTTGACGGCCAATTATCTGCACTTGGGATATAGGCCCGGGGGGAGTGCCCTTCGTGGGGGTCTTTCTAACCCGTATTTACGCATGGATAAATCCACGGCTTGAAGAAAACCACGAAAACTCCGAACGATTAGGCCGACGGGCGCGATTGGGATCGAACCCAGCACCTCCCGTCTACCAGCTTTGAGAGCACAACCTCTCAGCCACTGGCAGCGTTCTGAGGCTTTACCACTGAGCTACAAGGAACTATACCTGAGTTCGGCATTTCTCACTCTTATATATGTCGGAACGGCTGCAACCGCAGCACAAGATGGAAATATCATCAAGGGCACGCAAATTTCTGAGGCAAACATGAGATGACAATACAAAGCCTAGCATAGGGCAACACATAGTTAATTTTTAATCCATTTTCAGCAGTGAATTACGCCTGCAAAAAGGAGGATAAAAATTCACTCGTTATTATTCAAATATTAAAGTCATTTTCTAAAATCAGTCAAATCGTGTTTAGGACATTCTAAAATCCGTCGGAAAAGGGAAGTCGAAAATGTTCGTGATTACAATACTTTCTTCTTGTAAAGATAGGAGAAAGTAATAAATGGGTCAGAGGGATTTTTAAAAGTACTTTGGTCCGTCTCAATGAAAAAAAAGTTTTAATTATCCAAAAATTATGTTAATCCTTTAATTATATAGCTATATAAGTCAAATAAATCGAGTTACGTGAGAGAGTTACGGCTACTAAACAATTTAAATTTTGCAAAAACAACAAAATTTTGCTGGAATTACAAAATTATTGTAAAATTTAAAAAAACAGATTTTGTTAATTCAAGTAAAATTGATAAAATTTTGTTAAAATTTTCTAAGAGTGTTAACAATATTTTTTTGTCCAAGCAACAACACCAATTTTCTTACTTCAACTAAAAATTTTGCTAAAACAACCAAAATGTACTCAACAAAACATGTTTTGTTGTTTTAATCAATTCCTTTTTCTGCGTGTAATAAAAGTCAAGTTTGTACATAATGTTCATGATAATAATTTTTATTGTGATGTTTCCAGCAGCAAAAATTTCTTTAAGAACGGCTAAAATTATCAAAGCAGTTTTCTCGTTGTGAACTTATGCTATATAACATGACATTAACACATTAAAAGAAATCAATTTCAAATACTGACTTCAAAAATTTCAGATGTAATATAACAAAATTGTTCGTTTGAATTTTTGAGAAATATTATACTGTAATAACTTTTTAAGATTATGAATGTTGCAATTTAAAAATACACAATTACTTTCGTTTAGCATATCATTTTAATATATTAAATAATATAAAAGTGTATACAAGTATTTTGGTTTTTGTTTATTAATACAATAATAAAATGGAACTGAAATATTGTTTCACAGTCGATAAGAAAAAAAATATATATTCTGTCACATAAAAGAATGAAATTGGTGTATTTGAGAAAATAATTTTGAAATTAGAAACACACATAATTTTTCCTAATTTCTCCTACAAGAACTTTTCAAATAAGATGCAAACAAGATTAATAAATTAGATATACCTGTCCAAAATAGCTCGGAATAGTTCAACTGGACATAGGACATTTGCTAGTGGAAAAAATGAAAAAAAATATGTGATCATTTTGAACATTTAATATCTTAAAATGCATATGATTTAAAACACAATTTTTGGAGGGATGAAAGATGGTATAGCCTTTCATTTCATATATTTAAAAAATTACAATATACAAAATTAAAATTTTTAGAGGTCTTCAAACTGTCAGACATTTGTCAAGCAGAAAATTAGCATGACATTTTACGCGCAAGATTAGAAAAGACATTTTTCATCTAGAACAAAACTTTTGGTGCCTAATTATACTCTATATTATAATAATTACCATGGACCTAGATGAATTTGCATTTAAAGCATTTTATATTTTTGATAAAAAGTTGTATTTAGTTTATACATCATTTTGACATTTTCAACAATATAACCACTTAAAAAAATATTTTGTTGAAGAATAACAAAGAAAATTTAGGTTCAGTGTATGCATAAAATAGATCTTCTGAAAATTTTATGAATAATATTCAAAAGTTTTGGAGATGTCCTGCGCGTTATGCTCAAAAACCTCATTTTGTTAAAAATGACATCAAAGTTTTATTTTTAAATCTTGCCTAAATTTGGGGCTTCGTACGTTTTAAGCTATAACTCGAGTAATTATAGGATTTTTTGAAGGGAATTGTTTTGTAATATTCATGAAACATTATCCTTTAATCTCTATCTATCTATCTATCTATCTCTGTCTGGCTTACATTTCACTTTGCAACAAGTACTCAGCGCAGACCACAGGTGTTTGTGTGAAGTTGTAACCTCAAGTCTCCCATCGTTCACTACGGTGATTGCATGTTGGTAGCTAAGGTGTTGTGGGAGATATTGTAGTTGAAACTATTCGACCCAGGGCATTTTCATATTTCGACCAAAGTGTTAAAAAAATACATTTCGAATCTTTTTCAACTCATTCAACTTAACATGAACTAATTAAGATATAGATAACTAAGTAAGATTGTTTCGCACCCCTAGTGGTGAAAATTGAAACTAAACGATAATGCAGCGTGTGCATAGCACGCCTGTTATACAATGCCGTAGACAGCGGGGAAGAGTGGAATTTCGTTCGGAAAGAGATTTGTTTAGAACAGAATGCGCGCTGAAAATGACTATTTTTATCAAAACCACAAAAGAAAGTTACTGATTTCCGGGCAATGCCGGACGTTATCAGGTAGTATATATTTTATTGAAAAAAACTAATTTTTGTAAAGTTTAAAATTTTATTACCCTTAAAGAATAAGGATTTTGATTTTATTCCCAATCGTCTATTAAAGTTTAACGTATCCAATATCTGCAAACCACAAACGTACCTATCTTGGCAAAACTTTAACCTGCATCCCCTTTTTTTTTCAAACCTATATTTTTCGTTACGTTAAACTTTCGTGCTAAATGTTAAGTTTTGATTAAGTATATTATGGCATGATACAATTAAATAAAAACTTTAAAATTATTTCATAATGAAGGATAGCTTCTTATATATATATATATATATATTTTTTTTTTTTGATTTAGTTGTACAGAAAATTTAAAATAATAAATTATGAACGCAGATATAAATCGCTAGAATATATCACAGCAATCTTCTCAAAACTGACTTTTCCTTTTTGAAATAAATTTCCTCACTTTTTATGCTGTTTTACTGAATGCATTTTAAAGAGTTTCTATTAAATATATCTGATGACGGAATCGATAAAAATTTTATTTTCCACTTTTAAATCGTGGTTATTTGAATGTAATTTTTCAGTATTGGAATCAATAATTGAAATA
Source organism: Maratus michaelseni (assembly GCA_963931845.1). Taxonomy (NCBI): domain Eukaryota; kingdom Metazoa; phylum Arthropoda; class Arachnida; order Araneae; family Salticidae; genus Maratus; species Maratus michaelseni. The sequence goes on from OZ007593.1 coordinate 94,513,301, forward strand.
TAAATCTGACATGTGACTGACGTATAACGGTAGAAATTCATTATATAAAAAAAATAAAATAAAAGTGGTATTGCTTCAAAAGCTTAAAGAGGTTTCTGAATAAGGCATCATAAATCTAGAATAAATAATTTTAAAAATTTTGCCCCCGTATATAGGTTTTAATATAGAAACGCATAAGAAAATGAACTAATTGCTCTCCACTTGATAATTTTCCTAAAACAGAAGAAAAAGTTTAAATATGTAAAGTAAAATTTGTTGATTAATTCTATTTTAAAAACAATTTGAAAATTCAAGTCAGTTAAAACAAGTATTTTTATCGTATAATGTATATAATTTTCTTATAATTTATTAATTGCATATTTCTAAGTGAATAAGATTTCAAGTGAAGACCCATAAAATGTATTTAATAATAATAACATACAAATCAAAATTACTGTTCGAAAAAAAAAGGATTCTATATTTTTTGGAATGAGATTGCTACCCATTTCAAAAATTTGAATTTTAGAAAATTGTGTTCCCGAAACTGGATTAAATATTTATCTTTTATGCATTAATAAGATAAAATAAAATAAATTAAAATATATTAATAACAATAATAATAACAAAAAAACACTTAAGCTATCTAGCTTTGAAACGCATTTGATGTTTTTACACCAAAAACTTTTGATTGGAAATAGTCATTGGTCTGATTACCTATTTCCGAAACGGAAGATTTTGAAAAATCCAATTTTTCCAAAAATCCATTTGAAGAGTGAAATCATTTATTTCACGGCTACTCTTCAAAAGTTATTTTTGACAATATAGCAGTAAGTATAGCAATTTATAGCAGTAAGATTTTAAGCAAATTCAAAGTAAATCCATTTATCTATAAATACAAGAATTTATCATTTAAAGGCATTTTTAGGAAGGAAAAATAGGATTTCTCAAGGGTATTTTCAAAACTTGTAACCCGATTTCTTGTACTCGTATTGATTATTTTAAAGCCGAAATAGATGTTTTAAAACAGACATTAATAGAATAAAGTAAAAGTTTCTTGAATTGTTAAAAAAGATTTGTTGAAATATAGTTATTAAGCGGTTCTTGAAAAAAATAAAAATTGTTAAGGTTAGATTGTGAAAACTATATATCAGTCTGAAATATTTGCTTGTAAAATGCATAAACCAAATCTATTATTTATGTTCAATTTATAAAGTAGGTATAAAATTATAAAATTATTTTAACTGTAAACAAAAATCACAGGAAGTTATTATGTGCATTTGAAAATCGTGATATCTCTCTTAAAAATTTATTTTTTCATATAAAATAAAAATTAGAGCGCAAGCATTTGACTAAAATCAATTGTGTATTTTCTATTTGATTTAAGACAATTTGGTATCAGGCAAATTATTTAATGTACTATTTCATTTAAAAGAAAAAAATCAATGAGTGACAAAGTTTATAGTAATGCACATGTTGAGGGATTCATTCCAAAAGATTTAATTCACAGAGGATTATCAAAACAGAGCTTATAAATCCAATTTACACTGTAAAAAAAAAATGGGTCGATCTACAAAAAATATATAGTTTTTCTCATTGATCAATTCCTAAAAAATGCTTTGGATTCTTACTCAGTTACAAGAAAATCTGTAAGAATTAGTAGAAAACAGCTAGCAACGATTCTGGTTTATAATACCTGTTACTAAAAAATTCTGTGGAATACAAATTTACTAAAAAAATTAGTAACTTCAGGAATTTTATTTTACAGTGTACATCATAAAAATAAAATCTACTATCAGAAACGATTTTCAGCACATTGAAATATTAAGGAAATATTAAAATATTAAAAAAAAAATAAATAAATAAAAAAAAACTATCGTTAAATACTTAAATTTTGCATAAATTAAAATTCTAAAATAGAAAAAAAATCATTTCATTTTTTTTGTGATAAAAACATTGTATCTGTAGGCCAGGCAGTTTTTTGATCAATAATATATTTTGGATAGAACACATCTCGATGAGCGTTACTCGTGCGTACCGTAAAGTTTTGAATTGAAAGCCAGTATTTTCGAAGCGACATTTTCTGCCGATTGTGGACATATTAAGCATATTTAACTTGGTTTGTACGTGTAGAAACGTGTAAATGTAGCCATAGATAACAGAAATATATTGTTTTCGAATATTGCATTGGAAAATATGCCACTGACAATTTGTTTTTCTGTTTTGCAAAATATCCTTTTGTTGTATCTAAATATCGATAAACTGATTTAGATTCTGTAATTTTACAGATATCAGCAATTAGAATAAAGCAGTTACATATGCTTCATATAAATATGCTATTGCATTGTAAATATTGTTAACGAAAAAAAAATTTTATTTAATAGTTTTCAAAAACATTTCTGGCAGTAATGATATATAATTAAGAAGTTTCAAACATCAAATAAGGACGCCGTAATTTTCTAGTTTCCTGAATCCATGCATTGTTTTACTTCTCTCTATCAGGTAAACAAACCCGGTATACGTGGGTGAAATGCGCTTTATATACTGTTTGGTGTACAACGTAGATAAAGTGGTTTTTAATTGAAAACTCTAATAGATATTTTTACAATTAATATATTTCCTCTAACTACACCAAAAAAACATTTTAGTACAACAAAAAGCATTTTTGCATTATTCGCATTTCACCGGTCAATCGCGAAACATTTCTCTATTTACACCAACCTTACTGACCCTCTGAAAATTTCAGTGTTATAGTGTATAGTTCGATTTTATAGCTGTTAAATTCGTATTTTATTTATATTTTTATTTATGAAGTTTAAGTTTCGTTTTGCAATTCAGTTATGCAACATTAAACGAAAACAATCAACTGCTGAATTATGTACACTGTTTTAAGTGCAAACTGGTTAATATTATCTAATTGTGTTGTACGCTAGTTTTAATATATACATGCTGGGGAATTATTTTAAAAACACTAAAAATTCAGTAAATTGAGTGACATATCTCAGAGAAATTGCGTTGGAAGTGTATTTTTGTCTTTTCAACTGTGAAAAAAATCAAATTGGGCGATTTTTAGAAGCTAAGTAATTCAGTAAAAGTGGCTTTTATTGATTAGGTCATTGAAACCGTCAATATGTAACGCCAGCGTTACTCACGGACATGTTTTTGCTTTATAATATAGAATTCTAATACACACAGTGAACTAATTTTGCGCTTCATATAATCAATAGAACTAAAAAGAATAATGCCAATTTTGTAACTTTATGCAATCTAAATTCGATACTGATACACCCAGAAAAAGGAATTGATTAAAACAACAAAACATGTTTTGTTGAGTACATTTTGATTGTTTTAGCAAAATTTTTTGTTGAAGTAAAAAAATTGGTTTTGTTGCTTGGACAAAAAAATATTGTTAACACTCTTACAAAATTTTAACAAAATTTCATCGATTTTACTCGAATTAACAAAATCTGTTTTTTCAATTTTACAATAATTTTGTAATTCCAGCAAAATTTTGTTGTTTTTGAAAAATTTAAATTGTTGTGTAGTAGCCATAACTCTCTCAAGTAATTCGATTTATTTGACTTATATAGCTATATAATTAAAGGATTGACATAATTTTTGGTTAATTAAAACTTTTTTTCATGGGGACGGACCAAGTTAGTTTTAAAAATCCCCCTGTCCCATTTATTACTTTCTTCTATCTTTACAAGAAGAAAGTATTGGAATCGTGAAAATTTTCAACTTCCGGTTTCCGACGGATTTTAGAAGGTCCTGAACACGATTTGACTGTTTTTAGAAAATGAGTGTCAATGACTCTGTCTGTCTGTATGTGACAAAAATTTTGTGGGCGCTCTATCTTAAGAACTAATGCACGGAATTTAATACAACTTTATATTCAGTTACTTCCTGATATAGATTGTTGCTGATTAGTTTTTGGTGTAAATCGCGCAACAGGTGGCGCTGCCATGTTGCATTTTTCGCGATTTCTGCAATAACTCTATCTCATTTTCAGCAGTGAATTACACCTGTAATATTTGAGCGTAACTCGATTTATTCGACTTATATAGCTAAATAATTAAATGATTAACATAATTTTAGGATAATTAAAACTTTTTTCATTGGAACGGACCAAGTTAGTTTTAAAAATACCCCTGTCCCATTTAAAAATTTCTTCTATTTTTACAAGAAGAAAGTACTCTGGTACATAAGTACTCTGGTACTGGAAGAAAGTACACTAGTAAAATATAACAGTGAATTTTTATCCTGCTTTTTTCAGACGTAATTTACTGCTGAAAATAAATTAAAAGTTAGCTATCTGTTGCCGTATGCTGAAGCTTTGTATTGCCGCCTGATGTTTGACGCAGAAATTTGCGTGCTCCTGATGACTTTTCCATCTTGTGCTACGGTTCTAGCCGTTGCGACATATATAAGAGTGAGAACAAGACTCCCTTATCATAGATCAGACTTGACAATCCGGAGAAAGTCTATGGGAGAAGATGTCTGCGGTAATTGCCAACTTATTAATTGACTTTCTCCGGAAAGTATCGCCGCCTGGTGGATACTACCGATACTAGTTCATAAGCAAATGCATAGAACAAATGGAGCTTATGCAGAAGATTTTCGGTGATTGACACGTTGAAAATTCATAATTTCAAAATGTCGATGGTTACGTATATACGGTTGTTGACAGCACATGAAGGAAGGCAGTTGACACACGGGCACAAACATGATTAGCGATGAAGGTGATTTATTTGGAACCAATAATCAAGAATAGTATTAGGCATCAAGAACAAATAGACGAAAGCGCAAGGGGAGGTACTCCACAAAATCAGCAGACGAAATTAATTGCTAGTCTGGAAGTCGAAAGGCCGAAGTGAAGAGTTTGAAAAAAAATACATGAACGGGTGTTGGCGCGGAAAACATGATAAAATCGCCAGTACTTGGCGAAAGAACTTTTAGAGAATAATGATGGAAGCATGTGGGAAAAAGCGATAAATGCTGGATTCTGCTTATGATTAAGCATTCTTTTGAGAGCGGTGGGGGTTGCAGGAATTCTTGCATAGAGACGAAACAAGGAAAAAGAAAAGAAAATAATTGTGGGATTGACGTTTGATTTTGCTAAAAGGCAGCTGCAATTAACAGTTACTTGTGACTCGAATCTAATAACAGGGTGTGAAAAATATGAACTTGCATATTACAGTTTACATGTGGGCGAGAGATATTTTAATTAATTCTTTTGAGAGCGGATGAGAAGTCCTAATGCATGCATAAAGAATGTCGGTTATACGTTACATTACTTTAACAAGTAGACCACAGCTGCTTATTATTTTGTCTAAGTTTTAAGACAGATGCACTTTTGATTTCATGAGAAGAAAACGGTTGGATTAGAAATATATGAACATTTATGACTTATTTTAACATAACCGCAGAGATTTGTAAAACTTTCTGATGTCTGCGAATAATGACTTGCATTTTAGAATAAAGAAAATCAGATTCGTTATCTAACTTGAATCAGAAACAGATTTAGTTAAAATATTGAATTTTTTTTTTTTTTTTGGGGGGGGGGGAATTACAGACATTTAAAATCTATAAATTATATTTGTTTATTCTTATAATTATTTTTTTTTTTGGGGGGGGGAATGAATGAATATTTATGAATTTATTATTTATCTCTATTTTGGGAGGGGGGAAGCATGAAATCAAGACAAACTTGTTACCTTTTGGAAGAGGAAAGGAAAAGTTTATGTTAACTTGTTAATTTTTTTTTTTTGGGGGGGGGGTAGTTGAACTGAAAGCAAGATATATGACAAACGTCTTTGCCATATATATCACCCCATTGACCAGAAAAGCTGTACTGTTTACAGTACAGTTTAAAAAAAATTACAATACAATTATACTCTCCCCAAGCTTAAAATAATACATACATAACATAAAACAAAATACTTGTAAAATTATATTAGTTGCAACAGTATAAAGGATTTTGTTACCTCATTAGTCCGTAACACAGTCTACAAATATGTCATTAAATGCACTACTTACGAAGATTTTTTTTTACATCTCTTCGTCTTCTCTTCTTTTTTTTGTTCTGTTTGGTTCTGTTCTGGTACCAGTTTAAAAAAAATTGTCAATTTCCTAGACATGTCTAATGATAATTGAGTACAAAATGTTTACTCCTTTTCTCAATTTTCTTGCACTTAAATACTATAATTATTACTTAAGTATAATATGAAACACAAATGAAAACAATTAAAAAAATAAACACAAATAACACATAACATGAACATATATCCTTAAAAATTAACTTGAATTATATGAAAAAGTGAAAATGGATTAACTCAAGTGTAGTGTAATGAAAAGTTGTTTGAAAAAGGTTTAAAAATTCGTGCAAGCACAGGACGGTAAAAGAAAGAGGTGCATGTGGCACGCCCATAAAAAAGGGACCGCCCTTAATTTTGTCAATGCATGACAAGTGTGATGTCTCAGGTTTAGTGCCTTACGACTTAGGTGAGGAGGGCAGTGATGAGAGTCCACATCATTACAACATGAACTGCCTGCTCCCCAATGAAGATCACACTGATCCCCACACAGGAGCACGATTCGGGAACACATGAACTTTTGGGAAAAGGGAATATTGTGAATTAGTAAACTAAATCACAATTGTCTCTCTAAACACAATCTGGTGAGGTGTGTAACCTAAGGGCAAAAATTTAGAACGGTACCACTAGCCTGAAGGGGAAGAATTAATAATAAAAAAAAAACAAGATACAAGTGTATCGTATGCATATCCAAATGTATTGACAGTCCTAGAGTGTTGAGAGACCTAAAATATGTCGTAATCGGGTATGATGAAGTGAAACTGTACAAGTCATGTAAGCGAATGCTTTAAGTTTGTTTGAGAGAACATTTTTTTTAATTAAAAACTTTATTTAATGAGATTGTCTAGCATTTTGTATCCAGTATGAATGAAAGTTTAAAGTGTGAGAGAAAAATGTGAAAAGATTATATTTATCTACTGTTTATAAAATTGAATGAAAAATTAACTGAAAGATGTGACCCGATACAAAATATTGTGTAAAAGTGGTCTTCACAAGAAGACATGGACCAGCCGTGAAGTCAGGTGAAGACAAGTTATGCACAGTATACGTAGAATCCTGGCCAGGGATAAAACACTTAGTATCAGATCATATACAAATTTATTATTATTTTTTTTTAATTTGTTACAAATTGTCTTTTTCTTAAATTGTAGCGAGGGGCGAGAATAGTGTTGGAAGAATTATTATCTATAACATGACTTGCAGGATCACATAAATCTCCATATCGAGGTGGTGCTAGAAGAAGTCTATGTACCCTAAATGCAGTATCATCATGAGCATATAATCTTTTAATTGAAAATGAAACAGGGGAGTGTTTAAATGTTACAATATATGGACCAGTATATTTAGGTTTAAATTTGTCGACTGATTTTAAATAAACAATATCTTTTAAACATATATTTCTTAATTTAGCTTTTCGACTGTGAATTTTGTAACGTCTATCTTGAGCAGTCTTAATGTTGTTATATGCTTTGTCATATATTTTGTTTAAGTCATCTAGTAATTTATAAACTTCAACATGTTTATCAAGGAATGCTTGGTTGGTACTATGATCATATGTGTCAAAAATTAATGAAAGTTCACGACCAAAATGAAGTAAGTTAGGTGAAAATAGTGTAGAAGAGTGTGTCGAACCATTATAAAGTGACTTATGAATAAATAGAGCATTTTCAAAAGAGTGTCCTTCTTGTAATAATGTAGTAACAGAGTATTTAATAGATTTGTTAACGCGTTCAGCAATGCTGTTAGATTGTGGGTGTGAGACCGAACTGTGATGTATTTTTATACCATGAGCATCATTAAATGCATTATAAATATGAGAAGTGTATTGCGGGCCTAAGTCTGACAAAATACAGACGGGTCTCCCATAGGTAGTTATATAACTAAATAAGCATTTTACAACCTTGGGTGCAGAAGTATCAGTGAGAGGATAGAGTTCAATGTGTCTTGAGAAGTGATCGGTTACAGTTAAAACATGTTTATTGTTTGAGAAAGGACCAAGTTAATCTGTACTGACTGAATGACCAGGATATCTTGGTGTGTATGTAGGTTGAAGAGGTGCGGGGGGAGTGTTATGGTGTTTGGCCTGTAAACATTTGACACATGAAGCTACAAAGTTGAGTGTATCTACATAGATGCCTTTCCAAAAATATTTGGATGAAAGAAATTCTTAAGTTTTGGCCATACCAAAGTGTGACAGATGGGATATAGTTAAAACTTTACTTTTAAGAAAATCAGGGACTACAATGTGATATGAGAAAGTATTATTTGTGATATCTTCCTTTTTAAACATTAGTATCTTAGAATCAGGGTGTATGAAGTCATTCGGGAATTTTGAAGAAGGCCCATTATGTAATATATGATCATAAATACTAGCTAAGGTAGGGTCTTTTTGTTGTTCAGTGCAAAAAGTTTGATTTGATATCTCCAATAATGGGTCTCGGTTTGTTCGTTCACCTGAGATGAGAAAATTTACTTGACAACTGTTGTTATTAACAGATTTACAAATATCAGATGTTTCATGATCAACTATTGGAAGTGGTTGAGGATCATGGGTAAGGTTAGGATTGGTTAGTAAATTTTCTTGGTTGTTGTCAAAATTACAGCGAGAGAAATAATCTGCTAAAACATTTGAAGATCCTGGAATGTGTTCAAAATCATACGAATATTCTGAAAGGTCAATTAGCCAACGGGTGGCTATGTCTGCTGGGTTTGTAGTCTTTTTGTATCTTTTTAGAGATTTACTGTCTGACAAGATTAGGAACTTTCTGTTGTATAAGCAATATTTGAATGCAATAACAGATTTGTAAATTGCCATGAGTTCTAGTTTTAAAGCAGGATATTTTTTTTTTCAGAGGAATTTAAGGATTTAGAAAAGTATGCTACTGGTAGAAGATTTCCATTATGTTCTTGCAGTAAAACGCCAGAGATGGCAATGTTAGATGCATCTGTATTCAAATAAAATTTCTTGTTCCAATCTGGTAACCTAACCATGGGTGAACTGAAGAAAATTTTCTGTATTGTTTTAAGTATGTCCTGATGTTTTTCTGTCCATATGAATTTAGGTTTAGGAGTAGTTAAATCAATAAGTGGTTGCACTAGTTTGTTAAATGTTGGAATTAAGGATTTAAAGAAAGTTATCAAACCAATAAGCCTTTTTAGTTGTCGTTTTGTAGTTGGTGTAGGAAATGAAGTTATTTTTACAATGTTGGAATGGATTGGTGAAATACAATGATTTTCTATTTGAAAACCTAAGTAGTTGACTTTTGTTTGATGAAAGTTGCATTTATTAGGTGAAAGAGTGAGATTGTACTTGGAAAAGAGGTTAAAAATTTTGTCGAGTTTAGAACACATTTCATCAAAAGAATTTGCACCTATGATAAAGTCATCTTGATACGTATACACACCTTGTAGGACTAGTTCGTCAATTAAAGAGTCCATTAGAGCTTGAAAGATTGAGGCACTTGTCTTTAAACCAAAGACAAGTCTGCGGTAGGAAAAAGATCCAAACATGGTGGTAAAAGTTAGTTGATTGTGAAATTTTTCTGGTAAGTTAATTTGATGGTATGCTTGATGAAAGTCGAGTGTTGTAAAGAATGTGTAAGAGGAGAGATTAGCGATAATGTTTTGAATTTTTGGTAGTGGGTAAGATGAGCCTTGTATTACAGTGTTTAACATTCGAAGGTCAAGTGCGAGGCGAAATTTTTGTTTACCAGTACCATCTGGTTTTTTTCTAACAAGTAACATAGGGCAAGCCCATTCCGAGCAATGTCTTTGTATAATTCCAGCTTCAAGTAATTGATTAATTTGATCTAATGCATCTTTTTGTAATGCCTGAGGTATTGGAAAAGGAAGTGTTTTTATAGGATAGTCATTAATAAATTTCAAATCTGGAATAATTTTATCTGTATGCCCAAGTGTATTTAGAGATTTTGAAAAGACAGGATAATATTTGAGTAACATTTCTTTTAGAATTTCAGCCTCATTGGTCGGTAAGTGTTCAAGATTAAAATCAGTTGCAGACAAGTCTTCTTTTCTTTTATTGAGAATTTCTTTAGAAGCCTGAATGAGATTTACAAATTGTTGATCTGAGTCATCTCGACTAATTTTATCTGGGGAGTACTTAATGATTTCCTCGACCTCAAAAAGTTGGCCTATTTTGGCTTTTTTTTGAAGATGAATGGGATTAGCAGAGTTATTTTTAACCGAAATCAGGAAAAATGTATATTGTTGTGGAATTTTTCTTTTTCGCTTTGGATTTTTGGATTTTACTATAGCATCAAATCCTATTAAGTTGTCAATGGGTGAATTGCATTGAAATAAATAATCTTTTTCTGTGTTAATGGTGTCTGTGAAAACTGAAATCCATTTTTGTTCATGAGGATTTAAAGAAACTCTACGAGTCAAAGCTACAAGTTGATTTTTGAAGGCGGTGGGTTGTGTACTACATTGATTTATCTCAGAAGATGGAGTAGTTTGTTTGTTTACTAAAGGAATCGATAAAGTTTTGTCAATATGAATAAGATTTTTGACGGTATTTACAACAATATTGAATCTTTTGATGAAATCATAGCCAATAATACCTTGGAAACTAGATGAGTCTGGTATATCTACTATGTAGAAATGGTGGTTAAAGTTTTTATGCTGGAGTTTAATAGAAGTTCTAATACATGCGGAAAAATCTACATCAGAATTGACTGTTTTGATGACAACACCAGTTGATAATCTCTTATATTTTAAAATTTCTTTCAATTCGTTAAATAGTGATTGTGAGAGCAACGAAATTGTACTACCCGTATCGCACAGTAAAACAATATCCTTTTTAGCAATTGTGGCCTTTACAAGGGGGAGTGATGTCGAGTCTTTAACTACATTATAAATGATTTTTGTAGTATTGTTTTCAAATTGTTCTGTGTTTGTTTGTGTCGTTTCATGCTTAGAAATTTTTACAATATCACATGTTTGTGTGCTTACTGAGTTTACTAGTCTATTCTGTGAAATTTTTGGTACGGAAGGATCTGGTAAAAAAACTAGCTGATGTGAATTCAGTAGTGGGGTGAGGTGCAAAGCCATCAGCAAAATTACACCTCTGACTTAGTTTTCCTGTTGTTGCCTGTTATTTTTTTGTGAAATTGTCCTCGTCGTGTATTTAAGTGTTTCCATTTAAAACAGGCCTGCGCTTCGTGTGACCACTTTTGAAACATAGCTGGCAAGTAGTACGGTTAAATTTGTATGATTTATGTGGAGAGGGGCGTTTGTTAAAATTGCGATTTTGAAATTTCCGTTTGTTGTACATGCCAGCAAATTTCGTTTTGTAAGTTGCAGCGTCTTCCCTAATTTCTGGCTGTGTTTGGGTATTTACAGAAAGGGCATTGATTTTTTCGGTCAGTTGCTTTAGCTGATCAGCAACTGTTGAATCAGATGGGGGAGGTGTGGGGTAAGCATGCAAAATTTTTTCACCGTGTAAAATATCTTGAAGTGCCTGGGCTCTTAAAACAGCGGGTTGGTATTCTGTAATTCCTTCCTCTTGAATTTTAATTCTTAAATTGGAAGGAATAGTTTCCAAGAATTTCATATACTTTATTTTGTCACGCGCATTGGCGTCGTGAAGATCTGCATAAACTGTTGCAGCCAGAGCGTTAAGTCTATGGGCAAAGTTTTTTATGGTTTCTGCAGTTAACAGGGTTAAGTTAGCCAATTCGATTGCAACAGCTGATTTACTCGGAGGAGAAAAAAATTAGTAAACTCCTTTTCAATAAAATCAATATCATTTGATATTATTAAATCACGGTTCTGTGTTAAATATTTTAATGCAGAACCAGACAGTTTACTTTTAAGTAGCGCGATTGTTGCTTCCGGGCTGTATTTATTTATGCGACTGACAGACCGTACTTGGTCGAAAAAGAATTTGAGTGATTCATGATCACCATCAAAATTTGGAAGGTTAATTGGTATTTGCCGAGAAGCCATGGTGGCCAAAAATACAGTTAACTAAAATATTGAAATTCAAGGAAACGTTGCATGCACAATAAAATAACCAAAAATATCAATATACACTAGCAGATAATAAGTATAACATGAAAGAAAAAAAAATGTAAACTGCATTTATATCATAATAAATAATAATAATAAATCACTGTTTCATTCAAGCGTATAGATCCCTAACGCTCATTTTTAATTCCTTTTTAAAAAGAAACAGCGAAAAATGAGAAAAAACAAATCCTTATCTTTTTTTTTTTAATTTAGAATCATTATTTTTACACTAATTTGAGGAAAACTTACCTGTGATTTATCAACACAAGTATAAAAAGTAAAAATTCATGAAAATTATTTAAATTATTATGAACTAGCGGCCCACCCTCGCTTTGCTTCGGGTTAACCTTGAAAACCTTCATCTCTTTGTGTTTTCTGTAGACCTTTTTAATGTGTACAATAATTAGTACATTATTTTGATAAATCTTGTAGGGTTCAGCCTGCGTTTGCAATGTATAAGCGGAAAAAATGAAATTATTTACGACATCACATTAAAAACCTCAAAAATAACAGTATTTTACCACTATTTAATGGATATACATATAAACCTTCCTCTTGAATCACTCTATCTATTAAAAAAAACCGCATCAAAATCCGTTGCGTAGTTTTAAAGATTTAAGCGTACATAGGGATATAGGGACAGAAAAAGCGACTTTGTTTTATACTATGTAGTGATTTATCTGAAATTACAAAGCAAAACATATGGTTATTATACATATAAACCTTCCTCTTGAATCACTCTATCTATTAAAAAAAAACGCATCAAAATCCGTTGCGTAGTTTTAAAGATTTAAGCGTACATAGGGATATAGCGACAGAAAAAGCGACTTTGTTTTATACTATGTAGTGATGAAACATAACATTCCTTTTATTCATTTAAAAAAATGAAAACCAATATTGCAAGACAATTTAAGTTGTTATTATTTTTTTTTATATTCTATAACTGGCTTAGTAAAAAAAAATAATCAGATTACTATTTGTAGCCAAAACACATTAAAAAAATTATCTTGCCTTAACTATTCATAAAAATATCATATTTTAAAGCAACTAAAAAAATGTAAGATAAAATAATCATATTTATACCATTTAATGTGAAAGTTCAAATATTAAATTAAATTAAGTTTCATTCTGCATATTTAATTAAGAAGGTTTTGGTAAAAAGCAAACACAAAAATTAACTAAAACTTTGTTATTGAATAAATTCTTTTAAGAATAGGAATGCAATATTTTAAACCAAATGAAACATTTTACTATTGACTGATATATAAAATATATATATATAACACTGACACTAATGCTATATGAGAGAAAGGAAATAAAAAATATATATTGTGATACTGCAATATTAAATGTATTCATGTAACTGGGTTCTTTTTTCCTTTTTTTTATAAGAGAAGTATGAAGGTTGAAATGTACATTTTAATCAAAGTAAAAGAAACAAATTTTTTTATTTACTGCGATTGAGTAAAATTTAAAATATGAAAACATTCTATTCATCCTTCATACTTATTAATTCAAAAACCATGGACCACAAAAAAAAAAATATTCATTATCGCGCCGATAATTTAAAGAAAAAAAATAATGCCATGTAAAATCACTATGAGAACCTGAGTATTTTTGTAATTATCTCACTCTTGTAAGTGAAGCACTGATGATTTTTTGTACACACTTGAGGCACTGCAGACACCACTCCTTTATTTTTAATTTCACTTTGCACAGCACTAGACGATTAATCGACAAAAACACTTAGCACGTTTTAATTATATAAATTTTATGAAGTGTATAGATTGAATCACAATTGTCGGGAGTGGTGCACACGGAAATGGGGGGCTGCATAGAAACCTAAACACACGATTGCACTTATGAAGTTGCACGGCAAGGAACCTGTTTCACACACAAAACACAATCACGATCACGAATCCAGCACGGCCAGTTGATGATCAGGGGACGCAGATAGGGTCTTGAGCGTTGAAACCATCTCTTAGAGGACAGCTGGACAGGAGGATGACTTTTAGAGAGGGGGGCAAGTCACTTTCACAGGGGGTGAGGCGCTCCAGGTATCAACCACATCGAGGAAGGCAGGTGTGGGAAGGGTGTTGACTTAGAGTTCAGGGTTGAAGGGAGGCCGGAGTCAGGTACAGTGCGCAGCGAAGAGATGGGGGGTGTGACGCGCGCAGGCAGGAAAAACAAGAGCAGAGATGAGTGTAGCGTATCCGATCAGGAACGGAGGGTGAGGGGGTAGTGCTTCCACAGTAGCGAAGTTGTTGAGACTTTGCGACGAAAAAAAATGTTGAAGCAGTAATGTACGGTGCCTGAGTACCTCCCCTTGTTGGAAAAAGGTATTCTCTAGGTAGAGAGATAGGCGAAGACGCACCAGATTTTTATGCAGAAGATTTTCGGTGATTGACACGTTGAAAATTCATAATTTCAAAATGTCGATGGTTACGTATATACGGTTGTTGACAGCACATGAAGGAAGGCAGTTGACACACGGGCACAAAGAAGAAACATGATTAGCGATGAAGGTGATTTATTTGGAACCAATAATCAAGAATAGTATTAGGCATCAAGAACAAATAGACGAAAGCGCAAGGGGAGGTACTCCACAAATTCAGCAGACGAAATTAACAGCTAGTCTGGTCAAGTCGAAAGGCCGAAGTGAAGAGTTTGAAAAAAAATACATGTACGGGTGTTGGCGCGGAAAACATGATAAAATCGCCAGTACTTGGCGAGAGAACTTTTAGAGAATAATGATGGCAGCATGTGGGAAAAAGCGATAAATGCTGGATTCTGCTTATGATTAAGCATTCTTTTGAGAGCGGTGGGGGTTGCAGGAATTCTTGCATGGAGACGAAACAAGGAAAAAGAAAAGAAAATAATTTTGGGATTGGCGTTTGATTTTGCTAAAAGGCAGCTGCAATTAACAGTTACTTGTGACTCGAATATAATAACAGGGTGTGAAAAATATGAACTTGCATATTACAGTTTACATGTGGGCGAGAGATATTTTAATTAATTCTTTTGAGAGCGGATGAGAAGTCCTAATGCATGCATAAAGAATGTCGGTTATACGTTACATTACTTTAACAAGTAGAGCACAGCTGCTTATTATTTTGTCTAAGTTTTAAGACAGATGCACTTTTGATTTCATGAGAAGAAAACGGTTGGATTAGAAATATATGAAAATTTATGACTTATTTTAACATAACAGCAGAGATTTGTAAAACTTTCTGATGTCTGCGAATAATGACTTGCATTTTAGAATAAAGGAAATCAGATTCGTTATCTAAATTGAATCAGAAACAGATTTAGTTAAAATATTGAATTTTGGGGGAGGGGGAATTACAGACATTTAAAATCTATAAATATATTTGTTTATTCTTATAATTATTTGTTTTATTTTTATTTTTTTGTGGGGGGGGGGGGAATGAATGAATATTTAGGAATTTATTATTTATCTCTATTTTTTTTTGGGGGGGAGCATGAAATCAATACAAACTTGTTAGCTTTTGGAAGAGGAAAGGAAAAGTTTATGTTAACTTGTTATTTTTTTTTTTTTGGGGGGGGGGGTAGTTGAACTGAAAGCAAGATATATGTCAAACGTCTTTGTTTTAGAGCTGTGAAAAAATTTCTTGTTATTTCGTGTCGTAAATACTTCTATTACCATGGAGATCATGCCTATTACTGACGATTGATGGCGCTAGTAGCAGGAGAACCATGCGGTCAAAGGAAACTTGCGGATTGTGAGGCCTGATGCTATGATAAGAAGGCCTTGAGTGAGAAGTGTTGAGCTCAGATATCGTTTCTTGTAGCTCAGTGTTAGAGCCTCAGAGCGCTGTTCAGAGGACCCGGGGTCGACTCCCGACTTGGCCTATTTTCACTCTCTCGGTTTTCGCTTGAAAGAAGCCAGATAAAAATTCACTTGTTATTATTCAAGGTTTACAGGCGTAATTAACTGCTGAAAATGAATTAAAAAATTGTTAAAATTGCATATTTAGATTGGTCCATTTAACGAAAGGTTTTGTAGTATAAACAAAACAAGTTCGTAATGTAATATACTTTATTATTTAAACAAACAAAATATATTTTGTTAAAAAAAGAAAATAGATTGTTAAAACAAAACATAACATATATCTATGTAACAAAAAGAGTTTTGTTAATTCAAGTAAAATTGAGCCATTTTACTTGAATTAACGAAACTTTTTTTGCTGACTATAGAATTTTTTTTTTTTAGAATTGCAAAAAAAATCAATCATATTTTTTTTGTTTATTCCAACAAAATTTCCATTGACCCATATTTAAATGAAAAGTTTTGTTGGGTCAACCAAATTTTTGTTGATTCAACAAAACTTTTTTCTGGGTGTAGCTAAAGATAAAATTAAACTTTT
The DNA here is from genome assembly GCA_963931845.1 of Maratus michaelseni. Lineage (NCBI taxonomy): Eukaryota > Metazoa > Arthropoda > Arachnida > Araneae > Salticidae > Maratus > Maratus michaelseni. The sequence goes on from OZ007593.1 coordinate 94,529,790, forward strand.
TTTTAATAATCAGTTGTACTTTAATTAATAGATACAAATATTTACTAAATTTGATATCAGTTAGAGGATGAGAAATATGCTCTTGATATTTAAAAAAAAGACATTCATTTCAATCGAACTTAACGGTACTTGATTCGATTAATAAGCAAGTTAGTTTTATTTAAATAGATTTTGAAATGAGAATGAAAGTGGTAATTTTGTCTGCAATTCGATAGGTTGATTCCAATATTTCTGAAATGATAAACATATAATGAATAATGTCGATAATGTATTTAGACAAAAGTCACAACTTCTGCATTTGTAAAATACTGATTATTTAATATCGATAAATTGATTCGAATTCTGTTGTTTTACAGGGGAAGGTATTTAAAATAAATACTTAAATCTCTATTTACTATAAATATATTTTTTTGATAAAAATGGATTACGAAAACTAAACGTTTATTAAATGAAATTGGAAGATATCTAGAAATCATGAAATATAATGAATTGGTATTAATCCCCCTGTTATTGCATTACGATATCCCTGAATACCTTATGAATTATTTTTATTATTTCTACTTACAATCTACACAATAAAATAACTTGGTGTTTCAAATAAATAATAAAGGACGAATGATTAATGCCATTTAAAAAAAAAATAGGCATTTAAATATACAACCGGCTATGGATAGCAAAATCGAAATTTTATTGAGTACATTTCCGCAGTTATTTATTTATATCATATAAGGTCATTGTGCCTAAATGAGATGCCATTTTCTATAGTTTTGTCTAATTTAGGGTTTATTTCACATTCTTTATTACGTATATAGATACTTTATTCAACAGAAAGTGATTGAATACTTTATTTTTAATTCAAAACTAACTTGTTTTGTAGAAATTGAATCATTATCTGTAATATAAGCAAACAATATCGGATTGTCGCATTTACAGTCTTTTACATTTTCAGTAGCTAAATCCTAAATGAGAAGCCAAAGGGCCTAAATCTGAGAATGCAATTTTTGCATGCCAGCTCGCCTTAAAATATTCATTTAACTGCTATCTGTCTATCTATCTATAATAGAGCTATATAAAATGCTAATATCTTAACCTAATAATAACTTAAATGATGAAGGAAATAACTTTGAGATACACCATATTCAATAAATTATAATTAAATATTGAATATTTCATTAGTCATACTTTAAACACTTTTAACTTTGACCATGTAATAAGCAAAAACTCACTAATAACAAATATAACAAATTTTATCAAAGCAATGTTTATTACTGTATACTTTAAGAAAATATTTTGCTTTCAGTTTGCCATTAATTCATGAATGTCTCAATATATATATATATATATGTATATATATATACATATACTAAGTATATATATACCGGGTGTCCCAAAAATGACCGACGATTTGAAAAATCAATTAAAGAAAAACGGAAGACGATAAAAATGTACGGTTTACTGCATTCTGCTTAAGCAACCAGGGAATTTATTCTTACCAACTTTCAAAATTAGTTACAAAGTTCGTCAAAAGATGGCGCTGCTGTCTAGGAAAAACTATAAAACAATGTATTCAAAATAACCACCGTTTGCAGTAACAAAGTGGCGCAGTTTGAGGACAAAATTTAGAGATTTGAGGCCATTGCGATTTTTTTCTTTGGGGGTACTTGAAAGACCAGGTGTATCGACACAATCCACAAACTGTAAATGAACTGGAACAATACATCTCTGCTGCTTGTGAGAACATTCAACCGTAATGTCTTCACGGGGATCTGCGAATTTCGTCCTCAGACTGCGCCACGTTGTTGCTGCAAACGGTGGTTATTTTGAAAACATTGTTTTATGGTTTTTACTAGTAAGCAGCGCGGCGCCATCTGTTGACGAACTTTGTAACAAATTTTAAAAATTGGTAAAAATAAATTCCCTGATTACCTAAGCAGAATGCAGCAAACCGTACATTTCTATCGCCATCCATTTTTCTTTAATTGATTTTTCAAATCTTCGGTCATTTTTGGGACACACGGTATATATATATATATATATATATATATATATAATATATATATATAAGAATTTATGGTAATTTGGGCTTGAAAATTCTACCAAGGTTCCACAATAATTTCATTTTCATCTATTTCAAAATTTCACCTTTTTCTTTAATTGGAAATTTTGGGCAAATTTCATTAAAGCTTTGTGTTTCATTTATCAGGTTTTTATTATTTTTTTTCATTATTTCATCCAATCTATATTATTCTCTTTGTTTTAAATTCTATTCATTGTCTATTCTTTACAGACTTATGGATATTGTTCATACAGGTACGTGTTCATTTTTCATATTTAATATATTTATTATCCTCTCCACATGTTGTATGATCTGTGTTGTTTTAATGGTTATATATATATATACAGGGTGATTCATAAAAGATGGGCAGAACTTTAAGGGGTTATAGTACACTTAAAGACAAATAATATTAAATAGGAGACTAAGGGTCCCAGACGTATTCCCAAGGAGATAGGGGGCATTAAAGTTTAGGGTCCGAAATTTCAAATGATTATAAAACATGGAAAAATTGGTCGATTCGTTTGCGATTTTTGCAAAAAATTTTCTTTATGCCAGTATTTTCTTGAAATAAAATTTTAAAGTTCAATTTCAAAAAATGCCGATAGGGGGCGCTTTAGACTTTGGAGTAACAAACAACTATTTTTTAACGTTATTTTTTGTATTTCTTTAAATGATTTCGAAAGCTTAGACTTAAACTTAAATTTTGATCTAAAAATCTGAGTCCTAACGAGTAGTTAAGTAGCGTAAACTGAAATTTGAAATTTGAAACCCTTCTCCCCCCAGAACAAAAATCAGTTATTCCCGATCTTTGTGTCGTAGATTAGGCTCTAACTACTGCCGCGTTTTGCTAAAATTATTCTTTATGTCAGTATTTTCTTGAAAATAAATTTTAAAGAAAATTTTCAAAAAATTCCGATAGAGGGCGCTTTAGACTTTGGAGTAACGAACAACTATTTTATACCGTTATTTTTTGTGTCTCATTAAATGCTTTCTAAAGCTTAGACTTAAACTTAAATTTTCAGCTCAAAATCTGAATCGCTGAGCGTGGTTCAGTAGCGAGGGGAGGGGGTTCAAATTTCAACTTCTGAACATAGTTCAGTTTGCACTACTTAACCATGCCCAACGATTCTGTGCTGTGATACGAGGCAAAAATACAACTTTCGTCAAGGACTGCATAGTCGGAATTCACTCATAAAGGCACTGGCACAGTTGGAAACGTCGCTCATGCAAACGTTAAAGCTCCATTCCTGACGCTAGTCACCGGGTGAAGAAGGAAACAGAAAGTATGCAAATGTCAAATGGGGAAGAAGAAGAACACGTATGCAAAATTTCGACACGATTCAGGCATAAAAACCACTGAACGGTGAGTCAAGTGTAAGTCGCTGTAGTAATGAATCGGAAGATGGTGCCCTTCACGAATAAGGAAAAGGCTGAGATGCATTGTGCAATGAAGCAATGAGAATGAAGAATGCTGAGATGCAATGAATGTAAAATATCAAATAAAGTCAAAAAGTAAATCAAGTAAATTAAAATCACTTTTTTTAAAATTTGACAAATCTTATTACTTCTCGGATTTAAAAAAAATTCTATGAAAAATGCACAATAGATTTACCTATTAATGTTGAGGTGTTTCACAGCAAAAACATTTACCGGACATCATACACGAGGATGGAACCAAAAATGAGATATGTTGGCAGGAAAAGAAACCCTCTCAAACATATTTTGCTTTACAATACTAATGCTTCTCTCTATCTATGAAAGAGCGAAAATATTTAACGTTGATCCTGAAGCTTGTCATTGGTAATGACTGAATCAAACTTTTTTTTATAACGATAAGAACCAACTGATACTTTAAAGTACCATCGGATCATAAAGGGCTAACTTCCGTTTAATTTTAACTATTCATAGAGAGCATGTCTAAAAAGTAACTCCTATCTCAATTAACCAATTTCTTGTCAAAAAAGTTTCAAACAAAATGTAATTTTAGTAAGTTTTGCAATGGTACCGACATAAAAGAGGCAGATTGTTACTTATATGGATACGTGTTCTATGAATTTTTTTGAAAGTTTTCAAAAACATTATGACACAGTATATTATCTTAATGTTTCTGAAATCTTGTACAGTTTTCTAATGTGAATAGAGCAAAATTAAACACACTTATTTTAATAAGAAATATTTCACATATTCATATCTAGAATAATAACATTTTCTTATATAAATTCATACTTTTATGTTTGTATGTTGTAACTATTCTTCCACTTTCTAAAAATACTCAAGCAGAACGTCCCCAAGAATTTTGAAATCTTTAAATTTACTTTCTTTTCAATCTTGTAATTATGCTGACAATATTTCCATTAGTTAATTTGCGCCGTAAGTTTGAAATTTGAGGTTTTCCCAAAGACATCTTCTGTTCCATTGACAGTTGTCCCATTAAGTTATTTTGTAATTTCTTAAAATGACGTAAAAGATAATATTTCAACGCATATATGTTACGGTCAATATGATTAACCCTGTCATTATTAATAATAACCGGCTTTTATGGCCGGTCATTATTAATAATATCCGGTTATTATTAATAAACGCATTTAAAGATAATAATAAATTCTGTTTTAAAAGTGCAGCATGAAAGCAATTACTTAAAAATATGTGGAAATTTATATTGCATGCACTTTTATTATGTAACATTTATATGAATGAAGCAAAGAGCTTAACAAGCACAACAGCTTGTTAATTAATAAGAATCTCTAAAATACTTCTTTAAATTATATATATACCGGGTGGTTATAAAATAAGTATCCCTATTTGGAGCTGTCTATAGCTTGAACGAATAACCCGAATGAAACCAAAATTTGTACACATACTATTTAAGAAGGGGGAAGAAGAATGGAATAATAAAAAAAATAATTGCAATAATCGCCGACAGATGGCGCTTTTGTGGGTAAAATGTAATGTGCAATAATAGCAACCGAACACGTTACAGGGCCTGTTGCCCGGAACTCCTAAAAAAAATTAAGGATCAAGAACGAAACTTGCAGTAAAGCCACACCACACAGTGATTTTTGGAGAGTGGAGGGGTATTTCGTGACTAACAGTTCGTGGCTCCAAGGCCTATATTCTGCAGTTCTGCGTATTGACTGTCCCATTCATATAAAAATGGGCTACATCTCCTCATAAAATCTTCCATGGGAAGGCATCATCCACCTCCATTCGTGCTAAAAACGTTGAAATAAAATCCAGTCTCTGCTGCGAGTCACCGGGTAACAATTGTTGATGGCAACTAATTTTAAACCGATAAAATTTGATTACATTTCTTAGGACTTTTCGAACAGTAGCATGTGGAATATCCAAATTTCGGGCAACTCCACGTGCACTAGGACCGGCTTCCGGAATCCCTTATGACTCCACAATCGCAGTGGCAATTTCTTCTTGCATGTGGAGAGGTACTGGTTTCCTCTCTCTTCCACATTTTAAAGTAAACGATCCAGTCTCCTCAATTTTTTTTACCATTCTTTCTCTGCACACGGTTTCAAAGGGCCTTTCCCTTTGCGCATTCCTTTCACACGCCTAAATTCGCGTAAAGCAGCTGCACTGTTTGAGCTGTTAACGTAGAATAGTTTTTAAATTAAAGCGCGATCTGGTAAACTGAGAGCCATGTCGTACAACGTTAATGACAGAAATGACAGCGTTTTGAGTTTACTAATGATTACAACGGCATTTGCACCGACAGGACCCGTAGCGCCATCTGTTGCCGATTATTGTAACTATTTTTTTAATTGTTCCATTCTTCTTCCCCCTTCTCGAATTGTATGTGTACAAATTTTGGTTTCATTCGGGTTATTCCTTCAAGCTACAGACAGCTCCAAATAGGGATACTTATTTTATAACCACCCTGTATACAACATATATATATATATATATATATATATATATATGTGTGTGTGTGTGTGTGTGTGTGTGTGTGTGTAAGAAACAGTACTCATAAAATATTAAATATTCTAAAAGTATTTTATGCCTTTTTGCTTACTTACTTAAGTAGAAAATGTTGCAAGTAAAATTAACCTTGTGAACCAGTATATATATGTAAAAGTGATCACTTATAAAACACGCTCGTGATTAGGTATATAGCCCAAAAATTATATTTGGGTAGGCCCAAATATAGCGTATGAAAATCAATCCTTTAAAAAGTAAATTAACTTTTACTTATTAATTTAACCATGTGCATTTAATCATAAAATAATTGTTGGTAAATACGCGGTAAAATGAAATAAATTTAAAAATAAATAAATAAACTTAAAAATAAATAAAGAAACGTTTCCGAGTAGTTTCTATCCTATTTAATTCGGTTTTCTCAACCAGGAATATGGGTTTTATGATGGTGTCAATTCTTAAATAAACAATTCATGTTAGTCATGTTAGAATCAGTTAATAATCAGTGAAACATCAGCATAAGTGTATTCTTAAACTAAATGTTAGAATAAATGTGTTTGTTTATGCAAAATTCCAAATTAAATAACAATAGCTTATATTTAATATATGCCAGAACTATTTTATAAATGTTTTGAATTTTAACCATGAAGATTGTAGTCTAGAGTGCCAAGTGATCGCAAACAAGACCACAGTGTGCTATGTGATATATGATTTTGAATACGATTTACCAATATTTTCCAATTATTCTATTATACCTAATCAATATTATTAAACATCAGTAAAATACGTATAGTTAGATGTAGCACATTATTTAAAAAAATAACTTTATTGAAGTATTTAAAAATAATAACCAAATCTGCAACCTGAGTAATGATGAGGCATGTGCTATATAAACGCTTCATTTTTATGAAATGTCATTTATAATAAAACTACTTATTATATAGCCTTAGTTATGATCATGGCTTGACAAATATGGTCGCCAGATTTTTTTTTAACTGGAGACCAAGTTATTTAATCTGGTGGGACTTTGTTTTGTAGTTGTTTTTTCTTTTTGTACAAAAATTGACAATAGAACGTAAATGTCTTTAGGTGTGTTTGTTTTTTGTTTGGTTATTTTAAAGAACCGATGCCCGATGCCAGATTCTATATATCGCAGACAATCAGAATTCGCAAAAGTGAGTCTTGTGAGCAAATTTTTTTTGAAGGGTTAATATTCCTATTTTTCTAAAACAAATACAAATATCGAAAAAGGAATAAATGTAAATATTATCAGGTATTTTTAATTTTTCATACCTTGCTCTAAACCACCGATGCAAATTTTTAAAAATTGCCAAAATCTCAAAAATCGCGAAACGGCATACAGAAAATATACTTGTTTGAAGGGTTAATTTTCGTATTTTTTAAAATCAAAGGAAGCATTGAAAAGGGGAAAGTTAGTTCTTTAATTTGGTGACTATTGTTTTTCCGTATCTTTTGTATTCCTGTGGATACAAAGCTCGGAAAACGGGAGAAAATAAAAACATCAATTCAATGCTTATTGACTTTTTTTTTTTTTTTTTTTTTTTTTTTTTTTTCCTTTAAGGGTTAAATGTAAAATTTTTTCAAACCAATCAAACCTTTTGAGACGTAAAATTATGGTTTTTGAGAATATGTAGACGGTTTTTCCGTATTTCCAGCCGTTCGCCCATGTCTAATTTAGAATAACTTAAAAATAAATGGAATGACTCAGGCTTTGTTTATTTTTTTAACGGAGGAACGAATAAATGGCTTCTGGGCATGTGCGAGCTATTTTCGGAAGAGTGATATTTTATTTGCGATCTTTGATCAGTTTTTAATTAATAACTACTCTAATTTTCAAAATATTAAAAATCTGAAGCTCAGGTGCACCAAGAGAGTGTTTGGACTACCTAAATCTAAATTTTCAGGCTTCTAGGTGGGCTAGATTTTCCTAGCCATCGTCAGCAGACAGATACACACACAGACAAACACACACACACGCACACACAGAGAGAGAGAGAGAGATCGAAACTTTATTTTATTAGTATAGATTAATAACAGATATGGCATTGTGAGTATCTGAAACTCCTAAGGTAGACTGATTCTCTAATTAATTTTTTATTGAGATTAGAAAAATATGTTTTTAATTATTGATGGGAAAAGCAATGTTCCACGTATCACATAAAAAATGACCAAAACGGGACAATAGAGAGTAAGTGTTCCAAATAACCGTCAACGCATGATCTTTAAAATTGCGTCTTATGATTTTAACACTGAATTAACAATGTGGTCATCTCGTACACGGAACTCGTGCTCTCTAATTTAATGTTCATTGAGATCAGATAAAATGCTCTTTTAATATTGAGAGAAAATGCACAGGTGGGTGAAGCACGTTAAAAAAAATTAGGTCAAAATGGAGTGTCATTAAATTTTCTGTTAGCAAGAGAACACGGTTTGCCCTCTTCAGTCTGAGATAGAGGAGTACACTGTTAAAAATTTGCAGCAAACTGTCCAGTCATTTGACCGTTTTTGTAGAAAACGGTTACATAACCGTAATTTAACTATATTCTGACCATATTATTGCTCATTTTATGGTCAACATATTGTTAAATTACGGTTATGTAACTGTTTTCTACAAAAACGGTCAAATGACTGGACAGTTTGCTGCAAATTTTAACAGTGTAGTATAATCTTAAAACAAGGAAAATTTTATATAAATGTATGTTTTCACAAACCGCAAAGGTTCTTCAGTGGAGATAACGAATCAAAAATAAATAAATAAATAAATAAATAAATAAATAACGATTGTCTCAAATTCTCCAAACGGGATAATGTATTATTGCCCTTTCTTTTTACGTGACACTAAGTAAAGATTGACATTAAACTACATCAAAAACTTGTGAATATATCACAAAAATATTTCGAATCTGAGTTGCAATATAAGGTTCAATTGCACCAATGCGACGGAGTATGAGACCTTTTTAAGCTTGCTGGATGTAGTCAAAGGTTTCTCGAACGACAAAAAAATGTGACGATTGTGGAGGAGGGTCCATGAAATGTTTCTCACCTCTCGTGGGAAGAATTGCTTATGTTTATTTTGTGCACTTTGCTTCAAAACCTTTGAAGGCCAACAATAAAAATTCACAACTGAGGCTTTGGAAAAGAAAACCAAGGGACATAACTTATGATTCTGGTTGCAGTATTTGGTGAGGGGTTATAAATAAATGCAATTTTTGAAAGGGTCTAATGTCACTTCAAAGAACGCTGCGTCTGAAGTGGTCATAGTAAACAAAAGAAAGGAGAGCTGTGTATAAAAATGTAATATACTTAACTTTTTAAATTTATAAAGTATATTTTTTAGCATTTTTCAACATAGTTGGAAATTTTTTATGAATTCCATTTGTATGCATGTCGGCCCTATGCGTCTTTCGCCGCTCTAACTCGCGTGAATATACTCGGATTGCCATGCAATTTATATACGTAAATGATGTTTATAATAGCATATTCGGAATTGGAAATGAAGCATATAGCATTTATAGTTCATTTACTGGGACAATCAAAATATTCCGTTAGACTACGGTCTATGGGGAAAAATCGTTTCCAGTGCATTTTAATGGTATTACCCAATTCCAAACATATTGAAACTGATATAAAGCGGACACTACAAGATGATTGTTGTCGAATAGGATATTAACAGGATTCATCGTTCATTCACTAGAGAATACATAAGAATTTGGTTACAGTATCGAATATAATCGAACGATCCCATACAATCCAGATATGAACAATAATTGCTGGAAGTGCGATTTAAAATGTGGTACGCGTTCTTAAATTTAATTATTTTTTTGCATAGTACTTGGTGTATATAAATTCTATAGATGCTAAACAGGGCTGCACAAAAGATCTCGAATACATCATTACGTTTACTTGCGGAATTTTCTGTAGAGTATTTTTCAACTGTGCTATGCTTTTTCTAACGGGGGTAAATTTTAGAATACTATTCAGTATATATACAAATCTATAGATCCTGTACATTTCAGACTATTGGCGGTAATTGATGACATTGGGTTTGTTATGAGTTTTCCAAATTGTTTACTTTAACATCATTTTTCACCATATTATACTATGAAAATTTCTCACAGTATTCGGAAAGTTTTGGAAAAATGTTTCATAATCTATATTTAATGCGTGATTTTTTTTTCTTGTGAATTTTAACTTTACGTGCAAAAACATCGCAGCAACTTTCATATAAATTTCTTTATAATTTCCTAATGTAAATTTAATTTTATTTATAAAACTATTGATATTACTTTGAAAACGTACCTAAATGACTTCAATAGAACATAGTCTATTGATACAAAATTTCAATAAGAGACTCGACATTTGTTCATACCGTTTCGTAATATGCTTGCAAATATTTCGTAATCGCTTTAAATAAGTTTATTTGGAAATATCTTCATAGTGGAAACAATTTCAATTCGATCAATGTCACTTACAGTTTATTTAGAAATCTTTAGATTTTAAGGAAGAAATTAATTAACATCATTGATGTTAATATACATATATATTTGTTCCATTTATATTTTATTTTATTGCATATAAAAACAAACTTTCTAATAAATGGCAAATAAATGGCATTGCCTTTAATATTTCTAAGGATTTAATAATACAATCATAAAAAAAAGTAATTATACCCTATAAATTCTGCTTCAAATATTTGTATGAAAAGAACTTAATATAGGTACGAAAGGACTGGGAACAATGTCTCTGGTTAATTTTTATGTGTAAATTATGCTTCGTAAGTAGGATACACATTAGAAATTATACCAACATTTATTTTTTCAAACAATATCACCCACTTTCAACACTTTGAGTTCATAGGATCAAATCTGCATAAAAAAGTATATATATTTTGTGTTTTTTCTTGAATATCTATTGCATAATGAAAGAAAATGTATTAAGAGTTCATTGATAAATTTAGAAAAATAAATTATGATTTTACAGGAAAAACGACTTCACATAGTAACAGGAAAATGTTTATAAAAAGTAAAGTTTAAAATACCAACTGTATATATATATATATACAGGGTGATTCATAAAAGATGGGCAGAACTTTAAGGGGTTATAGTACACTTAAAGACAAATAATATTAAATAGGAGACTAAGGGTCCCAGACGTATTCCCAAGAAGATAGGGGGCATTAAAGTTTAGGGTCCGAAATTTCAAATGATTATAAAACATGGAAAAATTGGTCGATTCGTTTGCGGTTTTTGCAAAAAATTTTCTTTATGCCAGTATTTTCTTGAAATAAAATTTTAAAGTTCAATTTCAAAAAATGCCGATAGGGGGCGCTTTAGACTTTGGAGTAACAAACAACTATTTTTTAACGTTATTTTTTGTATTTCTTTAAATGATTTCGAAAGCTTAGACTTAAACTTAAATTTTGATCTAAAAATCTGAGTCCTAACGAGTAGTTAAGTAGCGTAAACTGAAATTTGAAATTTGAAACCCTTCTCCCCCCAGAACAAAAATCAGTTATTCCCGATCTTTGTGTCGTAGATTAGGCTCTAACTACTGCCGCGTTTTGCTAAAATTATTCTTTATGTCAGTATTTTCTTGAAAATAAATTTTAAAGAAAATTTTCAAAAAATTCCGATAGAGGGCGCTTTAGACTTTGGAGTAACGAACAACTATTTTATACCGTTATTTTTTGTGTCTCATTAAATGCTTTCTAAAGCTTAGACTTAAATTTTCAGCCCAAAATCTGAATCGTTAGACGTGGTTAAGTTTCTGGGGAGAGGGGTTTGAAATTTCTACTCCTGAGCACAGTTCAGTTTACCATGTCCACACATTGTGTGCTGTGATACGAGGTAAAAAGACACAAATTAGGATTATGTTACCAAAGCATATTTATTAACATGTAATCACAATAAATGTTCAAAATTGTGACCACCAGAGGTTATGCACGCAGAACAACGGCGACGAATGGAACGGCGAACATTCGCGAAAACATCAGGCTTTTCGAGCACTTCCCCTACAGCGGCGGAAAGTCTGGCGACCAGTTCCTCGGGGGATTCAATGGGTGTCTCATACATAAGAGCCTTCAATCGTCCCCAAAAAAAGAAATCGAGGGGTGAAAGATCTGGCGAGCGAGCAGGCCAAGCAACAGGACCACCTCGACCAATCCATCTGTTCGGAAATGTGATGTCCAGATAGTTGCGGACGTCTCGTACGTAATGGGCTGGCGCTCCATCGTGCTGGAACCACATGACCCGCCGGATGCGTGGAGGAACAACGTTTAACAGGTCTGGCAGCACATGTTGCAGAAATGTGAGGTATGTTTTACCGTTGAGGCGTTCAGGAAGAAGGTACGGTCCGATTAGGTGGTCTCCGAGGATTCCTGCCCAAACATTGATGGAAAAGCGTCTCTGATGAGCATGTGGATACGTAGCATGTGGATTGACATCCGCCCATACATGTGCATTGTGTGTGTTAAATGTACCTTCACGTGTGAAGGTACATTCATCGGTGAAAAGCACAGTTCGTCCAAAATGTGGATTTAGCGCGTTCTGCTGCAGAAACCAGCGGGCGAATTCAATACGATTTGGATAATCCCCTGGAGACAGTTTCTGGACTCGTTGCACATGAAACGGGAGCAAATGTTCATCCTTCAGTACCCTCCAAGTCGTGGACTGTGAGGTATCCACCTGGCTAGCCACTGTTCGTGTACTTGTACTTGGCTGCGCCGCTACTACATCCAGAATGGCTTCTGCAACAACTACTGATTCGTCCTTTTTTGCACGACCTGCATTCGACCGGGAAGCGAGAAATGATCCCGTCTCACACAACTGTCTGTGCAAGCGCTCGAAAGTTTTGCGGTTAGGCAACCGCCTGTTAGGAAATCGCTCTCCGTACAGTAAATTTGAAAAAAAAAAATTACGCTTGAAAATATGATTTTTATAAAAAAAAATTACATCATTTTTTCTAAAGTTGTTACTTTAAACATTTTTAGTTTTTTTTAAATTAATATTTTTTTAAATGCTGAATCAAAATTAAAATTTATATATTTATGTTTATTTAAATGAAAAAAAATGAAATTCTACAAGTAATATTTCGAGTTATAACGATTTTAAATTACCCCACTTTTTTAATAAATTTTAAATATATTTTTTAAAAAGTTATGAGAAGTTTTAACATGTGATTTTGTTTACAGATGATATGGTTAACCATCGCAAAAAATTTCAAAATTTTAACTCAATAAATAATTTTTTTAAATGTGTCCCGGACCCCCTTACATTTATTTCGACAGAAAAATCAGGTATTGTTGGAGAAGTTGTATTCCCTACTTTCACTGTGCTCATTGAAAACGTGTTCTGACTGAAGAGTCTGCATTGGTTGTAATGTTCTCATTAGCAATCGTTATTAAATTATCATGAATGCCAAAATCAGGTGAAATATTGTCCTTTTTACCACGAAGATAATCATTTATAGTTTATTCATTAACATGCAAATGATTAGTAAAAATAATTTTTTTGGTAGTAAACATGTCAACATTACAACTATAGCTATGGCAAATCATAGTTATAGTTGAACTCTCATCAGCCAAGTTATTGGTGGGTTTGTTTTGTCTATAAGTACTTAATTTATCTTTGAAGATTTGTAAATGTTGTAGCGCTGTAGGTCATTGCGATCGAAATACGATTATGGAACCGCACGCTGCGCTGGTTTAATGGAAAAAAAAACCCGATTCTTGAAATACATTTTAAATTTAAGTATTTTCAATCTACACGAGAATTTCTGAGAAAAATCTGGTTATCATATGTGTTTATTGTTTACATAAATACGCCACTATTACTATGTAATATTTTTGGTTAAAAAATGTACAGACATGCATTTGTATTTTTTATTTATTTTTTGATAATTTGAAATAGATATTTAAGAAACCAGCCAAAGGAAAGCACAAGTGCATGATCATATAGAATTTCCTTGTTTATTAATTTATCAGAGCTTAATTAACCACAATGTCTGCTTTAAACATCATTTTATTACAATCTTTGAAATTATCACATAAACGTACTTCAGTAAATGTCTATAAGCCTCTCCGCATTTAACGGATGAAATTCGTTGCTAATTTGTGTCTCTAAAAAGTCAGGAACCACAATGCATAGAATTTTTTAGAACTCTATACACTGTAAAAAAAATTCCGGCAGGTTCCGGAAAAAAGTGGTGGCATTAAGATGCCACGGCTTTTTGCCGTTACGTTTCACAACAAAGTAGTGAAACATTCCAATTTTCAATAATCAATATACTTTTTATATTCAGTGTCTTATTTAAGCAATTAAATCTTAAAGTTTCGTATTACAGATAAAATGAAAATTCAAATAATGAAGCATAAAAAAATTTAAATTAGCTACTTACTTTATCGGTTGATATCCAAATAAAGAATGGCATTTGTTCAAATTGCGTTTGTCTCTAAGTGCCTAGGCAGCTGTTTTTAATTCTTCAAAATGGCTAATGGAACATAAAAACATGAAGCACGCATGCGCAGAATGTAGTTTACGGAAAAGTTTAAACCTCTCAAAAATATTACATGAATTATTGCCGTAATTTACGTGGGACATAAAGAAATTCGAAAATCTGGTAAAATATGCGAAATGTTTCAGGATAATTTCCTGAAACGTTCTGAAATTTTTTTACAGTGTAGAACTCGAATAGGTAGCTTTCTGTAATGAGAGATACTTAAAACATATTCGTATTTGAAGTTTATATTCTGATACTGTGCATCTAATAAGATTTCTTCTCTGAAGACTCGGCAAGTTTCCCCTCTCCTCCCCAGGAAGCATTATGTCGAATTTTAAAATTAGTCGTGTTTATTTACTAAGGTTTTTACAATCTTGATTACCATAAGACGTATCCAAAATGTGACTTGTGAATAAAATTAACAATCTTTTATACATAAAAAGGCACTAATGCAACTGTAAGTACAAGGAGGCGTTTGTCCGCAGTGATTTTGACCGTGGGTTTTTGTCTGCGTCCCATTAGTTCACTTAAATATTCAATGTATACATATATTTCACATATAGAGTCGAACATTACTTATTTTGGATTTTTCCCCCGTTTTATATATAAGTATTTCATTAAAAATAAAAAATCTATAGAAAAAGCACGCACTACAGCCGGATTTTGAAAATAAAAGTTCTAGTATAGTCTTTTTTTTTTTTTTTTTTCTTTTTTGAAAAGTGAATATTTAGGGAATTTCGCCCTTTTTAAGAAATGAGCTGGTATTGAGCGGATTCGTTTTAGAAATTGTCAATTTGAGCGTAAACTCAACTAATTATTCAAAAGTTAATTTTGAGTTTAAATTAGTTTTTTTTTTGTGAGTTTGCCTAACACTGCACTATTCACCTTATTACATTTAGCACACTTCAACTTTATTTGGCAAAATTTACTGTGTATTGGTAAAATCTGATCTCTATATCGATTGATTCTATGTCTATTGTGTTATTTACCGGATAATTTAAGATAATTATCTTGTTATGGTGTCTATTGTGTTATTTACCGGATTATTTAAAATAATTATATTGTTATGTTTACTTTAAATCTGTTTACCTATAATAAATATTATATATATATATATATATATATATATATATATATATATATATATATATATATATATATTAATGGAATAATATGATTTGAATTAAGTGTTTAATTTTTCAATAAAATTTCTAGAAATCTATTACGATTTTGGCAAGTGAAATACACCGAAAATATCTTTATTATAATTACTATCAATTTTCTTACTAAATTAACTTAGATTTCCAATGAAACCATAGAACAAGAAATAACAATGTCTTTTTTCGTATTATGTAAATAGTTTTTACTAATGATAAAATGTACTATTTTATTTTCTCAGTATCTGAAATAAATATTAAGCGATGGCTAAAGAAATGAAAGATCCAAATTTTTATTTGCTTTGATAATGATTTTATGAAAATAAATAGTTTTTTCTTTTTTAACTGAAAATAAACAAACACATTTCAAGTAAATTTAACGATACGACTGATTTATTGTACAAGTTACAGTTGTTCAGATCGATTTTGAAATGAGAATGAAAGAAGTAATTTAATCCTGAATTCGATATCTAGACTGTGGTGTTTCTAATATGATTAACATTTAATCAATAACATCAATAATGTTTCTGGAAAAAGTCAGAGTTTGCGAATTGGTAAAATACTGATTTTCATTTCGATAAATTGATTCACAATCTGAAGTTTTACATCAGAGTATTTGTAATAAATATAATGATCTACCTATTTAAAATTTGCTTTTCTAACATAAAAATTGATAAAGAAATTACAGGTTCATTTAACAGAATAACAACTTTTGAGTTTATGAAGTTTGAAATCATAAAAACCTGTTAAGACGAGATGATTTCTCTAATTAAAAAATAAACAATTGTGCTTGATTATTTCAATATTAATAATATTAACCTACATACCAAATTAATTAAGCGCTGAAAAGAAAAAAAAATTACGTATATATAAATAATAATAATTTCTCCAAGAATAATAATATTTTTAAAATCTTATGCGTTTATTGAAGAAATGTTTTTATGCTGGTATAAAACCATAAAAAAATAATGTTCTCGCCTGAAATTGGAATATGTGTTTCCCGTTTTAAGACCGTCTTACTCAGTGCATAATGAAAAAAAGAAATGTTTAATAATATTTTTAAAATATTATGCGTTTATTGAAGAAATGTATTTATGCTGGTATAAAACCATAAAAAAAAAAACAATCTTTTCGCCTGAAATTGGAATATGTGTTTCCCGTTTTAAGGCCGTCTTACTCAGTAAACAATGAAAAACAGAAATGTTTAAATAGCGTTTGTTTGCGTCATCTGCCGCAATGTCAATGCTTCTTATAAACTTTTATATATGATTCTTGTTTTAAAACTTGCAATTTTTGAAATGGTGGGAATTGTAGGACATATATGATATACATTTTGTAGGAAAGTCAGACATGGAATAAAACTGCATGAAGCATGTATCGGCCGACCGATAAATTTGTCTTATGATTCCTATTAAAAAAAATGTTTCTTCAAAAAATCATTTAAATGTTTTTCTAAATTTCACTTTATGTTAAAAAAGGGATATAATATATTTTTCTGTGAGAATGCATGAATTGCCAGATTTCTAAATTTAATATTAAAACAGAACCTTGTTTATTAAGCCAAAACCAAACAACAGTGCAAATCACTCTGTGGATCCAATGGTGGAGACTATGAAACATTTTCTGATTCTGTTTTTGAGCCACCAAAATTTAAAAAATAATCTGAATTTAATTCGCGTGGCACCGGCATACCACATTAAAAAATGTATAAAATATCAGATGACCATCACAAATAACACTACCGCTGTATCTGAGAAACGTAAGATAAAATATGTATAAATGTTACTCCTTTCCGTACTAATAAGAACAAAAGAAAAATTTCCTTACTAATCTTAAAAACGCCATTGTCATTAAATAAATAAATAAATAAATAAATAAACATAATTATTTAGTTTTTTTCTATTGCAAAGAAAATTATGTTTATTTAGCATGATTCTGAATTGAGAATGAAAGTGGTAATTTTGTCCTGAGAATTCCATATCTAAAGTCTGATAATTAAAAACGGATGAAATTATAATCAATAATGGCAATAACCTACAAAACGACAAAGGAAACTATTTGCAGATAAGTAAAGGGAAATACGGTAAAAATAAGGTAAAAATAAGTAAGGAAATAAGGTAAAAATAAGTAAGTGCAGATAAGCTGCTTTTGTTACAGATGAGTATTTTAAAAAGATATATGTAACGATACTCATATAATACCTCATTTTATATTTAAAACTGCAAAAGCAAATTAATAATTCAAATAATAGTTATTGAAATTATGATATTTAATTATGCGGTGTTAAACCGCAGGAAGTCAATTATAACGTGATGATTTTACTGATTCTTGTAACAATCCATGCAGTGTCGATGCTCTATTGTAGGATTTATTAAATTTACACTAGGAATTTATTAAAAGGAAGCCTGTTAAATGCTTTGTTCAAAATTATTTCAGAAAATAATGAAATATTTGTAATCTGTTATGCTTTCATGTATTTATTTCTATCATTAATTTTATTTTTCAACCTCATACAAAAAAATTTGAAAAAATTGTTACTTAAGAAATAATAGATATTTTGTATTCCTTTTTTTCTTTTTTTACAACATTATTTATAGTATTTTCAGCTCTTATATCCACTTCCATATTAATTATTTAATTCCTTCATTTTTAAAACGAGATTTTGTATTATTTTTACACATCGAAATTATTCTAAAATTCAGGCAAACTTATATTGTTACTATTTAAGGCAAATGCTGTAATATATCTTACAAAATCAAAATCTTAACTAAAATGAATCCAAATATAACAAATAATAACACCTTGTAATTATATACTTCTTTTTAATTGCTAAAAGGTTGTAAAATAAAAAGATTATAAAGAGCAAAATAGGTTTTATTAGAGTGTTGCTATATGTGTCAGCTCAATCGGAGCCTTTATTGAAACAAACGAAAATATCCTATAAATGCACGGTCTATGAAGTTATTTGAAACACAATCATTTCATTTTTCACGTACTTAAAAAAAAATCTATGCCTGTTATTTTAATTTTTACTTGAATATTTATTTCAATATTTGTAATCATGGTGTAACTCGAGCCACAATTTTGGTAAAATAATTTTCCCCTGCAATCTAGAATATCAATCCATTATAAGAGAAACCATAGAGATACGTGAAAAATACAATATGTAAGTATATATGTAAGTAATACAATATGTAGACACATAAAGATACAATATGTAACAATGCAGCATCATTTAACATGCCAAAATTGTGGCTAGAGTTACTCCATAGTTACAAATACAAAAATAAACTTCTAAGAAAAAAATAAAAATAACATGCGTATTTAAAAAAAAAAAAAAAATACGTGAAAAATTAAATGACTGCGTTTCAAATAACATCATAGACCGTAAATTTATAGAATATTTTTGTTTGTTTTTATAATGGCTCAGATTGAGCTGAAACATACAGGGTGTGTTCACAAAGTTTCAAGACTGGTCTGAGGATACAAAATTTATTAAACATTTTAGTACAGCGAACTAAAATTCTTCGAAATATGACCCTTGGGAATCAACACACAGCTGCCAGTGTTTTTTTCCTTGTTCATAGTCTGCCTGGAAGTTTTCGCGCGCAAGGATGTTAAGGGACCTCGTCGAAGTTGCCTGGATCTCTGGAATCGTGTCGAAATGCGTCCCTTTTTGGTCTTTCTTGATCCTGGAGAACAAACAAAAGGCACTGGAAGTGAGGTCGGGGATGTAGGATGTTTGCGGCAGTACTGCCACGTTAAACTTAGCCAAAACTTCGACTGAGGCGGGTGACGTGTGAGAGGGTGCATTGTCGTAGTAAACAATCCAACCGTCTCTAATGTCTGGACGGGCGCGTCGGACTCAATCCTTTAAATGTTGGAGCATTCCAGCATAAAACGGACCTGTGACACTCTGTCCGGCAGGAACAAACTCTTTGTGGATCTATCCTTTAGCGCGGTTATAGTCTTCAACGTCCTCGCGGCCATTTTTGAACCTCTTGTGTCACATGAAAACCATTGAACGTGACATAGCTTTTTCTTGGTAGACTTCTTGAATCATACGAAATGTCTCTGTCACAGTTTTCTTAAATTTCACAGAGAAATTTACAGAATAACGCTACTCCAAATGCCGCTCCCTCTTCCACGCATGTCGACGTGGGTCAATAACACGCACTCACTCCACTAGCGATCTACTTACTCCAACATCTCGGAAGCAACTAACGCGAATGCGCTCCGTTAGCTGACACCCTCACTACCTCACCCTGTCGGTGGAACGGGTATGTGTGTGTGCCCCTACTCTGGAAACATTCGGTCTTGAAACTTTGTGAATACACCCTCTATGTCAACAGTCTAATAAAACCTAATTTACTATTTATAATCTTTTTATTTTTACACCTTTTAGAAATTAAAAATATGTATACAAATTAATCCACTTTGAAAAATAGCTAAAAAATTTAAAATTCTAAAGACGTAAAAATTATGGGAGCATTAGCACATATAAAACATAAATTATGAAGTTTACAAGTATCTGGGTTGTTGTTTTGAGACCTATAAAGCTATCAGGTATGTTGTGTCTAATGATCCTTACATATTTTTATTATTCTGTATAACATAATATTATTGTTACAATTAACCCACAGGGCAGATAGTACAGGATATAATTTATATCAGTAGGAAGTAGGGGGAATCTATTCTGAAAATCTATTAGGTATATTCATCTCAAACTCTTAAAAAACCTCCAGAATGTTTCGTTGCATCTTTCCGTAAAATCAATATTAGAAGATCTTTTCTTTTGTAGCGACGCCATCTTGTACGGACAGTAGAAAACGAGTATCTCGCAGGGAGCGATAGAGCTAGCCTTTTGCTTGGCACTTAAGATCTCACCTACTGCCCGTGGGTTCCCAGGTTCGACCTTGGCTCCCGCACCTACTTCTGCATTGGTGACCTTGGACAAACGAACACGCATCTTCACCGACATCATCACCTACTCTCGAGTCCAACAAATGGCAACACTGAAACACCCCAGCACGCAAAGCCTGTGAAACGATCACAGCACGAAAGCCTATGACGACTCTCATAGCACAAAATCCTGTCACGCCGCACATATCGGGGTCACACGTCACACGTGCGCACGGCGTGACACCAGCAACCTGGCATCCGCCGCGCAACACGAGTGAACATCGCTGGTTCAACGTCAATGAGACGTTCTCCTCACTCGGGTGGAGTACTGTGGCGACGCCATCTTGTACGGGTAGTAGAAAACGACTATCTCGCAGGAAGCAATAGAGCTAGCCTTTTGCTCGGCACTAAAGATCTCAGGTACTGCCCGTGGGTTCCCACGTTCGATCCTTGCCCTCGCACAGCTGATTGTGATAAGTGGGCCAAGACGTGCATTCCATGCCAGCGAGTTAAAATTTTGACTCACACAGCTCCGATAAGTAATATTCCAGTCAAAAAAGCGTTTTCCTCATATCCATTTGGATTTAATCGGCTCTCTTCCAACATCTCAAAATTTTATGTATTGCCTCACGGTTATTGAAAGGTTTACTCGTTGGGTGGAGGCTGAGCTTTTTAAGAATATCGAAGCGGAGACAATTGCTAGTGCGCATTATAAAATTTGGATTGCAAGTTTTGGCGTACCCAAAAACATAACAACTGACCAGGGCCGTAAATTTGAATCACGTCCGGTTCACCAATGCAGGAGTAGGTGCGGGGGCCAGGATCGAACCTGGAAAGAAACAGGCAGTAGGTGAGATCTTTAGTGCCGATCAAAAAGCAAGCTCTCTCGCTTCCTGCGAGATACTCGTTTTTTAGTGACCATGCAACATGCGTCGCCACACTCAAAAACTCCGGGTTAATTAAATATATACATCCAGTTTGAGAACAGCAAACACAAACAGTCATATCAACACTCACAATGATCGTACGAAGGAAACAAAATTTTTTGGATAGATGATTGTACAGGCTTTAAAAAATTATAAAATAATGTGATATTTCTCCAAAATGTGCTATTGAAACGAAATGTGATACATTAAAATATTAATAATCTCATTCATTTTCGTAATGCAGTGGACACTGGTTATAAGGTACATTGAATATAACGTACTTTTGCTTATAACATACTCAGAGGCTTGGTTCTGAGTGCAAACCTAGAAATAAAAGATTATTATTCTAAATAAATATGTAAACATAGTGTCGTTTTTTAAAAATCTAATTACACTTGAGAAATTCATAACATTTCTTTTTTAAATATCTATTATTTCATTTGCTTTTACGATTTTTCTCATTTATGTACAGCATTTGTATTGGTAATATTTCGTATATCGTTCCCCATTTACGGTGATCATGCCAGTCCGTTATAAACTGTGTCTACTGCAGAAGTATTGTTAGATTCATTTCAATTTTACTCGAAGAAAACAATCGATAAATATATTTTAAGAACAATACAGAAGGAATCAGTTAATACATTGGTAATTATAAAAAAAAATTTTGACAAATGAAAACTGTTGAGACATATAAAATACTTTTTTTAAATACATTAAATACTTATAAGGTAAAGCCAGGAGAGATGGCGCGGTCGGAGAAATTGCGCACATAGAGGTTGGAGGGGAAGGAGTAGAGTGAGAGCGCAGCGACTCCAGGTATTTGTACAACAACAGTTGTGGAGTGTCTACTTGAAAGTGCACGTTGATTGCTTTGAGCGTCTAAGATAAAGTATTGCTATTTTGTTTTGTTTTCCCAAAGTAAGTGCTTGAATTTTCATAGCTATTTATCAGAATTTCTATACAATGTCAATAGTACAAAATATTTTAAACTTAAATGATTTCTCATAAGCTACTAATCTAGACTAACAATGTGAACATCAACGGTTCGTTTTAATAGCGGCCATGTTTAAGTAAAAGGCCGCGCAATCTCTCCTACCGAAATTGGAGAGTTTGCGCATCTGCTACTTAGGAGAGATGGCGCATTGTTACCATTAGTTTCCATGCTAGGAAAGATTACGCAGCTTATTGGTAAATTTGCATGAAAAAAAGAAAAATGAAAATGGACTAATTTTAAGTTAAACGTGTTATTAAGTTACATAATTTTATTTTGTAGTCTTATCTGGACTTGCTTTTTCTGATTCTTCATTTTTTTTCCTTTAATTAAAAATTTTTAATCGTTTTTAAAATTATTTCCTTTTTCTAATTCTTTAAGCATTAGGTTGAAATATTCACTCCCAATACAATAAAATTTGTTCACAAAAACCTTACAGCAATGTCATTTAAGACTAATTATTATTGTTAACAATTTAATTGTAGTTATTATTAGTAACAATCTCTCCTACCCATGTGCGCAATTACACCAAACCTGTAAGAAGAGATTGCGCAAAATAACTTTCTTGGTTTTATTACAACTGTTCTATTAAATTGCAACATAACAACAAAATAGCAATGGAAATGCATAAAAAACAAATAAAGTAAAAATTATTCATGTATAGTTTAGCAAAAAATTAATATTTAGAATTTTTATTGCTATTCTTTTGAATTGTGCGCAGACTATCCAAGCCTTAAACAATGAAAATTATCTAGATATTTATACCCAATGTTTAATGTTCGTATTGTTTTCCTATTTGCGTCAAAATAGAATTACTTATATAAATCTGTTCTTGATTCAAATGACACCATCATTCATGATGCAGAAATTCATGTATCTTCAAGAGTGATGAGTTTTTAAAATTTGCGAAGAGTGGAGAAAAAATAATACTTTTGATATAGAAAACATTTAATTGTAAAAACTCTAATCCCTTGTATAAAAAAATTCTTAGCAGTTGACTGAGAGGACTTGAGATCTGATCTAGTATTAAATCACTCAACATTTGATAAGATTGTTTTTAGAATAACAATTGAAGGTTGAAATGTAAAAGTATGATTGTCACTTTTGTTATTTTGAGTTTGCCATTGCCCACCGTTAAATTTGCATCGTTCTTTTTTCAACTTTTTTTTTCAAAGGACTACTTCAATTCAAGTCTGAAACAAAGTAAGCTTTCAGAAATCACTGTCACCTCAAAATTCTTCAACACATATATTATCATTGTTACTCCCTGACCCTGATTTAATTTTATCCATCAACTAATTCTTTTTTTTTTAACATGCAAAGTTATGTGTCGGATATACACAATTTCAAAAAAAATTACCTAAAAAAATAATAATATTATATTCGCGTTGTTTTGCTTTGTAGATCATTTCCTTTTTAAGTCCATGCGATCGTGTAAAGCTACCGAAAATATTGATATTTTATTGTACAAAAGCTGTGTTTTCTTCTAGCGGTTTTTTTTCATCGCGTCGTTTAATATTAAAAATAAACTATTTCTTATTATCCAAACTTTTTGAAAATTTATGGGTTATAAATATATAGTTTCGGAACCCTGCGTAGAATGTTCGTGCTAAAATATGCATATTTAGATGTAAAAACATGAGCTAAAGTCATCCGCGTATTCACGTTCTTTGCGAAAAAATAATAGATTTATTATTTTTTAAATATTTCTAATAATCCAAAAGTTTCGATATTTTATACATGATGTAAATCCAGAATATGACAAAGTGTAAAAAGATTGTGTTAAAATATGGACATTTAATTACATTTAACATTAAAAAAGGGTTGCCATGATGCGCAAAGTGACATCCAGTAGGGAATTTTTTTAAAAAGATTAATATTCGTATTTTTCAAAACGGATTGCACCGACTTAGAGAAGACGGTATCTAATTTATCGGCTATTTTTTGTGTTGTCGTATCTCTAAGGGTGAGCCTGACGCCGGCTTTGAAATACAGATGAAAAAAAAACCCACACGAAAATAGATTTTTTGAAAGTGTTATTATTGATATTTTTATAACAAATTGTACAGTTAGAAAGAAACGAATACGTAGATGTGATATGGTGTTTTTTTTTTGTTTTTTTTTTTGAAATAATTAACTTGGCGTGCCTTGCAAAAGTTCCAAAAAGAAGAGCTGCTTTGCGCTTTTCGGTGCTGTCCGGGACTGCCAGCACTCGTATTTTTGAAACAAAAAATTATTTTTGATGAAAGGTCGTTGAGTATTTTATTTAATATCTCGTATAATTATCAAAAATGAAAAATCTGAGCCTTAGGTGCACCTGTACCTGGTTTGGACTATCCTCAGCTAAATTTTCAGACCTCTGCGCGCGTTAGATTTCGTCAGACATCGCAGACGTACACACGGACAAATTATTTTCTTTTATAAGAAAATATATAGATTTATTTTCATATATTTACGGTAAAAGAACCATCTTTATAGGACAGACATCTCAACAGAAACCTCATCTGATATGACACTTACCGATTCGTATGCAGCAGCCTTAAATTAGGTATGTTTAGTGGCGCAATCTCTGCTTACTAATGATTAATTCATTCGTATATAACATTGACAAAGCGGTTTTCAGTGTTTATCGAGTCGGTTCACAATTACCCATTGCGGCAATGTTTGTTCATTTTTTACAAAGTATAATTTTATATATTTTTAATTCAAAAATATCAAATTTTAGTTCTTTTTACACGTTGTACGCCAAACTAAAATCACTAAACATGCCGCCTGAGCGGGGGGGGGGGGGGGTTGCACGGATTTATTTTTCTAAATGCATGGTAATAAATTGTCAATAGTCCCGTTTCATAGAAATAAATTGTCTTCAATGAAAAATATTAATGTCACTCGTATTCGTATGGTATGGTGCACTCGGGAAATATTACTGGCAAAAAACTTTGACAAAATTCAGGAAAATAAAGATAATGAAGGTTTAATGTTGTATTTTCTTAAAGTACAAAACACTATTTGTGAAGGCGAACAATTTATTGTAAAAATTATGAGATTGTAGGATTTTTAAAATAAAAGAAATAATAAATATCCATTTTACAAAGTTAAAAATCTTGAAATTGTTTTTTAATTTTTATTAATTTATTATAACAATAAAAAAAATTCATCTTAATTTCCTCAAATATCTAAAAAATTTGTAAAGCCCCTTCCCTCTCACACAGATAAAAAAAAAATCTGCTGTATTATTTTGTAGTATCAATGAATAGATAAATAATAATAGAAATTCCCTCCACCACCCTGGAAAAAAACGGGCGAATTTCTATAACTATGAGGGGGTGGGGATGAAAGCAAAAATTTTTCCCCTCCTTTTCAACTTTCTATTAAACATCATATATGTAGCAAAGATAAAAAAAACCTGTATATGTAATATTACGAAATTGTTCAATAAAAATTATTCAAAACTTTTCACAACCGAAAATTTAGTCTGTGGCACTGCATTTTATTCTTCTTCTATTTCTCCTTCTTCTTCTTCTTTTTCTGCTTCTTCTTCTTCTTCTTCTTTTTCTGCTTCTTCTTCTTCTTCTTCTTTTTTTTCCCTTAAAGCCTGGTATTTGAGTGTTAAAAATGTGCTTTTGTAATACAGATTATCAAAAAATACTAGAGAGAAAACGTTACCGATATAACAGGAATAGACAATCAGCTGTTCAGTGTTTTCACTTAGTTGAGCGCCATCTCTCGGCAAAATTCCCAGTCCCTGTTCCCTACTTTTGAGTAAAAAATGATAGGCTCCACAGTGTCACGCACCATAGTACGTACGGTATATGACATTGACAAAGCGGATTTAAGTGTTTACCGATTCTATTCGCAATTCCCAATTCCCATGTTTGTTAATTTTTTACAAAATATAATTTTATGCGTTTTTAATTCAAAAATGTCAAATTTTACTTATTTTTAGACATTGTACGCCAAACTAAAATCACTTAACATGCTTGGGGGGTGGGGGGGTGGTGGTGGTGGACGTGTTTCTTTTTTAAATACATGGTAATAAATTATCAATAATTCCGTTTCATAGAAATAAATTGTCTTCCATGTAAATCTTGATGGCACACACATTCATGTGGTGTGGCACCCAGGGAAATATTACTGTATCATTTGTATATATTGGCATCATTCGTATGCCAATGTTTTAAATTGAAACACAGAAACACAAATTCTCTACCTCCAATTCATAAACAATAATGTGCGACAAAATTTAGCAAAATAAAGAATTGAAGTATTAATGTTCAATTTTCTTAAAATACAAGACACTATTCGTCAAGGAAGACAATTTATTCTATAAGTTATCAGATTGTAGGATCATTGAAATGATATTCTTACATTTCAATTCTGTACCATAAATTTTCTATTAAATTTATAACTTTTAAAGTTTGCATATTTTAATATATTTCTATTCACACTAAAATATCTAAGGGTCGTATGAAACAACTAATAATATTAGATTGAGAATATGGTTTTAATTTAAGTTTAGAAAATTTTAGATCAATGAAATTTATGATTCATTATTATTTTTTTTTTATAAATGTAAAATATTAAAATCAGAATTCATAGCATGTTCAGGAATATTTATTATATATATATATTAATAACTGTATAACATTACTAAACTTTAAAACTTTTACATATGAAAGAATGAATTATGGTAATATGCGACGCATGAATCAAATGCACCAAAAACATCCAACTCTGTTTTTCATATTTTATTTGAAGTTTATAAGCAAACAAATATGTTTTCGAAAATATTTAAAGAAAATAATCAAAAGCAAAATGTTAGATATTTGTAACATTTTTCTCGGTGTTATTGAAAAAACTTAAAAGATTGCAGCATAAAAAGATACAAAGGGTTTTTAAATGATGGAATATTTCAAAAAATATATATTTATATAAGATCAGGTTAAAAATTAGATTTCAATATTTTAAAGATTAAGGACTTTTATTTTTCCCCAAAAAATATTTTTTGATTGCAGTAGATTCTTTTAGATTTATTCATTCAAGCTCGCATAAACATCAACAATTTAAGCTTTTTAAATTAAATATTCTGTGATCTCATGAATTTTTGTTATATAATTATTTCCACAAGGCTTCTTCTTAAAAATATTTTCGCATTTCTATTCAACAGCGTTATAATATTTTAAATTATGTAAAGTTATTTATGTAGCTTTATTTTTTTTGTTAAAAAGTTGTTATTGATAAAAGTTAAAACACCATTAAAAAATGTCTGTACAGAATACCGTTCGAACTCTTAGAAAATTATGTTAATAGTTAATCTTTGTGTATAAGTTGCTTATTAATTTCTAAGTTTTGACTCTGTTGAATTTCCCAGACGGTTAGCTATTGTTCCGGCTGAAATGTCCACGATAATGGTGTTCGTCTTATAGTTAGTCACGTCAATTTCTTTCTATACTGGTCATTTTAATATATGTGCATAGCGTCTTACTAATGCGCATTTTAACAAGACTACACAGAAAACTCTACAGTGAGTGGAATATCAGGATTACACGAATTTCTTCAAATAGACATATTTAATTCCTGTTTGCGATTATGTTTTGGCTAAATATAAGGAATTTGACTTTGAAACAAGACTGAATCATTTGTTCATTTAAAGCTCAATTTTATTGATGATTTTTTCCGTATAAAACCTGATTTTTTTTCAATATAAATGCATTCTAAAATATTTTTGCAAAAATAGAGTGAATTTATTTGATCTTTATTTGATACCTTTTTCAGCTTTGTATTACCTTCAAAAGAAAATTTAGTAGAATCATGAATCCATTTGGACATTTACATTTACATTCATGATCTCATTTCACTAATTTTTCATCCTCCATTTATTGATTACAGAAATGCACTGTTTTGTTACAGATATATTTTCTTAAAGGAAAGCTTCATTATTAGTATCACAAATTTGCATTTATCACTGATATGTGTTATTTATATCAAGCGTTTGGAAAACGTCATACACGAGCAATGGAAAGCATCTTGAGCTCTGTGGGAAAATTTACATAGTACAATAGTGTAGTTGATAGCAAAGGTAATTACGGAAGCAATTAGAATTATACCAGGTAGCGTGGAAAACAGCCAAAACAGAAAAGCAGATTTCATATGAGTTTAAGCATTTTATTTTATGTTAGAATCGACAGAGCCATGAGGGAGGGAGGCGCAAAAATTTACGCTACAAAATTTTAAATTTTACATCATAAGAGACTCGAGTAACGCTTCAAATAGTTTCTACTTCAGCTTGAAGCGTTGGCGACAACTGATATACACACAGAGACAAGTAACGTATATTTCATGAGAGAAAATGAAAATAGACATAGAGCGAAGTAAACATATATTTGTGGAGAGAAAACGAAAATAGACACAGACAAGCATGGACGTTATGACTTTTAAAAGCGGCCAAAGGATAATTATTTAGACATTAAGCTCGTGAAATAATTCAAGTGTTCGTTAATATGTTACTATGAAAAGAAGGTGCCGCCGGTTAATAATGCTTGGAAATGGAATTTATCTCACACCGTTAATGAAAACAGAGGTACAATCAAGATGAATAAAATATGAAATTATTTGATGCCTGACGAATTCGGACATCGTTACTGTCTTCGAAATTAGTGTGGTTTAGACATTATTCCCGCACTGTTTAAAGAGTATTACAAGAAGGAATTGAAATCTGTGTAACGTAGTTGCCGATATACAAAGCACCCATCATTAGTAGCTTAAAGTGTTAAAGGTTAACTGAACCAATTTCTTTATTTTTGTGTTTCGGGGGGAGAAAAAGGGAATAATTTTAACTAAGTGTGATAGAGAGAATTATTTATTTTCCTTTTTTATTAAAGACAAAGCGGTGAGTACCTTTAAGGAGTACGCCCCACGTTGGAAACCACTGGGTTAGAGTTTGAGAGCATATTTACTGTGTGGTTTTTATGGTCCTTTTCCACAGAGATTGTTATGTCTAATAATTTTTAGGGATTTTGCTGTCGGACCAATAGTTCCGCATTCTTTAAGGTTCAAACATTATAAAAAGAATAATACTAAATACATTTATTCGTCATTTCAAACCCTCAAGACGCCAAAATTGTTTATGTGTAGGGGAGATGGGGGATGAATGGGATGATCTCAATATTTCAGGTAATAAACTTTTTTTTTTTTTAGTTGCTTCCTATCCTCATATATTTCACTACCATAGTGTGCTTCAGAACCAAAAGCAAGACCACATGTCTGTTTTCAGTTTCCTTCAAATTATCATTTCCTGAAAACGCTGCTTAAAAGTATTTTTTCTTTTACATTTGAAGTTACTTAAATATCTTATGCAATATAAACAATTAAGATATGTTGTAGTTTTTTATTTCAAGGCTCAATATTGATAATTAAAATGAATGAATATTAACCATTGTGACAAAATTATTTTTGAGACAAAATGGCTGACAATTGAATACATGCATCATGGGGATGATTGGGACATTTCAAATGGGATGAATGGGATTGTCTCATTCATCCCTAGAGAATGCTGAAAAATATATTTATTAGCTAAATAATATTATATAGTTTGATAAATTAATAATTTATGGTATTCTTTTAACATTTTATCCTCATTGTAGCAATCGTCTTCAGGCATTGAATGCTTTCGTTTATAGACATTTTAAGGCAAAGATAAGATGAGTCCAAGATGATTGACTAACAACTAATCCTGGAGATCATATTACAATATATTATCTCTCAGCTTTTGCCAAGGAGGCATTTTTGTCAGCTTTTAGTCCTTAACATTGAATAAAGGGAGGAAAATATTTGTGTCCCGTTCATTCCCGCTGTGGGTATGAATGGGGCATAGAGGAACGTTTTTTTTAATTTCATAATATATTTCTGTATAATAATAATCTTGATTAAATAATTGTGCATAAGATGTAGTCAAACACTTAATGTATGACATGTGATATATAATACTGATAATAACTTAAGCAAAATATTCAAAATAAATATTTTTGTGAAAATGTCCCACTCATCCCGCATCTCCCCTACATAGTTTTAATACCTATAGAAAACAGCAAAATAATAAATAAATTAAAATATTTCATAAAAGGCAAAAATATTTATTTTGAAAATCTAAAGTCTAAAATATTCTTTACTTTCAAAATATAAATCCATTATGTAACACTATTTTATATTCATAAATTCTTTTCAAGATTATATTTTTCAAAATAGCTGCATCAATGCTTTCCCTCCAATCATTTTTTCATAACAGTAAGAAAGTTATTAACTGCACTGTTTGCTTTTAATTATTTTCTTCAAATATTTCCTGAAACATTTTTGTTACTATTTATACACTAAATATGTAAAACATAAATTCTAGTAACGAAATATCTTCGATGCATTTTAGTCGGCCATCTCATATTATATATAATAATCTTTTTGCCTGTAAATTTTGTAAAATTTAGTAATATTATATAGTTTTCGGTGTTCTATTCATAAGTATTTTTTTAAAATTCCTTTTTAATCCTTCGCGTGAAATGAATGAATTATTAAATTTCGCCGATGTAAAATATGATGCGATTAAATGAAAACAGTATTCTGAACAAAAGATAACGTAATATTTTTCATGGTAATCATTAAACAGAGGGAAATATTTAGATGTAAAATTCCACCCATCTTTCTCAAAAAAAAAAAAAAAAAAAAAAAAAAAAAAAAAAAAAAACAATATTTAAGAAAATCTTTGTAATGAAAATTTATTATGCGAAAACTTATTTTACAAAATCTCAAAATAAAAATAAAATTATTTTTTAATTAACAATTATTTTCAATTATTTTTAAATTCCGTTTTCTCAATAATTTCGCTGTAACATACAGAGAGGAAGAATTTTATGCAATTTAAATATTCTGTATATTCTATTTGTTTTTCTTATTAACTTCACGTTAGTATGAAATAAACTGCAGTAGAGATTCTTTTCTTCAACGGCGCAATTTAATTAAATATATGTACTGTTGTGCTAAAAATTTTTCTATTTACTTTCTGTGATAAGTTGCAAAATTCGTCAGTAAAAAATTGAAATTCAAGTGAAGCAGCCATTCGTCACTTTCAAGAATCATATATTTTGATATAATTATTTAGTCATGTATAGAAAATTAACTTTTATATTTAGTTAGAATTAAATTCCTTCTTATAATAATATTGGATGGTTTCGATTGTAAAAAAAATGATACTCAAAATGTAATTATTTTAGTAGTTATACTAAAAAAAGTTTTAATCTTTCTTTTTACAAAATTTGGAACTCATCTGTTATCAAAACTAATAAAATGATCCCTCTACAGTTGAAAATAATAAATGAGGAATCTAGAACTACTTTTCAGATATTTATTGAAGATTTCCAAGATTTTTCATGTCTTTGGACATGAGTAAAGTGAAGTAAGTATTATTTATATTTTTCATAAATGTACAACAAATTATTTCGAATTTATTGTATTTTATAGCATTTTTGAAGATGACATTTGTATTTTGTTTATTACTAGGGGCTTTGCTTCCTATGAGCTACGCTCGCCAACCCATGTTCTGACACCGCAAACTCTAAAAACTCACTAGTTGATCAGCTCTAAAACAATTACGGAAGATTAAATTATAATTAAACGACCAGTGGCAATTTCTTGTAATAGGGTTTTCATTCATTTTCCTTTAGCTGAGGAATTTTATGGCCGAATCAACTGCTCTCGAAACAGGTAACAACTATTGTCGTTATTAAGTAAGATAAACTATACTTTTAAAAATAAACTTGTGTAAAATGGCTTAGTGAACAATGTCACTGCATCAGAGAATTTTATAATGATGGTATAGGAAAAATGTTTTCAGTAAGAAGGTTTAAATTTTTTTTTCAATATGACGTAATTTTTACCAAAGTTTTATTCCTATAATTAAACGTAGAAATATAATTTTTATTTGAAAGGAAATATTATTTGCTGATTCAGAGTACTGATTGATTATATAAATTGTATTGAATAAATCACAGGAAATGGAACTCCAGTAAACTCCGTATACGTAACTACATTAGATTATTTTTTATCACACTTATTCTAATTGGTAAATAAATCACATGACTTGTAATTTATTAATCAGACCAGATGCTATGATCAATAATGTTAGATTGTTAAAATTATGTTCTCCAAATTCGTCCGGGATAGCTCAGTTGGTAGAGCACTGTCAGTTTCCGCCAAGAGGTCCCTGGTTAAAATCCTGGCCCTGACACTTTTCTCCCGTTTGCAAAATTACAACTAATTTGATTTATTTAACAATTAGAATAATTGTGCAATTGTGTTAAAATTAATATACGTAATATAGTTAGTTTCCAATTTCTCCCCATCTCGTTTAACAAGTTTAAAAATGATAACTCAGTTACGCATCAAAACGTATTCGTTTTTTTTTATTATGCAAAGTTAATAACTGTTATAAATTTAATAAATTATAAAACAAACATTTAGTTGAGAACTTGTTTAATAACAAACTTGTAAAACACAATGAACATTTTTTTCTGCTTTTACCAAAAATTAAAATTGTATTATAAATATTTAGGAGTAAATAAAAGTTATAACATTCAGAGAATAACATACAATTACGTTTAAGGACTATAATTAGTTCCGTTAGCGGAAGTATAATTAGTAACTCATATATAACAAGAAGTCATGTATCAATCATAGATTATGAAACACTTTACAACACATCCAGACAACTGTAACGAAACTACAATAAAAAAATTATTTTGCGTAGCATTGTATATTATCTATGAGGTAGGGTCAAAAAGTTCCCGGAATAGGTCAATTACAAATTATTAAAAAATAGAACAATAATTTTACTTTATTGGCCTTCAAATTACTTTCTGCCTGCATCCACACACTTCTTCCAGCGTTCGTATAACTGTTCAAAACACTCCTTGAATCCATTTTTTGAGACGTCCTTCAGTAGCTTTGTCGCATTTTCCACCACCTCATCTGAATCCATAAAACGCTGTCCCTTCAATTTCATTTTCAGCCGTGGAAACAGGTAAAAATCTGCTGGTGCTAAGTCCGGAGAATTAGGATGGTGTTCCAGATTGGTAACACTGTGTCTGGTAAGGTAATTTTTCATAATCAGAGCGTGATGTGGTGGAGCGTTGTCCTGTAAAATCAACCAATCGTTTGTTGCCCATTTTTCAGGTTGTTTTCGTCTGATTTCATCTCGTAGTAGTTTAAAGATCGCCAGGTAAAGTTTTTTATTGACAGTTTGGCCTTTAGGAATATATTCGTAGTGATTGACGCTCTCGTAATCGAAAAACACCTTCAACATCACTTTCCCTCCGCTTTTGTCCAAGCGAAATTTGTCCTTCCTTGGTGATGTTTTTGCTTTCCATTCACTTGACTGACGTTTTGTCTGAGGGTCGTAAAGAAAGCACCATGTCTCATCACCTGTCACGTTTTTCTTCTAGAAGCTGTCATCTTCATTAGCCATGTAAATCAAATCCCTGCACATCTTCACTCTCATTTATTTTTGTCCATGTGATACCATTTTCGGAACCATGTGCAAACAAACATGGTGAATGTTTAAATCATCATGAAGAATGCTGTGAACACTCCCATGTGAAATTCCAAGTTCAAAGGCAATGGCATCAATGGTTATTCGTCTGTCCGCACGCATGATTTCTCGAACACGCTCAACATTTTCATCTGCGGTGGAAAAGGAGGAGCACTCAGTCCGAGGGTCATCTACGATGTTTGTGCGAACTTCACGAAAACACTTATGCCACTTGTATGCAGACATTTTTTTCATGGCATCGTTTCCGCATGCTTTCTTCAGCATCTCTAGCATATCAGAAGGTAATTTCTCGAGCAAAAGAGCAAAACGCAGAATTTGATGTTTGCACGCTGCTCTAAAGACGACATTACAAAATCCGACAAATGAAAAAGTCGCTTTGTCAGAAATGATCCGCAGCTAACGCCGACAGTACCGGAAATGAATTCCAGATACCTGTGTGTTTTCCTTATCAGTGCTGCTAACCTCCAAAAAAGGTATTTCCCTTAAAACGAACATCTGCGTGAATGTAGACGACCATTAAGGGAATTTATTGATTCCACGTCGTATAGATTTCCATATATACTACATAGCATGATAAATTGAGTTGTTAGAAATATTCACAATTAGCTATTTTCACCAACAGATGGGAATGTTCTCGAATTCTTTTGTACAGCCCTTTATATTATCTAAAATCTATGGTATGCATCATATATTAAGCTAAAATTTAATTAAGGTACAAAACTCATAAATTTCCAGCAATTGCCAACCAACCATGACAATGTAGCTTGTTCTTTACTTATTCTGTATGTGAATTAATTTATATTCCCGAAAATTCTATTAATATAATAAATATAATTCAGCAGGAATATGGATAACACAATTAAAAACTACCCTTGAGAAATTCCCTCCCATAGTCAGTAATATTTACGATTTTTTTTGTGTAGCCCTGTATATGATCAACAGAATTTATACACTCCACGTACTATCTAATAATTTAGTAACATTTAAAAATGCAAACCAAAGTTGAAATCGCAATTCCAGTAATTATCGCTAATAGACAGTACTATAAAATAACTATTTTGTATTTCCATGTAAATGTATACGATAAATCATCATACTTTTCATACCTATCATACTCCTCAGTAAGCAACTTTTAATGCACCCCACTTGTACGATTTTTATTATGCTTGATGTATCGTATTAGTATCATGAAAATGCGCCGATAAGGTTTTCCCCCTTATGTCATTATACAATAAATTATTTGTGTAAAAGAATAATAAACGCTTTTCACCCCATATACTACAGAAAGAATGTTTTACTGCAGTTCACAAATCAATATCAATTTCATTGCGTTTGAAAAGGTGCAACATCATTAAAATGCATTTGAAACTTTATTTTTTCATTGACGGTAATGAAACGGAATACTTTTGGCTGTCCATGTAAACAAACTATAAATGCTACAAATTTAATTTTCATTAGAGAACAGCTACAGTAAACGTCAATAAAGTATAACAATTATAAGGTAATCCGAATATAACAAGAATACAAGAATAACAAGAATTATAGCACGGACAGACGGACAAGCAAACCAAAGTCATATCAAATTTTCAACCATGATGGAAAGTGTTAAAAAACGGAAATAAACCTGTCACTTTATTTATATAAATAGTTTTTACTAATATTCTTAAAAAATAAAAATTTCTTAATTTCACAATAATTAACATTGTAAAGAGAACAATAAATAATAATAAATAAATATTTTAACGATAAATAATCTTAAAAATTGTTGAACTCTTATCCCCTATAAGTTCTCAAATCCTCTTAATACATTTTTAAAAGCCACTTTAACAAAGAATTAAAGTTTTTGGAGTTTTATATATTTTCAATAATAAAAGTATAATATTTTTTAAGTGGTAAGAAATAAAATAACCATTCCTTCTTTTTAAACCGTTCCTCTTTCCTTTTCCTGGATAATGGCGTTATTTGTAACAGTAACAGGTTTTTCAAAGTAATCGTATTTTGACATGTATCGTTAAAAGAAAACAAATATTAAATACTCGTTATAAATGCTATCTTATAATGTTTAAAATGGATGAAAACATAAAAAAGGGAACAAATCAAATGTGATAATTTTTTTTAATAAGACGAAATATATTGATTGTCAAATCATGTTTTCAGTATGACAAGTATTATTTTTTATGTGTGTTTGAAATAAATTATATCCTTATTCATTCTTTAAAAATTGCGCCTGTTTTTGCTGCATGAATGATGGCGCTATTACAGAAAGAATATGATTTCTCCAAGAAATTGTATTTTGTCAGAGATAGAAAAACAAAACAAAACAAAAATAAATATTTGTTATAAACATTATGTTATTTTGTCCTGTCTGAAAGAGTATACACTTAAGAAAACAAGTGATATAAAAACAATTTTTTAAAGTCAATTCCTACTTAGGTATTTTAGTTACTTTATTAAATATTTAAAATTAATATAAATATGTATATACATATGACAAAATCACAATATTAAGTGGCAAAATAGAAATTAAATTTACTTAATGAATTAATAGTTGAAAAAACTGCATTAACATCAAGTGCCATCCACTACAAGTTTAAAAAAAATGTATTTGAACTTGAGTGGATGAACAAAAAGTATTTTATTAACGACTAGCTGTTACCCGTGACTTCGTTCACGTAACATTAAAAGAAGAATAAATGCATTAATAAAGCAAAATATTTCACCCCCGATAATTAAAAACGTAAATAATTAACTAACTCTTTATCATATTTCATAGGAGAAAATACGGTATTTCTTTGATATAGGGGCCTTGACATAGCTCAGTTTTAAAGAAGTACAATTTGTTAAAAAACAAATATCACTTTTACCTGATAAACCATTTTACTTTTAACGACTTTGAAAAACGTTTTAACAGCTATCATTTAAAAATAATTCATTGGAAATAGTATATGCTTTTTGTTTAAATTCAATTCTTGTAAATATGGAGGAATAATTCTACACCTAAATGCAAGGAGCTTCAATTGCAAAGCTTTTTGCAACCCAAAATTTCATGCAAACGTAACATTTACGTGTGTTACGTTTGCATGTAACAGTAACAGTTACATGCAAACATGACACTTGCAATTGCAAAGCTTTTTGCAACCCAAAATTATACGTAAACATTACTTTTGCATGTAATTTTCAGTGCAAATGAACATTTATAAAGGTTCAAATTAAAATTAATTTGGGTGCAAATTACATGTAAATGTTACGTTTGCATGTAATTTGAGGTTGCGAAAAGCTTTGCAATTGCAAGTGTTACGTTTGCATGTAACAGCAAATTTGCCCCCTTGGTTTAATCTATAGCTGAAACAACTCTTGATTTCTTGACAATATGCTGACAGAAGATTTTTGTTCTGCAGAATACATTAATTCATAATGTTTGAATATGTGGAAATATGTTTTTAATTTTCGGAAATTCTACTGTAATCAAGATTTTTTTTTTCACCAACTATTCAAATTGAAAATAAATTCTTCCTTCAGTTTTAATGAGAAAATGGCATGAAAATGTATTAATCCGTTTTATTTTTTCTTTTTTTTTATCCACAAAAATGGAATAATGTAATTACCGTTTTTAGAGAAATTTCGTTAAAATTTACAATAATAATAATAATAATAATAATAATAATAATAATAATAATATCTCGGAATCTAATTCAAAATTTTAAATTCTCAGAGTTTATGTGACATCCTTAGATCAATGATGGTGTTAAGTAAATTGCATTGCATTAAGAGTAGTAGTTGCGAAATACAAACAGACAGTCAGATTTTAAAATAATAGACTTGTGTTCAATTTTCTTTTCCTAATAATCTTGCTGATGCTTGTATTATTAATCGCAGAGTTCAGAGAATAAATATGTATGAAATGTTTATGTTTGGTGTGATGCTGAAAATGCAACCCTACAGTTGGCCTAAACAACTGGCGGCTTGCTTTGAAAACCTATCCCCGTCCAATGAAGTCAGCCCTTGGGCTTAACGATTTGAGCGATAACCGGCTTCATATTGCAACCTCTAAAAAACTGTAGCTTTAAATATTGTGTATATAATCTATAATATTCAAACATTGTATAAAATCAGGCACGCCCTGAATAAATAGGGCTGCCATTTGTGAATTAGAGTTTGTATAATTTACTATAATTTACTTTTCAATTTGTAAATGTTTTCCCATGGCACGCCCTGATAAATAGGGCTGCCACTTATGATTGATGGTGTAAGAAATTTTAGTTAATCCGGAGACCGTGGTGTCGTTTGGACGGTAGAGACCTTCCTGCCTTGAGCTTGGGGCTTGTCCCGATCATATGCCAAAAGCGGATCCTCAAGGCGGGTGACAGCCAGACAGCCAGCCGATTTGACGGTTCACTTCCTCTCTATTCTTTCACTGTACTCTGTAATTATTAATGTATGAAATTGATTCACGCACCATTTGAAACATATTTGAAAAATCCCGTTTTATTTGAAATATGACGTCACTTTGATTCCAGAGAAATCTCTTTTCAATGATATAATTCTTGTTAATTTTCTTTTCCTGGCAATCATGACGGGAATTTTATCAGAAAACTCACATCTGTATGTAACTGATTTTCAAGCTTATTATTAATCAGTATCAAAAAACATATTTCAGTAATTTATCTTAAATCTGACGTCCATTATGTATATACTTTTATTATACACTGATATAAATGCTCCTTGTAATGTTACGAATACTTGAAAATACATGTTTTATTTATGACGTCATATTTGTTCAAGCCAAGGAGGATCCTTTTCATAGTTCCATGGTCCAAGCGAAATCTTTTCTTAATAATATGATTATTGTTCAGTTTTCCTTCTAATTATAACGCAGTTTTTGAGAGAAAATATCTTCTCAGCGTAACCAATATTCATACTTCATGTATAATAACAAATACTCCATATTTGTGTTTCAAATATCACGGAAATTCCTCTTCTTTTGAATTTTCATTTTTCACGTGAAAATCTTTCAATTGAAAATTAATTGTTGAGTAAAAATTATTATTTCGGGCTTTGATTTAGTTTTGGCAACGATAAAATATTAGCAACGGTAAAGTAAATTTAACCATTTTAAAATATTTTACGAAAAATGTCCATTTATTCTCTATGAAAATAACGAAATTTTGAATTATTAATAAAAATATTTGAATAAAATAAACAAAAACCAGCCTATGTTCAGATGAGGGTTATAAACTTTCTATGTGCAAAGGTACAGGATCATTAAATGCTCCATTTTGACGCTGGCTTCAGCCTAACATTTGCACATAATCAGATTTATAATATTATTAGGATTGAAAATTTTAAAATATAAAGCTAAAATTAATTCATTTAATTTAATTAATGAATTAAATTTAATTAAAAACATAAGTTGGAAATTGTACGTCAAATGTGACAAATGAGGTGCGTTCGTACTATAGTTAGTTATATAAATATTCAAATCTTGATGATTTTTAATTCCGTGAAAGGAATTATACCGTTTGCAGATTAATTTTTGTAATAAAATAAGCATCTCGGTCGCTTGACGATTAAACCTCGGAAGCTCCTATAACAAGAAAGCACCAATTTTTATATAAATATAAAACTAAAATTAATTAATTAAATTTAATTAATGAATTAATATTTGAAAAAACTGTATTAACATGAAGTGTCATCCACTACAAGTTTAAGAAAATGTATTTGAACTTGAGTGGATGAATAGAAAGTATTTTATTAAAGATTGAAAATTTTAACAAGATATATAAGTATATAGAGGGTGTGAAATAATAGTAGGAATTGAAAAAAAAGAAAAGTTTAAATGACTCAACAGCTTTTACTAAGGTGAAATAATGGTTGCCATTTAATTTATTTTAGTTGTATTGTTCTTTAAAGGAATTTTAAATGCATTTTCTTTATCAAGAGAATGAAAAAAAGGCCTTGGAAAATACTTTGCATTTATGTCTGAAATGGCCATGTCACTAAATCTTCGAAATTTTGACAGTGATTTTTCGATATATTACTCAATGTTACAGTTTTCGCTCGTTTGATATGATATAAGGAAAATTAAATGAAATATAACTGAAGTGCTTCAAATACTGAACAGGAACATTAAGATATTTAAATGAAATTTTTGTAACTTTGGATGACAAAAACTGTGTTCAAATTTCGTGAATTATGATAATGCGCATATATTTCTTTTATCTTGTTATCAAAAGAAAATTAACAACAATCACTTTTAATTGACCCACAATTTCGAAGAGCGTTCTTTATCTTTAGGAACCTCAATAACTAATATATTTTCGATATTTTAAGAAGCATTTATAAAAACAAAATTTATTCTTCTGCAACTGATTTTTGAAAAAAATTCTGAAAAATTTTATAGTACATTTATTAAATTTTGTCAGTCTGATATATAGGTGTTCATAGACTACCAATTATCAAGAAACATTTTCATGCTCAACAAACATGTTTTACAGACAAACATGGTAAATTAAGAGCATTAACATTATTATGTTAATCTTGAATGTATAAATTCAATTACGCAGCTGAAAATGATTATTGGAATTGTTTATTGCATCCTAAAAAAATATTAACCCATTTATGCCTAGCGTCGATGCTTTAGTAAAATGGGAAAAAGGGTATGGGAATGGGTATGGAGGACTCCTCGATAAAATAAGACATCAAATTTCTATAAAAAAGGTGGTGTGAAATGCACTTTTTCCCATTTTACTAAAGCGTCCCAAAATTGGTACGCTAGGCATAAATGGGTTAATACGCTATAATTCTACTAAGAACACGTTTCCAAAAATCAGTGGATCTTCTCTCTCAAAATAAACCTTTTTCCTACAAATGCTTCTTTTTTTAAATAATACTAATTTTTGAAGTTTCTAAAGATAAAGAACATTTTTTTAAAACGTGGGTAACTTGGAAGAGGCTATTGTATATTTTCGTACGTTTCAATATTAAGAAACATTTGTCTGTTTTTACAGTGCATA
This sequence comes from Maratus michaelseni, assembly GCA_963931845.1. Classification (NCBI taxonomy): domain Eukaryota; kingdom Metazoa; phylum Arthropoda; class Arachnida; order Araneae; family Salticidae; genus Maratus; species Maratus michaelseni. The sequence goes on from OZ007593.1 coordinate 94,570,872, forward strand.
TTTAAAATATTTAGTAGTAGCATCACGTTTATCTGCTAAAAATATCGATTTTTTTACGCTTAAACTACTCTTTATGCACACTAAAATTATCTTTTATTAGTTACTGACAAATACCGAAATTAAAACGCCAATTTTCGAAGTATAGAATTAGAGCGCGCAGTCGCGTACTAAACGCTAACGAAAATATACGAAAGTTGTTTTTTTCAAAACAGACTTTTCCAATATCTGTAGACTTTACAGCGGATCTCTTTAATTTTTACTAAACAAACATGACCTTTAAGAAAATTAATTTTCACACATTTTTCTATTGAAATGGGTAGGATTATTTTGAAATATTTATATCTCGCTCTTTACTGTAAGTTTAAGTAAAGAAAATTTTTGGTTAAAACTTTAATTTTTAATTTATATTAATTTCACAAAAACGCATATATTTTTTAAGAAGGCTTAGTAATTCACTAGATTTTGGACTAAGCAACAAATTTTATCTTTCTCTCATAATCCTTGTTTAAGTCTACGATGAGATATCATGCCTATACCGATTGAACTTCATTTTTAGAAGTGCTTAGGTCCATGAGCTGTCAAGCAGCTAATTTTTACTTTCTTCTATCTTTACAAGAAGAAAGTATTGGATTCATGAAAATTTTCGACTTCCGGTTTTCAACGGATTTTTACGTTTTAGAACGTCCTGAACACGATTTGACCGTTTTTAGAAAATGTCTGTCTGTGACTCTTTCTGTCTGTCTGTCTGTCTGTATGTGACAAAAATTTTGTGGGCGCTCTATCTCAAGAACTAATGTACGAAATTTAATAAAACTTTATATTCAGTTAGTCCTTGATATAAAATGGTGCTGATTAGTTTTTGGTTGAAATTGCCCGACAAGTGGCGCTGCTATGCTGCATTTTTCGCGATTTCCGCAATAGCTCTATCTCAAGAACTAATGAACTTATTTTCATAAAACGTCACGTTTTGATAGACCTTGACATAAATAGACGCTGATTACGTTTTGGTGTATATATCCCAACAGGCAGCGCTGCCATACCACTTTTTTCTCAATTTTAGTGATAGTCATATCTCAAGAACTAATGCACGGAATTTAATAAAACTTTAGTTTCAGTTAGACCTTGATATAAATTGGTGCTGATTCTTTTTAGTGTATGCGAAACCTGTGTGAGATAGAAGAAAGTTTTGCAATTGGCACATCCGACTAGTTCATATATGAACTAAAAAAATATAGTTATTTACTTTAATATATGAATTGAATTGGTGAAAATGGAAATTTTTAAACATTTAGCATTTCTTAAATATGAAATTTGGAAAATCTATAAATTTTAGCGTGTCAAAGTAGTGTTATTTTTCAAATTTATTGCAATAGTAATTCAAAGTTAATATTTTAAATTGATTCTCCTACCGGAACCTAAAAAAAATCCATACAGAACACTATAAAAAAAAAAAAAAAAAAAGACGAATGTTTCATAATATAAAAAAAAATAATGTAACCACACTAAAATATACAATAACCAATCCCGAGTCACCAGGATTGTAAAATTATTTATCTTTAGAAATCTCAAACTAATATATTTTCGATATTTAAAGAAGCATTTATAAATACAAAAATTTTTTTTGTTGCCACCAATCCAATGAAACGTTTCCGAGTACTTTTTATAGTGTATTAATAAGTTTTATCAACATGGAATATAGGGTTTTTGGATGGTATTAACTATCAAGTAAAATTTTTCACGTGCAACAAGCATGTGTTACAGACAAACATGATAAATTAACAATATTAATATTAAAATTAATATTATTTCGTTACTCTTGCATGTATAAATTATGTTAGCGCAAATAAACATATATGATAGATAATTGAAAGCATCCCAAAAGCTGGAAAAAACTAATCAATACATTATAAGAAGAACTCTGAAATATTTCCGAAAACCACTGGCAGCAAAATAAACTTTTTTTAATACATTTTTCTTTAAATTTCGAAAATATATATGTTTTTGAGGTTTATAAAAACAAAGAACGCTTTTCGGATTCACGGGTAACTAGAATTACATATTTTAGTTCGTGTTTATATTATATTTCTATAAAATAAAAAACAGAGAATGTATTGTTACGGGAAATGTATTGTTACGGGGTATGTATTGTTTACGGGGAATGTATTATTTACGAGGAATGTATTGTTTGTTTATTTAAATAACTGCTGCTTCCCAATGTCGAAATATTTTTTGGTTCATAGTTTTGTACAATCTCCTCTTTTATAAAAAAATTATCACAAAGGAATAAGGACATGTACTATTTTAGTTAAGCATTTCAATATCAAAATTGAATTTTGTAATAATTTTAAATATTTAATTCAGAAGATAAAATAGCAATAAGTTTTTAAAAAGTTTTTTAAATAGCAATATCTCCCATTTAAAAACAGCTAATGATAAGAATTTGGGGACAATTTGAACAAAAATGATTGAACATTATTTTAGAAAGCTTAATAATGTAATAGAATATCAACAAGATATGCTACAATAAACATGTTAATGTGTTAACACGAATGCAGTATAGATAGTTACGCTAAAATCAAAACAATAATATTTATAAATAGAAAAATATCTATTTACTGTTTAATCGTAAGACAGTATTGTTTCCGCTAACAAATAAAATTTAATTCCAATTATGTTTTTTAAGAATAATATGCAGTTAAATCTATATAATAAGACAAAAATGTATCGTATGTTTAGTATTTTAGTGTTCAATTGAATAACATGAATGCTACTAATGCTACATAAATAGAAAATTATATTTAAAAAAAAAAAACATTTTGTTTATTTTCTAACATAAAAATGCAAATTTCTTTGCTTAACTTGATTTTATCTAAATCTAGATTTTAATGTTTTAACCTTATCGTAAGAAAATGTTTAGTTTACGTAAAAAAACGATTTGAAAGTACCATTAAAAACTTTTTTTCTAATAAAGAATTTGAAAGTATTTTTTGAAAACGAAGAAAATATAATTGTTTAAAAAATGTTAATATTAAATGGAACCTTGTTTTTTCTTCTCAGAGAACTCAACATACATGAACAAATTATCTAAAAATGAATACAGAATTTATTTATTCATAAACATACAGTAAAGAAAAATAAATAAATAAGAAAATATAACCCAGGTATGATAAAATAAGAAATGAAGTCAGAATTCAATTATATGAAACAACCGTTTTTATCGATAAAAGTATTTAAGTAGGTAGGTTTTTGTTACACACTTGTAAGAAATTATTTATTCTCCTGTAAGAAATATATAAAAAGGAAAAAAATAAAGCAAGAAATAATAAACCGTGAAATAATACGGATTTTTTTATAAATGGTATAAAATTTAACAATTTCTAAAATTAAAATTTATATTCAATATTGTCTTTGGTAATTTTATCTAACAAAATTAAAATTAACAACTAATACTAATGTCAGATTAAACATATTATATTTCTTTGTCAAAATGTCTTAAAACGAATGAAATAATTCATGGCTTACACATTTCGAAAATAATGGGATAAAAAAATTTGCCTTTGCGCAAAAATAATTCGCAACTGCGTTGACAATAATTTTAGAAAAAATAAATGATATCCAAGACGAAATTTAGACTGTCGAAGTGTAAATTTATTATGTTATCTTATCATTTAGTACATATTATAATTAAAAAATGTAAAAAAAATAATAATACTGTGATAATAATGACTAACGCGTGGAAAATAAAATGCACAACTTATAAATCAGAATGAATATTAAAAGCTCTAATAGACACCGGATTGCATTAATAAAGTATTTAAATACCGTCATACTATTTTTGGAAAATCTAAAGCACGGGAACACAGACAGACAGCAAATAAGACAATCAGATAATTTTTTATCACAATCAAACTCCTACAATTAAAAAATGTAATTAATGGGTTTGGTTGTAAAACAAGGTAATAATTAAATTGTTATGTTTTGAGATATTCAATATTCCAGTTTTCGAGCTGATTTATGGGGAATTAAAGATGAGTTAACATTGTGGAACATATTTTGGCGATAACATTCGCTTTATTGACCTATTGATTTTTTATAACAAACAAGCGTAAATGCCCATCCTTGGACGGTGGGTGAAAATTGTGGTTTTCACTTCAAATTTGAAAAAAAAAACATAAAAATAATTGACAATATGGAAGAGCTTAGATTAACAAAGATCGGCTAGTTTATTTTCTCATAAACACACTATTATCGTTTACAAAACTTCTGGGTAAATCAGTCTTTCCGGCAAATATACAATAATACAATTAAGACTTCTTAATAAAACAAAAATTTAACAAATATGCAATAAAACTGCAGAATTAAAAAAGTCTGCTGCAACTATTACAATTTTTTTACGATTTGTTTCGTATTAAATTTTGGCAAGTGGCTAATACAAAAGGTTTTTTTTGTAAAATGAAAAAAAGGAAAAAGAGAGATTTAGTAAAACTTTTAACAGCTGAATCAGCATGAGCACAACTTTTTGAGTTTACCTTACTTAACATATAAATAGTTAAAGTACACAAAGAAACTGGGATCAGCATTAAGGACAACATCCAATTTTCTTCAATATGTTATTGCACATAACAGCGATGCAGAAGACATTTACCAAGCAAACGTTTAGATGAGCAAAGTTCAGCTTTTTATGTTCTAATAAACACACTATTAGCATTCCCAATACTTCTGGATGAAAGAGGCTTTCCGGCAAATATATTACAACAAAATTAAGACTTCTTAACAAAACAAATATGCAATAAAACTGCATAATTAAAAAAGTCTGCTGCAACTATTAAAAATTTTTGGCGGTGTTTTTTGTATTAAAGTTTGGCAAGTGGCTAATACAAAAATGTTTTTTTTTTTTTTTTTTTTTTTTTTTTGTAAAATGGAAAAAAAACTGAGATTTAGCAAAACTTTTAACAACTGAATCAGCATGTGCACAACTTTTTGAATTTAACTTCCGGAACACATAAATTTTAAAGGTAGGCAAAGAAACTGTGATCAGCGCATAAGAACAAACTTAAATTTTCTCTAGTTTCTTCACCTGTTTTCAATTTGCAAACAGAAATGAACGAATTTGAAATTTATTTAATAATTAGAAAATGTTAAGAAAACTAATTAGGATATCGATTTGAAAATTTCTGAGCATATTAGAACAATTTACTGCATCCGGCAATGCAATTTTATGGCCGGTAATTTTTTCTTAATTTTTGCAAAAAAACTGCCAAAAATTTGGCGGCGCCCGTCAAAAAAATCTGAGAAAATTTCAGACAAGGATCTGCTTTCATTAAAAACTGAACTACAAAAAGATCTGTTTCGATGGCCAATCCCTCCATTTTGTTTGCAAAAATGAAAGGAAATAATTGCCAATTTTTACTAATGAACAAAAATTAAGATAACTAACTAAGATAAAGATTTGAAATTGGGGATGGGAAAGGTGCCATTTGGCGGCTGTTAATGCTTTAATTATCAGAAAAATATAATTATTTTTTAAGGATGGCGTTAATATAAAAGAAGGTGGTTTTCTTGAACAGATTACTCGTTATGTTTGCGGATATGGTGAGGGAGAGGGTTAACGCCTTGCTCTAATTTACACAAAACAAATTTCATTTAAGACATTTAACATTTTTAGTTTCTACTGTAGCTTTTTATAAATGTTATATTGAGAGAATATCGGTATTTGAAATAAAGATTTTTGTAAAAATTAAATTTATTATCCTAATAAAAATACAGAACACGTATTTACTTGATGTATACCAATAATCAAACGGAATGATTTGTTGTTGATCACTTGAATTCTTATCTCGGGTTCTATGGGTCCGATCACAACGGTGATTGGATGATTGGATTACTTGGTTTTTGATCGCGTTACAGATTTTAGTTCCATCCTCTGCCGCCAGGGACACATTATTTTCTCGAGTTCTATGGGCCCGATTTCGACGGGAATTTGTTCATTCAGCTCCCTTGATACAACGTGTACCCATGTCGGATGTTCGTATAGAACAAATTGCGCCCCCTATCGGTGGAAAGTGAAACTAAAGGATTTTGCAGCGAGTGCGCAGCATGCCTGCTATACCGTGCACAAAGCAGAGGGGACACGTGTCGGAGTTTCGTTTGGAAGGCGGTTTGTTTACAACAGAGTGCGCCCCCTGGCGGCGGAAGGTGAAATTAAAATATTTTGCAGCGTGTGCGCTGCACGCTTACTATACGGTTCCGCAGGCAGCTGGAACAATTGTCGGAGGCTCGTTTATATTAGAATGCACTCCCTATCGACTGAAAGTGGAAATAAAGAATTTTCCTCACATGCGCAGCACTTTTAAATAAATAATTTTGTACTGAATCGGGTTAAAGATATAAAATCATACAAACTTTAAGTTTGTTTAATTTTATTACGAGCCCGGGCAATGCCGGGCGGGTCAGCATGTTGGGTAATAAATAAAATTAGTGCTTTTAAAAGAATGATCGGATACAGTTAAATAAGTTTACATGAAATTTCGACGAAAATAAGAAATGCCAGTTATCATGTTTTATACTCGACGCTTAGTTATATCAGTAAACATATAATATAAAAACAAAGATGAAATATTTTATATGAAGCTGTAATTGAACTGTAGAAATGATAAAACAAAAACTGTACAAGGAAAACTGTGTAATATTTTATCATTACAATACCTTAAGGAAATAGGACAATTAGCTATAGGACAAAATGAGGCAAGTAGATGCAAGTCGGACACATTGAGATAAAATGCTTTATAAATATTTTATTTTTGGTCCCAAACCAAGTACTACAATTTCCAGATGCTCACAATATTTTCATAAATCATCAATTAAAAGAAACAAATTGCGGATAATTTTTTTTCCATTAGTAATAAGCCATATTTTATGGTGTAAGTGGTCGATTACTAAAACTTAAGTAGCTGAGTACTGTTGCTTTTATACTAGAAGAAATTAAATGTTATTTTTCAGACTAAAGAGAGTATTTGAAGTTTACTTTCGTGTCGCATACTGACCTATAAATGTATTTTTTTATTTTTATTGCTACACAGTATATTTAAATTTGGAAATTGCAATTCACAAGTGAACGTATATAAGAATACATACAAAGATTTCTGTTATAAAATTACAATAAATTTATATGCTTATTAAAGATTTATTTTTGAAAATTAATTTGAAACCGTGTATAATGAAAATACTATAAAAAATCCTACGAAAATGTTTGGCCTAACGCCGAGTCCAAATGATAAAAAATCTCCGACTTTCCGTGCGGTAATTAAAAATTTTTAACAATAGAA